>OX940865.1:20783817-21434283 GCA_954871525.1 Parietaria judaica | reverse complement strand
ACCGTAATGAAAATTTTAGTCTACGGTTCAGAGCCGTGGTATAATCTATGTTTTCATACTAGTGGTTGAATTTAGTTGAGTCCCATTAGAGACTAAGACTCTTATTACGGATATAATACATGTATCAAAATAAAATTTTAATAATTTATAGAACTTTTGATGTTGTAACGACCGTAAACCGTGTAGTTTTAAGGGTAAATGGGGAAAATGCACATTTGCACCCAAACCTTTTTTAAAAATGCCCACAAGATTTAATACCATTAAATACTACCCAAATTATAATTTATAGACGGTGATACTCTTGGTTTTGTATTACATAGAATTAAAACTGATTTCCTTATATATAATATTTAACTATTATAATAATTATCTAAATCATCCTAATTTTGTGGAGTTTTTAAACGTTATATATTTTTATAATGTACAAATATTATCATTCCTTAATTATAGCATATTTTTAACAAAATAATACATAAATACACTTTTAAGCTAACGTGTAATTTGTCTTCCTATTTAATAGGAATATTCAAATAATTATAAGCTAATCCAATACTCTTCATTAAAACAACTAATCTTAAATAAAAAAAAATAAGAAAAAAAAATCCCTATGATTAGGAGAATAAGTCATTACACTTTATTTCCATATATGCATTGGGTTCAACACCTAATTTCATGTTATAAGCGTTTATTATAAATATTAATGTATGAATTTAAACTAATTTTCTAAAAATTAGCAAATTTAAAACGTAATTGTACGGGGAATTTAAGAAATTATCATCATATATTCATAAGTTGTGAAATTGTAATTACGAAACTCTAATTATGTAATAGGAGTTACGAAATTGTAACTATAGAACTATAAAAACTGTAACAATATTTACAAATATTATTATGAAAACTTCTATACGAAACCGTAACTGTAATTACGAAATTGTAGTTACGAAACTGTAGTTATTCATTGTATAACTGTACCTACGAAATTGTAATTACGAAACTGAAGCCACAGATCTGTAATTACAAAACTGTAATTGTAAATACAAAACTGCAATTCGAATTGTATTTTTCGAACTGTAACTTTAAATACGAAGTTGCAATTGTAAATTCAAAACTGTAACTGTAATTACCCGTATTTATATACAAATGTATTTTTGTTACACTTACGTAATTGTAGTTAGGAATACGTTTATGGTTGCTTTAGCGCGTTGTATGACTGCATCTTCGCCTTCGACGACTGCGTGTTCACCATGCAGCGAGGGAAGTTCCTGTACCCGTAGAAGACCGCGTTTCGGCGCGCACTCTTTGCCGGCATTGGCGGGTCCATGGAGTTTGCGTTGGCGTCTGCGGTGGAGAACCAACATTCCTCCCCCACCAGCCCCCACTCCAACGATGACTCCCAGCAGTAGGGCACTGAGATTCTCCGGCATGGCAACGGCGAGGATAATGACGATGAGTCATGAAATGACATTTAAGGAGAGATGTTTAAAATGACAATGGAGAGAGATGGGAGAGAGATGAGGGGGTTAATTAATTAGATTTAATTTTGTATATTTATTTAAATTTGAAAAATAAGCATGAGATATTAAAGGAATATAAATTGGTCAACTAATAATAGGAAATAAATAATATTATATATTCAAATATGATAATTATATAGGAGGGTTAGTTTGGGAACTAAATCATTATAAATGGGCAAAAAGTGGTTTAATGAAACTAAGGGCAATTTTAACAAGGTTTGTGCATATTTAGGCATTTCATGGTTTTTCCTAATATATAAATGCTACTATAAATGTTATAGCATTTTTTCTTATAACATTTATCGTCAGCAATTTAATCTTTACATATTTATCCATGAGAATATTTTAAAAGTTAAGTTCCAATGTATAAGCCCTAAAAACATTACTTTTTGAATTGGTTATAAACTTTTGTTAATATTAGGCATACTCGAGTACACAAATGAACATCAAGAACAAAAAAATCAAATTAACATTAAAAACATGAATATGAATATCAGTAATATAATGTGTACATTAAAACACTATATGAATGTAAAGAACAAGAAAAATATTCACTTAAAAATTCCAAACATATTTACCTGAACAGAAAATCTTTGTTTTAAAGGCCTAAATGTCGAATTTCGGCTAAAATCCAAAAAGCTCATGTATTCGAGATATCTGAAGGCCAAGCTTTTTCTTATTGAAGACGATATCCGCTTCACAAAGTTTAGACCTCCCTACCTTACTTGCGGCTTAAATACCGTAGTGAAAATTTTACTCTACGGCTTGAAGATTTGGTATAATCAATGTTTCATACTAGTGGTTGAATATAGTTGGGTACCATTGGAGACTAAGACTCTCATTACGAATATAATACAAGTCCTAATATAATTTTTTAATAATTTATGGTACTATTGATGTTGTAACGATTGTAAACCGTGTAGACCTCCCTATATCAATGCTACTGTATCAATGTTGTATGTATTATAATATTATTATGTTACTATTTTTTATTTTTTTTTGAAATATGATTTAAAAAACAAGGAGATTTAGAAGATGATTTAAACCAAATTTATCTATGAAAATTTAATATTTCTAAATGATATTCTATATATTATTATTTTACAAAAAGTTTTCAATATAAACAATCAATTTACAATATACCCGTAAAATCGAAAGGGCAAAATCTTTTTAATTCTTAAAGAAGCCTCATCATTTGTCTGCATGTACCGTCATCGTTCTGTCCGTAAATTTAATTTGCGGACTGTTTGTGGTCGTGGTTTCTTGCATTGTGTCGGACAAATAATAATTACTAAATTAATTTTTTTTGAAAATTATAAAAATATTAACTAATACTATACATACGACTCATGTATTTATGTTTCACAAATCTCTATATATAGTACGATTTAATGAGGAGCTGAATTTTTTTTAGTAATTGAATGTTTTAAAGCAATTAGGTAAGTAGGGCATAGTTGTAACTAAGACGCAAATGTCTAATCATTTGTAAAAAATAATTTTTCTGACATTTATAGTTGTACACTATTTAATTAATTTCTCGTTGGTATATGGTTTTATATTTATTAAATTCTCAGAGCCGAATAATAAATAATATTTTCCACGTTATAAACTTAGTTTATTTTCAGAAGACATTCTATGTGCTTCCTTGTGACTAAGCACGTAGATATAGATACTAAATAATAAATATAATAATACGAGACAAGAATTCTTTCTTAAAAAAACTAAATGGTTAAAATAAAGATAACAAAAGCTGTAGCATAATTTGGAATCTGATCAATATATTTATATTCTATAAACTTGTTCTTGTTCACGAGTATATCGGGATTCAGCACTGTTATAATACTATATAAATATATATATATATATGTTGGAAAAAATATATATTGTAAATGAAATTTGGTCTGATAATATAATTGCTCAATTGAGCATTTCACAGCTTGTCAAAAACGTTTGACAGATGGATGTTTAAATGTTTAATACACATTTAAAAATCAGATCAAAACGCTCATATAGCATTTACAAGAAAAGCGTTAAATGAGCTTTAATGCTCAAACGTTCAAAAACGATTTGAAGATCAGAAAACGTTTTTCTGGTATTGATTGTATCCATCAATTCGAATCCTCAAGTCGCCCCTATAAATGGACAGAGAACTCGGTTAGTTTCGACACACAACAATACACCAAGAAAAACACAAAGCTCATAAACCTTTTCCAGAAATTATTTTATTTCGAATCGCTTCTCTGTTCTGCGGTTCGGACTTTCTAGGGTCTTAGAAAATTATTGGGTGATAGAGCACTTACGGTTCAGTTCGCCGTTGCGAGGCAACGGTTACGCCGTTTTATCCTGGGAAGTCGACGCCGTCCGGTAGAGGAGGCGAATCACTTTAAGGAAAGCGTCTCTGACGTGACTCGGCTTCTCTAATCTTTCTTGTTTTGATAGGAAATCGTTGACGAGAGAATCTCCGATCGTCGCCAAGTCTTCAGGTACTCGATCTTAAAATTTTCAAGATATTTTTCTTCATAGACATACTCATAGAAACAACCAATAGTTCTAACAATCTTTAAAGTGATTCGCCTTATTTTCTATGAGTACATATATGAAAGAAAAAGAAGGAAAATTTTGAGTATATTCTCTCTGGTGTTGAAACGAGAAAAAAAAAATATGTTTTTCTCTGCATAAACTCTGAAATTTTTAACGAAGAAGAAGCCTTTTCTCTCACTAAAATTACAGTCTCGTATGATGCGTTTAATTTTCTCAGTCATAGCCTTTAATTACGCATGCACGTCTCTTGATTTACTTGACACGCATGATATCTTGCCTTGAATCATGGACACGTTTTCTATGTCTGGCACAATTTTATTAAAAGCATTTTAAATATTCGTGTGTATCTGTGAATGTCGTTTGGTTTTACTGAGGAAAGTCAATGGTTTTACTACATTTACGTTTCACTGCATTAGCTTTATTGCATTAGCTTTATTGTTGACAGTTGGTATATATATAAATATAAATATAAATATATATATATATATAAGTGTATGCGTTTGGCTGGGGAAGCAAAAGGTTGACAAGTTTAATTCACATATATGCATATATATTAGTATATCTATGTCTGATAAATATTAGCATAATATTGTAATTATACTTCGTTATCTTACTGGTGGTATAGTTTGGCATATATATTATAATATTTTAATTTGGGAAATTGTAATTTATTTGGAAATCCTTTGATTCGCGATTTCATAGAAAAGACTCTTCGGTATATCAGACAGCACATGTTAAGCAGATTTGGTCCGAGTGATATTTATTGTTAATTCCTTATAGAATCTCTCATTTATGTTAATTAATACATAGTTTGTTATAAATCAAATGACAATATATATTTTGGGAATCGTTCTCGTATGCATTCATTACCAAATTTAAATGCTATGTGAGAGAAAAGTCGTTGGTATTTTATGAAGGAATATATTTATGTACATGAAAATATTTATATATCTATATGATATATATATATATATACATACGTGTTACAGAAGCAGATTAATGTGGTGTTTTGTAACTACATGGAATGGAAACACTTTGGGTGTAGATTTTGTGAAATCTTTTGCTTTGAAAAATATATTCCTAAAAGAAGGTTTCATATATATGTATATATATATATATGTATGCTGTATAATTATATATTGTGTGCAGTATATACGTGGATCTTGGAAAAGCAATGTATACTTGAGAATGACAGCATTTATTAGACGAATAATATGCGTGCGATGTATACCATGGTAAATAATTTGAGATGTGCTTTTGAAAAAGCAACAAAGTAAGAAATTATTATAATATGTTAACTGAGTATACCCGATTATTGATCGAGGTAATTAGACAAGACATGAAATGTTGAATTGAAATTGTGATTATAATTCCATTTTGGAAAATTTGAGAGATTTGCTTGAATATTTCTTGAGAAAATGGCAAATATTTCATGAGAGAAATTTTGTGATTTCCAAAATTATTGGAATACAAATACTGGAAAATTTGTGACAAATTATATTTTGTCGAACTACACTTGATAATTGATCAAGGTACTTGTACGTTTAATTGAAATTGTGGTTTCAATTTTAAGATGTTATTCTAATCGTCAACGAGGCTAGAAGCGCTCAAATGACGTACATGCATATGTGCATAATATATATATGACAATAATGTCGGACTCTATTTATCACGAGATAAAATTGAGAAGTTCAAAGGTTTGTAACATTGAATTCCAATTAATACCTGGAAATGTGGGGGCGTTTACTATGAAAATATTCGCTTCACATTAAGTTGTTGTATATGAGTTTGATGACTGTACATTGCATCTATGAACTAAGAATTAACTCTTGTAGTGTAATTGGAATAGGATGTGGAAAACTTCCAAATATATGTGATTCACAATGGAATCTTTATATTGTCTTAGACAAATACGGCAAAAAGGCCGAATGGCTAAGAAAATATTTGGAAGATATTTTGAAACAGTGAAAAATCACGTCAATAATTTGCATAGACTATGAAAATAAGTCTATACATATATGTCATAGACACAATGTTGTTAGACAACTACTCTCAAAGAAATTTATCATAAGTATTATGAGAAATCAAATGATAATATTGTGGATCCACTACCCAAAAGGGGTTAAATGAGAGTTGGTTGTGAAATCATCAAAGGGAATGTGACTTAAGCCCATTGGAAAAATAAAGTTTTACAGTGGAAACCCAACCTAGCTGACTGGAGATCCCAAGAACTAGGTTCAATGGGACAACCTAGCTGTAATACTTTAACGGATCACTGTGGGGTTACACCCTAGTCCATTCCAACGATGAAAAACAGTGATATGTACGTTTAAGGATAAGCTAATAGAAAGCTTTTAATGATTCTTACACGTCGGTAACGAACCGAGCGGAGCACATGGTTTGCTTTTAAGTAAGATCACCTATGTTAGAGTGAAGTGGGGTCGCTTCAATGGATTTGTAAGGGCACAAAGTCCATAAACTCTCGCAGAACCAGAACGGTGTTCATGACCATTAACGAACACAATAATGAGAACTGAACACGTAAAGGTCAATTCTGTGAGAAATATATTATCACTTACACAACGGTTAAGCAGTTCAAAGACATCGCGTCTACTGATAAACCAGTAAGGAAAATATGTTTCTTAAGGGAAGGTTCAAAGGCGATACCTACCTATCCTATGCAGTTTTGGCCAATAAGCTCTATTACCCATTTAGGGGTGTTGTCAAGAGTGATCTGTCAATTTCATTTATGTGGGGGATTGTTGGAAAAAATATATATTGTAAATGAAATTTGGTCTGATAATATAATTGCTCAATTGAGCATTTCACAGCTTGTCAAAAACGTTTGACAGATGGATGTTTAAATGTTTAATACACATTTAAAAATCAGATCAAAACGCTCATATAGCATTTACAAGAAAAGCGTTAAATGAGCTTTAATGCTCAAACGTTCAAAAACGATTTGAAGATCAGAAAACGTTTTTCTGGTATTGATTGTATCCATCAATTCGAATCCTCAAGTCGCCCCTATAAATGGACAGAGAACTCGGTTAGTTTCGACACACAACAATACACCAAGAAAAACACAAAGCTCATAAACCTTTTCCAGAAATTATTTTATTTCGAATCGCTTCTCTGTTCTGCGGTTCGGACTTTCTAGGGTCTTAGAAAATTATTGGGTGATAGAGCACTTACGGTTCAGTTCGCCGTTGCGAGGCAACGGTTACGCCGTTTTATCCTGGGAAGTCGACGCCGTCCGGTAGAGGAGGCGAATCACTTTAAGGAAAGCGTCTCTGACGTGACTCGGCTTCTCTAATCTTTCTTGTTTTGATAGGAAATCGTTGACGAGAGAATCTCCGATCGTCGCCAAGTCTTCAGGTACTCGATCTTAAAATTTTCAAGATATTTTTCTTCATAGACATACTCATAGAAACAACCAATAGTTCTAACAATATATATATATTTGCGATATAATTATTCAATCTCGTACTAAATGTGGAGACATTTAAAAAAGCTTTTATAGCATTTAAAAAGTCAAAAAATGGTATCGATATCAAATTCCGTTTATATCGCGATTATGTCAATTAAGTTAAATACACTCCATACATCGTTAGACTGATAAATATATTGAATAATTGATATTTTATAGCTTAAATGTAGAATTGCGCTTCTCTATAACATATCTTAAAATGGATTGGACTTTGATATTACTTTTTTACCTTGTGTACTATACTTCAAATAAAAGATATTAGAGTTATATCGATACGCTTAGCAAGACTTAGACATTTATGTCGCAAATATTTTTATTATTAACCTAGACGTTAATTAAGTTAGAACCTAAAACCCAAAAAAGACTTTGCACCGGAATTAAAGTAAATAAAGCACATCATATTATCAAATTTCAAATGTAATTAATAATAACTTTCGGCTCATCTAAAACTCATAGTTTTATTGACGACATCGACAATCGCGAACTCATTTCAATTTCACTGTGAACTGCGAGATATTATATTATTTACGGAAGATGGTAAAAGTTAAAAGTAAAAATTATTAATTCAAGTTAGGTGAATCATCATTATTATTCATTGAGAGGTACGTGAACTATATGGTGTGAAACTATTATTATAATTTATAAATACAAAATTGTCGACAAGTCTTGTAAAGTCTAAGTATTTATTTTTACATTTTATGATTATTTATTATTAATAACAGAAAATCAGTGGACCAATAATTTCTTGTAATGACTTTAGATTGTTAAACTTAGGTACTACTCTAATAGGAATCAAAATTACCAAATTAATAAACCTCTGCTTTAGCTAATATACCAAATTACTTTCTTGTTGCTTTCCTTGTTCTTTATTAATCCTGCGAATATGGAGGGTCGGATCCATCGGACCCTCCATTTTATTTTTTTACGGAGTCGGAGCTCCGCCTCCGACAAAACACGGAGCCGGATTAATCCAGCTCCGACAATTTAAAAAAAAAAAATCGTGTAACGGCTCTTTATTTCCAGCCGTTGGATGAGGCGCGTGGACGGCCCAGATGAGTCGACCGTTGGGCAACGGCTCTCTTCGCATATCCCAAAAAACTTTCTGATTTTGCAGAAAGGACCCTGCAAATATATCCGTTGGTGATTAATACACCACTTACTCGATTCTCTCCAAAATTTTCCTATAAAAATCACACTTCTCCCTCATTTTTTTTCACACAACTCACTCTCTTCTTCTCTTACTCTCTCAACTCGCCCAAGCTCTCAAAAAATCCGATTTTAAACTATAGTTTTCTTATCTTATAGTTATATTAATACACTTATTTTAGTTATAATATCTATTATATTATATAGTTTAGTTATATTATAGTTTATTTTAGTTATAATGTCGAGTTCCGATAACCGTTCTCGAGGCCGAAATGATCGCCGAGGAAAAGGACGGGCCGGTTCCGAAACCGGGTCGGTTAATAGTATCTCGCATTCAACTCCGCCGGTACAACAACAACAAATACAACATACATATTATGGCGGTGTTTACCAACAAAATGCTCCGGGTTCCTCTAGTCTACCATCGCCACAAATTCAACCTCATGCCATGGTTCCGGTAATTTATGGTCAACAATTTGGTGGTTTTACTAACTTGCTTCAAAATGCTACAGGAAATATTCCGGAATGGTCGAGCGAGCAAGAGGCGTACGATGCCCAAAACCGAGAAGTTTCGGGATCGATGAACATGAACGACGGAAGAGACGACGATCCGAATTACGAAGGTCTTGAAGGCAGGGACGACGACGAAGAGGGGGACGACGTCGAAGAGGAGGACGAAATTCTTCCACCGCCGCCGCCGGTCCGAGCTCGTGGTCGGCCTCATGGTTCTAGTCGGCCTCCTATTCCACCGCCGGCAAACCCGCCACCGCCAAAACCGAGGAAGAGGAAGAACCTAACATCTCTGGTATGGCGAAATGACTTTTTCCCACTTTATATTCTTAATCCTACTATAGGAACGGAGGAAAGATTCGGAAAATGTCGAACTTGCGGAAAAATAAAGCCGGCCGATCCAAAAACTCAAGGCACATCGTACCTCCGAGATCACGCCTTGCAATGCCGAAAGCGTAAGAAAGTGGAGGAGGTAAGTCGCTTATCCGATCTCATTTATAGGAAAGCTCTCGCTAGATTTATCATACGCGATGGTTTACCGATATCGTTTTCCGAGGGTGATGGTTTGAACGAGTTTTTAGCATTCATCGCCCCGATAAACTACCGGTACGTCTCGCGTCATGTAACTAGAGAGACAATAATTCAATATTATGATGAACAAAGAGTTGAGCTAGACAAATTATTTCAACAAGCGTCGTACAAGTTTGCTTTAACATCGGATTGTTGGAAAGGTCACGCTAACGATGATTATATTTCCGTTGTAGCTCATTTTATTAACGATGATTGGAAATTAGAAAAGCGTATTTTAGGATTTAAACCCATGCGAGTTAGGCATACCGGGGTTAACATTGCCGAGGCTATATTGAATGTGTTGACATTTTGGAACCTTAGCAATAGGGTAGTTTCAATCACATTAGATAATGCTAGCCCCCACAACATTACCGTTGATGTGTTAAAGGATAGTCTTGACAATTTTAGGGCCGATTATTTCCATCAAAGATGTGCATGTCATATTATCAATTTGATAGTTCAAGCGGGGTTAAATATTATTTCGCCGAGCATAGATAGAATTAGGAGTGTCATTATGTACATACGATCAACGTCACAACATAGCGGGAGTTCCGGAGGTCGTCGTCCCCGAAGAGCAAACCGCCGAAGAATCAACGAGTACGACGTCTTTTGCAACCTTCCACCGGCACCGTGTCCCGACGAAGGCCTCGACATACTTGAATGGTGGCGCGTAAATCGTCTTGAGTACCCGGTTTTATCATTGGTGGCTCGCGACATCCTCACCGTTCCGGTCTCCACGGTGTCATCGGAAGCGGCTTTCTCATTGGCGGGACGCCTATTGGAGGCTCGACGCAAGTCAACGAAGTCGTTTTTGGTCGAAATCCTTATGCTTTCCAAGGATTGGATTTTGGCCGAAAAGCGAACGCAAGATAATCAAATGGTAGACAACGAGTTGTTAGACTATTTCAACGAGCTTAATGTGGCAAACCCGGAGTAATCGGTTTGTACTTTGTAATTTTATGACATTTGTATTTGCTTTATTTTATAATATAAATAAAAACCTTAGGGCGCTCTTTCCTCGCCCGAGCCGCACCCTTTTGGGGGACTTGGAGAGGTTTTAACGAGGCCCGTTATTTATATATCTCTATGTTTATATCCTACTTGAAATTTGAAATTTGAATCTCAAAACCGTAAAAACCGTAAACTATAATTTGAATTTCGAACTCTAAACCCGTGTACAAGAACTCTAAAAGGCTTTGTACAACATTTTTTTTAAATAAAAGGACTAAAACGCAATTTTTAAAAAAAATTATATAAAAAAAAACACGGAGTCGGATTAATCCGGGTCCGAGAAAATCCGGACTCGGATTAATCCGACTCCGACAAAAAAAAATAAAAAAAATAGAGGGCACGGATATCCGTGCCCTCCCACATTTGCAGGACTATTCTTTATGAATATATGTTATTTGCAATTGCATGTGACGCGCTTTGTATTATAATCTTCAATCATAATATTTTTTCAACGCTAATAATACTTTATAGCTTGCTAAGCTAGGGTTAGGTACAATATATGATGCAAGTGAAAGAGAAACATATCTTAATTAATAGCAACGTTTCCCTTTTTATATTGTTATTTACATTTTATTGCAGGAATTAGGTAAAATCACCACCATTATAATTTTGTGGCATATTAACGGTTCCTAGTGCTAAACGTCAATAACATATATTAACCTCGTTAATAAGTGAATCAAAACATCAAATACTCGAGACCATCGCTCTTTTTTGCTTATTGGGATTTGTCATGCTACTCAATTTTATCGACGTTCTTTTTTGTTTATGTGATAGAGTAAATAATAAAAAAAAAAATTAACCTACTATCCATGGCGTAAACATAATTTTTTGTTGAGTGAAATGTATCCATACTTTTGCGGCACATCTAAAATTTTATTTAATGACTAAAAAAAAAGAGAACTGTAAAAATATATAATAAAAAAATTATTTTTATTTGAAAAAATATATTAAATTTAAACTAAAAATCAAAATATTAAATACTTATGTAGCCACTAGCCACTAGCTACAAACACTCAATTTTTTATTTTTAAAGAAAGCCTAATATCATCCTTTATTAATAACTTTAGAATATTGTATATACTCCATTTTTAAAAGAAATATACTATATATATTCAACCAATAAAGTTATTCTCAATTTTAGACTTTTAAATATTTAAAGAAAGCAACTAAAAATTAGAAATTAGACGGTTGTACAACTTGTTATTTATTTATTGTATAGGAAAATTACATTGGAAGAATATATTTTAATTATTTAATTTTTTTTTGCAAGTGATCAGTGAAGAATGAAAAAGACGTTTGGTTTTAAAGTTGAGTGGAATCCAACGTATGATACTAACCATTGTTCGAATTTTCGACGATAATCGTCGATTTTTCGGCTTTTCGGTAGTTATGGTAAAATTAGTGTAAAAAAAAGGGATTTTTTGGTAAAAAAAACGTCCGGACGGCGCGCGTGTGGTGGTGTAACATTTGTGTGAGTCCCCCCCCATCCACAAAATCCTATGACCCAAAGGGCCCAAACCCTTGTCCCTAATATTTGGTATATAAACATCCCCAAACTCTTGTCATCTATCAATGTGGGACTTTTTGCTATTCAACTTATATTACACAACTTAACATACACATACACTTTCACTTAATAATTTAACTTAATATTACACACTTCAAATAATATTATACACTTAACATACATATTAACTTCACCTAACATACATATACACTTAATATGTATATTCATTTAATATTATACACTTCAACTAATATTAATATTATAATTATACACTTAATAATTTAACATATGTTTTGTGGTATGATATTATCAAAATATTTTAAAAGTTTTCTGTCAAAAAGTATCGAAAAAAGTATCGAAAAGTATCGGTAATCGGTAAGCTACAGTGTTATAGGTTTTCCGTCAGTTAATCGGTAAGCTATCGATTAATCCGTCGAAAACAGTAATCAATTTATCGGTAATATTGGTAAGTTGAACCTTGATACTAACGACGAACTGTGAAATGAATATCTGACTTGACAACCACCCCTCAAAGCACTCACTCTTTTGACTTTTCCACAACGACAAAATAGAATCCCTACGCCACGTGGCAGATACTCGCTGCGCTGAATATTTAGCCTTCTCATTATACTTTTTCACGAGAATACACAGGTACATCATCTCGGGATCGCTTCTCCTAGATGAAGCACTCTCAGCCGTCCGATCGCCTTTAAATAAAATAAAAAAAGAAATAATAAATAAAATTCACGATAATCTCTGAAGGTCCATCATACGCGAGAAGTCCGCGAAGCACACGAACCCGTCCCCGTTCGCGTCCACGCCCGCTATCATGCGCCGGCAGTCCTCCAGCGTGCACCGCCCGTCCCCCATGGCGGCGAAGAACCCGAGGAGCTCCTCGGCGGAGATCTTCCCGTCGCGGTCGGCGTCGAAGAACTCGAACGCCTCCCTCAGCTCGGAGTCGCCGGCCGGCTCGCCGGCGACGCGGCTCACGATGGCCTCCACGCTGATGTCGTCCCCTTCGCCGCCGTCGTCGTCGACCTCGCGCAGCATCGCCGCGACGAGGTCGGCCTCGCCGGCGCCGGCGAGGCGGCTGAGCAGCGCGGCGAGCTCGTGGCGCGAGACGACGCCGCTCTTGTGGCGGTCCATGAGACGGAAGGCCTCGCCGAGGTCGCCGGAGAAGTCGGAGAGGTCGCGGGAGGTTTCCGGGAGGACGCTCGTCGGAGTCGCCGAGGCCAAACCCGCCTTCAGATCCGATGACGATGACGATGACGAAGACGACGTCGTTCCGGAGCCGAACGAGGTGGGTTCTGGATCGGATGTGGAGTGTTTCTTCTTGGAGAAGAAACGCTTGGGACTGAGCTTGAGGCTCTTAGAATTGATCCTCACGAGCTTCATCATGGTGGAAGAAGAGGATTAACCAGGGAAGGAGGGAGAGAGAGAGGTGAGAAGAAGGAGAGAGGAAGGTGAAGGGCTTAAATGGTTGGAGGCTCGGAGCTGCCATGGCAACTTCGTGGAAGCTTCGTTCTGCGAGACTTTTGAGGGCTATTTATACGGGGAAGATTAATTATAATAAATAATCCATTTAATATTGCTGCATTTCTTTGGGGAATAATTGTTTTCCTTTTTTTAATCTCTTTCTTATGAATTATGATGATATGTTTGGTTTTTGCTTATATCGAACGTTGGGGTGACTTTTGTAACCTTTTGTATTATTTGATTTTTTAAAGGAAAATGTTAATGTGATTTGGCCAATGTTCCCTTTAATTTGGGATAACCACATAGACTAGTGAGACTAATTAAAAGGTATTTTGATTTTGGCGTTAGGGTTTGGTTTAGAAGTGACATGTATACATAAATTCAATTTTCATTGTACGGATAAAGTTCTCGTTATTTATTATTTTATTTTAAAATTTTATATATATTTTAATCGATTCTAATATTATTTTAGATGTGACGATCTTATCAAATACAGTAAATAAAACCAGATCTCGTATTGTATTTTACGAATCTGGAATAAACCAGAAATTTCTCGTTCCTGTTTTATTCGGAACAAGAATTTCTAGTTCCGGTTTTTATCCGGATAGTGGAATCTGGTTCCGATTTGTTACTGTTTTTTAATTTTTTTAAAACAACTGTCAAATAAAAAATATCAACGGTTCATATTGAAAAGAAAAGCAAACGGAATCCCGTTTTTTTTTTTAAAAATCCAGAACTATAAATTTCTGGTTACGGAAAAATCCAGAACCAACAAATTATGGTTCTGGGATTTATTTCCGGATTTTTATCGGAATTCCGAATTTTTGGGTACTGTATTTACGGGACACAGTGATGATCACTTCGAAAATGTGCCATTTAAAGAAATTCTAGATATTTTATTCTAAATGATTATATCATCCTACTAATCTTATATAGTTTGATACTTGATGTTTTTCTGTAAGTTTTATCTATTGATACTCTTTCATCATTTCATGTAAGCAATACAAACTATAAAGTGGAAACAATGTAGAGGAATTATTTATAGCACTTCCAGTTCCAGAGAGAGAGAGCGAGACCGAGACCGAGAGGATTATTATCGATCTATATAAATATAATGTTTAAACTTTATAAGACCTATAAATTTTAGTTTTTATTTACGCTAAATATATAACAAAACTTATACTATGATTATATTTACATAAATATATCTATATATGTCATCACAAATATGATTTTGAACGTCGTTTTGAAGGTTTAAAGTTAAAACAATGAAGTTAAGGTGCAACATAATAAGAAAAAAATCATCCAATTATTGTTATCAATTATGATACGGAAAGCCTGCAAGTTGCCACCACTCATCTTCCTGGAAGTTTACAATGGCTTGAATTGAATCCAGTGTTTTGGTTTTATTGAAAATAAAAGTCTTAAAATAATAATAATAATAATAATAACGAAGAACGGCATGACCAAGGCGATTGGATGAGCTAACGTTGAAAATGGCATTAATTATGGAAGTAATTCTTGTCGATCAAATACTTTTATTGTACACACGCACTATATATCAGTCTGTCTGTGTCTGTGGTACATAATATGACGTTACATTCATATCTTATAAGATGACATATATAGCGATGTTTACCTATATAAATAATAAATACACATTCCTACCCGTAAAGTCCATTTTAATTTATTTTATGTCTTAAAATTCTTAATAGTATTTGTAAATTGTAATTGCAATTAACGTCTCATTTAACATGATTATATTTATGATTTTCTCCAGATATATTTAGAAAATCACTGTTGTTATTTAATTAAGTCCGAAAAGTTATTTGCTAGAATAAAAAATCAGAGAAGTCTGTGAAGTTTCAGCTATAAGATACATTTGATTATATGGAGTTTATTTTATCTGCAAACATAATTTATAAATATTATATTCGTCCGTCACATGAAGTAGTGAATAATAAGGTTGAGGAAGGTTGGTTGGTTGGGTTTCAATAAAAATTAAATGATTGGGGAAATATATACTATTATTAGTTGAAAAAACTATTATTAGAAAAAATAAACAAATAATTATAAATAGATGCAGATTCCAGTCAAAGATTATCGTTTGCATTAATAATTGTGCGTTGTATTGGACGTAGTGCAATATATGCTACATATCAAGTAGAGCTGCACAGATCCGTCGCCACATCCGACCACGACGTGTCGCGGCCTTCTCCGTCGCATCGCGACTCTTCGCGGTTCTGAGCCAAAAATCGCGACGGTTCGCGGCAAGACCATTCCGTCGCGACGCACGTCTCTCTCCCCCTCTCTCTCCCTCGCTCTCTCACAAGGCTGGCTCTCTCTCTCTCTCGCGGTCCATCGCGATGCATCGCCAGGCTACCTCCCACGACGCGTCGCGATCCGACGTTTGGCGATTCCGGCGATTCCGCCGCGACCAGCCGCGACGGCGTTATGTGCAGCACTAATATCAAGACACATTGCTTTTCCTCTGATTCAATGTCTTCAAACATTTATCGCGCTCTAGAATATTTACTACATAAGTACCAATCTGTCACAGGCTTAAGCGGGCACTCCCGCAAGACGCCCGTGCGGCCCTCGGTAAGTCCGTTAACCGAGTCAGCCATCCACACGTTTGTCGCCATCGCTGGTTTCACCCTGTCTTGGGTTCATCAGGAGAGCGGCTTCAGCTCCCGACCAGCACTACGCCACAGGTAACGGGATGGCAAGTCCCGAGACCTAACATAGTCGCCTAACCCTTCGTTACCGTAGCCTTCCTAATCTACCCTTACACTTCGACATTCTACCCGAATTTCACCTAGCGATGGTTTCTCGACAAGACTTGTCCCACCCCAGTCTTACCCAAACTTTAGGGGTGTGACACAATCTTATAATAAGTACATTGCCACATTTCTAGTTAACTATTTAGATAATGTATAGTATTGAAAAAGCCAAAACACATCTATGTTTCGTTAAAATTCGTTACACTAAATACACATGTACAATTACATTTCATTGTATCCGGTGTTTTTTTTTTTTTAACTTTATATAAAATGTCATTTTATTCTTTTTTTATAATAGGTTTAGACTTAATTTTTATTTTATTTTTTACTTTAAACATCCAATTTCGAAGACATGACAATTATATTTTCTTTTATTTTCAATGAAGATTCAAAAGTTTCTATATTCTGTCGGTTCCATCTTTTCTTTCTTGAAAATTTCCTAAACGATCCAATCGTAACATGTTTGCGATTAAATTTTAGAAAATTTTAATTATTTGACATTTTTATTAATTAAAAAAGTACTTAAGAAAAATAAATTCGACAACGACGGATTTGAACCTTGACACAATATTGTGATTTTTTACTGAAAAGAAAAGATTGAAATTATGTCCACATATTTAAGATTAAGTACTTCCCAAAAATAATTAAGAGGGAGCTAATAAAAACATTAACAAGGTACGAATACGATGATTTGACAGACCACCAACCAAACTGAAATTTAGTGTAGAAATATTAATGCCATGATGGTAATCCGTAATAGTATTTACTGTTAATTATTAACAATAATACAATATGCGGCATATATATATATATATGGACTATGGTATGTGGCAATGTTCGAATTTTTCTCGATTCTTCGTCTTGCTAATAGTAATCGGTAAATAGTTAATGCAATCTTTTATCCATAAAAACAATGTGAAAATAACAAAAAAATGGACAATTTAAAAAAAATTGCACTCTTCAACAATTTTCGACAAAAGTATCTTCAATGCAAAATACTAAAAAATATATTTTTCAAGAAAAAAAAATAACTTCGCATGGCTTATTAGCCAAGTATAAAGATAGATAGGTTGATTTGCTTGGATTTAGAAATAGAGATATAGTAGCGATGTTATTGTTTTTTTTGTATTTGTTTCATGTGGGACTTTTCAAATCCAAACAAATGTGTATTTTAGATTCACTTATACTTGCTCCATGACTTCTCCACAAAGTCAAATAGTTAATTATGTGTAGTATCAAATTATTTAGTATCTTTTAATCTTCTTTTTATTTTCTTATGTTTGAGCATGATTTTATTTACGAGTATGACATGATTTTATTTGAGTATTTACACATATGAGAGTGAGACTGTATTTTATTTACATATGAAAACTTAGTAAATATATTCGTTAAACTATTCTAGTGATTATCCATCGATAATCCTCAACCAAGCAAACTTGGCCTAGTGGTAATTCTAGTACACATCTATTCAAGAGGTCACGGGCTCAAAACACCATGGGACTCAAATGAATGCCCCGCCCCCTTTACATATTTGTAAACTTGACCAATAGTGCCACATGCTCTTAAACATAATATATCTAGTAATGCGAAAGTGCATTGTAACATTGGCCGACAACGCCACCTCCTATTAAAAAATAAAAATAAAAAGTCCATCGATAATCCTGTCAGTAACTTTTTCATCGATGGTCCTCAAAAATCCATCGATGATCCTCGAAAACACCAACCGATTTATCAACAAAAACGGGTTTTTGAACCTAGGTTTGTGGCACTACATTTTATTTAAAGCAAAATGAAGAAAAAAACTGTTCAAGAAATCAGCTTTTATGATAGCGACTAATAATCGTTAATCCTCTAAGGAAAATAATTAGAGCAAAAACAAAAGCTAATCTTCCTGTCTTGTGTACGGTTTAAATGAATACACTTGATTAAGTATAAGATAAATATTAGACGTCACGCGTAATAATAATTAAATACAACTATACAATAAAGATATAATTAAGGTTTTATTTCATAATCATAGTAGGTAATGAAGACAACCACGAGTTCCACAATTTAAACAAGTTGGCAAATAAATAAATAAAACTAGAACACGGAAACAACACACAAAAACTCATCAAACGACAACTTTTGATTCACTTCACCTAGTCTATAAGACTATAACTAAACAAACATACGTTTTTATGACGAAAATACCCATCCACTATATTATAATACTCATAGTCATAACTCATAAGTTCATAAAATCATGTAACGCTTTTGCTTCTAGTTCTCAAAGTTTACAGTTTGTATCATCATTTAACGTTTTGTAAAAATAAAAGAAAGATAGGAAGCATTCCGGCGGCGGCGAGGTTGACTTAGCAAACTGTAATCATAGGAGCGGGCATCTTCAACCGTAGTGCGCTTCCGGTATTTCATCGACAACGGGCAAGGGCAAGCTGCACTCGATTTTTTTTTTTAATTACGGGTATCCCCGTCAACTTGTACTTAGAAACTCTGTGTACATATAAATTAAATTGGAGTTGCGGGTGGTTGCTTATTCGTAAGTGTGTACCTCCATATTTTAGTAATAAAAATTGGTGGCAAAAAAGGCAAGCCACTTTGCAATTGCATGCGTGGTTGGAGTTGGACCACTCACTACACGCACTGAGTTTTCCATCAATGAAATGGTAGTGTGGTTGTTTTCAATTCATTGTCGTTTTTGACTCTCACTCTTCCCATAATAACCACTCCTTTTTCTTTCTCTCTCCTTGGTTGTGTTGTGTTGCGGTGACCCAAACATGTTTGTTTGCTTTATCTGCAAAAACACTAAGTAAATAATAAGTACAAAGAAAAATTGATCAATGAAGTAAGAGATAATGGGGAAGAGAAAATTTCCAAAGAAGTCGACAAGTGAAAATAATTTTAAAAAAAATCTTATTACATCGAAATAGTTCATTTAATTTACTATGTTAATAATATTACATTTAACATTTCTATAATTATAATTAGTTGTACTTATTATTAAGATTACGCGGAAGTACAAAGCTATATCCAATTAATTGATAGATACTTTGTTTTATTTATACCCTTTGTGTTTTTAATGAGTTGAAAGTTATTAAAATCGGTATGCACGATTTGATAATAAAATGCAATTCTGTCAGTATTTATATTATATTGGTTTTGTACAATTGTAATTTTCTGTTATTTTTTGTTAAAGATATCATATTCCTTTTTTAAAAAACGCTTTGAATTTAATTTAGTTTTTCGGTAGAATATTACACTTTTTAATGGTAAAAATAAAACATAATTAAGAACTAAAAACCAAAAAATGGTTCAACTTGATTGATATTGAAGGGTTTAATTAAGGTACAACAAGTCCGTATTATACAAGACTATTAACACTTCATATATTTTCTCTGCATTTTAATTATAAACCCTACAACACCATGACACTTGTTGCGGAAGATGAACGTGAACCTCAATGTTTCCGATTGGAAACCGGGCAATTCAATGAAGAATCAATCTCGAAGAAGATGAAAAAAGTCTATGACCATTGATCGGAATAATCTGTTACGCATGAAGCTCTTGATCTACGGTACTGTCCGAGCCGTTATGATCGACAGAATCGCAATCGCGATCGGTCTCATTCAACGAATTTTCTCGAACAATTGCGTCGACGTCGCCGTATTCAGAAATCGAGCTCTGATTCTCCAAGCAGTCTAATTGCAAGCACTCGGCAGCTTCAAGCCGGCAACTCTCAGCATCGTGATTCCGATTGGACAGCGTTAAATCATCTTTCTTCACGATGTTGAACAGAATCCCGTTCTCGGTCCTCTCCGGCTGCAGTAGATCGCCCTCGGATACCATGATGCTCGCTCCCGTTGACAAAGATCGGGTTCTGAAATCCCTCTGGTCGAAATCTGCATTCTCTGAGCCTCTAGGGCTGTGGAAGAAATCACTGATCGAGGTAGGGCTCATGAGCAGATTCCGGCTAAGCTCGGCGTCGATGTCGAGATTCTGCACGAAGTCGATGAACTTGTTCGCGGAGGTCGTCCTCATTAACGGGCCGCCAGATCGCGTCCAAGAGCTCTGTTCGGCAATCTCAGTCTCGCTGTCGCTTCCATCGCGGTGAGAGCGGCCGGCTCGGCCGTGGACATCAGCGAGAAGATCGTCAAGCGAGCCCGTGGAGTTCTCTCGGGCAATGCAGTTCCACGACGGGATCCTCCGCGAAGCGTTAAACCGGGACGTGCTGGCGAGCCCGTGCGAAACGCCTGCGGCTCGCTCATCGCTCCGGCGGAGCCGGCGCAAGTGGTTGAGCATCGCGACGCACTCGTCGAGCGCAAGCTCGATCCCGCAGTTGGCTTTGATAGCTGAGAGCTTCTCCCACGTGCACCGCCTCCCCTGATTGGCCGCCTTTTGGAGCTCTACGTAAGACGGGTTCTGAATGATCTTCGAGTACTGAGAGAGTAGAGCTCGATTAGTCGATCCCGTGGTTCCTTGAACTGTTATGAAATTCTGAGGAAGTGATATAGTACCTGAGAGAGTGTGGCGGGCATAACGATGGTGACGTCACCCTCCCATTCTTGCGCGAAAAGTCGAGCGAGTCCGCCCAACGGGAAACCGAGTTCGAGTATCTGATTGCATCTGTGTTTCACTTCCATCTCAGCAAGATGAGCAAGCTACAGATTTTTCATACAAAATGAAATGTAAATACACCAGATCCTCTAATATAAATTTAAAAAAAAACGAGTTTAACGATCTTTTTACTTCCCATAGATATTGCTTTCAAAATCACTACCAGTTTCTTCTATGTGGTACCAGATTGTAATTCCTAAATATTAAATAGTCCCGGATAACCGAAGTTACCGCTTAATGATACTGTTTTACCACTCCTTTACGAGGGATTTGCGGGTTTGATCCCTCCATTACAAATCCACAATATAATCATAAAAGACCAGTCATTTCCGCTATATCTGAAAATAGAGGGGCCAAATCCACACATCTCATGTAAAAGAAGGGCACCAATAATGCCAATAACTCTTTTGATGTTTGCATCTCTTTATATCAAAAAATAAAAATAAAAAAATCCAGATCCTTAATTCTCATGTCTTTTTCTGGTGATATATTTATGATAATTTTGTAGTACAATACATGTCGATTAAATTTAAACTGAAAATCCAGTCATTGATGAAATCATTTTTCTTGTAAAAAAAAAATGGTTCCGATTTTAAATTTTGAAAAAACGATACTGTGACTTTTGGCACTACTATCACGTGGAAACCGAACCAAAAACTCGATTGCTTACCCTAGTATCAACTATCAACCAGCAAAACAAGTAAGTCTAGCTTAATGTGTCCATTTTTTATTAAACAAGTTCAAGAAATGCTCAATGCATTGGTTCATGTCAGAATTCGAGCTCGAACACATAAATTATTCGAAGTTCCGGGCAATACCTTGGCAGCAAAGTTACCTCCGAGCTCTCTCCAGAACTCCTTAAGCCTCAGAAACGGTGCAATATGGGGATTCGCCTGCGACACAATGAAGTGATTCACATTGAAAAGCTCTTTAAGTTGCATCATGGGTAGATCGATCTCCAAGCTCCCATCCCTCCACCGCCGCACCGGAGTGGACCCCGCCTCCGGTCCCAGGTTGAAAGGTGGGTGATACGGCACGATCTCCCCACTCCGGTCCTTCGCCATCAGCTCCTGTGCCTCGAACAGGCCAGGGAACGCGCACGAGGCCGTCACAGCACTCCAGATCACAACGTGTGGCGACGTCAAGTAGTTCAGGCACCGCGGCGGCTCGTGCTTCCTAGGCGAGCACACTGTGATCCCCAAAACCCGTCCCGTCATGTCGTACGCCTCTTGAAAAGTTAGGTTGCTTGTGAGGTTTCTCAGCATTATCTGCAACTGTCGGATTTCGTGGAGAGCGCCTTGCGTCATGACCCGTTTCACAACGGTGAAAATCCCGCCCATCTGATCGAAAAACTGCAAGGAATGCCACGAGTCCTCAAAGAACGATCGGAGCTCCGGCCACGACCGAGTGGCGACAACGGCACACATTATTGACCCGACGCTCGAGCCGGCAATAATCCGAGGCAGAAGCTTGTGGTTCACGAGTGTTTTCACAACGCCAACATGGAACGAACCGAGAGACGCGCCGCCGCTCAAGAGGAGCGCAGTCCGCCCGAAAGCGTGCCTCGTCTCGTGCATGAACGCGAGCCTCTCTTCTAAAGTGAGCTCCTCAGATCCAGAATCACAGACCATCCGCAACTGCGTTGAGACCTCGTCAATGTACTCCTTGATGAGCTTCGGAACCTGGAGCCGCCCCTTGTGGAGCTCGGAGTTGCACATGTTCCCGAGGTTCCGGACGAGGTCGGCACGCATACAGAACATAATGTCCCGGAGCGAACCCTCCCGCCTCCTGTGCCGGAGCTCTTCGAGCTTATTCCTCACGAGCTCCTCGTCATAGAGGTCGGACTCGCTCATCCTCGGCGTCTCCTTGTCGAGCATCTTCGCCGCGTGGGCCCACTCCTCGTACGTAAGCGCCGCCCGCATCATGTTGCGCCAGAACTTGCGGCGGTACGCCATCTCGGCCCGGCGCTTGACGTTTGTGTACCGCTTCAGCACGAACGCAATAATCGTCACCATGGCGAGGATTCCCTGCGGGTTCCGGGGGTGGAACCACGTGAGCGCCGGCGAGAGGAGCTCCCTGAGCCTGTAGAGCGCGTGCAGCAGCGCGTGGAAGACCCGGTGACGAAGGTGCGACATGGATTTGCAGAACAGAACCCTGAAAGCGATCGTACGGCCCACGATCGTCGACGGTCCGATCGGAAACGAATCGACATTGGCTTCGTTGCTAATATCCATTGATGGGTTTCACTGCAAACAATCTTCACAATCCACAGCGATTTGGGGATTTCTCAATTTCGCAATCCACAACAATTTGGGGATTTCTAAATTCCCAATCGAACACCAAAATTGACCAGGAATAAAATATTGAAACTGAAAATGGTACGATTACGAACTCTCTAACGCTTAATCAGAACAGGGAATTCTAAGAAATCGAATTTACAATCACTCACACGTCATTACACAGAGCGATCAGAGCTGGTTCCCGAGCTTCAAGATATCAATCAATTCGATTCCAACCCTCATGCTGACTTGCCCAGATGGAAAATTTTCAAACTTCATCGATTGAATTCGAGATCGATCCGTGGCTCTACGGAACAGTTGGAAGTTGGGATACGAATAGAGAGGAATATATTAATGGAGGAGAATTAAATGGGTGTGTCTGCAAGTGCATTGAGAAACGTGTAAGAGATAAAGCTTGTTAATTTGATGAGTCACTTTGGAATCGGCGATGAGTCGGCGAATGTGATGGTGATGACGATGACGAGATGGATAAGGCAAAAGCTGAAGGACTTGTCTTGCTAAACGACAATGTTTATTCTTTTTTCTTTTGAGGACTTTCTATTTAAGGACAAGAATATATGCCTACATATATACGTGGAATTTCTTTGAGAAATTGGTGAAATTTATGTCAAATGGGAATTAAATATTTTAGGGTAAGAAATCGGGGTGAGAAGAATGTTGTGAATATGCTATTCAGAATTTTAAATTTTCGTTATAAGTTCGAAAGAAAGAAAAAAATCGAAACTAGAAAATTCAGGTTTTGAATTTTTTCGAATTAAATTATAAATTCGGACAAATTCGGTACTCCGATTTTGAACTTTTTTCTAAATTGAATTCTTTTTTTCTTTTACTCAATCTAAACTGTTATTTTTTTTATAAGACGGACGATCTTAAAAGTTAAGAAAAAAATAAAATACAATACGAAGCTAGAATCGTATATCGGATTCTAGATAAAATACGGAACCAAATTTTCTTGTTCCAACAAATATTTTGAGCCAGAAAATTCTAATTTCGGTTTTATCTTGAAACTTAAAAGAAACTAATATCGGATCCCTGATTTTATTCCATGTTTACGTGAGAAATCATCGAAATTAATTTTATGTATTCTTGAATGATATAAATTTTAAGTTTTTAATGTCTTTTAGACTTTAATAAATGAACTAAAAATAGGTTTGTTTGTGTATACGAAATGTCTTTCGTTACTTGTAAAAATTATAAATGAAAAAATAATAATGATTTTGTAAGGTTGAGTAGTTGGGCATGTGAATGGATACGTGGCTAACGATATGTATTGACGTCAAAGAAAACTTCATTTTCCAACATCACTTTGTTAATCGTGCGAAACATAAGAGGAAAGAATACAAAACTTTCCACTTGACGTCATAAAACTATAATAATAATAATAATATATAACTAGCAAAATATAAATCATATATTAGATTTCCTTCCAAAAATATGTGAAAATATTCCTTTAGAAATTAAGTATTGAGTCCTAAACTATGCAAAATTATATAGTAAACCTTTAATATTTTATCGTAATCTTTTAGTATTTAAAGGATAACATTATTCGTATCGACATTTATCGATAATTATTGATAAATTATTGACACTTATTGATATTTATTTGTGTATTGAGTTTCAAAATTGAATGATTGTATCATCTGTAACCCTCAACTTTATATTTTAATTGATATACTAATTTAGTGCCAAAACTTTAGTCGTGAGTTATAATATTCCATTAAAACAGTGTACTTAAATCTTAGAATATGTTCGTGAGTGTTTTAACTTTTAACTCATGAATAATGCTTCATTAAGTTTCTAAGACAATTGAAGAGGGAAAAACTATGTAAATCTCAATAATTTTAATGAATTTATAGATATACTTCCATAAATGCTTCAGCATGGGACAAAAGAAGAAAAATAAAAAGTGCCCATATCGTAGAAAATAACATGTCATTCATCCACTTGCTTTATATCTATATAATTATACGTGCATTGTTTCAGTTTTGTGTTTTTTAAGTTTTTTAAAACAATATAATTGAATGATGATATACATTAATTATTAATTAAATAAGATTCTTAACCAAATGGGCTTCGTGCTTGACTAGTCGTTGTTGAGAAGTTACTCGAATTTATCGTTGGATATTATTATTTATACGTGTATGATATTATTTTGGATGTATAATTGTCGGGGTATCTATGTTATTTTGGAGGCTCAATCATGTGGGTTATTTTTACTCATTGGTCCATGTATCCAGTCCATGAAGCCTAGGTCATAAATGATTTAGATGAGATGAAGAAGTGCAGAGTGAACAAGAGAAAGAGAAAGAGTGTAATTTCGCGGTTCCCGCCAAGTTTCGTTGACCCTTAGGAAACCGTCATTGCGCATTCGTTTACCGGTTGATCGTTGTGATCATTGGACAGAATGTTTCTAAAATATAGAGGTATGTTTTGATCGGTAAAGATGTGGTTTGCACCTTTCTAGGTCGGTCTGAGAAATGGAAACCAGTGGCTAATTTGTGAAAACGTTTTTCACAAATTCTTCTCTTGCTTGTTGTTGTAATCCGAGATTCGTGTTCGATCTTGATGATGATGATATATGCATTATGCTTCTAGTTTTATTTATGGAAGACTTCGTTGTAACTCACTCTTGATTATAGTGGATTTTAAGCGGCTTACGGGTCCCGTGGTTTTTTACTCTGTTTGGAGGTTTTTCTACGCTAAAATTGCATCGTGTTTCAATTATTATCGTCTTCGTATTTCAACGACTATTGAGAGAGATTGAGATTCTATTGCGCCTTCTCTTAACACTAATATATATATATTATTTGTACGTTCAAATGGTATATTGATTATGGCAGAAGATCACCAATATCTAGAAATACATGCGTGTGTATTATCCATTAAAAGCAAGTCAAGTCATTAATTTGACCAAAACTCTATCAATTACGTCCAAAATCATAGGTACTTGATGAGACAAAAGTATAGAATTAGAAGTGTGACATAGTAATTTTACATTTAAAAAAATTGCATAGGCACAAAAATAAAAAGTGGAATCTCAGTTTTGTGCAGCATATAAATAAGCAATGATGTAGTAAATAATTATTCAAATGCGAATATTAGTTCAAGATTTTTTTAGTCTCCAATTTATTTGTAGACCGGTTTTAGGAATTGGGCTTCTCAATAAAGGAATTTAGTTGTCGGGCTTTGTGATTTAATAAACGGGCTTTGTCAAGTAATGAAAAAAGCCCATTGCCAATTAATGATTTTAATTCCTGTCTTTGATTCCAAACAATATTTTTTGGGCCATATGATGTACACTACATACAATATAATAAATAAAAGTAGACAACAATATATTAAGAAATTGTAATCAATTAAAAGTCTCATTCTATTGATGATAAGTATATTTTATGTAGAGACTGTTTAAATTGGTAAACGAAAACGACATTGTAAACGAGTTTTTTTTTTTTTTTTTTTTTTTTTACGAAACATTGTAAACGAGTTGACTTGTGAATTGTGATCACTTACTTAACTATACAAAGGGTACTTGACAGCTACCTTTATTTTTTTTTTAACTTCAATTAATTATATATAAGAATTAATATGTATATATATACATGCAATGAAGTTCATTACATGTAAACATAAATAAGTATGATAAGTAATAGCTAATAAGAACATACTTAGGATATTCCAATAAGATAATATGGCAATACTTTAAAAATTGTAGGGTTGCGGGGCATATCACACGCACACGCACACACACGCTCGCAACACTCTTGGTGCCTGTTCGAGGTAGTCTTGTTGAAGTCGATTGATGTGTCTCTAACAAGATAATACGTCTCAACATGCTCCAACAATTTTAAGAGCGAATTATAAATAAATAATAATAATTATAATAATAAAGAGTAATATATTACATAACACTCTAAAACATTGCATTCGCAAACAATTTTTTTGTTTTTACAAGAGTCTTGGGTACACGTGAGAGAAAATAAGAAGGAAAATTCTAAAACACTGCATTCGCAAACACTTTTTATTTTATTTTATATCTTGATAATTGGTATTTGTCAAAAAACGACACTGTTTCAATCAAGATCGTAAGACATAAGTTTAACGTGGGACCCACTCAATTGTCAAACGCGTTTTTCTATACGAGTCATCTTTTTATTGATCATGTTTTATTTTATTTTATTTTATTATCCAATATATAATTAGTCGGTGGAAAATAGATTCGATAAGTCCCAATAATGAGTGTCCTATATTATTATCTGTCGAAATTATAGATAAATTAGTTTTGATTTGTTTCACGACTAAATTTAAAAAAAAAAAAAAGGCTTCGAGTATATTACATCTACGCATGTTGCGTACCATAATTACAATATTCAAAGCAAATCTTTATAATTAAAGAGAAAAAAGTTATGAATTTTTCAGTAAGTCAATACTCAACAGTAACTCTTAACATAAAAATTATTTTAAAGAACTCCAAAAGCCAATACGTCACTAACAATTTATTTTATTCGCGAGTGAAATTCATTGAAAAATCTCAACTAACGAGCTTTGGTCACTACATACGACTTTGTTTTTGTCAAGTCAATACGTTGTCGTATATAGCATAAGAAATAAAGAAAGAAATAAATATAACCATCTCAAGCTGTTAAATCAATGAATTTTTTTTTCTAAGATTGAAATCGGAATTTCGGAATGCATTACAATCCGGGTTTCATTATTTTATTTAGTATTCAAATTAGTTTATAGTTTTATTTATTTTTATTCCATTTGAAGGAGATTGGTCTAAAGACTTTTTCTTTTAGAAAAATTGAAATCAGATTTCAAGATTTTTTAATAACTAAGATGGTAAAATTCGGAACTGGCCCGCAGCTGGGGATGTACAACTTACTAGAGTTGCGGGTGGCGACGACTGACACCAAGTCGCGACTCGTTGCGACGACTTACAAGGAATCGCGACTCGTCGCGACGCGCGGGTGTAAGTCGCGATGAATCGCGACGCGTGTGTTAATCGCGACGCCTAGCGTGGCGATCCGCGTGATGGCTTTGGACGGCTAGGATTGTGCCACGTCATCAATCTGTGTGGTGTGTTTGTTTGTGGCAATAGTAACACACTTTTTCACCCGAAATTTATTACCCAACCACAATTTTTACCCACTTTACTCGAATTTCAACCCTAAAATTTCAAATTCCAATATTTTTACCCTTACTTTATTCACCCACTTCACCCACCTCAATAATTATTCATCCACCCAACTCTCTCCTCAAATCCCATGAATACCACCTCTCCCACCCTCATTTCCTCACCAACAAATTTATTAATATGTTAAAAACTAACGTATAAATAAAACTTTATTAATATGTTACAAATTTAAAACTAACGTATAAATCAAACTTATTAATATGTTAAAAATTTAAAAGCTAACATATTAATCAAACTTACTATTAATAAATATTAATAAAAATATTTAAATATAAATTTGAAATAATTGATAAAGTTTGATGATTAAATTAGGGTAAAAACAAATAAAATTAAACATCGGAAACAAATAGGAACATATGCCGCTGCATTTTTTTCCAACTCCCCCGCGATGACTCGCGATGCAGGAAATCGCAACCCGTCGCGACGCTGTGTTTCGCGCTTTCCGCGATTTTGACTGCGACGAGTCGCGACGTCGTGGTCCGCAGCTCTACAACTTACTGGGTGGGGGTTCAAATCCCCCCTTAAAATTTGTTTTAGTACATTTGTGATTCAATTTTTTTTTAATGTAAGTTATATAAATTTTTATCTTAATCCCACTAATTTAATTATAATTTTTTACAACAAACTAAACCTAACTTTCTCAATATATATAAATTTAAATGAGATACAATCTTGTTTGGTAAATAAAAGAAATATGATAAAAGTTTAGGATATTGGTAATTCAATAGTGGCGTCCCGCGTCCCAAAAGGAATCGGAAAAGAAATGAAAATTGTGGCTGTCAGCAATAATGTTGACATGTTGTTCCTCTTGACTTTGACTTCCTATTTTACACTTTTCCTCACATCTATATAAGAAATATTTAAAGCATAAGTATCTAATTTCAACTGCATAAGTATCTAATTTCAACTAAGTGTATTGATATGCATATTTTTGCAACAATAATACCCAAATAATATCATATATTTGGGTATACTTTGAATATTTTTTAAAATTTTGAGAGGAAGTAGACTTCTTTTTGGACTCAACATAGATCCACCGGCGTGTTTGCCTATATCGAGCTTTTATCAAGCTTGAGCCGTGCATAAATCTCGAGTTCAAAAAACATTGACGCCGTTTTATGGCCTCTCAGTAATATTGCAGCTAAAGAAAGTGATTAAAAATATGCAATCACACTGGTATAAATATTAGGTACTTATACCGATAATATTAATATATAATATATCTCTATATTTTAATATAATTTGTAAAATCATTTTTCAATATCTCTTTGCTTTATTTTCGGTGTAAAGATCTTCTTTCATACAGCAAAACCCACGTCAACTTCTCTCTCTCTCTCTCTCTCTCTGCAGCCATTTTCTTCAACTCCTGAGCTCTGTGAACTCATCTCTACCTTCTTGACGGAGTTCCGATCGCGAAGAAACGAGCCTGAGCTTACTGATTCTCAATCGGAAGTTGCAGGCCTGAAAGCTCACCGGAACTTCTGGGGACTCGCTTCTTGTACAGCTGAATCCGGCTGAGAAGACGCCGTCATTGGGCCCGGCAGGGTCCAGAACCACCGGATTCGGCGGCAATAGTCGCCGGTGAGGTCGCCGGAGATCGGAGAGTTCGGTCTTGTGAAAAAAATCTGCAATCAATTCGTGATCTAACCACCGGTAAGCTTACGATTATAATTTGCCATAAATTTTAGATCATTGAATTGTGAGATTATGTGCGTTATTGAAGTCAGATCATTGAATTGTACCAAGAACTTGATTTGAATCTCGATGTAGTCAGAATTTATTCAAGCTGCTTGTGATGAATTCGTGGAGGATTTGAGTCATTATGTCCTGATTAGTCTAAACTCTTAAAATTATGCCGGATTTGGGATGAAAATTTTGATCTTATTGAAATGAACTTCAAATAAAATAGAGGAATTAGCGGCGTAAGTAGTTGAGTTGTTGTCACCGGAGCAGTTTAGTACTTACACCAGCAATTTCTCGATGAAATATGAGTTATACGGTGCTTTCAATACTTCTGCCGAATTGTTTTGGATTAATTTTGGATTTTCTATTATTCTAAAACAACTTTCTATTGTATCTTACATTTTCACTTAACCAGTATCTGGGTGACAATGTAGTATTCAAAAGTAAGTGTACGCCATTAATTACTTTTGTGATTAAGTTTAAGACACTCAATTCCGTAGTCATTATATATTGATCAAACTGATATTTGTGGATATTTGCGCCATAAGTACCCATTAAGTAGTGTTTTGAGCTGTTTATCACTGGTTAAGTACTCAATGTTATAGTTTATGTGGCTCCGTAAGTTTCCTTTAGCATTCAAATTAGGTACCTACGGGTCACATGTATCGTAACATTATGTACTTAACCCATGATAAACAAACAACGGGATTGTACTGCCCCAAAAATTATACTTTATAGTTGGTTTAGCTACAAAGAATATGCAGTCTTCATAGAGTTTCTTCTGTATATTACAGCCGAATATCTCCCTGCACTCGGATTCCGGAAGAAATAATAGAAAACTTTGTATACATTATCACTGAAACTGTTCAGAAAAGCATGGAGTCTGAGCAAAATTATAAGAGCAGAGATGAACAAGATTTAAAGAGCATGAAGAAGAAACTGAATAAGATCAGATCAATGAAGCTATCCAAATCTCCGAGCTCAAAACCATCCACAAGAAGGCCAAAACCGAAGCCCGGAAACATTATTATCGACCCTGAACAGACTGATACCGAAAGCCTTAGTACGCCATTTTCAACATCTTCATCAAGATCGGATATTTCGCAGGTAAGCCCTTCAAAGTTCAAGCACTAATAACCTCTTAAACCCCTTTGAATCGTTAAGATTAATCACCGACTTTTTTTATTTTTATTTTTTCGCTATTATTTTAGAAATCGGCGCCATTATTGTCTAGAAGATCCAGCTTTAAGAAGGCTACCAGAACTTTAATTAGAACTTCTAGCAAAAAACAGAAGTCATCTGTGCCGGATTCCGGGCATAGTTCGAGCAATAATGCTGATAATAGAACCAAAAGGAAGTCAACTCAGTCAAAGTCACTCTCGGGAAAGGCTTTGACCAGGAAAGCTAGTTTGAGGCCTTTGAGGGTGTCTCTGTCAGCCAAATCCAAGCAGCTTTTGATGGAGAAACATGAGGTTATTGCCCCTTCAGAAGAGGGTGTGGAAAAGGCGACATGCTCTTCGACCCTAAAGGGCTCTAAGTTTGACAGCACACTGCAAATTCAGCACGGTGATTGTGAAGTGAATCCGGACATGAAAGTCTGTCCGTTCAGCTATTGCTCTCTCCACGGCCACCGTCATAGAAGCGCGCCTCCTTTGCAGCGTTTGATATCAATTCGGCGGCGTTTGTTGAGGAATGAGCGGGGCAAGGCAGCTCAAGATCGTGCCAAGTTTCGGGAAAATCGGTCTCGAAAAGCTAAGAACAACGGTCCGGTGGAAGGAGAAGAAGCGAAAAGCGTCGTTGAAGTGTCGGTTTATAGCGATAGTGAAAATGTAATTAAGAGCGAGATGTGTGCGGAAGCCGTGGGAAACAATGAATTGCTAGAAGAAATTATGGTGAGAAGAAGAGAAAAACGGTCCTCCTCCGAGTCACTAAGCGCGCTGGAGAACGAAGAAGCGAACGATATAAAAAAAGAGAAGGAAAACTTAGAGCCCGAACACAGAGTTTCACAAAGAACAGAGCTAAAGGATCAAAAGTACCGTAAAATGTGGCGGTTGATGTACAAGCACACGGTGGGAGGAACCGAAAACCCGAACCCCAATAATACAGAACAAGAAGTTGGAGAATCGAAATCCATAATTGATGAAGCAGTCACCGAAAGCCAGCAAATCGACGCTATCAAGCTTGTACAACAAGCGTTCGACGAGATCCTACTCCCAGAAATTCAGGAACTCACACCCAAGGAAACAAAAACGACGGAGACAAAAGTTTCAAAGAGCTGGAGTAGGCTGAAGAAGATCTTCATTCTGAAACGTTTCGTGAAGGCAATGGAAGAGGTGAAGAGGATCAGCAGAGCGATTCCGAGGTATCTTCCGTTAGAACCCGAGGCCGAGGTAGAGAGGGTTAATCTGAGGCGTCAGACTTCGGAAGAACGGAAAAATGCTTCAGAGTGGATGCTCGACTTTGCTCTCCAGAAAGTCGTCTCTAAACTTGAACCGGCTCAACGACAAAGAGTTGCGATGCTTGTAATGGCTTTCGAATCTGTTCTACCTCAACAAGATAGTCTTAGCCCGAGTTTTGGTCTGAAAGATTGCTCTCAAGGAGAGCCTGTTCGGTCGGAAAGTTGTTTGGTAGCCCAAAGCGGCGAGAAAGGGATAGAAGCTGATGAAGAAGATAGCCGAAGTTCCTTTGCTGGAAAATCATTGTTTCAGGGACTAGTCAGCAATTTTCGCCAAGATCGGAGGATGAACTCGGGAGAAACTTTAAGCGGTTGTCATGAAGCTCTAGACGACAGTAAGGCTCAATTGGCCAAAGAAGCTGTTGATTCGTCGTACAAAGCGGAGAAACCCGATTGTCCAGCTCCAGAGATTAAGCCAATTCAATGCTCGGTTACAGTCGGAGAAGAAGATGCGCAGTTTGGAAAACAGTCTTACATGAAACTCTGGGGATTCGTTTACATGCATATGGTGTCAAGCATTGATGAACCGGATGCAAAAACAACGGAAAACACCGAGAAAACTCGAGCCCCGAGCGACAAAGACAACACTACAAAAAATGAGAAAGCTATTCTTCGGCGGATCGAGGCCATAAAGCTCATAGAGAAGGCCATTGATGAGATCATTCTTCCTGAAAGTGAAGAAACTCTGCAAGATGGCCAGTCAACAAGTGGTACGGGCAGTGACGATGAGCCTCCGGCCGAAAAAATCTCACTAGAAAAAGCGGGATTAAGCTCACAACTGTCAGTTTTTGGTGAAAGAGTACTAACAGAGCCGTCAGTTTCAGGTGAAAGAGTGCAATTTAACTCGGAACCGTCAATTTTGAGTGAACAAGCGCAATTTAGCACGAAGCCGTCAGTTTCAGGTGAAAGAGCGCAATTTAGCACAGAATCGCCAGTTTCAGGTGAAAGAGCGCAATTAAGCTCAGAATCATCAGTTTTAAGCGAAAAAGCTCAATTTACCCCGAAACCATTAGTTTCAGGTGAAAGAAGGCAATTAAGCTTGGAATTGTCAGTTTCCAGCGAAAAAGCGCAATTTAGCACGAAACCATCAGTTTCAGGTGAAAGAGTGCAATTAAGCTCGGAATCGTCAGTTTCAAGCGAAAAAGTGCAATTTAGCGCAGATCTGGCAATCTCAAATGAAAGGGCGCAATTCAGCTCAGAACTGGGAACTTCAACCGCTGAGAGCACAAAGGAGAAGCAAGAGAGCCCGTCGACGAAGCCGATTTCTCGAAACTGGAGCAACCTGAAGAAGATGATCCTGCTGAAGAGGTTCATCAAGGCACTGGAGGGGTCAAAAGGGTTCAACCCTAGACCGCCGAGGTTTCTTGAGCCAGAAGCTATCTCGGACGCCGAGAAAGTAAACCTCAGGAGGCAGGAAATGGAGGAGAGAAAGCGCGCAGAGGAGTGGATGGTTGACCACGCGCTCCAACAGGCTGTTGCGAGGCTCACTCCGGCGAGGAAACGAAAAGTTCAGCTTCTTGTCGAGGCTTTCGAGACCGTCACGCCAAGCGGTAGAGCCTGAATAACCACTATTATTTATATATATATATTGTTGGTTAATGTTTTTCAGGTAAGGAAGCCTGATCAGCAGATATAATTTTTGAGAAATGTGTATATATATGTGCCCTATGTTAGTTGTTCCATTTTTTGGTGCTGAAATAATAATAAAAAAAACGTGAGTGATTTTTGAGATAGTTTTAGGAATTAATTTTTAAGTTGTACTATTTTGTTGAGTGCCTATTGTTCATGTATTGCTTTCTGAATTTGTTGATGATATTATATAGACGAAATTTGAATATGCAAGTGTGTGTACAATTATATCCTGTAAAATCGCTATATATATAATATAATCACAATGGTAGAGATGTAATGAGAAATTTGATTTTGTAATCGTTGGATTAAACACCGTGTTATACATTGGACAGAAGTAAGTTTAAAAAACAAAAACACAAAGAACTCTCTTAACCAACGGTTTTACAAAACCGTACTTCAAGTTTACAATAACGGTTTTAGATACTTTCTTGAATTAGTTAAATCCCGTCTCATGTGAATAATTTTTCTAGCACTTGATAGCGTTTGGACACGACTATGACTTTGATCGAGTTACCGTTACCATATTCTAGATATGATTGAGTTACAGATTATAAGATTCTCATATATTAATTTAAGTTCAGTATTGATTGAACATAATAATTCGGTATCTTACTACACCATGTGTTAGTTAAGTCAATTGCAGTCTAAATGAACATTCATTTAACATAAGAAATATAACAAATTATATAAACTAAATTATTTCTTAATTATTTCATGACATATTCAAGAAAATTTTATTTATGATTTGAAGATATATTCTTGACAAAAGCGACATTGAGAGAAGTTGCAAATAGCAACAAAATTCAAAACTTAAGACGACGAGCCCGAATGGTTTCAAAACCTATGACGACGAGCCCGAACGGTTTGTTAAACGGTCTTTGTCAAAAATTGAGTTTTATCTTATATCTACATATATTTTAATAAAAAAGAATTCCCACAAATATTTTCATTTTCAAAGAATAATTTTAATTTTTTTTTTATAAAACTATTTGATAAAATTAGAAATACACAAAAGAAGAAAAATAACGTGTTTTTGATAAACTTTATCTCTCAAATTGTTATTCTTATTCCATGTGGGACCTATATTTCTTTAGAGCAATTTTTTCCCTGTTTAGATATCAATTCTCATAGAATTCATCTAGGACTTTAAACCACTTATTTATTTATTTGTTTATCAAACTCACATATGTAAATTAGAGGTGTCAAGTGGGCCGGGCCGGCCTAGGCCCACCCGTCCCGATTCGTAAAAAAAGCGAGTTCACCCCGCCCCGCCTCGTTTTTCTGTGGGCCGGGCTAGGCCCGCCCCTATCAAAAGGGTCAGGCTGGGCTATGCTTTTCTAGGCCCGCCCCGAACCCGCCTCGCCCCGTTCAAAAGTCCGCCTCGCCCCGTCCCGAAGCCCACATAAACCCGCCCCGTGGCCAACTCGCCCCGTCCCGTTTAAAAGCCCACATAAACCATATTTTTAAATTAAAAAAACTATTAAGTTGTAATACTTATACTAATAAAAATGTTATAAAAAATTACTCTAAATATTCGATTGTTATAGAAATTAAAAATTATCTTTATATTACATGATCTATTAATTTATTTTGTATATATATTCTACATAATGTAGCTCTTAAATTTTTTAATTAAATTTTAACTTTATTAATCAAAATTTGCTAATCAATTTGCATTATTTGATTTTAATTTTAGTTTGAGAGTGAATTGATCAATTACAACATCGATTAATTTCATGTATAAAGCATATTCTTAATTTACTAGTTTCAACTTTACAATTAATGATTAATGGCCACATTCATAAATCACTATTCTAATTTTATATTCAATAATTAATTTCAAAATCACTTATTATCATTTTATTATTCAATTATCACTATCATACTAGCTATTTAACCTCTACATCTTGAAATTAACGAATCAATTCAACGTTCATTAATTTTAAACTTTCAAGTTATAATTCGCTAATCAATTTCATAACTTGCTAATCAATTTCATTATTTGACTCGTAAAAGCCCACTAAATCCGACTCGTAAAAAGCTCGCCCCGCCTCGCCCCGTGACGTTGTGGGTTCGGGTTCATGGGCCGGGGTGGGCCTTGATGGCTTTTCCAAAACCCGCCCCACCCCGCACGTTGAACGGGACGGGTCAAGCCCGCCCCGTTTAACATGCGGGCTTAACGGGTTGTGGGCCGAGCCGGCCCACCCCGGCCCACTTGACACCTCTACATGTAATGAGTCGGAAATAAAACTAGTTTATATTTATAGATTATTTTATATAAAACAGGCTGAGGCCGGTTATCTAAAATAGGATCGCTAAACTTACCAATCAAAAGTCCGTTACTCATCGATAAATTAGTGAAATCAAACCATCAGTTTCTCATTCAATATTAGTAATTGAAATTTGAAACATTGATATCAAGATATACTTCTAGCAAGTGCAAAAACTATTTTCTTCCGACATGACCAGTCAGTCTTTGAGCTTGGATTTGGTCCACATGACATAATCGTATCAGGATTTAGGACTGTCGGCGTCAACGATCCACGGCCAGATGAATGCGGGAAGTCTTTTTGTCCGTCTGTAATTTTCGACTACATTGGAGGAGTAGGACCTTTGCGACAATTCAGTCATTGGCTTGGAGGCTCCAAATACTGGGCGGGCTTGCCGGAATCCTATGCACGACCCCTCCCCCCGTCCACTGCTGAAAATTTAGTCGCCGAGCGAGCAGTCCCTCGTCCCACTGCACCATCCATCTAATGCGAGGTTCACTTGGCCAACTTTTTTGCAAGAGTGAGCCGATTCGGGGCTTGAGATTTTTTCTTTCTTTATTTCTTTCACAAAGCCTATTTCTTTTTAACTTGATCTTCATCGACGTACCCGTAAATTTACTCGTTTTAAAAACCTACACGGACCTTCCGGTTAGCTCGTAATCCGTCGTCAGGCTATCCCGTGAAATTGTTTCTAGGGTTCAAACAATTTAAACCATATCCAACGGCTATAAAATACATAATACAGTTTCCACTATATTCAAATACTCGAAGAACACACAAGTGTGTGTGTGTACAGTGTATATATATATATCGTAGATTCATATGCATTTTCCATGGATGCAGACACGGTGAACATGGGCGATCTTGGGCCAGTCCTCGCCTCTGCCTCTCTCGCACCGCTCGCTCAGAGACCGGCACAGGTTGATCCCCAGGTACACCAGCGACCTCGGCAACCCCTCCTCCGGCAACCGCCTCAGCTCGGAGCACCCATTGATCCTCAGCTCCTCGAGCGCCCCGTGGCACCGGAAAGCCTCCCCGTTCAGGGCTCTCAGATTCGGGAGATTCACGATCCAGAGATGCGTCAGCGAGCTCGGCAGCGGCGTGCCCTCGCACGGGAACGAGCTCACCGAGCCTCCGTGGTCCATTATCTTCAGGTGCGTTAGGGCTTCGAGTCTCTGCAGATCCTGATTCAAGCAGTTCGAGAGGAGCTTCTCGCTGTTGGAAATGGCGAGCGAGGTCAGCTTCGAGACCAAGCCTCCGAGGGATTCGAGCGATTGGCATGCGGAGATCGAAAGCTTCGTCAGGGATGGGAAGGTACGATCGGTGAATTCGACGTTTAGGTTTGAGCATTCTTCGAATCCGAGTTCTTCGACAACTGGGAAAGTTAGGGTTTCGGTGAAGGACCATTCTCTCCATTCTACCATGTGGAAAAAGGCTAATCGTTTCAGATGTCTGAACGGTTTGGTGAGCGATTCGCCGCTGGAGAGAAACTCCTCACCGATTTGCTGAAGCCGATCGAACCCGCCGACTAAGAGCTGCTCTAACAATGGAAGCTGCCCTAGTGGGGGCAACGAGTAACAGTTTCTGCAATAGAGCAAATTTATCGAAACCAGAGACGAAAACGAAGGACTGCCGAGCCAATTCGGGAACTTGGTTCCTCTGTAGTGGTTGATGAACAAGCGCTTCAAGCCCGTGTGAGGCCGGAGCTTCTCGAGAATTTCATTCTCTTTGTGCGAATCGTCGGCCTGCAGGTCTTCCCATTGCAGAGTTAGATTGCTGAGGTGTTTCTTATCCTGCAAATTCACCTCCGCAGCGTCCTTGGCGTCGTTGACGTTCTCGAGCCCCGAGATGGTGAGCCCTCGACGCAGTTGCTTGAGCTCTTTTAACGCTCGGAGACAAAGTCCACTCTCTTTACCGATAACGAAACCGGGCAGCGTCTGTAGATCTTTGATTTGACCTAGCTGAAGTGGCATCTCTGTTAATTCCGTGCCTCGAATGTCCAAATGCCGCAGGTTGGTCAGCTTTCCCATGTCGGCGGGCAGACGAGAAAGGCTGCTGCAGAACGCTAACAAGAGCGTTTGCAGGTTGTGGAGCTTACAAACCGAAGACGGTATCTCTCTTACTTCGGTCCAAGACAAGTTCAAGTACCTTAAATTCTTCAAATCGCCAATTTTCTGAGGCAACACCGTGACGGGCAATCCCGCGAGAGAGAGCACTCGTAAGCATCGCAGCTTGGGAAAGAGTTCGCAAACCAAAACGTCACGTCGAAGTTTTTGCGTAGTGTCATTTTGCCCTCCGATGCCGAGGAACGTGCGCAAATGCTTGGCCTCAGACAAAGCTGCGAGCTTCTCCGAGTGATTAGCGTCTTTCGCGTTGTGCGAGACGTGGCGAACCCTGCTTGCAAGGGCTGGTGTTCCTGCATCTCCGAGCCTCGCAGAGAACTCTCCGGCGACAAATGCAGCCAAGTCGATCACCAGATCGTGCATGGTGAAGCACTGTGGCTTCCCAGAGCGTTGAAAGAGCGACCTCGACAGAAGATCGTCGAAACACTCTTCACCAACTTGCTCAATCATCTTGTTCCTCCGCGGCTGCAGCAAGTCTTCCGCCATCCAGAGTAGTACCAGATCCCGCTTTTCGAACTCGTGATCTTTCGGAAAAATCGAGCAGTAAGTGAAGCATCGCTTCAGATGGGATGGTAGGTAGTAATAGCTCAGCCATAAAGCCGGCAGAATGCTATTCTCCTCTCGGGGCAGTTCCCAAATCTCGCTCTTTAACACGTTTTCCCATCGGTTAAGGTTCCGTTGATTACGCAAGAGGCCGCCGAGAGACTTCACCGCTAATGGAAGCCCTTTACATTTCCGGAGAATCTCTCTACCGATCGCTTCCAAAGAAGGCAAAGGTGCTTCAGAACCGAAGGCATGTCTCGCAAACAACGACCATGAATCCTCGTCGGAGATTTCATTCAGCCGATAGATCGCGCCGTTCTGCGTCGTCAATGCGACGTTCTCGCTGCGCGTGGTGACAATAACCTTACTTCCCCTCGCACCGTCCTCGAAGAGACTCCTCAGAGCGTCCCATCGCGCGTAATTCTCGTTCCAAACGTCGTCGAGCACAAAGAGGAACTTCTTCCCCTGCAAGCCTTCCTTCAGCCGAGCATGTAGTTGAAACGAGTCCTGGACGTGGAGATCCCGACGGCCCATCGCCTCGAGCAGTGCCCGGACAAGCCTAGAGACGTCGAACTCGTACGCGACAGTGACCCATGCTCTTGTTTCAAAGTGCTTCTTCACTCTCCCGTCTTCATAAATGACCTGCGAGAGCGTCGTTTTTCCAATCCCGCCCATCCCTACGACAGGAATCACCGATACGTTGCCGCAGCCAGTGTGATCCTCCGTCAAAACGAGCTTTATCAAGGCCTCTTTATCCCCATTTCTGCCAAAAACGCCAGACTCTTCAGCCAAAGTCAGCGGCGAAACCCGATCCGCAGGTCTGTTACCAACGCCTTCTCGCAAACCCAGCACGTCCTTCTGCCTCAAAATTGCCTCAAACCGATCGATCATCTTCGCCAGTCCGTGCTCGACTGCCTTGTCGAACAAGGAAGCCCCGAGTGAAGCGGCAGAGACGAGCCTGAGAGCCTTACTCTTCAAGCTTCCCGACGCGCCACAGCCTCGAGCCTCGATTTCGATCTCGGCCAGCAAGTCCTGCGCGTCGAACGCGGCTTCTTTGAGCTCGTCGAGCCACTGCCGGACTGCGAAGCTCGCAAGGTGCTTCTCCTCAGCGTCGTCGAGCACGACGTTGGCTGAGAGGAGCGTGATCCTCAGCCTCTTGAGGAGGCCATTGATGGGCGTCTTTCCCTGAATGAAGTCGGCGATTTCCTTGGAAGAAAGCGTGTCGAACAGGACTTGGAACGAAGCCGAGAGAAAAGCACCACCAACAATTTCAGCCATGTTAGAAGCTCCCAGATTCAGTGAAGCTCTGAGATCACCCAACTGAAAAAGAAAAAAGAAAAACACTCTTGTTTGAATTCCACAAGTCTTTGCTCTTGACTTCTTGGTTTATCACTTTGATGTATCTTTGTCAATTGTCATTAATAACTTTCTTTTGGGTACTTGCCATAAATACCCCGCAATCTAGAACGCATTTTCAGCAATGCCCTCCAGTCTTTATTTTTCGTGCCCCTTTGTTCGATTTGTGGTTAACTTTTAACAAGTTTTGTAACTTGGCTAAATCGTAGAGTTAGCGATCACTTGAGGGGTATTTGAGTAAAATATATATTTAAATGAGTGTAAGAGACTTGATGTGTATTTGTGGAAAAAAAAAAAAGACAATTAATGATAAAATGTGTAACTAACAAACAAGTGAACAACTATTCTCAAGTAGAAAGACATTAGCATACATATACTTTTCTATAGGGAAAATAGCGGCATAAATATTTAAAATCTTTAAAAAGTTGACATTAAATTTTTATTCTTTTTTTTTTTTTAGCAAAAGTTGTTAAACTCTTATTTTGTGTCTTCCGCCTTGTTTTCTTCCCGAACCGCATCACGTGTCGAGTTTGCAAACCCATTAAATATACAATTTTTAATTAAAAAATTTAATTGATTTATCAATGAGAAACAATGACATATTTAATGGGTTTAAAAACGTGAAATGTGGCACGTTTATGGACGAAAATATGACGGAATACACAAAATAAGAGTTTGACAACTTTCACCTACCAAAAAATAGAATGAAAACTTAATACCAATTTTTTAAAAACTTTTTGGTACTTATACTGCCATTTTCTCTTTTCTTACGACAATATAATTTTTTTTATTTGAAACGACAGCTTATCCAAGCTTAAATCGATAAATATTTTGTTTTTTTATCAATTTAAAACAGCTATTTAGAAAATGCAATAAGCTTATTATTATTATTATTTTTTTCTCAATTGATAGCATTACTCATTATATAATTTTACAATTTAAACTCTATCAAGTATTTACGCCGCTATTCAATACTATATGCAGGTTGACATCGAAAACTTTCAATGTGAATCTCTTAAAGTGAGAAACTGAATTTCGATCAGCTGTTGCGGTGCTGCCACGTGTCCACTCAATCTAAAACAATTAAATTATTTGAATTTCGTTTTTAAATGATTATGAGATTAGATCAAAGCTGTTATATTATATATTAAGCGCTCATCTCTCAACCTCTTCCTCTCTACCTCTCTCCTAAGCAATCATATTCGATTTCAATGGCGGATTCTAGCCACGAACCAGCGATTTTCGAGCTCAACAATGGCACCATTCGAGCTCTCATCACCAACTACGGCTGCACAATCACCTCCTTGTACGTTCCCGACAAAGACGGTAATTTCTGCTCCGATCGCATCCCTATCCATGCAATACGCTCAGTCTTCTGTTTCGCGCTATCGAATTTGGCTGATGTTTCGTGTTTTGTGGTGCAATCATACTGTTTGAAGGAAAACTTGCCGATGTTGTTCTCGGATTCGACGAACTCGAACCGTACTTGGTAAATTCCTTCTTCTCCACGGTTTTTATTTTATTTTATTTTCATAATTTTTCATATCCAGAGCAGAGAGAATCATGCATCGATCACATTCCGCTTCGTCTTTTTCCATCGTATATTTCCAATGTTGTCAAAAGTGTGAATCTTGGTATCGAATGGGTATATATATATATATATTTTTATTAACATTAGGAATATATTCCGCAAAAAAGAGGATTTGGAATGGCAAATTTGTGTGTGTGTGTGGTTGATGGCAATGCTTGATTGTGTTTGACCAGAACGGGGCTGCTCCGTATTTCGGCTGCATTGTGGGCCGGGTGGCGAACCGGATCAAAGAAGGGAAGTTTACCCTCAACGGCGTGGAATACTCTCTGCCTGTCAACAATGGTCCAAACAGTCTTCATGGTAATGGAATTTATCTCATTCTCTGTCTTTGGCTTTCATGATCTTAAGCTATATCTTGAAGATTGAAATCAAGGAACTTTGGCTTCTGTAATCTCAATGAGCATTTATATTAATCTATGGTTATATAATTCCGTCGTTTTAATTATCTAACTGTGTTCAGAGTTTGGTGATTTATATTTATAGGATTGTTTTGGCCGGGCCCGGTAGGCTGTAATCCATTGGTCTACTCAAGAGACTTTAAACTTATGTAAAAGCCGATAATCATTCCCCGAGTTTAATCTCCCTCAAAAGAGAGGGGGTTGGGCTAGGTGAAGATTTGGCAACGCTCCCGTTTCGAGAACTGGTTTTGTGTTGTATTGGATTCTTGTATTGTGCAATTCCGAAAATGCGAATTCCACTTCTAGTAAGTGTTTACTGAATAACGAAATACTTTCTTTCTTTCCCAGGTGGGAACAAGGGGTTTGATAAGCAGATATGGGAGGTTGTAGAATACAAGAAGGACGAGAAAATTCTCTTCAAGTATCACAGTCACGACGGCGAGGAAGGTAATAATCCCGCCTATATTTCTTAGCCATATCTCATTCTCGTGAACGTTCTCCGTGCTCATATAATTATTTTTTTATAGGGTACCCTGGCGATGTGATCATTACAGCAACATACACGCTTACATCGAGCACAACAATGAGGCTCGACATGGAAGCTGTGCCTGGAAATAAACCAACTCCTATCAACTTAGCCCAGCATACCTACTGGAACTTAGCTGGCCACGATTCCGGGAACATTCTAGACCACTTGGTTCAGATTTCTGCAAATGAAATCACTCCGGTGGATCAGTATAGCATTCCAACTGGTAAAATCACGTTAATCCAAGTTCAATTCCTTCCCGCTAACATTTTAAAATTGAAGAGAATTTCTCGATTTCCCCCTTTAATAATATAGACTTAGACACAATTTGAAGCGTAATTTCTTCAATGAACTTACATGTTCCTGACAGGCGAGATCATGCCCATCAAAGGAACGCCCTTTGACTTCACGACCGAGAAGAGGATCGGCAATGATATCCAACAGGTTGGCATGGGGTACGACCACAACTACGTGCTCGAAGGTAGCAAAGTGAAATCGGGTCTGAAACACGCTGCGAAAGTGAGGGACCCGTCAAGCAAAAGGGTACTCAATTTGTGGAGCGACGCCCCGGGAGTGCAGTTCTACACGGCGAACTACGTGCAGGGTGTTTCTGGAAAAGGAGGAGCCGTGTACGGAAAGCACTCCGGGCTCTGTTTGGAAACGCAAGGCTTCCCCAACGCGGTGAACCAGCCAAACTTCCCGTCCGTCATCGTCCAACCCGGTGAGAAGTACAAGCAAACCATGCTGTTTGAGTTTTCGATTGAGTAAAGTGTCGAGTGTTTCAAAGGTGGTTTTTTTTTTTTGTTGTTGGTATATATTGGAATAAGGTTCGGTCTCTTTGGTACAGTTAAGTTGAAAGATGGTAATAAATATTAGTCAGGCTTTCTTCTTTCCTTTTATGACATACCATCGATCTTTCGATTTTACGCGTTTATTGGCGGGTAACGGTTTTACTGACAATTTTCTTTTTCTTTTTCTTTAGAGCAATGAGTTTTCCGATGAGATGTATGCCAATTAGATTTTAGGGTTAATCCCGGTAAAAGTACCAATACTTTTAAAAAGTGGACCAATAAATACCAATTCTTTTTATTGCCCGGACAAAATTCTAATTCTTTAGTTTTGTGTCCCTATTGGTATCTCTGAAAAAAAAATCGTCCTCCACTGTTAATCATGCCACCGTTACAAAATTTTATCCACATTTCCGGAGTAAATTAGCCATAGGAAAGTTGGACGATAAAAAATAATCGTGGATATGTACTTAAAAGGGAGAAAAATAACTTTTTAATTCAACGCCGAAAATGGCATAATTTATGGTTTGAAATTTTCACGAAAGTGATATGAGGAAACAAAACAAGAGAATTGGAACTTTATTCGGGTAAAAAAAGCATTGGAATACAAAACCAAAACTTTGACGTGGCGTGAGTAATGTTGGAGGACAATTTTTTTTACAGAGGTACCTATAAAGACACAAAACTAAAGAATTAGAACTTTGTCCGGACAAAAAAAAAAGAACTTATTGGTCCGTTATTTAAAAGTACCTAGATTTTATTGGTTAACCAAGAATCAGAAGCCCGGAGGAGTCGAACTCCAACCCAAAGGCTAGAAATGATAGATACTACCAAATACCCATTAAGCTTATTGTATTTGTATTTGTATTTGTATTTGTATATGTATTTGTCATAACAATATGGTCGGTTTATTTTTATTTTTTTTCGAATTTTTTTGAATAAAAATAATTTATGCTTGATTTTTTTTCCTGCCGATAGTCACTGAAAAAGGGTAAACCGGGCAATCGTCGAAAATCCCCAAAATTTTGAACCTTGGGTATAACAAGATTCCTGTTCCTAAAAATTGGGTGCTCGGAATCTGTAAAAAATAAATAAATATGAAATATACATAGAAAAGCTTAATAGTAAACAAGTGCAAGTTTAAACCTATTATAAGATTTGAAAATGTTTAAGTTTCAAGTGAAAAACCATTCTTACGTTGTTAAACAATTAACGTAATAAATATAATTTTATTAAAAAATATATATAAAGTTGATGACTGGTATATATAGATATAGATATATATGTTTTTAACAAGTACAAGAAGCTTCGAAAATGTATAATTCTAATTGAGAAACTTTATAACTTGTCTCCCAAGTCATGGATGATATTTAAAAAAAAAAATTGTCTAGAATTCACTACTTTTCAAAATATATTCTCCATTAAAAAAATACAATTACAAACAACCCTCGATATTTTTTAGAAACTAAAGATAATAACGAATAGATACAATTACAAGATATCTCCCTAATGCTTTAAATCTCCAATATTTATCTTCAACACTCTATAGATACTCGAGTTTCTCAATTAATCTCAAAGGAAAACTATAAAGTTTCTCGATTCATTAGTGGTAGGGTTTTGATAAAAAAGTTACGGTCATGGCAGGGCCAGGCATGCAATTTAGTTTCTTTCCCACTGACTTCTACTTTCCTCGGCCGACTCGATCTCCCGCCAAGGAGATCATCGTGGAAAAGACGCCAGGGGCTCATGTCGGTACTCTCGTTACACGAGACGATCAAGAACTCCGGATTGTCGCAGACAAGTCTGTTGGTCCCATGATCATCGGTGTTTCGCTATCTCTTCCTTCAAGTCCAGGAATGAATATTAATATTATCTCCGGGGTCAATCAAAACCGGGATTCTTCTTCTCCACATATCGCTCTTTCGGTGTTTGATTATGAAGGAAGTAACAGGAATTGATTTGCTTCCTAGTTATAATAATAAGAGGTGTAATAGATTGAATATTAGCTTAGGTGTAACAGTTTTATACTGTATACTTGAGTTATAGATGAATTATTCTTGTAAGTATTTTGCATGGAGTATAATTATGAGACTACTGGAAAGACAAAAACAAACTACACACAACATAGATGTTTAAGATCTAGAGTGTTTTTAACCATAGGATCATATGCCAAACAAAATCCTTATTTAGAACTGAAAGTATTAATTTATCAAAAAAAATTTACCACTGTATATGTTTTTTAAGAAAGAAAAGAAAAACGATATATAAATGCGGTAACCGACAACCGGCTTTCGCTAGATAGTAGATTGCAGGTTTCAATTAACAAATCGCTGCCGAAAACTAGTATTATAATTAAAAAAAAAAAATTATTTTTTTGTTATTTTTTTTAATGGAGATTGTACTATCGGCCAAGGTTACAATGCACTCTAACATTACTTGATATATTCAGTGTAAGAACATGTGGCACAATTGACCATTTTATATATATGTAAAGTGGGCACTCATTTGAGTCTATAATTAATCCGGTTAAAGAAATATTTATAAATATTACTTATCTCTTTGAACTAATTACTTTATATTGTATTAGTTTTCTCTTCAAAATATAATTATTAATATTATATAGTACCCCTATAAGGCTATGACGTTTTAATTTGTACCAAGTTTTCTTTGAACTTATCATCAAATTGCCTCCTAATTAACTTACGACATTCTAAGAAAGATTTGATATTTTAGTGTTTATGACGTTCTTTTAACTTTGACAGAAGTGGTAAAAGGGTATTTTGATACAGAATTAATGTTCATGTGGGATATATCAAAACCCAATGATAACTTCAAAGCTTAAATTTAAACTAAGAAAAAGCAAGAGAAAAAATTGATATTAATTAGGCAAATTGATACATAGTGAAAAATTGAAAAGAGTATTAGTTGTTTCATGAGCTAATTAGTCCCTAATTTTTGCCGTTGCTTTTCTGAAATTTCTAAGCACACAACAATAAAATCTACGTTCCTATCTAGAGAGACAAAATAAATTCAATCACACCATATTTATTTAATATTCTTGTTCATATTATGGGCGATTACATTAATTAATTATTAAATTAAATTATGTTTTAGAGACTGAATTTCCGGAGTTAGTGGGTGGTAATAATACCAGCGGGTTTTTCGAACAACGTTTCCCAAAAGACTAGCAAAAGATCTTGTAAAATTCATCATAAATAATTATTTAATTATGTCATAATTAGCACTTAATCAGAATTTAATCCAACTAAATTGGACATAATAACATAAGATCTAGAATAAAAGACAAACACTTTAGTGCATTTATCGTTACAAAAATAAAGACAGAGCCATAATACTACACAGTACAAACAGTACACATATCTTTATGTCCTAAGACGTGTATCATGCATTCATGCGTATAATCTTCACTATACATATATTTTTTAATTTTAAAAATTAAAGGTGTAATTACAAAAATATGTAAACATCATATTTACGGCATAAATACCTATTTGTACTCAGTTCTTTGTCATATTCACAATCTCTTTTTCAACTACAATAGTACTCAAAGTCAGGCTACAAAATCTTTTTTTTTCTTCTTTATGCCATATTAAAGTTAGTTACATGAGATAGGTGTACGTCTAAGATTAAACTCTAAAAATATTAATTATTTTCAATAACTTTACTAAGCTAAAGACATATGCGTGTCTGTAGATAAATATATTAATTCGATCTAGACAGAATTGAACCTCGATATTATTTTGTAATACTATTATTGCTAAAAAATTGAAAATATGCCGTCATAATTAATATAAAAATAAGTACTTATACCACAAATACTCCATTGTAAAATTATCGCAAGTAAGAGCTTTTGATGAAGATAATAATCAGATAAAATAACACAAAATATTTAATATATATGATTTATTTATTCTTTATGCACGCGCTTATCAACCATTTCACAACTACCCTTTCAATTCCTCTATAAATACTCTCATAGAGTCACAACCTCACAAAACAAAAACTCTCTCTAGATTCCCACTTCGACCCCTCTTTCTTAAAAAATTTGCAGACAACACCCCTCCGATCATCCCGATCACCTCCATGGCCGGTCTTCAGTACAACTTCTTCCCCACTGACATCCTCTACCCCCGAGCCGCTGCGGTCACGAGCGATACCGGCAAACCGGCTGTCTTACCGGCACGCAGAAGCGATGTTGTCTTCGACGAGGAGCAACAGCGCAAGGGCGGTTTGGCCGTTAAGAAGAGAGGCGAAAACGTCGCCGTTTTAAGAGTCAGCGTCGACAACACGGCCAAGTATTCTCCGATCGTCGTCAGGCAAACTCGCCAAATATAGTTATGTTCTTGATTTCAGTCTATAGAATTTTTGTGAGGAATACGTTTTTTTTATTATTATTTATAATCTTATTTAATTAGAATTATGTTGTGATTAGCTCTATGATTAAAGCTAATCAATCCCCCACTTGGATTTTAATTGTCAATTGCTTGTATATAATGATCAATGAGTTATATCATAGAACATAATTATTGTCATGCGCGATGAAGCTATTTAATTATTATTTTTATTGTTTTGTTAATTGTTTGTTTTAATTCAACATACAAAAAAGGTCAAGATCTGAATATCAATAATATTCGCGGCAGACTAAAAAATCATTAGCTGCAAAAGAAATATTAAAAAAAAAAACTGATTTTTTTTAAAGATAATTAACGAAATTAAATTAAATCAAACAAATACCAAAACTCTCTCACCTCGTTAAAAAATTATTACCCTGTTATATATATAGTATATAGTATATACTACTAACAGCTAACAAGTAGCTTTCACTTAACCGCGTATTAAATTTTGCCAAATTTAAATATATTTACTCCTATCATCTTTTATCATATATTGGGTTTTACCTTCTTTTTTTTCTTTGTGTGGTTACTTACTACAATTCTACTCGGATTCACATTTATTTTTATTTTTTTGAAAGAGATTCACATTTATTTGTATATTCCTCTGGTTTTTTTTTCTTAAATCTCAACAGTTAATAAACATGTTAGGCATGTAATTTTTAAATATTCAAAAAGTATATCATATGAGAAGGCTTTCCTTTTATAAGGGACGGGTAAATATGACACACGTGTCCCTTTGAAGTTTGAACAACCACACATTAATAAATAAATTGTGATTATTTTCTCTATTCTTTTCATGTACTTTTGGGATTATAATCCACTTACTAAAGTTACTTTTTTTTTTATTATTTTATTTTCGTTATAATCACTAGTATAGTTTTTTTTAGAAAGCTAATCGGCCGTGGCCCGGCACCCAATCCCGCGATCTAGGCTTGGGTTGGGCGGGCAACAAGTGCGCGCCTTAATTTATATGTCAACCAAGCTCAAGTTGGGCAGACTGCGCGTAGGCATAAGCACAATCATTATCAATTACGTGAAAAGAAAAATTAAAATTCTCTCATCATATAACTCTTTTACAAAATTTTCTCAGTTTTGACTTTTGTATATCGGGTCTCTACAATAAGTAGCAGAACTATAATTTATTCTGAGGGCTAAACTTAATTTTTGCACAATTTTTTTTATTTGAAGAGTTATATTTAAATTTTTAGTAAAAATTAAGAGGGTAGAGTCGACTTTTTAATTTACACTAAAAAATAAAATTGACTACTAAATGTACAATTAAGTTTCACACTCAAGTCTCTAACATCTTTTATATTGGAGGTATGCTAATCAAGCATAATTTTTCATTATTCTATTTAGTAATTTAAGCCACAATTAACCCATGTAAATAAGAACATTGGGTTGTTTGGCACAGTTTATTTAGCTCGTTTTTTATTTTTAAAATAAACTAAATCGCATTTCATGTGTTTGACAAAATTATTTTTTTCAAAAAACACAAAATCAATTTTAGATTTTTGTACAGAATCGTAAAACCTAGAATTTATAGATTTTAATTTTTTCTAAAAATAAATATACGATTTTAGTATATTTTAGTCTTATTAGTTATTAGCCTAAATATTTTTTTTAACAAACGCTAAATTAATTTTTTATTACCAACAACAATTGCTTTATAAACAATTTACCAAACACCTATCAATTTTTTTTTATAATAAAACTAAAAAGAGTTTTTTTGTCAAAATTAAAAATTGTGCTAAACGGACTCCATGTATAAGTGATAGAATAAAATTAAATAATAATAATAACGCGCATTACTTCATGGTAACATTTTTCGTTACTCTTTGACCTAATAATTATTTCTTCACAAGCTACCATATGGAATAGTTCTCCGAATATTCAAAATACATATCATATTCGAATTTCCATCAATTAATGTGAAACTCTTTACTAAATCCTTGAATTATGGTGGTTTGACTTTTGTGCTTGGTCGAAAACAACGTTAAAGACAAGCTGTTTGATTATAAAGAGAAGGAACTGAAATCGCTAGAATGTTCTAGTTGATACCGAGAATGCTTGCATTGCAATTCACTGAATCTTCTTGGAGAACAAGCCAAAACTTGTGGGAATATGCCCTTGCTTAATTCAAGAGTCAAGTTCTAACTTCTATAAGGGTATATTTTATAAAAATATTTACGGTATAACTATTTATTTTTGTATAAATGCATCGTTATATTCTTTTGATATCTTTTTCTTAGTGAGAATAAAACTCAAATTTCATTAAACAATATCAAAATTTGATTTTGCCCAATCATGTTATAAGAGTTGTACGAGACTTGAGAAACATGTTTACGTCTACGTCTATATTTAAAAAAACCATAACTTATTTTATATTTTTATTAAATTAGAGATGTAAGAATATATCTAACGCAGGGGATGTCAATTGTGTCATTTGAGTGCTATATCGTTACCAAAAGATAGACTAAAATTATATCGGTACATTTGATTTAAATTGAGTACTTATGCCTCAAATATCCTTATATTTTTAATGAATGGCAAGCAAAATCCAAATTGGACACTACTTTTTAAAATTTAGAATGCTTGTTACTTGCATCAGTTGCATGTGATACGGTTGACCCCACAAAAAATGAAGGTGACATAATTAATTAAATTAATATATATGGTATACCTTGAAATCATTGCTCCTTAACTCCTTTGATAAGTAAAATAATTCAGGTGATATCTTCGTATTTAATATTGATATATTCTTTCATATATTATATTTATATCATAATAAATAAAAACATCAATAATTCCAGACCTAATTACAATCTTGGCATATGGTTGTTAACTTGTTATGTATATTAAAAATATATATACATATTTTCCTTCAATAACTTATACTTTTTTATTTTGATTGATCGTGGCACATGCAGTGTGTACATTTAGATGCAAATTTTAAAGAAACAAAAAGCTCAATAATGTCAAACTATTGACTGTTGAGCGTGAAGATTCCTTTGTTCAACAATACCAGTTAACATATTGTTACAAAACTCCAAAACCATGCTTACACTCTGTCCATCCACTCTAATTATTTTTAAGCTTATTTAAATGATAAAAATAATTTAATAACATGCTTACATATTACATTTTTTATTTTATTTTTTTATTGAAATTATCACAAACGTTCATATACTTCAAAATTGCTGTATGTAGTCTAAGGTAATTGTATTTGTTTGACTACTTATCCATCAAATTCTTAGATTAAAGCGACGGTGACGGTGAGTTAGCCTCATATTCTCAAAAACGGATTTAAAATATAAAATTCAAGGGAAGAGTCTGGAATAACTCGGTGTTAGCTACGATGAGTCATTTTCAGAATATGAAAAAAAAACTATAATATACACTCTCCCTTGCCGGGTCGTCGACATGTTTGGTTCCAAATTGTTCCGTTAATATCGAATGGTTACGGGTTTATTTCATTGTTTCCCCCATTTTCTTGGTTTCCTTTCATATCTTCATCTATAAATTATAAATATAGGCGTACGCTTATTCATCACGTACAGGACAATACGTTGGTTGGTATATATAAACTTTCTTTTTTATCAATTTGAATTAAAATATCAACCGAAACTCTTAGCTTAATAGTTCAATTTTTTAATGTACACTTAAAAAATAACAAATCAGTATGTCAACATTGCTTATAACGTGGTCGGTTCATGGTGATCACTAAAATATCGTATCATACAAGTGTTTATGTCAATCAATGCGTCACATGATGATATGCACCATTGTCTATACTCTATAATAGATAAGTAGATGAACAGTTCATCATGAACTCACCTAATTAATTCATTATTAAATAAATACTAACTAGCTCATTTAATTAATCTGACTTTTTATTTATTTATTTAACGTAGCCTGACAAATGGCGTCATGTAGGCATGTTAAACGACACCCGTTTTGTCTTTTCCGTCACACGCATTAACATATTTATGATTTAAATTCCACAACTATATAAAATGGCTCAATAGGGTTACACATCATGCATGTCCCTATGAAGTCCACTAAACAGTGTAGGAAAAGCGAAATGAATGGTGTAGTAGGCAAAATATGAGGATTTATTTGAAAAGAAAATTATTATTAAATTAGCTTCAAATTGTTACGAAGTTCTTTTATTAAAATATGTAAAAAAATATTTTTATAAATGTCAAATTATACTCTTTTTATGGCCGTTCCTTGATGTGAATTAATCACTATTTCTTAGATTGTTAAGGGATTATAATGGGTTTTTAGGCTTACATGATAAAAACCCGCGGCAAGCCACGGGTGCGTGGGTTTTGCATTTTTAAAACTTCACGGCTCGTATGCTAGATTTTTAGGCCCGTAAATTTCAATACCTTAGAGGCCAACTGCAAATCCGAGTGGCCGCGGTTTCTAAGCCTATAGTTAACTTCTGAACTTTACGGTAATGGGCCACAAAAGGATTTAACCGTCTTTGCGACAATTAACATTACAAATTTAGATGTGTGAAAAGGTTAAATGTTTTCTCGAATCTAATAAATTTTTAAATTGAGTTTTATTTGAATACGCATGTATGATCATTGATCAAGGCCTTGAAATTTGAAATCAGAGCCGTTGGATCTTAAAATTACGAACGTTTAAGATCCAACGCCCTAGTTCTTTCTTTTAAAGAAACAACTCATCTGATTTTGGGTAAAATAGAGAACTCAGATTTTGGATCTAAATTTTTTGGACCCAAAATTTTGTTGGTCATAATTATTATTATTATTTTTTTTCAAATTGAGTATCTAGAATAATATTCCAGGTTCTATTAACAGGATTAGCGACAAGGATTCTTCTTGCAAAGTTTTTTGAAATTATAAATAAAAAAGTTCCTACGTATTAGAAAATAAATTATAATGCAATAAGAAGGCCTATTTAGCTTATGCAGTATATACATATAAATATTATTTATTATTTACTGTATTTTTTGAACGATTTATTATTTAGTATATTATTTTATGTTTCCTTGCATACGGAGTTACGGACAGCTATAAGAAGAAGACGCAGTCACACACTGACGCTTGTCAGGCTCACGCGCTTACCAACCCTAATTCTATACAACTACTATAAATAAACACCCACACTCTCTCCAGATTGCCATTTCGACCCCGCTTCCTCGTAATCTTCGCAGAAAACCCCCTTGCCTTCACTGCCATGGCCGGCCTCCAGTACAGCTTCTTCCCCACCGACTTCCTCTACCCCCGCGCCGCCGCCGCCGCCTCGGCCCAGAGCGACGCCGCCAAGCCGGCTCTCCTGCCGGCGCGCAGGAGCGACGCCGCTTTCGAGGAGCCCAAGGGCAGTTTGGTCATCAAGAAGAGAGGCGACGACAACAATAACGCCGTCAAATTCTCGCCGATCGCCGTCAAGCAAACTCGTCAGATATAGTTTTTGATGTTCCAGAATTTGGAGTTTCCGAAAATTTTTGCCGGATTTTTTTATGTTATTTATCGAGAACTGATGTTTGTTAGTAATAGTTTGATTGATGAGGAGGTGTAACTGTTAGAGAGGAAAGTAGGGTAGCGTTTGGAAGCGTTTTGTATTTTCGTTTTGTGTTTGTATTTTTTATTTTTCAAAACAGCTTTATAAAAATGTTTTGAAAATGTGATTGGTTACTATTTTATTATAGTGTTTTTTGAAAAGAAAAAAGAAAATAGTGTTTGGTTAATTTTTTGTTAAAACTGATTTAAATAAAAAAATTGATTTAATAATAATAAAGAAAGTAATAAATTGAAACTAATTAAATTTATCAAATAAATAAGAAAAAATAGACCATAAATAAATTACATTAAATTAACTTTGTCTCTTGTTCAAACACACATTACAAAATACCATTACTCGTCACTACGATAACCCCCACATTAAATTTGCAATATGATCCCTATATTCCCCCCATGCAACTCGTTCAGCGTTATTGGGCCAATTTCCAGCATCATCTCCTCCTTGTGCTTGATTTGAACTTTCTTCTTCAGGATCAATTTCGACAATTGGTATGTCTTGACTCCACCGCTCAAATAAAGTGTCTTCTGTGGCGTACATCTTGATTAAGTTATGAACAACGAAACATGACATAACTATGTCGCTCTGCCGCTCTAGGTCATAAGATGACATGCTCTTTAGAATACGAAATCGGGCTTTAAGGACGCCGAAACATCTTTCTATAACGTTTCGAAGAGACGAGTGCTTGTAGTTAAACACTTCTTGGTACCCGTCTGGAGGCCCTGTATTAATGTTTCTAAAAGTATCCAAGTGATATCGGGCCTTTTTATATGGTGCCAAGAACCCTGGTATATTTGGATAACCGGAATCGACGACATAATAAAATGGAACTGGCGGTACAAAGAAACTACTATTGTTCGCGGTCATGACCTCACGTAGGACTCGAGAATCGGCCATAGAACCTTCGAAGCCTGTATGTACATATGTGAACTTCATATCGAATGTGCATGCTGCCATAACGTTCATACTGCATGTACCTTTGCGTGATCGATACCTTTTTTGGTCCTCGCTAGGTACGATACATTCAATATGTGTGCCGTCAATGGCACCAATGCAATCCTGAAATAGGTTTCAATCGCTTATAAACAATAAAGTCAAGATGAAAATGCAAATATAAATTAAAGTAATGAAGACTTACTTTGAACCAAGGATAATATTTCCTACTTTGTTCGATCTCAGGAGGCGTACGTCCAACTGAGGGTTGAGTGATCACCCTTGGTGCTAAGGCTAATATAGCATACAAAACTTTGCGAAAATGACGGCTCACAGTCTCGCCCGAAATTTGGAATCTATCTTGTACTGATCTATTCCGATTAGAATGTGAAAGTACATGCATGAAAATCATAAATGACGCTTCTAATGGTAGTCGCCCTTCTTTTAATGATGGCCTTATTAGTTCGACTATTGCGAGAAACGGTGCTCGGTTCATACGACACATATTAAAAAGGTTCGTTTCATGGCCATTTGTTTGCTCTAATGCATAACCAATACCACTTAATTCTGAAACGTGTTGTCGATTCCGATTAATACGTTCGGCTTGCTTCGATGACTGTGCCGCGGCTACCATTGCCAATAATTGTAATTGGTTTCGATTATTACGACTCATCTGTTCTTCTATTCTCTCATATTCCTCGTCTGACTCATCGGAGGGCTCCATATCTATTTAAAACAGAAGTTCAAAGAATCACACATCGTTGTTTGTACGAGATAATCTATGAACAGATCGTATAACTGTATAGTTAATTTAAGAGCATATCATATCAACCTGTACAATTAAAGATTCTCTGTATAATGATCGTAAAAAAGGGAACGTAATGCACAACATCTTGAAGAACTAGCTCTAAAATCTTTTCATAAACTTGAAGAACATAATATACAATCTCAACTCATTTTTTGTCAGGAACAATCTCAATTCATAATTATATAAAACCTGAATATGTAATTTAAGGCCAAGCTCCAAAACTAATTTCACATTTTACATCAAAATAAGAAACAGAAAAAGCATAAAAACAATGGGGTATGAACTATGAAGTTTATCAGCACTGTGTCATTCGAGTGGTGCATTAATTAAACCAGATGCTTAATATCAAAAGTCGAGCAACAAGGTTAGACCCTGAAAACGCCATCCACATGCTTAATATCAAACATCCTAAGCCCAGCAAGTACAGCCACGCTTTCATCCACTCCTCATGAAGAAGATTGAGAAAAAAAGTAGAAAAATTAAAAGGTGTGGGTCTCATAAGAGAAGAGAAAAAAACTTACTGGAGATCTCAAGTCGAGCAACAATGTGGGGAGTCGGAGTTGAACGCCAGCGAAGACGACTACACGGCGGCGGCGAGAGATAATAGGACAAAATCAGAGCTGAGCGCCGGTGAAGACGACGGTAGGAAAGAGCCGACTTCGGTGAAGCAACATCGGAGGTGAGCGCCGACAGAGTAGAAGATCGAGAAATCTCTGAAGAAGAAAGAGTAATAAGTGAGGCAGAGGAAATGGGTATTGAGGATAAAAAAATAGTGTGGAAAAATGGGTGAGAGTCAGAGAGAGGGAGAGTTAGAAAACACCAAAAAGGCGTTTTTATTTTGCAGCGTTAAAAAGGCAAAATGAAAAACCTGTTTAATAAAATATTTTATGAAAATATTAACCAATCACGTTTTTAAGGGAATATTCCTCTGAAATCTTTTATCAAAACGTAAAATGGTTTTGGAAAACGCTTCCAAACGCCCTCTAGAGATTTAATGGTGGTTTTTTGGATTACCATATGTTTGTATAGACTATAGAATGATCAATCAATCAAGCAACTTATGTTAATTCTTGCTTCTTCTTCTTTTTTGGGTGTTATATTTTACTAATTTTTTTTCCTTCTAGAAAGTTGCAGTTCAATCTAGAAAGTCAAAGATCTGAATATGAATTTTGGCTATAAATCGGAAAATGCAAAATAAATTTTGTGTTGGACGAACCAAAGTCTTAAGAGTAGAGAAAGTTGTCATGATAAGTAACCAAGGCTTAATCGAATGACTTTCAGGAAGAAGAAAAAAAAGGTAACCAAGGCTTAAATGTTCTTAAATCGCAAATGACTCTTTCAGGAAGAAGAAAAAAAAGGTAACCAAGGCTTAAATGTTCTTAAATCGCAAGTCGATTGTAAGTTCAATTTACGAGTATATTGCGGGCATAAAGGTTAGACCAGTGAAGTTTTTGTAAAAAAAATTAAAAACGAGTAGACTACATAATCAATGGCTAAATGACAAATATTTTTATAATAATAATAATAGTATTTATATATTTTTATTTGATTCTAAAGATTATTATGCGATTTTTTTGGGTTATTATACATTTTTTTTTTTGCGATTTAAACAACACGTCAAATGAAAAATAAAATGACCGGCAACCAAAAGCTTTGGTAAGTAATGGAATTGACGGAAGGTGAAAATTCCGGACCTAAGTTTGCAAAATCGAGAACATGCATACTACTAGAAAACATTATAGATGTAATTATGTAAAAGTAGAATATGAGAGGTAAAGAATTATCGCTTCAGGGCGAACTGCCATCTAAATTATCGACGTTTACTCGCAAAGGAAGGAGGTTCGATCGGTGAATGAAAGACTCGAGGAGAGCACGTTATTTCCTCGTGACCGTTATTTCAAGTCGACTATTCACTTTCTCTCCTAATTTTTTAGCAATGAAATTTATGAATATAAAAAAAATATTGGGTAAGTAATAGAATCAGATCCTTTATTTTTTTCATGTTTATTGTGATCGTGGACGAGATCATGGAATTTCCTCTTTATTTATTCCTCTAATTATTTAAAAGTCACAGTGAATAAACATGTTAATTGTTATGTACGTAAAACTTTCATATTGAAAAATCGTGCAATATTATAATACGTGTCCCTTCAAAGCACCAAACGTTAAATTAAATCTCACTCTCTTTTTTTCACACGTTTTTCATATGCTAAACATAATCAAACTACTGAAATTGCTTCCAGAAAGCTCTTTTTTAGTGAAAAAATATCAAGTATAAGAAAATGATAATTCCATTCAATTTCTTATTATTATTATTAAATGGTATAAATAGATTACTTAATTTCTCTTAAAAATGTCAGTGGAAGAACATGTATTCTGCTCACACAGTTTTATTTTAAATTATATATTTGAGTCATCTTTTATTAAAACTTCAAATGACATTAGACGAATTTACTAATCTATTAAATTAAGATATTAATTTCACTAAAAAAATGAATACCGCTAATTGCACAGTTTATATACTTTTGCTTTCTATATTATTTTCTCAATTTGTTTCTAGAGTATTCTTTTTTTGAGTATCTTTAAGAGCAGTAAATATTATTTGCTCAATTTGTTTCTAAAGAAAACATCATTTATTCAAATATATTACCTTCAGTTATACTTATATTGAGAGGAAATAATAAAAATAAACGTATCCCAACCCAATTCAATGTAAACCTACCTTATAATAATAAGTTAACGTGCTCTTTCTCTGATCTGCTAATTAAACATGATTTTATATTTATTTATTTATAAGTGATTTATCGGCACTGATCCAACAATTAACACCTGAAATTGCAAAGATAAAATATCCTGTAAATATTTATAGAAATCTCAGTCGTATTTTCTTTCAATTGAGTATTAAATAGTGAGATATTATACTATTAAATCATTTTTCACCACAATAGTTTTTTTCTCAGAGCATCTTACATTAAGGTTTTTAAATGTCGGTTCTTATTGGCTTCAATTTCTGATATGACTTTTGTGCTTCATTCATAGAATAGAAATAAAAGAGTAACAAGAAATAAAAAATAGAATATTCTAGTAGATTCCTCAGCCGAGGAGGCCACGGAATCTTCTTGGAGAACAAGCCAAAACTTGTGGGAATATGCCCTTAACTTAAGAAGACTAGTTTAAAATATATATATTTTCAGTACTATATAATTTATATATATATATATATATATATATATAGCAAGCAAATTGCTAATTGGACACTATTTTATTAATCTTGAATATTCGTTACTTGCATGTGACAATTAACGTTGACCCTAAGAAAACAACAGAATGACTTATCAATTATAATTTATTATTACATAACATACTATAATTTTTTGTTTTTCTCTTAAATTATAAAATAAAGGTGGCCGCGGCACCGTTTTGGAGCCTCGCCAGTTGCTGCGGAACGTCACCGCAACTTGGTGTGGACAGACTCCAACGTTAGGTGATGCGTTGTGCCGGTGCTAGTCTAGAAGAAGGCTAGCATAGCAATGCGTCTCTGCTGGAGACACGAGTCGTCATTTATTTTTATTATTTTCAATTATTTTAAATGCAAAATAGAAACAAAAAATTAGAATATAAAGAAAAATATTGCTACACAAATTTTGATGTGAATAAGGATCTTGAGTGATCCCTAAGATTTTTGTGAATATAATTAGTTGAATTGTTTCACAAGTTTCTATTTTTCATTTCTATTTTTCATTTGGCATTTCACAGAGGAGTAAGTAACGAAGTTTTATCTCAGTATTTCTTTTTAAAAAAAGGTAAACTGCGGCTAATGTACCTAATGTTTGTTCTTTTGCGAATTATGTACCCAATGTTTATTTTTGGTGGCTAATATACCCAATGTTTGATCTGTTAGATATTTTCGTGTTTTCCGTTAGTTGACCGTTAGAAAGTTATCCTCCTCTTCATGTACACTTTTCGTATTTTTTACATAACTCACTCATTTTTTGTCCAAATTTTATGCCCGACCTATGGTTAGAAATATAAGAGATACATCTACACCTTTTATGTTTTAAGTTTTGTAAAATAAGTTTCAGAAAAATACGAAATTTCAAATACAACATAAAATTAGACGTTAGTTTAATACAAAATATTTGTTTCGAGCAAATTATAATATATTTAATGACTTTATATGGTGAAACGTAAAACTAAAAATTTGTAGATATATATTTTATCTTTCTAACGGGTATTTATTTATTTATTTTGGATAAAAATCGAGTGAGTTATGCCAAAAATATGAAATATGTGATGTGAAATAATCTTTCATATTTTTTGCATAACTTACTCATATTTTGTCCAAATTTTATAAATAAACATCCGCTAGAAAGATAAAATATTTATCTACAACTTTTTAGTTTTACGTTTCATCATAAAAATTCATTAAGTACAGTAAAACTTTCTCGAAACAAATATTTTGCATTGAACTTACGTCCAATTTTACGTTGTATTTGAAATTTCGTATTTTTAGAAAACTTATTTTAAAAAACTTATAACATAAAAGTTGTAGATCTACCTCTTGTCTTTCCAACCATAGGTCATTCATAAAATTTGGACAAACAATGAGTCAATTAGGTCAAAAATACAAAAAGTATGCATATAGAGGAGGATAACTCTCTAACGGTCAACTAACGGAAAATTCGAAAATATCTAACAGATCAAACATTGAGTATATTAGCCACCAAAAATAAACGTACATAATTCGCAAAAAATCAAACATTAGGTACATTGGCCGCAGTTTACCCTTTAAAAAATACTTAATTTACCAACAAGTATAAGTCAACACTTTGCCATAAAGATATTTTGTTGAGATTTCTCTAAAAATATTTTTGTAGAATATACCGTGGAAAATACAAACGAGACTTGGCTTGCTCTACGTACGCCAAAATAAAATTCCTATTCACATTTTCATGCATGGCCTATAAAAAAAGATAATTATACACGAAATATATTATTTAAACCAAAACTCGATTTTTGTATATTCAAAATTCATTTCTTGATCACCACACAACAAGTATATCTATCCATGGCCGGCCTCGAGTACAACTTCTTCCCTACAGATTTCTTTTACCCCAAGGAACCGAAGCCTAGCGATTTGGCCTCGAGAGACGCTACACGAAGCTTGGTGAGAGTCTCTAGGGTTCGTACCCGAAAGAGAGATACACTATCATGCGAAAATTACGTTGACGAGAAGAAAAGTGACGTATATCGCAATCTCTATGATCAAGAGAACAAGCTTCGAAACCCTAGCAGCAGGGTTCTCAGATACATAACACAGACGGCCGTGGCAAGCGATACGCGATTTACTTGTCTCCCTGGCCGGTTTCCTGGGTGCTAAGGATTGATCTAGGAGAGAGCATCAAAGAGTACTAATTGATACTTATGTTGGTGTTAATGAGATTTATTTATCCTCTTGGATCAGATTTTATTATTCGTCCTAAATAGATAGTATTCATGATTTCTATATATTATATATGAATCATTTTATAAGAAACTATAACTTTTATTGTATTTTTTTGAAGTGAATTTTTTGTTGTATTAGAAATAGGTCACAGACAAAGAATAATGTAAAAGTATATATTATGCTTTTTAAGTTGTAATAAAGCAACATGCGTTGCTAATAGATGTGATAGTGATATTTGTGAATTCTTGTTAAATTAAGGAATATTGCGGTCAAAATACTTATAGTTTTATACATAAAAAATTAACTTATATTCGAAAAAAGGAATTTGGGTGACACTTATTTGCATGTATCAAAAGTACCCAATTTTAACTCATTATCTATTTCAATCAATTTATACGTACTTTGATTTCTCTGCGAGGACTGAGTCAACAAATTTTACTTCAAGTGACCTTTGAGTACAGGCCACTGTCTTTCCTACAAAATGACCGTATTACCTTCCTTCCCTTTTCATGTCATTCTCGTTCGCATATTTCTCTATACTACGGGTTTGGATATACATTTGCCTCTCCGACAAGACCGGCGCTCTGCCGGATCCACATCCACCTCTTAATGGCCTGGCTTCTCCTAGGGAGGCGCTCAGTCTTGCCTGCGCCGCCGAGGATTGGCACGACCTGAGACTGGCAATACTATATGCGTCCTATTCTATATCTCCCAGTCAATCCATGTTGTTATGCTCTTCGTCGCCTTACTCTGATAGGGAACGGCTGGTCGTTATGTAAGCCGTCTCGCAAGGTGTTAGGGAAGAAAGTGTTGAAGATCGTGATTTCACTTCAGAGTCTAGCTAATGTCGTCTTATAAGTTAGTTGTGATTGACGAGAGCAAAATGCTGGCCGGTGACGAATTCACGATGAACTTTTGGGTCTTGGTGTTCGTGTTATCCGACACCTCCTGCTGTGCGGTAGTCAACTCTATCCGGTGGTTAGTCAAAGGGACAGGGAAGAACTTTTCCAAGTTCAAGCTTTGCAAGATTTTTGACAGAATTGTGATAGGCTACTTGTTTTCGAGATTCCTCTTCTTTATGTTCAGGACCAGTGGCGCATTCAAGTTACAACTCGTCAACACCACCGTGCATTCGAGTTACAACTCGTCAACACCACCGTTGACGAGATTTCAGTCTGGCCTTCTGCACGGTGATCTTTTATATGTTCAAGCCGGCGAAGAAGTGAGTACTTGTACCTATTCGACGCGGAAGATGTAATGTTTTTGGAAAGGGTCATCCGAAAAGAACAAACCTTTTTTTTATTGTTATCACTTTTTAAGTGTGGGTGGTACGAAATTTCACATAAGAAATGTCTATTGAAACATATTCGGACCCGACCAGGTCTCGGTTGTCAATTTTGTAAACCGAGACCAGGCTGGCCCAGTTTGCGGCCTTTTAACCAAATGGCCCATTTTTGTACCAGAACCGGACTAGGACCGGACCGAAACCGAGAACTAAGAGAAAATTTTCAGCCTTAAGAAACACCAAATAGTAGCATGCTGTATTAATAACTTTTAGGGGTACTAACGGTATAAATACACCGTGAATACTCATCAATGAAATAGCATTACGAATTTGTTGCTAAAATGTATTTGGGAATAATACGCCAAAAAACGGGATTTTGACGTTCCAGCCTGATTTCCAAATGTGAAAAACTTCGGAACTTTTTCACTGCTAACCCAGATTTTATCTCATGTCGTTTCTTGAGAAGTCATACAAAGGATAATATTTCCCAAATAATTAGCCAAACTGATATTTTTTTAATGTATAACTAACACAGGCAAAAAAAAAAAAAAAAAAAAAAGAGATTACATATGAACTATTTAAATAAAAGCATAAAGCCACAAAATTGGAAGCCTGATAAACACCATTTATTCATGTAGTTTCTGTAGAACTTTCCAATACCTTTCACAAAAAGGGTTAGTATGAATTGCCCTAAGAACCCATCTCCGCGGACTCTGACAGTGCTCCACGTTTCCGGACTCGGGTCCGGATTTTGTCTGTCTGGCAAGCAAATGCATTTGGAAGAAAAGCTCTGCGGGCCTCCATTCTAATAAAACAAAAAGGGAGAAAAAGGGAATTAAATTTCGTCATTAGAACATTGAATAAGAATTAAGAAAAGACCCTTATCATTTATCAATAATATTTCCAGAGATTCATCATCTTGGTGAGAGACCGGTTTGATTATGTATCCGGGTTTTCTAAGACGCCTTAGTCATCTGTTTTGGGTTTCTCAAATAGACTAAGCATTACACCCTAATGGGTCGGATCCAAACCCTAAAATATAACTAAATAATATAAATTAAAATCGTTGTATGTGACGGAGCACCGAGTGAAAAATGCATATGCTTGGATAACGAACCTGGAGACCAAGTAAGCCATTCAGCGCGTAAGTTAGTTTCCCACTTCTCTTTAGAGCCCAGGCTTCCATGAGCTTGAGCCAGCAATGTCGAAACAATTGGTAACGGGATAATAGAAGCTTCATTGGCTTTCATCAGACTTTTAATGGCCAGCGGCAAGTACTGTGAATCGCCCCACTGTCTCGCTAGCTCCATACAAGTGGCACCTGGATGATGAGAATATAAAATTTATAAGCAAATTAAATGAATACTAAATATAAAATTTAGATCAATGGCTAAAAGATATACCGTGGCAGAGCTGGAGACAGCTCTCGGCACCGGAAAGCGCACAAGCTTGCTTGAAAAAGTCCTCTGCGGACACTAAATCTTGCTTCCAGGCAGAGACCAACCCTTCCACGAGATTAAATAAAGCCATCCAGTTCTCTTTCAAGTTCAGCTCTTTGATATTCACACTATCTCCAATGCCATATTGAGCTTCGATCATTCTTAGACATATCGAACCCATACGACACTCCGTCTTGAGTTCCACACATGTGTTATATTCTCTTTGAAGGCTTGCAGAATCACCCTTTAATGCATAGGCACGGCATAGCAGCAAGTGGGCAAAAAATAGATACCCGTTCGGAAGGGTAATAATGGAAGAAGCCTCTTTGGCCTTTTTGACACAATCATTTTGGTTTCCACTTTGCAAAGAGATTGCAGAAGAACAAAGAAGTAGCTGAAACTTCTGGTATTGATGAGATATGTGTGACTTATTATAGCATTTATCGGAAAGGGCGATGCTGATCAGCCGCTGAAGAATGAGACATTGATGAGGCGGAAATCTCTCTTCCCGTGCTTTTTGGTATAAATTAAGGATAAGCAAATATCTCACAGTCTGATTCCATGGTTCTTGGCGCAAGCATCTGCAAATCAAGAACCCAACATTAAATAATTGCACAACATTATGCGAAAACAAAAGATTCTCTCTCAGATACTGCAGTGTAAATTTAGAAAATTACAGATCAGACCTAGCTGATACACGCAGGATTTCACTCTTTTTCTTTTTTCTCTTATCCTTTTTCACAACCCTTGAAAACTTGAGTTACTCGTAGTGATAAACACTACCCGGTCTCTAATACGAGAGTTAATCTGGGAATGTCTCCTAATGACGTTCAATAAAAAATTTGCACTAATCAAACATAGATATCTCTACGGGAGGCAGCTATTTATAGGATTAAAAATCTTAATCCTATAACTATTGTAAAATACCTCTAATATCCTCAAATAATAAACAAAAAATAAATAAAAATAGATAATTAAATAAATATGAGTATACTAGATGTTTTTAAACCCTAAACACAAGATTTCTCTTTATCAGTTTTCACTCTTTGAAACTTGAGTTACGCATCCAAAAGACAACTTTCTTTGTTTCGATACTTCGGAACAAAAATCATAGCCTGGCAATTGGTAACTGAAATTTGAAGGTGATAAAAGGATAAATTCAGTACTTCTGCAGTTGGTGAATAACTCCTGGTTCATTGAGACATTGATGTGAACATGTTGGATAAGTAAACTTCGGATTAGAGGTGCAAGCTGCGTAGCAAGCAACAGATCCGGCACCAAAGATTTCTTGCGCTGTTTTCAAGCCATTAATGGCAGAGAAAGAGGCGAGTGCTGTGGGGCACCTAGTTGCTAGGTGAGTATCATTCCCTTCTTCACCAGATAGCAAAAGATAACCGAGTAGATTCCTGCAGGCAAGCAAGTTTTGAACTTTTGTCATAAATTTATTTAGTCAGATATTCCAGTTTCTAAATAATAACTATAAATTATCTAAATTATTTGTAAAAATGTAGAGTTTTTTTTAAGAAACAGATTTTTTTTTGCTCCAATTGGTGCTTTTTTTTTTTTTAATAAATAATGAAAGGGCCAAATCCTTTAACAATTTTTTTATTTTCATGGGTTATGTGTAGAATTTTCTGAAATGAGAGATTATTAGCGCACGGATCATTTGTGCCAAAAACTTACTTTTTATTCAGGTATCTTCATTGGAAATAAATTAAAAAAAAAAAACTTCCAAGAATCCTTGATTTAAATTCATATTTTCATTTAGAACAAGTGGAAGAAAAAGAATATCAGATTCGAATCTGATGACGATTTTGACAATGTATTATTACTTAAAAATTAAAACACGTTAGTAGAAATTGAATGCTACATTTATAATAATTAAACATGCAGTACCTTAACATTAAACATGCAGTACCTTAACAAACCACTATTTGGGTACATATGGATAGCTTTTCGAAGATGAGCCACTCCGCTTTTTACTCCAATAGAACTTTCTGACCCGCTTTTTACCTGCACAGCCAAAAAAGAACATCAACATCCAACATCAACAGACGCTAATAGTTCAGATAATTAAACTGGATTTCAAAATTTTAACCGTACTGACTGTAACAAACTTACAAGTTTACCAAGTGCAATTAAATAATGCATACTGCTTATATCTTCCTGAGATTTAAGGCAGTTACGACTGATAGAAACAACTGAATCTATTCGAGAGCTTCGATCAAGAGCATTAATGGCAGAGACGATAAAGCTGACTCCCGAGCTCCGAAATAGCTCCTTCGGCATTTTCAGAATTCTGTTTGTCGCTGTGTCTAGGCCAGAAATTGAATAGAGCAACTGGCAGATTAAGCTGACGGAGGAACGAACACATGAAGGATCCATAGTGGAAACACTTGAAGCCAGATCAAGCGCAACAGAGAGAGCCGAGTTACTCCGGCCGAGTTTCCACAATGAGAAAGCGTAGATTTGCAGGGTTTCAACATCGAGCCATCCTTCAATATCAGATCAATATAACGTAGTAAAAACGATTAGATTTGGAATCATTAATCGATAAGATTACCATATTTATAATAACAAATGAATTTGGCTATAAAGTAAAAGAAAGGAAGGAACAAACCGTTTGCTTTCAAGTTCTCACATTCCCGTACCGCCTCAACAACATTCCCTGCCTGTATATGAAACGAAAGCATCAGCATAAGCAGGCAAACAATACTATATGTGTAAACATATAATTATTTTTTATTTATAGAAACTCTATCTGGGTATGAAGGGAAATTTTCACCTTGCAAAGTGATCTGGCTAAATTGATCGATACGTCTTTGAGCAGAGAGTTTGAAAAACTTGACGAGGAGTTAATAACGGCATATCGTGCCAATCCATACGAAGAAGAAGCAGAGGGATAATCTAATCTTGCCTCGCAAATGAGCCCTCTCAAATTATGAAGTTCAGGATAGTGAGGGATGTGATGCACAGCCTGCCTGATAGCCGCGAGAACCTAAAGATAACAGTAGGTGTATTTTTTAAGTATTTTATTTAGTCTTCATTCATTTACATTTGAAACTAATGTTTTCTTATTTGATACCGATTTCAAAATGAATATATTCTTGAACAGACCTCTGGAGACGAAAGATGTCCCGAAACCGCGGCGAGCTTAGCAAGACCGATTTGAAATTCTGCAAGCTGAAGGAAACAATCTTTTTGTAATTTCTGAAATGTGATTTGAAAGACAATAATACATAAAAATAAATATAAAATAGTTTCTGCTCCTTGTTAAATTATTGTAGTTCTGGGATATTTTCTGATGTCCTTAATAACTACATCTCATACTAATCAACAGCTTATAAAAACAGTAAACTCAAAACCTATTTATTCGCATAGTTTGAATAATTAACAGCAAAATAACTACTTCTTACAAAATACTCTCTACTTTCCATTTTCGGCAAATATTCTTTCTTTTTCGCAGATAGTAATCATTGTTACCCAATATTCAACTTATAAGCAGCCAGATAAACAGCTTACAGGCAATATCTGCACAGCCCGTAAACAACTCTCAAAAGCTTCATCTTTTGCATTCTCCCTGAAATAAGTGAAGCTTGTCATTAAGATATGGCATTACGAAATTGATAATAATGGTCTCACTCTAAATTGGATCATTTTTAAGGTTGAAGATTTGTGAAATGTTTACCCAGCATAATAATCTGCTGCCATGCCAGCCCACGGTAATGCAAGTGAAGGATCGATACTTCTAGAAAAATCAAAAGCTTGCTTCGCCAATTGCTTTTCACCCTCTCTCCGATAGAGCTGGGAAAAAATATAAAACATGTAACTAGCTATCGTGTGAATTAAGTGTGCTTCAAACATAGAATTTATAATTATCTACTTTTAATATGGTCATATTACTGTGGATATTAGGAGCATTTTACAATAAATATGGGATTATTTTTTCTAATTTATATTATAGGCGCCTAGTCTAGATTAAGCCATCATGTTTGATAAATAAAAGAGTTTTTCCTTCCTAACTCTCAAAATATTTACCGATAAATCGTTCTTGTATCTCTTGGATTTCTATTTCGATCCTACCAATCAATTTGGAAAGCCAAACTGAATCGCTAAATCATACACTACGAAAATGCCTTTTCCATATACACGCCTAAGTTACCGAATTTGTTCTTACAAAATGCGCTAATAATATCTCTGATACGGGAAGTAATGTTTCTAACAGTTCCAACAGTATAGGCGTAGAATATTAAGTTTCTACTCATAGATCCAAAATGCTACAGCTAGAAGAACCTGGAAAAGGAACACCCCATTACCAAGTTTTTCTCATTATTTATTTTGTTCCAAGAAAAAAAAAATGAAGAAAATGTGAAAAAAATAGTACCTTTCCTAAGTATGCCCAAGCGACAGCCAAAGATGCGTCCAGTTGCAACGCCCTAATAAGTGCGTGTTGTTTTAACGCATTATCATTAGCTAAATATCCCAAAGCAGCCCAAAACTCGTAATTTTCTGGTTTAAGCAACAAAGCTCCCAAAGCCATCTTCTCCGACAATTGCCTGGAGAAAGAAAAAAAAAACGAGAAAAGAACTGTGATTCCTTGTGATTTGAGAATGAATAGTACATACATTCCATTCATCTGATGAAAAAAAACCATACCAAGCATCTGTTTTGGCACTAGAAGAGTCGGTCAATGATTTTGTTAGATCTGAACTTATTGCAATGTCCATGTAGATATTAGACTCCCATGGTGCTAATAGCAAAGCTCGCTGATAAGAGTGTTTGGCAGAATTTGCAGCCAAGCAGCGGGTATGCTTCCAGGTTTTGATTGAACCACTGAAAGCTTCCTCAGATTCTACATTAGGTTTCTCTTCCACCCATGGATAACATTTTGCATATGAAAGCTGTCGACATTTAGAAATGTAAGGGATTGGTGTGTAAATATTTATCTAGTCAGTGTAATTAAAGCTGTAATTAGCTAGTTTCCTTATGTAGAGGAATTAGTTCGAGTTAATTTTTAATAATGTAAGACTTTAAACTAATTAGCAGTATTATGTTTTCATCCATTAAAAAAATGCAATTCATAAAATAATTAACATAAAATCAGTTTTAAGACAATTAATAACATGCATTTAATGCATAGAATTGTTTTAGTCATGTCTAATTGGGTCACATCCCATCATGTCGTTTTAATTGAGTTCATGTCAATTGAACCTAGGATTATGAGTTAACATGCTAAGAGTTATAGGCACTTGATACAACCAAGATAGATTAACCAACCTGAATATCACCAAGCAACTTCCAAACACATGATGAATTTCCTGCCAAGAGAGTAGTTTCCTTAGCTACGTCACAAGCCTCCTGCAACCAATTTTAACATCCCGAATTTCTATTAAAATAACTTTCGGTTAGAGTTGCCGTACCCCAAAAGTAAATGACTACATTTTGTAAGCAAATAGCCCCAGAGCTCATATTATTATTTGAATTATACCATATTTGTTAACACTGTAAGACACGCTTTTTTTTCTTTTTTTTTTAAAGTAGATCACTTCGACTCTTTTGGCGTTAAAACTACCCATTTCATTCACTCATGTATGGTATTAATTACCAGCTTTTTGCAGCGAGACATCAAATAAAGAGCACAAACAACATAAATAAATATTATACCTCTAACAAGGAAGCTCCCCATTGAAATGCACCCAAAAACATGCATTCCTTTGCAAGACCAAGCAACCCTATGGCAAGTCCATATTTTGCAGATATGCATTCAGGTGAGATATCCAAAGCCTGCCTAAACTGCTCGATTCCCTGGAAATAGAAAGAAAGCATATAATAAGGTGGCAATCTTCAAGGAAAATATAGAGAGAATCAGAGACACTTAATTTTTAAAAATATAGAGAAAGAGAAAATTAGTTCTAAGCAATATTCAGTGAGGAACAGTTAGCTAAGACAAAGCATCTAAATAGCGGAGGTAGTTGATAAATGAGACGAGGATTATGAAATACGAATGAGCAATCACATACCTTTTTGAACGAAGTGAGCATCAAATACACATTTCCACTTTCAACCAAAGCAAAGACCATCTTAGAATCCAGCTCAATGGCTCTTCCATAAGACTATCAAGTAAAAATAATCAGTGTCATGCTGTCAATTTACAGAGACGAAATATATTTGCAAAAGAATAAATGACTTAAGTCTTAAGCTACTATTTTTACAATTCTTTTCATGTCTGTATCTGTCCACAACAGTATACAGATTCATCCCAACTTCCCTTTTTATTTATTTATTAATGTCTGTTCTTTTATTATATTACATTGCTATATATATATGCATGTAAAGCTTATATGCCGGTTAGAAGAAACTTAAATGCATAATACTATACACTAAATAACAAAAATTTGATTACGTTACAATAAAAATCCTTAAAATCGATGAATATAGCGAACTAGTTCTATTAAGACCTATACGACTTGAATTGTTTTTTTTTATCAAAAGTCCATTTTTCCTGCGCCTTGGTAATTTTCATGTCCTTCACATTCAAATTCGATAATGGATGTTTTCAACATGTCTCTAAACGTAACATTGTCAATAAAGCTAGCTTCGCCGGTCGAGCTCCACAAGGATGCAAGTTCAAAATATCGTGACATCGATTTTTTTTTCTGAAAAAGCACTCCCCAATCCAAAAGAACACTCCCCTAAAATTTGAAACATACATCCCCAAGATATCAACGCCGTTCGTAGAGAAATCGAGTACCTTGATCGCGGCAGTGAACCTTCCAAGGCGGTGGTAGGCAAGCCCAAGCCCCTAGCAAGCCAAACAGAGAGCAACACCAAACAAGAATCAAGCAAAATCCATTCTTGAACAGAAGAGAAAACAAATCAGGATCCAGAGAAACGGAAGAAACATACCTCCCATAGATGAGCACAGGTCGGGTACCCTCTAATGGCGTGCTGAAGATTCTGCACAGCCTCGGTCCACCGCTTCTGGTGCACCTGCAGGTACCCAAGCCGGCGGAACGCCCAGAACGCCCTCGGCGACCTCCGAGCAGCCTCGCCGCACACCGCCACCTCGAGCGACTCCTTCCCCTGCAGATCAAGCAGGTCACAGAGCGCCTCACCGGAGTCAGCATCGGCGGGGTCCACCGTGACCGCCCTCTGGTAGCACTTGGCAGCTCTCGGCGGATCAGCGGCAGCGTAGAGGTGGCCTAGGTGCCTGAACGCCGCCAAATTCTGAGGGTTCAGCCTAGCGGCGGCCACGAAGCGGTCCGTCGCGCTTCGCCGGAGGCTGAGTTTCTCAGCTTCATCGGCGGTGGACTCCGCCTTGTTCCATAGCTCGATTCCCTAGCTCCGACCATACATTGAGGATAATTACACTGTCTGTACACAAATATGCATATGTATATATATATATATATATATCAAATGAATTACATACGAGTTGAAATTCGAGCTGATCGGCGGCTGGATTGGCGTCGTCGGAGTGATGATCCTGAAGGGAATCAACATTGTGGAGTCAGAGTTTGGCGATTGGATTGGATTAAGCAAAGAAAGAGATGAGAAGAAATGGGATTCGAACGAACCATGGTGATGAGTGAAACCCTAAATTGGGCAGAGAATTAAGGATTGGGATTTGTGAATTCGCTTCACATTCACTGGACTGGACTGGTGATCAATCAATAAGTATGAACAGATTATTCATATGAAGTGTGTATATATATGTTTGTATATATATGGGTTATTTGCGGCAAAAGTGGCCAACAATAGAGCACTTCGACAGTTATGTTACCAATGCCAAAAAACTATGGCAATAGTACCCAATGTACTCTAATTGCGCGTAATTACGAAATCCGTCCACTTAGTGAGTAACGGTGCCACGTGGTGCTAACGGAGTGAGTGAGTCACTCATCAGTGGGACCCAGGCCCAACGTGTATATGGGACCATCCCACTGACCCTAGCGAACCTCTCTCGCTTGGAATCTCTGCTCTTGTATACCAACCAACTCGGTGGGCCCATCCCGGGTCAGCTCGGCGAGCTGACGAGTCTCCGAGTTGTCAGAATCGGCGACAACGCTCTCACCGGCCCAATCCCAGCCTCGTTCGGGAACTTGCAGAGCTTGGAAGTCCTCGGACTCGCCTCGTGCGAACTCGCCGGGCCGATTCCGCCGGAACTCGGGAGACTGGGCCGACTCAGGAATCTGATTCTGCAGGAGAACCGACTCGCCGGACCGATTCCCGCCGAGTTGGGAAACTGCTCCAGCCTCGAGATCTTCACCGCCGCCAATAACGCCATCAACGGGACGATTCCGCCTGAGCTCGGGAACCTCGGGAGTCTGCAGAACCTGAATCTCGTCAACAACAGCCTTCTCCCAGTGCTTGTCCTCCCGGCGGCGCTCGATGCCGGCGACGACGGGGTCAAACTGCACGGGGGAGTGCGAATTGGGTTCGCCGGAGAAGGTGAAGTTGGAGCGGAGCTTGAGGCGGCGATGGCGGGGGCTGTGGCGGGTGTGGTGGGACGAGGGCTTCTGGGGGGAGCGCGAGACGAGGATGAGAATGAGGAGCGCCGTGACGGTGTAGATGATCAGGGACGCTTTGTCCATTTCTGAAAAGGGGTTTGGGAGATGAAAGCTGAGAAGGGTTTCAATGGAGACGAGCTTGGACTGAGAGAGAGTGGGAAGGTGGGCTCGCTAGATCTGCCGCCATTGGAGGAGTTGTGGAGTGATCTGCTGAGCCATTTTTAAATTCTGAGGGAAGGTAGGGTGCGATGCGATGCGAACGTCCTGGGTCCCACTGATGAGTGAGTCACTCACTCCGTTAGCACCACGTGGCACCGTTACTCACTAATTGGACGGATTTCGTAATCACGCACAATTAGAGTACATTGGGTACTATTGCCATAGTTTTTTGGCATTGGTAACATAACTGTCGAAGTGCCCTATTGTTGGCCACTTTTGCCGCAAATAACCCTATATATATATTCCATTATCCAATTCCAAGTTACTACATGGAATCTAAATAATTTATAAATCCAATATGTAAGATAAGTATTTAAAATTTAGTGGCGCTAGTCTTTTAATTTTGAAAGTCTTAATGATTTTTCAAGAATAATTTACGTAAATACTCCCTCAACTTTTGTTCGTGAGGTATTATCTTCCTTAAATTTGTAACAAAAATATTAAGAGAGAGAGAATATAATTTAATAATTTAATTAAAAGACTTCGTAGTAATAATATAAACAAATCTAATAAGTATTTTTTTTTTACCCAAAATTCATGTTAACAATTTTTTAAGAGAGTATTATTATTCCTAAGTCCTAACAATGTAAAAAAATATTAACCTATTTTCATCAAAAAAATAAATAAATTATAGTCTTGAAGTTCGTTTGCTATTTTGAATTTGTAACATTTAAAGAGCGTTAATGCACCCACTACGTTGTATAATATGCTGTCGTTTCATGTCACTTGTCGTTTTCAAGATTTGCTCCACATCGTACGAATTGTGTCGTTTTTCCTCACTGAAATATTGTTGTTCAAATGGAAGTTACTAATTCAGCTTGTCGTTTCTTCATTTCATAAGGCTTTCGATGTTGTCGTTTATTGTCTAAATTAACAGAAGGAACCATTATATATATTTATATTGTCGTTTTTCCTACTTGATTTTATTGCTGTTATAAATGTACCACAAATACATATATTTAAAACAAAATGATGACAAAACAAACATGATTTTTTTTTTACCACATACTCATAGGTTGCTCTCAAAACCCTCTTTCTTCAGTTTATTCCGAGATCGAAACCGGCTTCCGTCAAGCCTCGTCGACTACTCTATTAAAAAAACGCCAACAATGGAACGACACTCAATGCCTAAAGTGCCTGACATTGGTGAAGAGAAGAGACACGCCGTACTTATTGCAGCAGTCAATGGCGTCCTTGTCTCTGATGCTCCCTCCGGGCTCGGCAATGACGCTCACTCCGCTATCGCACGCTTCTTCCACCGCATCGTTCCAAGCTGCTCAAAAAAAAAGTAAAAGCGGTTTTATCTTTGACACAATCCACATTTTGAGGAAAATAAGAGGGATTAAAAAATATGGAGAAATTGAGGAAAAAGAAGAAAAATATTTACAACTGACATCCGAAAATGCGGGACCGGGAGCTCTGAAGAAGAAGAGAGAAGAAAGAAAAAAAAAATCTCCCCTGTTCTATACCAACACGTTAAAAACTTGTTTTCTCACTTTTTCTTTTCTGCAACGTTCTCAATTCTTTTCAACTTAGAATTTAACAGCAAATGTGACAAAATGTTGACCGACAATATCTCCGAAAGGAGCTACCAGATAATTTTCACTTAGTATCCCAAATTACTATATGAAACTTCAGCGGTTAATCATCGTAACAAAATAAGCTTTAAATAACCCTAAATCGCTTATTTTGAACCCTCGAGGGCTTATTATTGGCCGTGTGTCTGACATGAAGGTTAAGTTTTTGATAATCGACCTAGATTTACTTTATACGTTCACACTTCACAGTACACCTCAATCCGTAATCGTGAAACGATAAAGAGAGTAGTAAAGTAATTACCAAACGGGAAGAAGGCGTCACTAGCCAACGCTGCTCCCTTCACTTCGTCTCCAGCTTTCTTCATTGCTAACCTTAAACTCTCCACACGGTTCGGCTGCCCGCTTCCCATGCCCAACATACAGTTGTTCTGCTCCGAAAAATTCATTCAGAACTTTCAGCTTATACAGTTGTAGAAACTAGCCTGATTTTATTTCCCTAGAATAAGGCTAAATAGGAAATAAGTGCGTACATTCGGTTATATACACTACAATTTAGTTGCTTGATAAATTATTACGTTTCATGTCCTATAATATACTTTCAAAGCCCATGGGACGCCAAATTAATTATTTTACGAAATGAGGAAATGAGCATGAGTCGCAACCTTGGCTATAACAATAGCGTTGCTCTTTATGTGTTTCACGCACAACCAAGCAAACTCTGCATCCGGAAGTTCGTTTCCTTGTGGGGCCCGCTCCGAGACACAATTGAATTGAATGTCTTCAGGGGTTAAGTCGTCCGAATCCTGGGCTAACCACCCACCTCCGACTTGCCTGAGGGAAAGCTTTCCTTTCTCGTTTTCCTTGGCCTCAAGGATCCTTAAATTCTTTGACTTCCCACGGAGGATCTCGAGCCCTTTCTTTGTGTACTTTGGTGCAACAACAATCTCATAGAACATACGGGTTTCACCGTCGGTAGGGCTTTTATACTCTCGGATTTCCTTAGCAAGAACCTAAAACAGAAAATAGAAGGTAATTTAAAAATAGCCACATTTCATTTTAAGGTTAGCGTTTCGGTACGGGTGAAAGTTAACGCCGGAAACCGGATTTAACACCACTGTTGAGGACAAAAACTGTGTAGCTGTTCCTTTGAATTTAACCTGGTTCTGGTAATAGCTTTACACCGGAAATGTTTAAAACCGGTTTCCGGAGAAGCCAATATTCATCAAAATAGAAAACGTTCTGATTTTTAATCCTAGAAACAAAAGAAATCTGATTCCAGATTTGAAACCGTTTCGACAATCTATAAATCTCGATGGTCTTGTGAAGGAATTATTGAATAAGTGTTAATTAGCTCGAGACTTGCATCAATAAGACTGTAGACATGATTGATATGGAACTCACCTCATCAACCTCTATGTTGAAGGCTACAATACCACCAAATGCACTCACGGGATCGCCTTTAACAGCAAGCCTATAAGCTTCAAGAATATCATCACGTGAAGCCACACCGCATGGATTTGTGTGCTTTACTATGACACACGTGGGATTTTGGAATTCCGACACACAATTCCAAGCTGCATCAGCGTCTAGATAGTTATTATACGACATCTCCTGCAACCACAATGTAAAAGATTTCAACAAACGATCTGAACAATTAAAAGCAGCACTTAAACAGTTCCACAGAATACAAGTATTTTTCTTTTCTGTCATTTCAAATAATAATGATTATATTATATATACATAAAGAGTTAAGATATAGATTAATATTAACAATTATGCTAGTTGTGAAGGCTTGTATCGATGCAAGATATCCAGCAACAGTACGAAAGCATAATCATTATATGAAATGTGATTCACGTTTTTTAAGATTGATAACGTGATTTTTAAAATAAACCATTCGATTTTACAGTATTCGAAGAAAGATCCATGTTCCACTTAAGCGTCTATAGAAGCCTCTATTTATTAATATATTCACACTTACAGTTTAATCATGTATATCCAACCAAGGCTTGTTCACCAAATAAACTATATAATTTGCATTTTTTACCTTTCCATGGTGTTGGATAGCAGTTGCAATACCACCACCATTAACTTCCGAGAGGCTCTTATCAACGTAAAACGCAGCCTTTTGATGTGGATTTTCACCATAACGAAGTGAACTTTTAAGAGACAATGGAACTGTGAAACTGGGAGGGAATTTATCTGCAATACAATAATGTGTTTAATTTGGGTGGAAAACTAGTTTAAACTTATAAATGCTGAGGGTAAAAGGGTCACATATGTACCTTCAGATGTCTGCTTCCACAGCCACTCTGCAACAGCAGCGTCATACGAAGCCACGTGTTGAAAAGCCTTCCATGCAAGCTTTCTTCGGAATTGCTGGTCATCATGGTTTCCGTTGAGAAATTCCAAGAGCTCGGGATAGTCTTGTGAGTCAACAACAACCAAGACATCTTTGTGATTCTGTTTTATATCAGAAACATACTGTTAGATTCAAGATATTGTAAGATAGACCGTTCGCAGAAACAAACCGGTCTACGATTCAAGAGATAGACCGTTCTCTCTCAAAAAGAACGGTCTATCAAGAGAACGGCCTTTCTCTTGAATCGTAGACCGGTAATTGTTTCTACGAACGGTCTACCTTGAATCTAATACTATGTTTGCAATGACTGACCTTGGCAGCAGCTCTTATCATGGCAGGACCACCAATATCGATGTTTTCGATTCCGTCTTCAAATACAATTTCTTTGGACGAAGTGACCTTGTCATAAAAGGGATACAAGTTCACCACCACGACATCAAATGTGCCTGAAAAAGATGAGTTACTATTATAAGTTAAGTTACTCACAAAAAGGAGCATGTTTTGAAGCATTACTCACCAATTCCATGCTTGTTAAGCGCTTCCATATGATGTCTTTGGTCTCTTCTAGCCAAAATACCTCCATGAACGTTGGGGTGCAAGGTTTTGACACGGCCATCAAGCTGCCATAGCAAATAAATAAATGAATAAAAAGTAGGCCCACGTGAAAACATTGCGAAATCCTGCGTTTAAATTATAAGGAAAAACTCGCCATTTCAGGGAAACAAGTTAGCTCCTCTACTTTTGTGACAGAAACCCCGGCACTTTCCAAAGAAGACGCAGTTCCACCGGTTGAAACAATTGTGTACCTGCAAGTACGCTTGCATCTTCTTTATACATAGTAGAAAATTGTATTCTTGTATGAAGATAAAAAAAATGTTACATTCATATATAGGTAGACAACTGACAAGAACGAACAATAAAATGAATAATTTACCCCAATTTTTGAAGCCCGTTGCCCAAAAGATCAAGATCTTTCTTGTCCGAAAGTGATATCAGTGCCTGCTTCTTATTCCCTTATTATAAGGACAAAATTCGGATTTCGAGAAAATGAGAAATACATAATTACTGAAAACTGTTGTTTTGAATGTAAATAGACGCACATGAAAGTAAAACATACCGGAGGAAGAAGAACGAGACTCGATATTGGGCAAAGTTGTTTCTTGAGCAGCCATCGCCTTGACCGGTGAAAAGGTCAAACGCTGGGAATGCAAATGCTTACTCAGTTCCGGCGTCGTATACAGAAAGCCCAACACCGTAGAAGAAGAACAAGGACAAGAGAAAACGGGTCTTCTGTAGTTAGTCGATAACAGCCCCGCGAGACCCGTCTTCGGCGTGCAGGGTTTCGCAGCTTGGAATGCAATCATCTTTTATGGTGAACGTGAAACCAAAGTATCTCATTCACATACAAATAAACCCAAGCACTGGGCAGCTTGGGCCATCACCCTAAGGCCTACAAAAATACGAAGGCCTCTAGTTGAACAAATCACTTTTTTACTAGGCCTTGCGACATCGTATTTTAGGCTTGTATAGAAAAGAAAAAAAAACTCACTAAAGAATATCTGGAAGAGGAAAAACAACTGCCTACTACGTTGTGATACAAGTTCTGAAAAGTGAGCCCTCTCTAATATTTTACTGGTTAACTTTTATTTTTCTGCTATAATTTATAATTTAATATTCATTACTCAGTTCCATACCTTAATCCTCTTATTCCTTAAATTGTTAGTGAAAGTTTAAAAAAGAACTTAAAACAAAATCACTATCTTTTCGTTTTTACATTAGATAATTTACTTATTCATAGGAAATTTATTTTCATTTTTCTATAGTAAATATTCCCTCTATTATGTGTGTATATATATATATATAAACAATTAAAAGTATTCTCTTATAGTGTACACGTATATAACCCGCGCGTTGCAGCGGGTTGCGTTTTTTTTTTCCTTAGCAAGGAGAAATTTTGATAGTTTAATGTTTATTTATGCGTATGGTTTTAAAGCTATTTGATATTTATTTTATGTTGTTATTCAATCTTTTTTAAGTTTAACTACATGGTATTTATATGTAATTAGACAGAATGAGTAGTATACGTAATAAAAGTATCATTTCTTAAAGAAATGCATTATTTACATCTGGTAAAAGATCACTACAATATTGCTTTCGAAAAGAAGTCTTTATGATTTAGATCAAATAAAAGATTTTTACATTATCGATTTTAAAAAAAATGTATTTCTAATAAATATATCTACATATATATACATACACATGCATTATTCTATTAATAAGACTTGGGCATACATTTCAAAAGTGTTATACTTTGTTTGGTTGTATTGAATAAGTTTTGTTATAAATAAAGAAAAAAATATATGAAATGCAAAGAGTAGTCAATTAATGTATTGAATAAGTTTTGTTATATCGTATAACTCCTGTAATACTGTAATCCACTAGCTCCTGCAATATTGTATTGCAGGCTCTTGAAAAAAGCCTCACATAAATGATTCGCCCAAGGCCCTGAAAAGAGTTGAGCCGGCCCTGACGCAAGCTAAATTCTTTTAAATCAATCGAAAAAGTTGTCGGAACTTTAGCGAGACACAAGACTAAAAATGAAGAACTGAACATTAAGAGCTTCAGTAGAGATATAGAAAAAACAAAGAATTTATACCACCACAAGAAATGAAAACAATATATACTTATGCCTCTATAAAACCTTTACAAAAGTGTTCAGAGAGATTCAAGGTATGTATGAAGTTGAACACTATATACCAGCTCCGTAAAGTGACAAACACCATGAATCTTTACCACATCATTATAATCCGATTTCAAAACAAATAGCCAATAATTCTTCTACCTATAATCTGATTCTACCATTAGACAGAGCAGTATCACAGAGAGAAGAGGAAGTGACAAAGTCGAACCTGTGCGCAGCTCGAAGAAGAAGAAGAAGAAGAAGAAGAAGAAGAAGAAGAAGAAGGAGAAAGCGAAGGTGTGGCTCAAGTCTGGAAGCGAAAAATTCTCTTCGTGTTTCGCTAAACCCTTTGCGGGTCGGGTCGGTATAGACCCGAATGCAGAAGAAGAAGAAGAAGAAGAAAGAATCACGGGTGTGTGCTTCACGGGTCGGGTTGAATTATAGTGTAAAATTTTTATAAGGGAAATTTGCTGCAAAAATTATCAAACTCATCAGTCTTTTTCACATAAGTCACTAAACTCATTTTTTGACGGTGAAAGTCACCGAACTCATCAAATTCTTACTGATAAGTCATTAAACTCTTTTTAAGCAACAAAAGACACTAACGTCATACTTTCATTGCATATACACTCTTACACTTGTTAAATGTCACATTTTGTGCAATGGTAGACGCGCCACATAAATATTTATACTTATATGTCAGCAGTAGACCATGGTTAAGAAGACGGCCGAAAAATACTTACATATGACATGTAAGTATATATAGTGACGCGTCTAACATTCCACAAAATGTGATATTTAACAAGTGTAAGGGTGTATCTGCAATAAAAATATGACGTTGGTGACTTTATCACAAAAAATGAGTTTAGTGGCTTATATGTAAGAATCTAATGAGTTCAATGAATTCCGCCACCTAAAATTTAGTTTAGTGACTTATCCGTAAGAAACTGATGAGTTCAATGACTTTAGCCACAAATTTCACTTTTTGTAATATTTTTGGCTAAAATATTGTCATATTAATACAAAGCTATGAATAAAAAAAATAAAAATAAAAAGAGTAGGCACTATTTTCCTCTATCTAAAAAATAGACAAGCATGTTTCCCGGCCCAATGTCCAAACACCATTAAACTTATAAATAGGGGTGGCAATTTGGGGCCGGACACGATACACGAAACGGTTACGACACAAATTTAAATGTTACGACACAATACACGAAACGGTTACGACACGATATAAATAATGGAATAATTTACAAAGATTTTAGCACTCAATTTTCACCAATCTAAAAATTAAAAGATTTTTCCTCAAAAGCAATTTCTATCGAGTAGCGGGTAGATTTTTTATAGACGACTCAAGTACGTGACATGCTACTATAACCCATAATGCATTGAGATTCAACTTCATATTGCTTCAATTCGAAAGAGAAGAGAAAAAAAAATACTATAAGAAACAATAAAAAAATTATAATTTCCGACAATCCGAAAAAGGATTCATATCAATGGTCGAAAAATAGTGAACTAAGGGCATTTAGGGCCTCCTCGTTTAGTCTTCCACTGGTCGTAGCAAGGGCATAGCTGCTTGTTGCCGTACGTCCCGGGAGGCACACACAAGCACTTTGCGCAACACTTTCGGCAGAAGAAGAGGCACGGCTTTTTGTATTGCGTGTTTGAGCACCTTGTTTCGCACCTCGGACCACACTCTGCGTCATAGTAATTTATTATAATTTACGTAATATCCTCTAATCACCGATTAGTTCAACTTTCATTTTTATGGTAAGATGAAAATCTGTTACTTCTTAAGCTCTAAACTTCTGAAAAATGCTTTTAAGTTATTTTGGTTACTATAAGAGAAAATATATACAAAATTTTGTTTGAGAAGATTAAGATTTAAGACTCTCGACATACACAAAATATCAAGATAATAAATCAAGGTCAACATAAAAACTCTAATACAATATTTATCTCAAAAAAATACAATGATCAAAGCTTAAAGTGGAATCAACCTTGACTAAACGTAGCTTAAAAGTTTTGACAAAATTCCTCTTCCGAGTAATGGCGTTCCTTGTTAATTTTTCGGTTAAACTATGAAAATTTCGACGGATAACCACCTATCGAAATGGGAATCTCATTGCAAGTTTTTCATCGATGTATGACACGTGCGAGATAAAAGATACGGAGATTTATTGGAAAATAAATTATAAAGAAAAGAGAGAAATAACACATTAATATTACTTAAAATAGATAAATAATTACGTACCTTGAGGCTCAAGGCTTCCTTCTGTAACACCGTGCTGAAATCACAATTATGAAAATTATTTTAAAAACTTAATTAATGAAAAAGCTCATTAATTAATCAATAATTAACATTGATCATGAAAACTCACCATGTATCGGGTAGTGCTTGTGCTGTTAGATTGAGGCTGTGGTGATGGAGCCTCAATATCTATTGCCTGTTTTGAAAACAATATTTTTAATATATTAGATATTTTAAATATGTTTTCACATGGAAATGAATTTTGTTGAGTAACTATTATTCTTAGAGATAAATGACTTTCAAATAAGAAAAATCAAATAAATATATATCAAGCTATTCAAAGGCGTTTTTGCCCTCCGCCAATCGCGAGCTTCCACTAGCGTCCGCAACCGCGAATCAAGGACTCGTGAGGCGGCTCTTCCACGAGTGCATTGAAGGCGAGGCGTAACCTCGCTGAAATGCTGGACTTGAGGAAGAATATACTCGCCTCACTGGGTGATAACAATAATATAACCATTCTCCTAAGCCTACAAGCTAATATGGAGTTTTATTTCCGTGTCACGAGATCTTACCGTAATTTAGAAATATATATATATATTATGATTCCGAACCAAATTTCCAATTCCCGAACGAAGATTTTAAAAAAACTCCGGAATATCGGTTTCCGGGATTAACGTATTAACACATTGCTAATAAATAACGAAGAAACTTAATAGTGAATTGCATGGTTTTGTTGACTTACATGGTTTTCTGCAACCAAAAGAAGCAAAGCAAGGAAAGAGATACTCAAAAGCCTCAACTCTTTTGCCATTTTGCTTTGTTTTGGAGAGAATGCAAATCATATGCTTCTTGAATTACATTATATATAATGTAAATGCGTGAATATGTATAATGTATAGCTTTGTGACATCTGTCTCTCAAGAGATTTCGAGAATCAACCTCTGTGTCGTTTTGCATTAAAATGTTGTCGTTTTCCTTTGGATGCCTCGTGATTTGCAAGACGACAATCACACTTTATACCAAATTTGCTCTTACTCTTGAACTTCACCGATTTTAGCGGCTTCAATCAAACAATTCTAGTGCCTGCCAACTTCACGTGAATATATAAATATTGTCGTGAATTTTTTTCTGTAAGGGTGATATCATATTAGATAGAGATTCCAAGATTGTCTCTCCTTAGGAAATCATGTGAAATGGCATCACTGAAACTGATATACAAGAGCCTCACATCACATGTGATTGTCTCATATATGTATATAATAGACAGAAGTTGCATAAGAGAGAGAGAGAGAGAGAGGCTATCTGAATCTGAATAGAACAAGTGGAACATTTGCCGGCCACACATTCACATTCTCACTATACTTTTTGCCTTGTTCATTCATTAATATCTTTGAAACTAAGTACAAACCCCTTGAGTATTGAATTTTATTCCCTTCCCGTGACCAATTCCATTCACATCAGTTCAGTTTTGTCCCCACAGTGTAGTTTATTTTTATTTTATATGTAATATATGCATGAGAGAGGAAAGAGCTCCATCAACCGTCCATTTACAGTACACCAGTGTGTAGATATACATTTAGTTTTTTTTTATTATTATTATTAAAAAAAATCAACCATCAAATAAGATGAAAATATACAGTTGGTGCTCAAAAACGCAAAAATTCATTTTCTCAATCAACATGCTTGGAAGAAAAAACATTGTCCCGCTATTGAGCTCTTTTCAAGTTTTGATGTTATTAAACCGGTACGGATTTCTAAAGAAATAATGTATTGACGTAATGTTAATAAGTTTATAACAAAAACTTAAAAAGGAACTGATGTGAAAATTTATGCTTTTAATTAATTGATTTCATTTTACATGTTTATTAAGTTTCTAAATCTTGTATGTTTTGGATTAACACCTTTTTTTTCTACGTCGTGAAATTTTTCATGTTAAATACTTGAATTTGAGACATGCACACTTGTGAAATTTCTCATGTTTTAATACTTCAATTTGAGACGTACACACGTGTGAATGACATAAACATTAACGGATCATCGGACACACATAACAATTAACCAGCCGAAAATGCAAGTTTTACGATTCATGTATTTTTTCTGCTTAAACTTTAAATATTTGTTCAGCATGATTAAAAGCTTAGATATATACCACCACACTACTTTTTAAAACTTTGAGTACTTTTACCGCACTAACCCGAAAATATAACTAAACCCAACTGGCTGAAACTGAATTTAACCAACAAAGTTTGCCACCAAAAACCCAAGCAAATTTGTTGCGATGTTCATTGTCGCCGAAACCCTGAGAAGAACAACGATTCGTCTCTTCCCCAGAAACCCTTCTCTCAACTTCTCTTCCTCACTCCCGAACCCCACCAAAACCCTAGCCCCAGTCTCCCGCACCGAGCTCGAAGCCCTCGTTCTGGGCCAGTACTCGCATGGCAAGTTCTCCGACCTCCTCCGGAGCGTCGTCGCTTCGCCCTCCGTCCTCGCCGCCGCCTGCCGCAGCCTCGCGCCGAGCAACGACGCCGAGCGAGCGCCGCTACCCAGCCGGTTCTCGCTCGACGAGCTCGGCCGCGAGATCGGTGAGAACCGCGTCGATTTCGAGGCCTGCGTCGCCAGAGCGGTGTCGCCCGGGGGTAAAGGTGAGTTCTTGGTCTTGCCCAATTTGAAATTGAAGGTTTTTATCGAGGCGATTAGGTTGGTTTTGGAGGTTGTTTACGATGAGAGATTCGCGACGTTCTGTTACGGAGGCCGGGCCGGGATGGGAAGGCACACGGCGATTCGGTACCTGAAGAACTCGGTGGAAAGCCCGGCGTGGTGGTTCACCGTTGGGTTTGGTCGCAGGACATTCGATCGCCGCAATGTGGATAGGTTGTGCTTGTTCATGGAGGAGAAGATCGACGATGGGGTTTTGATTGATGTTATCAAAAGGCTATTTGAATTTAATGTTGTTCGAATTGAATTCGGTGGCTGTTACTTGGGAAGAGGGTTTCCTCAAGAGAGCGGTTTGAGCTCGGTTTTGATCAACGTGTACTTGGATAAATTCGATAAAGAGCTTCAAGAAATGAGGCTTCAGAAGAACAGGGAGAATCCGACGTTCGATATGAGCGACGACGCTTTCTTCAAGCCGGTGAAGATATACGCGGTTCGATACTTGGACGAGATCTTGGTGATAACTTCGTCAGATTCAAAGCGGTTTGCAATGGGTTTGAGAAATTGGGCAGTGAAGTTTTTAGAGGAGAAATTGGAGCTGAACGTCGATAGAGAGAAAACCGCGATTCACAGTGCGGTTTCGGAGAAGATCGGTTTTTTGGGGATGGAATTGCAGGCTGTTCCGCCTTCAGTTTTGCGTCCTCCGATGTCAGAGAAAGCGGTTCGCGCTCGGAAAAAGTATCTCAGACAGAAGGAAGTAAAGGCGTTGGAATTTAGGAACACTAGAGAGAGGGGTCGGAAAGGGTTGGGGTTGAAAATCTTAAGTCATTTGCTCAAAAAGTTCAAGACGAGCGATCGGTTGAATTCGGAATATCACATCGAAAACGAAGTTAGAACGATCTTTGCCACATGGGCCGATGAAGTAGTGCGTGATTTCTTAGCATCGATGGAAGATCGTTCCGTCTGGCACCGCAAGCTATCCTCCGGGCACTTCCTTAATTTACGACACATCCGAGATCAATTACCCGAAGAGCTCGTCATTTCGTATGACAAGTTGCAAGAGCAAGTCAACAAGCATCTAAGTCCCGTCACACTTACCAAGGAATTAGAAGCCGAACAGAGGAGACAAGAGGAAGAAGACGAGCTCAAATACGCGAAGAACACAGTCAACGATCTAACCAAGCTATGCATGAAAATCGAAGCACCCATAGAACTCGTGAGGAAGGCCGTTAGATTAATCGGTTTCACTAACGAGCTGGGCCGTCCAAGGCCGATCAGTTCACTCGCTGCTCTCGAAGATTCCGACATCATCAAGTGGTATGCCGGCATCGGAAGAAGGTGGCTCGACTTCTTCTGCTGTTGCCACAACTTCGACAAGGTCAAAACCATCGTGACATATCACCTGAGGTTCTCTTGCATCTTGACACTTGCCGAGAAGCACGGGTCCACGAAGCTCAGAGCGATTAAGTGTTACACGAAGGATCTGAAAGTCTCTGATCCGAGCGGAGAAAGATCCGAAGCGCATTTTCCGAGCGAGAGGGAAGTGAGGATGATGGGAGACAGGAACCTCTCGGACCCAAAACCTGTCGATGGACCTTTTTCTCTGATGCTCTTAAGATTGGCCTCCGACGAGCCTCCGTATAATTGTATAGCTCATTTCTGCGATCGAACCGATACGGCTGTGTATCGATTAAGATTACTGCAAAAGCGTTTGCACTTGAATCCGCTGGATGACGATAAATGGGTGAAGGGAATCGGCGCAGTTCACGAGGGTTTTCACTTGAAATGCCTTCCTCTTTGCCCTGATCACATCCATGATTTATACACCGGCACAACCACGCTTCAAGATCTCGATTGCACTTTGCTTGTTGAAGCCGACCAAGAAAAGCTCGATTGTGCTTGCGATGAATCAGTCGAAACTCGCCAAACCGTCGACCGTCTAAGACCATGAGCCGGTTAATAAGTTGTTGAGCAGAGTCAGTTTCATGGTTTTAAGCAATGAAATAGCCAATTCTAGGAAACAAACTAAGGAAATAACATTTAACCGAAGGTTGCTCAGATGATTACTTACTACTTAGCCACATCACTATTTACTAAAATATCACTAAATTATTTATTATATTTATATGTATAAGAATTTTTAAGTATAGTATATGATATTAAGGTGAATAAATTGATTATTAGATAACACATTAATAATTACTTATAAGAAAACAAATGTTTACTCAGAAAACGTTCCTCAATTACTATAAGAGTTTTTCAAAGAAAATTCTTATTATCAGTAGTTAAAAGGAAAGATTTATTAACGAAATATCCATTTTGTAGAAACATTTTTAACAATTACCAATTTTAATGGACACAAAGGACAGTTTTTAAATTATGTTCACTACAATATAACATGAATATATACTCAACATCTATAACACGAATTTCTCAAGTCCAAAATAATCTATGAAGGTTTCCAATAAGGACTTGGCTCTTTCAATTGTACAAAAAATTAATTTCAAGATAGTTGTTCGAATGCCTAGACCCTTTTAAAAAGCCTATTAAACCTACAAAAACCCGCTTTTGACAGATTTTGCAGGTTTCGGATCGGGCAAAGCCGGCCTGCTACTGTAGAACAGAAGTATAATTAGGCACATTGAAGCTGGATTTTATTATCAGAACCGTCATAGTTTTCTCTTGGAGAATTCCGATTCTGTTCACCAGTAATCTCGGCACGAGCACAGACCGTCTTTGAAGTGGTGGAACCTCTTGGCATCTCGTATGATGAGTTCTCTTCCAACGATCTTCGAAATGATCTTCAGAGCAGTGTGACAATCGCCACAAACGCGGAGGTTCTTGATGATCCTGATCGGCGAACGAACAGAAGTGCTTAGGAGGCCATAGGCGACGGCTAATCTCTCGCTGTGAGCGAGAAGCGCTTCTTCTTTGCCTTCTTGATCGATGTCGTGTAAAACGAATCTCGTCTCGGGGATATAACCCGCCTCTTTCATTTGCTCTCTCATACCCCTCAGTTTCGCGTAGATCTTGTCGTTTTCCGGATGCGATGTATCTCCGGCTCGGTATTCATGGACCCGGCTCCTAACTTCCAAGAGATTCTTAGCTTTCTTCTTCTCCTTTTCTTTCATAAGATCGGACTCTTTAACTGGGATAAGCCCTGATTTTGAGTGCTCGTTCAGACGGGAAGGTTCTAGAAGCTCAATGAGCTCAGCGCAACGATCGCCAAGCTCTTTGTGCCCGTGAATTCTGCATAAATTCATCAGACTTTCCCAAACATCTACACTCGGTTTTAATGGCATCTTCTCGATGAACTCCAAGGCTTCGTCGAGGTAGCCTGTACTTCCTAGCATATTGACGATACTTACGTAATGATCCATTGTTGGGACGATTCCAAAATCATTTCTCATAGACGTGAAATGACACATTCCTTCGTTTATATCTCCAACGACACCACAAGCATAGAAAACACTGATGAACATTTGACCGTCCGGTTTTCTTTCTGCTAGTTTAAACTCGGTGAAAAGGTCAATGGCCTCTTCCCCGAACCCGTTCTTCGCAAGCCCTGTTATCATAACGTCCCATGATGTTAGATTTCGCTCCGGCATCTTGTTGAAAACCGCTGCTGCGTCTTCCATGGAACCACATCGTGAATACATTTCCATGATTTTGTTGTAAGTGCTTATCTCGAGATTGGGCTGGGACTTTACAATGTCTTCATGAACGGCTTTCGCTTCTTCTAATGCTTCAAAATCTCCGCAGAGCTGCATTAACTTCAAATATCGTGGCAAGTCCATGGGAATTTTCTGTTCCTCGAGCAACTTCAAAACCTCTACAGCTTCCTTCAGTTTCCGGTCCTTACAGAAACCGTCGAAGTTCTCCAAGGGATCAGGATCTGGGGCACTTATGGGAACGCCACCCGATACTCCTTCAGGGTGCATATATGATGGTGAAATTTCAGTGTTCGCCATTGTACCATTGAACCCATTCCAGTTTTGCTGATTATTTTGCCTATAATCGCCATAACTAGGGTTGTATTCTTGAATTCCAGCGTTTCCCGAGAAATGAGAATTCGAGCTCTGCTGAAACTGTGTAAAGGCCTTGGCGTGATTCCCGTTTTGATTTCCTTGAAACCCTGGGTCGCTATGATGGTTGTGTTGTCTCGTTTCCACGTGTCCCCCTTGGTAAGCATTATACGATTTCGGCGTGTTTCCACTCCATCCCCGTGAACCAGTCATGTCGAACCGGCCCTGATACAACCCTCCATCGTTTCGACCAGAATCACCTCTCGAGTCTCCATTTGAACTTCCAAAAGTTCCATTAGTAATGCTCTCCGAACGAGCACCGCCATGATTCTGGTAAAACCCAGTCGAGTGTTGCTGAGAACCTCCGCCATTTTGCGCGCTGATCCCGTCGAGCCTCCCGCTTTCTCCTTTTGGACTTTTAAAATTAGAATTGCCGATGCTCTCTCGGTATGAACCATCGTAATTTTGCCGCAAATGCCCCTCATTTCGCCCAGTTGAATAGCCGGAATTACTATTACTAAAGTTCTCACCATAAACACCGCCATAACTCTGGTTAAACCCATCTGAATTCCTCCGCAAATCGCCATTGCTCTGCACTCCACCTAAGCTCCCATTTCTACCAATCGAATTCTCGAAACTCGAATTTCCAAAACCGTCCCTATAACTCACATGGCTCTGAGCTTGTCCACGCCTTGGATCATTCCCGAATCCAGAGTGAGTCTGGATATTAGGGTTTCGACCACCTTCGGAGCTGGCTTCCGATTGATACCCATAACCAGGGTTTTGGAAATCGGCAAAATTCGCGGCACTGCTGAGATATCTTCGCGAAACGAATAAGGCTTTGCGACGATCTGAAGATTCGATTCTCGGAGAACATACCTTGTAAAGAACTGCGAGCGATTTAGGTGTGGGAATCGTTGGTCTCTTCGCGTACATTTCAATGGCGAGTGAACCCTCTTCTCCTGATACACGACGATCAGAGAAGAAAGCTTGGGAAGAGGAATCAATGGAAATGGAGGAATGAGCTCAAATCAATGGAGAGAGAGAGAGAGAGAGAGTTCGCTCTGTTCCTAAAACCCGTTAAACCCTAGCTTTGGCTTAGCACGTGTGATTCATAGTCCTCTATTTTCTTCTTCTTCTTCTTCTTCAGTAAAATGTCTTATATATATTTACATATTTAATCTTTTAACAATATTGAAATTAATAGAAATGATTATCATATCCAGGTATTATTTGTATGTATTATTAATTGGTAATCTGAATTTCTATGCTCAATAATAAAAATATAATTTCAAAGGATTTGGTAAAAAAATCGATAATTTCCGTCAAATTCATATCATGTAGAGTGTTTGTATTTTCATAACTTCAAATTCGTCCTTTCGAATTTTATTTTGAAGATAAAATAAAACTTTTCAACTTCGATATAGAATATTGATATAGTTTTGTAAGTTAAGTTGCAAAAAAAAAAAAATGAGCGTATCGATATAGAATATTGATATAGTTTCCCTTATTTGTGTTGTGGTTCATATTTTGCAAGGAAATTATTAAAATCGACATATACCATATCATGTTAATTTTGTTATCACTTAAGTATTTCAATCTTACATTTAAGAAAGTTGACATGAATAATATGATAAATGTGTAGTCGCTACTCACAAGTCACAACTATTGAATTGATGAACACCTTCCACTAACAACAATTTGACTTCTAAAAAAATATTTTATCAAATTGATCCACCAAAACAGTTAAATTTAACCCCAAACTAAAACTGTAGGAATATAGCATGAGTGGAAGATCAATTAGTCAAAATCAAGGAAGAATGATCATGCTTAGTAGCATTCCATGATTGAATCGCGGCATAATCGCCAATACTCTCTGCTCGGAATCGATATCCATGGCTTCAATGAAGGAACTGCCACCGCAGATGACGGCCCTATTCTGCAAAGAACGACAAGATAGCATAAGTTTTACCCAGAAGTTAGAATTAATGGCTAGAATAATCGATGGCTCGACAATTATATCATTCGGAAGTAGATGATTTGAGATCACCTTTTTCCGGTAAGCAGCCCTCGTGCAGAAACAGCTATAGACGACCGAGATATACCAGAGAGGACGTTTCTGTAGTGCGGCAACACTACTTGTCCTGAAACACGACAATTCGAAGTATTCTAGTTTACGGAGCACTTCAACAGTTTGATGCGTTGCATGAGGCCACAAGGAAACTATCTAAATAAAAATGTTACGGATCCGTATTTCTCACCCGGAGTCATGAAGTTGCTGTGGAGAAATGAAACCATGACAGATGAACTTTCTTTGCTTGTGTCCTTTCTCCTTAGACTACTCTCAGAAGAATCGGTGACATAATCATGGTACGACTTGACGTCAAACCATATGCCCGATGGAAACCTTCTCGGCTTGATCAATCGTAGAAAGACCTTGACAAAAGGCGTGGCATGAATGATGGATATTGTGGCTCCAATCAGTACAGAGACTAGGTTAATAGTTGTGTCCAAGATGCTAAAGAAGATGTAGAAAACCGAAGTCGTCGGTAATAGAAGTAGGAGTGGCGTGAACAGAAGGGACCCAACCACGTGCTGCTTTACGGTGTAGTCATAGCTATCTAATCTCCGACGAAGAGGATTCCACTTTTGCCCTCTGGTAAAAAACTCCCGTGAAGTTCAGGAAAGATGGTAAGAATCTCTAACTACTTAGAATGAGAAAAATAATTTTTTATAAAAATCACGAACAATACCTGAAAAGGCGCCACAGAGAGGCAATCACTTGTATCTGCGTCGAGTACAAGACCGAGATCAAGCTATGAATAGTTGACACGTGTATCGTGGCTAAAGAAATAAAATCTATGACCACTGCCAAAGGTATAGTCGCACCACAGACAATACCCAATATAGCAAGGCCTTTTATGAATAGAGTCAAATTGGAACCCACAAAAACCCAAAGCGTTGACCAAATTTGGATCGCGGTAAGAGATATGATGCCAAGTACTTCTGCCAATTCCGTGTTTAGCTTAAACCCGGCAGGGACTCCCATCAGCCATACACATCCCGAACGCAATAACTCATTCGTAAAATCCTCAGAAAAATTAATAATCGATGAACTGGCAGATTCAGCGGAACACAAGAGTGCAAACCCGAGAAAATTTCCCAAAATGACATCAGCTGCTAGACTTGACCATATGGAATGCCTCTGTAGAGCAGCTTTCTCGGCATATTCAGCACATGATTGGGACCTTAGTCATTGAAGAAGAAATATCAGATCCAAAGCACATTAAGGGGCATGACCGGTGCCCATTTTCCGGTTAATCAAACCATTACTGTTAAAAAAGAAGAAAAGAAAAAAACAGTAACCCTACAGGTTTTAAGAAATATAAATAACATCCAAATAATAATTACATGCAATTGTTTATGTAGAATAATGTATAGTTGTTCTAGTTTAATACCACAATTCACTTTCTTGTAATTAGGGTGTTTATACCCAATTCATTCGATGAGAAACACAACTTTCCCAAATCTGATTTTCAAAGTTTATATTCCAAATAAAAATAGCATGTCCAAATAATAATATAACGCTCAGCTAAATTATAAATACTGAGAAAAAAATATAGAACTACAATATTAAAGGCATTTACCATAAAAAGTTCAGAAACTTTTACAGCTAAAAATTGGGACAGGAGTTTTCCAGATAGATGAGTCTTGAACACCTAGGCCATATGTAACAATTTTAACTTTTTTAACAATTTCCTAGTTCTCACCCAGCGCACTTGGAGAATTCTACACAAGTTAAAAAGAATTTAGGTATCAAACAGTGTCTAAATAAATAAACACCGCAACGATATGATTATGCTTCAAAAAGAGACTAAAAAACAAGTTATGTTCCGAACAACTAGTTATCAAATTCCAGGTTCAATTCCTTAACCAAAATATAAATACTTATTGGAATATCATCAAAATTTATCAGAACATAAAAGCTAATAAATTTAGATGGAAAGTTAATATTACCGAGCTCCCCTATCCTGGAGGGTGATTGGCCAATACAAGATTTGTGAGCAGCGGAATTGAATGTTTAGCCAGGTATAGTTGAATACGTTTGTAGATGTGGTGTGTATCCATGATCTTGATCCACAATTCAAGAGATTGTGAAGGGTTTGAAGTATGACATACAGTACAGTGAACAACGAAGCTACCGAAATAGCAAATACATGCCACAAAAATGCAAGAAACCTGCAAGGCAACTATTAGGTAAGATTAAATTTAATTGCATTTTACACTATGATATATGTAGGAAAACAGTTGAATTCGTACCGTGAAAAATATCCGTTAGGATTGAACTGTTTCTGGAACAATATCCGAGCAGCCATGGCACTATTAAGTCCCAAAACGACTGTTTCCTGTAAATGCGAATGAAAAAAAAAGGGGAGCAAATTAAAACTGAAAACTATCAGACCTAGACCACTGAAATATATCTAAAAGTTGTTTACCATGTCACATAGTGGCTGCTTTCGATGAAGTTTGTCAACCCAATTAGGGTTTGTTCGAGGAGCTTTCTCTTTTTCAGCTGAATTCCGATAGGATATTGAGAAATGGTGGCCACCATGGATTGGTATCTCATAGATTATCAACTAAAAATCAAACCAGAGGATCTGTATGAAATATGAATAACTAAAAAAAAAAAGACAAAAAAGCAATATGACCAAAAGAAAACATGACTTACATACGTGAACATCACATTGTGATTCTGTTCGACCGTTCCACCGCATGTAATGCAATTTAGGGATCCAAAAAGCTTCTCTTCCAAACCTTTCTTGCGACTTACAAGCAAGTTTGATATAATTGTTTCCAGTAGTCGTATGGGCATCAACATTTCCACTAGTTGAAGACTTCAACCTACGATCTTCGTTTTCTGCTCTTTCCGATGAGCCGTTTGTGCTAAAATCAGCCCTAAAATGACCCACTAAAGAGAACACTGATTTCTCCTGTAACAATACTGCCATCTTCTCGTTTGTTTCACGGAGTAATCCCTGCTAAAGAGTAAGCATATGATTTCGTCAAACAGTCATTCAATTCAAAACCCATTTCATTGTAATAACTAACAAATTTCTTTTATCTCTACACTCAACATGTAGTGTGTTACGGATCGGATCCTCACTTGGGTAAGACTAACCAAAGGAGAATCCTCAACGAGGAGCTTAGTGGAAACTCGGTCTCGAATTATGGCAACCGGTTCGTAAAAGGGAGGCAACAGCTCGCGTTACGAGATCAAGATCTCGGGTCGTAACATGTTAGACACTCGAGCTCATATGTTTACACCTAAAGCAGCCTATTTAAACTGTGAAGAGGAACATGGGGAAGAAGTTTAAACCTAATTCCGCGTTCATGCTTAAACATAGTGATAACATTATACATTGATCAAGCTCAACAAATTGGTCCCTGAAACGATCCAAATTCACATCAACTCAAAGCTCATACACATACATTCACAGACATAATTTGCAGCTAAAATCTCTGAACCAAAAGAGCTCTATAGCTATACCAAATCGTCTAGTTAGTACAAAGAGCACGTTTAATCAATAAATTTCTCGTAATTTCTCATGCAGATTTGCGAAGAAAGAACAACTTTCGGTGGATTTCGTGAATTTTTGGTACCTCAAGAGCGAGTTGCGAATCGGGAAGACGCTCTTGGTTGCAGGAAAACGCGACGACGACGTCGACGGAGTCCGCAGAAGAAGAGACGAACCAGCCGAACAACGAGGCGTCGGAGACCGGTGGCTCGGCAAGAGAGAGGTCCTTCGGCCACCAAATCCTGCACTTTCGGGACTTCATTACCTCCTAGTCGTGCTTAGCAGCGAAGTTTCAAGCAAGAGTCGATCGAATCCGACGCCATGGTTGGACTGCGGAGCTCCGAGTGAAGTGAGGGCTCGCGGAGAGCATCAATGGCGTCGACGGGCCGTGAAACGCAGCGTTTTGACGGGCACTTCATTATAGTTCGTAATTATTTATTTTAATTCCCTATAAATATTTATTAGTTAATAATAGCATTGAAATTTACTTATTCATACATATTAGACACTTTACTTTATAGGCAGTTTGATCTATTATTATAATAATAATAATAATAAAAAAGACCGAAACTTTTTTTTTACATAAAAATCGGATGCGCTTTACTTTTAGAACTCCGGTATTTTTTTAAAATCGGATATTAGTATCGCTTAACACGATAGCGTTATAGCCATTACCAGTACGCTTCAATTGAGGTTTAATCACGTTTTCGATCTTTTACACTGCATTTATCGCATATAAAATACGGCAGGAGTCCAACAAATATTTAAAACTTATAATACTAGTAAATTTATTGCAAAAAAAAGTATTTTTCCCCTTCTCTATCTCGCTGATATATTATTATTCGATCTTTTAATATAATACAAATATTGCATTCAACGTTTTCACCAAAATTTTATGTATATGGCTGCAATTAATTCATTCCTTTTAAAGGTTGAACTGGCCAGGTCAAATCCGCAAATTGGCAGCGATTGTCCACCGGTCCGGCCTAATGACTTTTTTGAGATTAGTCAGCCTTAGGACTATGAACGGAAAAAGTTAAATAAGATTACAGCTCGCTCCAAAGTTATTTATTAATAAAGACTATAGCTCGTTTTTTCTAATTTAAGCCTTCTCTGCCCATCCATGCAGAGAAAAAGAGAAGGTTGGTCCAAAACCTTATAGACAAATTTTGGATCCGATCAGTTTCTGGCTGTATTTTGTACTAAAAAAACATCACTCGAGACAACAAAAAAAAGCAATTATAAAGCGATATAATAACAATATGTCATCACCTTAGTTACTTGACAAATATTGTTTAGTTATTTTTTACACCCCTGGCTTTCATTTTTAGTTGTTTTTAAAAAAGGGTAAACTGCGGCTAATGTACCCAATGTTTGATCTTTTGCGAATTATGTACCCAATGTTTATTTTTGGCGGCTAATGTACCCAATGTTTGATCTGTTAGATATTTTCGTATTTTCCGTTAGTTGACCGTTAGAGAGTTATCCTCATCTACATGTACACTTTTTGTATTTTTGACATAACTCACTCATTTTTTGTCCAAAATTTATGCACGACCTATGGTTAGAAAGATAAGAGATAGATCTACAACTTTATTGTTTTAAGTTTTGTAAAATAAGTTTTATAAAAATACGAAATTTCAAATACAACGTAAAATTAGACGTTAGTTTAATACAAAATATTTATTTCAAGCAAATTTTAATACATTTAATGACTTTATATGGTGAAACGTAAAAGTAAAAAATTTTAGATATATTTTTATCTTTCTAACGAGTGTTTATTTATAAATTTTGGATAAAAAACGAGTGAGTTATGCCAAAAATATGAAATATGTGATGTGAATTAATCTTTCATATTTTTGGGATAAATTACTCATCTTTTGTCCAAAATTTATAAATAAACATCCGCTGGAAAGATAAAATATTTATCTACAACTTTTTAGTTTTACATTTCATCATAAAAAGTCATTAATTATAGTAAAAGTTTCTCGGAACAAATATTTTGCATTAAACTTACGTCCAATTTTACGTTGTATTTGAAATTTCGTATTTTTCGAAAACTTATTTTACAAAACTTAAAACATAAAAGTTGTAGATCTATCTCTTTTCTTTCCAACCATAGGTCATGCATAAAATTTGGACAAACAATGAGTGAGTTATGTCAAAAATACAAAAAGTGTGCATATAGAGGAGGATAACTCTCTAGCGGTCAACTAACGGAAAACACGAAAATATCTAACAGATCAAACATTGGGTACATTAGCCACCAAAAATAAACACTTGGTACATAATTCGCAAAAGATCAAACATTAGGTACATTAGCCGCAGTTTACCCTTTAAAAAAAATTGAGGGTATATTTTAATTGTTTTTTAAATTTAAATGTATTTTTTGCCAAAAATAAATGTTGCGCATATAAAAACAAAAACAAAATTCCCTATATAATTTAATAAGATATATATATTTTTTTTTCTTTTTGTCTCTCCGAGTTTTGCAGTCAAAATCAATTTGACAATTTGAATTATTTCCTATCAAGACCTAAGGAACTCCACAAAATTAAACCACAATTTACTCAACTTAAAATTTACTTTTTCATGGCCACTGTTAAATTGAAAGCATTGATTTTATATATTGGCATTTGATACATATATGTGTGGGTTAAATCGTAGAAGTATATATTTATCTTCCTAATTTGACACTAAGTGTGCATCATTATAAGATGCAGTAGGACCCACCTTAGTGAATGAAGAAATGGCAACAAACTCAAGTGACAATGAACCTGAAAAGCTTAAATCAAAATCTACCCCACAAATACAAATTCTCTTCTTTGTTGCTATCATCTTTGAAGCAATAATAATATTGTAGATGACACTTGGTATTAGTGTATGATTATATGTGTCTACCTTTTGGTTGGCATATTCATAATCCATTATAAATACAGTGCTCTCTCTCTCTCTCTCTCTCTCTATATATATATATATATATATATATATATATATATATATATATATATATATATGAGTGTTCATAATCCAATCTCAGCTTTATATGTCGGTGTTATTTACCCATTAAATTGTATTTTTTTTCTTTAAGAAAAGCAATGTGTTTATACTTATAAAAAACATTGTTCCTTCACATATTTCATATATATATATATATATAAATAACTTTTTCAAATGTATTTTAATCAATTGGTAATTGTTTACAAAATTTTTACAATCTGTTCAGATAGAAATTATTGAAAAAAAAAATATTGATGAAAAAATATTATTGAAGTCATGAATTACATAAAAGTTAAATAAATATAGTCATTTTTACCGTATAGGAGAAAATTTGCTACTTTTAAAATTAGGGCAAATGAACGAAATGCTCATTTTGTGTTAATTTTTTTTTAAAACTGCCTATTGTTTGTATTTTTTACTCTCATAGATAGGCATTTCTTAAAAGTTTTGACACAAAATTAGACATTTGGTACAATTTCCTTTAAAAAAATATAAGCTAAATTTAAGTCTAAAATTAAAATCGAGGGAGCAAAGTGTATTCACATGTAAAGTTCAAGGGCCATTATTGCCAATTATTCTATATATAAATTAACACAGTTCTCATATGCCCCGTATCGTCTTTTCACATATTATCAGCGAGTACCGACCTCAACAAACCATGTGTAGAATGCGCATAATTGGGGTTAGATGATACCTAAGTCGGTCCCACCACCACTTGAATGCCACGTCATTATTTGAGACATCATATTGACCGTTGGATTAAGTTACACGTTTCAGGCTGATCGTGGATTAGGTGTTCTCACTTCTTCTCACTAGTCGTGCTCACATGGAAGTGGGCCCCACATGATAATTATTATTATTAATTTCGGATAAGGCCAATCCAATGCGATTTTGAGCCTAACACAATGGTTAAAATTAAATAAATAATTACAACAAGGGCAAATTCTTTCTGTAAAGCGCAAACTAATTAACAAAACCATATTGCATTCCTCAAGTCAAAATTGAATGATTTGATACCAAGAAATTCACCTATTCCATTCCATATCTTTAAGTGACAAAATGAACAATTAGTAAAATCATTATTAGACCCTTTTTTTTTTATAGTGAGAAATAGGAGAAAATAGAATTATACCAATTCAGGATTTCTTTTTACTCCCATAATTAGATATTTATGTGCGTATTAAGAATGAATACTTTCATAATTCAAATTATTATGTAATACCACCTAAACATAGGACGTCAAATTTAGGTAATGGTTCCTGATTTTGGCTCGATCCATACTCGAATGACGATACGATTAGATGTCAAAATTGATTCAGGACCTTAAAGAAATTGATTTTTTATTCATCAAGAATTTCAATCAATACCAAACATTATTTCTAATCTTGAGTTTTGTAAGCTCGATTCAATTGAAATTGGGTTCGAAAAAAAAAATTGTTTTCTAGTCTCAGCTTCACCTTACTAATAATACATTAACAATAATATTATTTTCTTTGAATAATAACAAAAGAGCAAGGCTATTTTATTAAATTTTCAACAATTTTGAAAAAAAAATATCAATAATAAAATTACTATTTACATGATATACTCATGTTATGTACAGATTTTTAAACTATAACTCAAAAATCAAAAACAAGAAAGAAGACAAAAACATAATTCTCACAGCAATGACGTGGCACGGTTCGATTGGCTCTATGCGCTCTACAAATACAATAACTCACCAACAACAAAGCCGTGTGAAACTTAAGAGTAAAAAGTCAAGTCAACGTTCGAGGGTAGCCAATCAAGACCGCTTTACGTGTCGAGCCGCGTACAGTGAACTGACGGTTTTGCCCTCTCCAATAAACCAGCGGACTTTCCCAACCTCAGGCTCGGAAACCCCAAACCAACTAGGCTCGGATTGATACCTCTATATAAACCCCTATTTTTCGTACGTTTGTCAGAGCCTAGAACCAACTTAATTTTCCAGGAAAGTTTCTAGAGAGAGAAAATTCTCGCAGAAGGTAAATCCCAATTCTTTCATTTCGGAGAACATTTCGCATCCGTGATTAGTCTCTGGTCCTCGGATCATCGATTGTTATCGGTTTGATCTTCTCTGATTTTCGTTTTTGTGATGCGATCTCTGTGATTTCTTGAGAAGGTTGCGCAAAATCGTTTCTTCTAGATCTAACGAATAAGCCTGAGTTTTTGGATCGACAATTTTCATTTCTTGATCTCGTAGAAAACGATTGAGGATTGGAGGATAAGAAAGTCAAGAAAAATTAGGGATCGTTTTTTTTTTTTGGATGATCGGTTGGAGATTTGTGTTATCAGTGTACTTTTGAAATGTTTCCTGTTTAGAGATCTGATTGGATGTGAAAAGTGAAGAAATTGTGAGACAACAATTTGAAATTTAACTGAAAAGTTCGATCATGATCGTGTAATCAGTTGATTACTTTGAAAGTATTTTTGTTGTTGTGATTAGTGATTATTGTGTTTTGATCTTATGGTTTTATTGGTTTCAATCGATCTCGTCTGATTATTGTTTCATTTAACGCAGTTGAAAGAATATGGCACTAGTAGGAGGAAGGTCGACACTGAATCCCGACGCACCTCTCTTTGTTCCCGCCGCTTTCCGCCAAGTTGAAGATTTCTCCCCCGAGTGGTGGCAGCTGGTCACGACCTCGCCGTGGTTCCACAACTACTGGCTGAGTCAGCACCAAGAGGAGGACGGTTTCTACACTAGCGAAAACGCCAATGTCGACGATATAGCCGATCTGTTGCCTGAGACGTTTGATCTCGATGCCGGCGATGATGAGTTCTCTAGCATGGAAGCACAGTTTGAAGAATTCATTAAGTTCTCGGAACTGGAAGGAGATCATTCGTCTGCATTGCTTCCCAGCGCCATTAACGGAAAAGGTACAGAGTGAAGCCTATTGAACTTATGCGAAATTGTGATTATTGAATTGAGATCGTGGAATTAAAAATTGAATCGGGATTAATCGATTATGGAGTTTGATACGAGATTGACATTATCGAATTGGGATTATGGAGCTTGATATGCAATTGGGAGTATGAAATTTGATATGGAATTGGGATTCTTGGATTATGAATTAAGATTATGTATCTAGGGACATTGTATTGGAATTAGGATTGGGATTAAGACTAATCATTGATTACTTTGACAACAGGCTTTGCTATGGATGCTGGATCGCTGATACAGAACATGAAGCATTTGGAAGAAAGAAGCCCGAGATTCCAAGCGGAACACGCGAAATACTCGGAGAAGGCGAGCAAAGGCATGTGTGCGAAATACAGCCCGAGGCGCATTCAACAGCCCCGTTGAACAGCCTGAAGAAAGTAGAGTAATGTTCTTTTGATTATGTAATTCCTGTATAGAGCAAGGTTGTTGAACTCTAGCTTCTATCCTTGTTCATTCCCTTAGCTTTTGCTTCTCTTTTCAAGATAAGTAATTATCTGAGTAACAAAGTTGTAGAAACCTCAAAAAGGATTAAAAAAAATTGTATAATTGTAACAAAAAAGAAAAAAATATGAATATATTTACCTTTTTTCTTCAAGACTGTGTTTGGTACTATTTTGCTTATACTTGTTTCTTTGGTTTAATTTATACAACACTACTACTGGTGAAATTAGTAATTTATGGGAATTGAAATTGAAATATTTAGATTTTAAGATGGTAATGTATAAGTTATTTATAATCATATGTTTTAAAAAACTTGTAAATTATAACATTTTTCTCCATAGTCTATGCACAATCTGACAACTTCCTATAAATTTGACCTAAATACTTCATCACTTAATCTTTTCTTCAAGAATTAGCCCCGGTTGCTTTAGCCAGAAACGTGTTATCTTCGACCAATTTCTCAAGTTGGAACATACAGAGGCGGGCGACCAACGGCAGCAAAATAGTACTTAAACCAATAATTCTGGTCACCTGTCCATGCACTTAGCTGTGGTTCAATCAAAGTCGCCTTCTCCATCTTCCTCTTCGAGCTTCTTTCTTCGGGCTTCGAGCTTGGTTTGAGCTCCAATGGCCTCGGAAATGGCCTTGGGTAGCCAGAATCCGGGTCTCTCAAGATTGCGAGCTCGGTCGAAAACCAAAGGCTCTCTTTGCGTTATTTCGATGCCGTCAAACGTCCACAATCTCAGTGTTGCTTGTCCTTTGAGGCCCAAAGAAAACCAGCCCAGCCCCGCTGCTGCGATGTCGATGCTATTTACGTCCCAACTTACGCCCGACACTTTGATTTCTCGATCTTCCCATTCTCCCATTTCAGCAGCGCGCTCAATGCCCACCGGTGGCTGAAAAAACGAGCAAGTCAAATTCAGCCCCGAAAATGGTCTAGAAACCGGGGATCTTGTGTGAGATACCAGGAACCGAAATTTTCTGGTCCCGGTTTTGAGAATACCTGCAATCTGATGCCAATGTGCTTCGTCCGAGTGTCTTCAGCGTTTTCGGTCTTGCCCATGTGTAGAGAAACATTTGGCGACGCCCAAACTGTTACGTATATCGTCTCCACAGAGGCTTCAAGAAGATCCAATCTCATCAAACCACCGACGTGTATAGTTTGGCCCACCTGCGGATATTGAAGAAACGAATAGAATTCACACTGCATATAAGAACTCTCGCAATTTAACTGGGTGGTAAAAAATCTAATATATATATAGCAGAGATGGCATTAAACAACTTACCTTCATCCTGTAACTCCGAGGCTGGAGTTCTTTCCGTATTTCAACCATTTTTTGCTCTTCTCGATTCAATCTCATCGTCACTAAATACGGGTGAAGAAGCCCGGGAGTATCAAACATCTTTGCCTTGGCAGGCAAGATACCTGCAACCCTCAAGATCCCAAGCGTCGTTCCAGGCACCGGTGCTTCCGTGAGCTTCGTGACTTTGGCGCCTTCTTTCTTCGCAAGCACGTTTATCAGCGTCGACTTCCCCGCGTTCTGAGCTCCAATGACCCACACGTTGCCTCGAGGCCCAGCCAATTCCTAGACGAATGGAAGTGTCATAAATTCGGAAATAAATTACATAGTTTAATAATGTTTATTAGGTTACTTAATTTGCTATCTAAATTTCTAAGTTATATTATTATGGGTAATTGAGTTTTAGATTTGGGTAATCAGAGGTTTTGACCCGGATCATTAGGTTGTAATTTTTGGTGTATTTAAGCAGAGAATAATTCATTAGTCTAGTAATTTAGCATAGTTTCTCTCTAGGGTTAGGATTGGTCCCGTAAAGATCTGAAAAGTGTGCGGTAGATAAGAGTACGAGTGACGGGAAAATATATCTATAAATATTTTTCAGATTTTATAAAGAAATATTAGGGTCTAATCCGAATTATTTAAATCTTTATTTTTTTCACAATACCTTGATGAATGCAAGCAAATTCCTCACACCGACATCCTTCCGTGAACTGACTAAATAAACTCCGCTCAGTTTCGGTGCTCCGGCAGACCGAGCGCGATGCCGGACCCACTTATCCAACCTCGTCGGTGAAATCTGAGACGGCAAAAGGTCAACCTTTGTCGCGACGAGGATGAGCTTCGGAAGCCGCTTGTTGAGTCTCGGGTCGTCCTTGTTCTTCTCTAACGACTTGAACAATGACTTCGCCGCCCTTTTCGGGAACGACCCGTCAAAGTCAACGCAGTCAACCACCATGACCACGACATTACCGCGAGAGCTCCCGGTGGGTTTCACCATACGGGTCGAGATCAGGCGGTCGAAATCAAAATCTGGTATTAAGTTCTCGGCTGATTGGTTCTTCACTTGCCCGTAGTTCCTTAATGAGTGACACCTAGCGCACACTGTGACCTCATCTCTCTCGTTCTGAGCCTCCTCTCTCGCCGCCGCCTTCTTCTCAGCCTTCGACACTTTCTCCCGCTTTGTCCTCGCCAATACCTCCTCGGTCACATTCCCATACCCAACGCCAGCTGGCTTAAACCCGTCTAAGTCAAGCCTATCATCGTCCTCTCCCAGCAACTTTGCTTCCAATTCATCAAAATCCCAGTCTAATCCATCGCCTTCACTTTCCATTTCACTCTCATCTTCATCATCATCATCATCATCGTCATCGAAATCTTCGTCAAGATTATCCTCATCATCATCGTCAAAATCTTCGTCAAGATTGTCCTCAAAGCCACCATTGAAATCATCTTCGGATTCCGATTTAGTCACCTCTTTTTTCTGAAAATACCCGGGAAGATTCATGTCCCTGTCTTGCATAAAAACTCCACAACCGGGACAGATCGGCGCATAGCTCTCGTCCTCGTCTCTTCCTTCACTCAAAACCCTTTTGCTGCCCAAATTCCCACCGAGGTTTTCTGCCTTTTGGACCCTCGGTTGGTCTTTTATAGCAGATCTAACTGTTAAATTCCTTTTACCGTCTCTGCGATTATCAAGCCTAAAACCTGGCACATTAAAAACAATATAAGAAAAATCAAGAGAGAATAAAGGTTATATGATTAAGACGGTGTATTTACCTGCAAATAGATGGGACATCGCTGGTTGATTTTCTTGCCTGAAGCCATAGACGTTTTTGTTTGGCAGCTTTGAGAAGCTGACGAATTTGGTCGGAGCTAACGATAACAGGATTGCCATCACTTTCTTTGTTGAATCGTTTAAGCCTATCACGGAAAAAACAGAAACAAAAAACAGTATACATAAAAATAGATCCTTATAAATGTAATACATATATCAATATACTCTTTCTTTAACAAAAGCTCCTAATCTTAATACATACCAACAAAAAGAAAGCAAATACTTCACCTCACGAGGTCGTCATTGCAATGTATGCATTCAACCGGCAGCTGAAGAACTCCGATCAACACGCTATGGACCTATCGGAAACGGTGCCATACAGGCATTTCACAGAAACTAGTAAGCAAAAACTCAACACGCAAACCCGATTCAAAGCACGCGATTGACTACATTCCCTTTCCCTTTTATTATACCAGACCATTTCCAGAACATTTCATTTCGTTTCATGGATATCGGAAAAGCCTGGAACGAGAAACCGGGCTTCCATAAAAGGAGTCGGACGACGTTCTCCTTCCTCCGACGACAAGTAAGCTCGGGTCTATCGGAAAATGAGAGAAGGTCCAAGAGAGGAACAAGCGAAAGCATGTACACAGGATCAAAGAAAATGGGTTCGGCCTTTCATCGAGCACTTAGAAGGCTCTTATTCAAACCCACCACGGAGTTTATTGACATTAATCTTACATAGTATAAAACATCAAAGTCCTAATCTTCAGTTACAGAAAAAACCATGGAAAATGGATAAAACAAACAGAAAACTGCAATCAGTTAATCGTACCTTATCAACGAAGGAAGAGGATGAAATGCCGAGAAAGAGTAAGCCAAGTCTGAAGTGATTGGGTAACGACTTCTAAATAGATACACGCTCGAACTGCTTTGTGTTTATTTTTATAAATTATTTATATATAAAAAAGGCACAGTATTATAATCTTATTAAAAGAAAGAAAGAAATTGTAACTATTATTTTATATTTTTTTTCAAATACTTTAATATTTACTACGTAAATACCTAATTAATAGTTACTTTTTTATATAAAATATTTACTCCATAAATACCTAAAAAAAAGTGATAAGACTATTTTCAACCTATCGAACCATTTTGATGGTTAAGAGTTAAAAACTACACTATTTTGATAAGAGTTGTTTGTTGCAGCCATTTTTTCAACTCCAACTATAATTTAAATAAAATATAACATTATTATGTTACTAAACTAAAATTATCTTTACTAATCAATAATTTAAGGTTTGGGATATATGATAGGGTTAATTGCGGCGAAATTACCAAACTTTTGGTCAAATTCTCTGTTGTGTATACAACCTCCGTAAATGACGGCAAAAGTACCCAAACTTGACATTTGGGAGTTGACCAAGAAAATACACCTATGTGGCAATCAGCTTTTGCCACATGGCACTTGGCCGCCACGTGGCATGCCACGTAATTAATATTTTTAGAAAACTCACCAAATGCCCAAAAATCACTTAAAGTTTAAGGAAAATGTCTATAGTTTCAAATAATTAATTTATACCCATTAATAAACTTTTTTGGACCATTTTGACCTTAATATTAATTATATATTTTAATTTCCCTATATAATTATTTATTATATATTTTAATTTCGAAATTATTTTCAAACTTTAATTACGGTTGACATTTCATCCTATTAATTACAATTTTATTTCATAATTTTTTTTTTCTTTTATTTTCTCTCATTCATTCTTTCCTGAAGCTCGAAGGTTCTCCCTCATATTTGCCTTTGCCCGGCAATTCCTCCGGCGAACTATGGCGTGCCCGTTCGATGGACTTTCTGTCCTCGACGGTGGAGGATGGCGATTCTGAGCAAGTTACTTCGACCGGGAGCTTCCTCTTGTGCAGGAGGCGCGATCCGCGATGGCGAGGAGGCGAGCGGATGCGAGGCCTGTGACGCAGAGCGAGAGGGCCAGCGACGACGATGGTTCCGAGTTGACGTAATTTTATTTACAGGTACATTTAATATTACTTTTGCAAATTGTATATACCGTTACGAAAGAAATATATTAACACAATTGTATATAAAATTATGAAATTATATTAACATAATCGTGTCAGTTCTATTATGTAATGGTAAATATCACAGTATCGTAAACATATTTACATAAACCAACTTTGGTAGGGTGATTTGCTATTAAAATTTTGTAACTTAATTACAATTTACCATTACATAAAGGTAAGTCACAGTATCGTAAACACAGTTACAGAAACAAAGTTTAGTATGATGATTTACTATTAAAAAATCGTAATTTAAATTACAATTATATAGTTAGCCGTATTAAAAGTCTTTTTGTAATATCATATACATGAGTTTGTGAATAAAAGTTTCAAATTTCAAATCGTTAGAATCCTAATAAATAGGAAAAATAATATTTCTAATCTATTTTTAAGGAAAACAGATTTGGTATGTATTTGGCTAATTTTAAGGAAAATTAAAGAGTAAATATTTATATTTAAACATATTTTCAAATTAATTATTTATAAGGACAATATTCAAAAGTTAAATAACGAAATTATTGAAAATAAAGAGTAATCAATTATTAATATTACTACATTTAAGGATTTTTTTTATTTAAATTCACACCTAAATTTCACACGTTGAAAATTAGAAGGGCAAATTAATTTTATAAATTCGTAACTTAAACTACAATTACTATACAATTATAAATTCGTACCTATAACTTATTATTATAAATTTGTAATTTAAATTACGAATACAAACATAGTCATTTACTATTACAAATTTGTAACTTAAATTACAGTTACATGTATATTGATTTATTTTTATAATTTTGTAACTTAAATTACAATTATAATTTGTAACTTAACTTCAAATAACACTTGTAACTTAAATTACGAATTAATATATACTAATTATATTAGATTTGATTTTTTTTTTAATTTTCAATCGTTAAAAGACTGAATAATAGGGATAATTATTCGAAAAATAATTATGGAAGGATAAATATTATTCAGTTATCTTTTTTGCTACATTTAAGGAGAAAATTTGTTTTTTAATTTATAATAACATTCGAATAATTAGTAAATATTGAATTGACTATAAAAGTATTTTAACTTCTCTCATTTAATTTAACACGTCAAAAACAAAAGGGTATATTGGTCCACATTTCATTTAGTTGGTGGTTTTAATTACCATAAATATGAATGGGCATTTTTTTGAAACCTTAAGTCACAAATGGGCATTTGCTTCATTTACCCTTATATTTTCAATATATTTTTTTAAAAAATATTTTTATTTTTTTAAACACACTTATTTTTTATTTTTATTTTTAATAAAAAATAATTTTTTCCAGTAATGACAAATAATGAATATTTAAATTTAAATATTCATTATTGGTTATAATCATTTATTTTTTTAAAAGTGGGTAGAACTCAATAAAAATCACCGCTCACGGTTCACTTGAACTCCGTTTCCGATCCGGTTCACGTGTCAAATAAAATTGTTTAATACGTTTAATAATAATAATAACTAATAAACACATACAAATTGTTTAAAAAGTCAACACATAAGTAAATACACACTACTTATTCAAAAACAAAAAATAGTAGTCATATTTATATTTAACAAAAAAATATTTTTATTTGTTTGCATGTTTTTTTTTTGTTTGCATTTTACTTAATATTAATTATTTAATATGTTTTTTATTTATATATTATCTTTTTTTGAAAATTGTCGTTAAATAATCATGTGATTATTATTGGTTATTATTATTAAACATATTAAGCGATTTCGTTTCACCCGTGAACCGGATCGAAAGTGGAGCTTGAGTGAACCGTGAATGGTGATTTTTTTCTTTATTTATTTCATTTGATCCACTTTTCTAAAATGAATAATTATATTTAATAATAAAACTAATACTGAATATTTAAGTTTAAATATTCATTATTGGTTATTATGAAAAAATAATTTTATTTTTTAAAAATAATTTAATTTTTTAAATATATTTTTTTAAATAATTTAATTTTTTAATTTTTTTAAATTATATTTTTAAATCATTTAATAAAATAATAATTACGTGGCATGCCACGTGGCGGCCAAGTGCCATGTGGCATGCCATGTGGCAAAGGCTGATTGCCACATAGATAGATTTTCTCGGTCAACTCCTAAGTGCCAAGTTTGGGTACTTTTGCCGCCATTTTACGGAGGTTGTATACACAGCAGAGAATTTGACCAAAAGTTGGGTATTTTTACCGCAATTAACCCTATATGATATGTATGTTTTTCTTGCGAATATGATAATGTATTATCAATTAATATCATACTTATACTCTTATAGTTATTTTTAACCCGATTTAGTTTGTTTCTTTTATTTAATTATGGACAATATAATTGACACAATTAATTATTAATTTAAAAATCATACAATAATATTTGTTGCTTAGAGATACATAAGCAACAGTTACAACATTCGGTAACCATTTAAGGATCGAACACGACATCTATTTTTGTATATAAACTCTCTGAATTAAAAAAAAAATCTGATAATCAAATTCTTTTCATATATATCATAATTTTTTCCAAAAATATTTCCTGGAGTTGTTACAAAAACGTTATATGAATATATTTTCAGCAATTCTTTTGGGCGTAAGTAACAATAAGAAATAGTTTTACATAGAGTAAATTCAAGTAAAAATACCTTAAAGTATATAAAATTTTACTTATATATTCCTAGTCTTATTCTATCACGATAAAAGTATCAAAAATACTGTTTTCGTCTCACATTGAGTTTTTTTATGATTCATCAATTACAAATACATTTTATTATTCATACAAATTAAAATCCATTTTTAGTTATCTTTTTTGACCCTTCAAAGTTTCAAACACCTTCAAACCGGTTGTGGGAGCCTCGGCATCGCTTATGGAGAACGTGGACTCGGCGTTGACGGTCAAATGTATCGCTATTTGTAGGGGGGTCTAATTTGTACATGCCCAAAAGTGGAGTGTCTCGGCCGTTGAGACTGATTGCCTCCACTCAACGTGGTTGAACGGCGATGAAAATCTTTACAGCACGCGGAGACTGATTTTTTCGGATATCAGTTTTTTTACTAGGTCGGTTGGTTTCTCCTATAGTTACAAGTAGACGCCTAAATCTTGTAATAAAATCATTAATTGTATTGCAAAAACTGTCTTTCCTTTGACACCGAATTTTGTATCTTGAATGCCCAGAGCGGCTTATAGACGTTCGTAGGGACTCCGTCTCTTTTGATTATAATAAAAGATTATATGGTATTTTTTATTTAATAAAAAAAAGAAAACACCTTCAAAACTAAAAAAACTCTAAAGTTGTAATTTATTGAAACACAAAGCCCTAATCACATTTCTAAAGTTGACACAAAGCCTAATCACATTTTTTTTTTGAACAAACATGGATTTAGATTAATAGGAGGGGGGACCAAGGTCCTTACTAATAACGTCTACAAGCCAAACTGGACAATCAAGACACCACATGTCCGAAGACAGAGAGCAAAGACGTTTTTTCGCCACACAATGAGCGGCTTCGTTACACACTCTAGGGACCCACGTATATCTTTCGGAAAACCCCACCGACCGGGCTAACACACCAAGATCCACCAAAATTGGTCCCCGCGTGCCTAAAACATTCCCCCCGTTAATCAACTGCGTAGCTTGGAGGCAATCGGTCTCAATAGCCGAGACGGTCCACTTGCGGTCTTGGACAAACTTAAGACCCCGGTGTATGGCAATACATTCGGCCGTCAAAGCCGAGTCCACATTTTCCATGAGTGAAGCCGAGACGCCTAAGACCACACCGTTTCGGTCTCTAACAACCGCCCCAAAAGCCGCTCGTCCGGAGTTCTCCTCCCAAGCGGCGTCCACATTGAGTTTGAGACCTCCATTCTCGGCACCCTTCCAAGACCTCGGCCTTACCTCCCTCTCCCGTGGGGAAGTACACGTGCTCCGAGAGTGCTTTTTGTAGCAATCGAACCAACTTGCTACTTCCTCAACCCAAAGTCTCGGTGCCTTGGTTTGGTGCTCAAAGAGACGGAGATTTCGATCGGTCCAAGACGCCCAAAGAAGTCCGCAAAAAAACTCCAAATCCCGAGTATCAAGGGTCTCAAAAGCCCGGAGACAAACATCCCGAAGCGGGATTTCTCCCGCTTTGTCAACCCACCTATGGAGGTACGAGCTTCCCCACACCGCACAGGCACGCTCACAACTCCACGTCGCATGGCGAGCATCCTCCGGAAGAGCCCCACAAAACCTACAAAAAGGAAGGCATTCGACCCCCCTCCCACGAAGCGCCCCTAAGGTTGGGAGAGCCTCAAACCACGCCCGCCAAACATGATGTTTAACTTTAGGCGGAATTTGGAGGCTCCACAACTTAGTCCACCATCTTCCAACCTCATTGCTCGAGCTCGACGGGCCCCCCCGCCCATCCATCCTCGCAAGGCGGTATCCCGAACGAACGGTATACAACCCATCGTCCTCAAAGTGCCAAACAAGGCGATCATGGCTACCTTCCGTACTCAAAGGGATTTTTAAGATAGACGCGGCATCATAGGGGGACATCAAGGCCTCGACAACATCTTTATTCCATTCTCCATTAACAATAAAATCGGACACGCACCAAGGATATTCGTCGTCCGGTTCTTCCGTCAAAGTTTTAAAAGCACCCGCACGTGGGATCCAAGGTTGCTTAAAAGCTCTTAGAGAGCCATCTCCAACTTGCCATCTAGTACCGCGACGGACTAGTTCTCGCCCCCAACAAAGGCTTTTGCAAAGGAAAGAGAAGTGCCCTTTGCTCTCGAACTCGAGCACCGATGAGTGCGGAAAATATTTGGCTTTGAGGAATCTAGCCATTAAGCTCTCCGGATGTTGAATGATACGCCAAGTGAGGCGCCCCAATAGAGCTTGATTGAAAGCGCTAAGGTCCTTGAACCCGAGACCTCCTTCCGCTTTTGGTTTTGCAATAGATTCCCACCTCTTCCAGTGGATCTTCCGCTTATCCTCCGATCCGCCCCACCAAAACCGGGCGGTGATCCGGTAGAGATTCTTGATGGTGGTAGACGGGAGCTTAAAGAGGCTCATGATATAGGTAGGAATGGCTTGGACCACCGATTTCACAAGAACTTCCCTCCCCCCGCGGAGAACATCCTTGCTTTCCAAGTGCCAAGGTGTTTTTTAACCCGGCTTGTGAGCTTACTAATCATATTTTTGAAGTTAACACAAACCCCTACTCATATGGACTCGGACTCGACAATTATAAGTGACGTTCATTGGAGAGAGTGATATTTGACGGTGAACCATACCATAAACCATTTACTTACAAAAAATATATTTTAATACTTTTTATCACAATAAAAGATAGGCGAGAACGAATGAGCGAATTTCAAAAGAGGCGAGAGTGCCCACGACGAGCCGAAGAAGAGATAGGCGAGAGTGCCTAAGAAAGCTGCTCGGTGAGAACACCGAGCGAAGATCAAGAGAGGCGAGAGTGCCCACGGCGAGAGTGCCGAGCAAAGAAGGCCGAGCAAAGAAAATAAAATGATAAGAATCCCTTATCCTCTTATCCTCTTCCCAGTTCTTTTTTTTTTTTAAGGGGGAGGAGATATGCATCTCTAACACTTAGCAAAAAATAAAAATAAAAAAAGGGTAAACTGCGGCTAATGTACCCAATGTTTTATTTTCTGCGGATTATATACCCAATGTTTATTTTTGGCGGCTAATGTACCCAATGTTTGATCCGTTAGATATTTTTGGGTTTTCCGTCAGTTGACCGTTAGAGAGTTATATGTACACTTTTCGTATTTTTGACATAACTCACTCATTTTTTGTCCAAATTTTATGCACGACCTATGGTTGGAAACATAAGAGATAGATCTACAACTTTAATGTTTTAAGTTTTGTAAAATCAGTTTTAAAAAAATACGAAATTTCAAGTACAACGTAAAACTGGACATTAGTTTAATGCAAAATATTTGTTTCGAGCAAATTTTAATATACTTAATGACTTTTTATGATGAAACTTAAAACAAAAAAGTTGTAGATAAATGTTTTATCTTTCCAACGGGTGTTTATTTATAAATTTTTGACAAAAAATGAGTGAGTTATGCCAAAAATATAAAAGATGTGATGTGAAATAATATTTCATATTTTTGGCATAATTCACTCATTTTTTATCCAAAATTTATAAATAAACACCCGTTGGAAAGATAAAACATTTATCTACAACTTTTTGCTTTTACGTTTCATCATAAAAAGTCATTAATTATATTAAAATTTGCTCGAAACAAATATTTTGCATTAAACTAATGTCCAGTTTTACGTTGTACTTGAAATTTCGTATTTTTTTAAAACTGATTTTACAAAACTTAAAACATTAAAGTTGTAGATCTATGGTTGTGCATAAAATTTGGACAAAAAATGAGTGAGTTAAAAGTGTACATATAACTCTCTAACTGTCAACTGACGGAAAACCCAAAAAATCTAACGGATCAAACATTGAGTACATTAGCCGTCGAAAATAAACATTGAGTACATAATCCGCAGAAAATCAAACATTGGGTACATTAGCCGCATTTTACCCTATATATAACGATTTTTATATATTCCAAATACCTTTTTACTTACAATTCGAAGTAAAACAATCAATTTCGTAGGAATTTTTCTTCTTAAAAAGTTGCACGTAGTTTCATCATGTTAACATGAACGTTAACTTTTTTCTTTCTCCATAACAGATTACGTTATGGATTCGAGAATCCTCAAACTCAGTCAAATATATGATAGTAGAACCTTAACGTCTTACAACAACTGATCTCGTATATTATATATACATAATCATTTTTACATTTCAAAACAAAAGATAAACATTCACAATCACATATATATACGTACTGATGATACACATATCACGTACATAAACTATCATTCTCAAGGAGAAAATGCTGCAAGTACCTAAGCCCATCATCCACCGCTAAATACCTCCAATCCACCACGTTTAACAGCCCAACGGCAACCCGTTCCACCCCCACCCTCCCGCCAACTCCCGCGCCAAACCCCACCTTCCAATCCGCCGCCACCCCGCTCCCCGCAGCCGCTACCGCGCCGCAGCATCCGGGGATCGGTAGCTCCGCCGAGACCCACCCCTCCCCGCCTGCCGCCACCCCCATCTTCCCACCCCACTCCATCGCGGTGAACACACCCCGCCACTCCCGCAACACCACGCTCCACACCACCCTCACCTCCTCCGGCCCCGCCAGCACGCGAGGAGGGACAGGGCTCACCCCGGGGCCGAGGTCGAAGAGGAACACTCCGTCGGGGTCGGTAGCGAGGTCAGTGCAGGGCTTGAGGAGCGAGACGAGGGTCCCGGACTCAGCGGTTACGGTGACGGCGAAGGCGAGATCGTCGAGGGAGAGGCGGGGCTTGGCGGGGGCTTGACGGAGACGGGACTTGACAGCGGAACGGCCGAGAGAGAAGATTTTGCGGCGCGGGACGTCGGCAGCGGGGAGGGCAGCGAGGGAGGGAAACTCGCAGGCGCAGATTGGGCCCCAGATGTGGTCGGCGGACATGGCGGCGAACCAGGCTTTGCAGACGCAGGAGGCGGTGGCTAGGGTTCCGGCGTCCATGTAGGGAGAGACAAGAGCCAGGACCTCCCATGGCGGTGGCGAGGACGATGAAGAAGGAGAAGAACCTCTGTCGAGAGACATTGCCAAAATCATGTTTCGAGTTCTATACGTAGAGTCAGAGAGAATGGAGGTCCAGAAGTAGAGCTCCCATGGCGGTCGGTCACTGTTATATGTGTTTTGATGTGCTGCGGTGACGTGGAGGGTAGTTACGGTGGGGTTTGCTACGATATCGGCGACACGTGGCTCGTGAAGTGTATCTTGCATGAACGAGTTCTGCCACCTGTGCAAGATGTGGATGGGGCGAGGAGTTCCGGCTGGACACGTGGCGGCCCGGGGATTGAGGACGTGTACGACATGTTTATGCGGAAACGACATGGAGATTAATCGATTCTTCGAATTTTATATTAAGGTATTTTCAATTTTTAAAGAATAAAAAACTGATTTTACTCTTTCAAAAAAAAAAAAAAAAACTGATTTTACATATTCGAAGGACATTGGCGGCAACATAAGATTTTTCGGCATATTTACGAGAATACCCCAATTGGTGGCAACATAAGATCTTTCCCGCTGGAAATGCAAGGGCGGTTGGGGAAACGCGAAGATTGGAGTTTGAAGCCTGTTAATGGTGAGGGAGTGAATTGCCTCGTCCTGAAATGGAGAAGGAAATTGACGGTAAAACTACTCACTTTCTTCAATTTCCACTTCTCTGTTTGAATTTATGCAAAGAAACTTACATGTTTGAATTGAAATCAGTGTTTGTTGGTTCTGCCAGTAATAAACCGGCAACGGGTTCGAAAAAAATCGGGGACTGGCTCCGATCACAGTTTCGAATCATATATGTGTACAGAACTATAGATTTTAAAGTCAATTTCATCTTTTCTTACCGTGTTATTTGATTTGGAAGTGTTGTTTTGTTGATTTGGACTTGGTTTGAAATTTATTTATTTTCAAAACCCGTTTTTTCTGGTGCTTGTTGAAAATCTGATCACCGGAAAACCCGTCACCGGATGTAATAATGCCCAAAAACTGATCACAGGTTCTAGTTTCACCTGTAAGCATTTCGAAATTTGAGCATGCCAATGAAGATACAAGATAAGAAATTTGGTTATGATGCCGTGTTTATTATATTTTTCAGGTCCTAGCGTTGCGTTATTCTTTGAATACAATGGTCAGTGGGTTCAACAAGGCGAACAATGGATCTATCGGAATGGCCAAAATGATTATTGTAAGACACCGGTTGATATATCGTATCAACAATTAATGGATATGTTTTACGATATATTATCGGTTGATAGATCTACACATACTCTCAAAGTTGAGCTAGGAGCTCCGTATCCTCGTTTTAGGCCTGTGACCCTGTCTTGCAATCGTCACGTAAGCGAGTATTTGTTGTTGCCGATGTCTGAAAGGCTTCCTCTATGTATTACTCCTGTGCTTAAGAGCGTGAATGATGCCCCATCTTCATGCGGTGATGCAAGAATTGTTAATGGAAGCGCGAAGGAAAGAGGAAATGTGCCACCTATACAAGTCGATCGTGATTGCCTTGTACACGAAGCCGAAGACAATGTTGTTGGTTTGAGAGACGATAATGAGATATTTATGCGGACTCACGAACTGCAAAGCTCAGCGCCCCCACCACTTCCATTACCACCGCCAGTGTGTACACAAACAACAGGTGCGATCTCATCATGGACTCAACCAATATTTTAAAAGGAGATGTAATGCGCTATTCGATGAACACTATGACTCGGATAACGGTTTTGCAAGTGTAGAAAGAGGGTTAATGAATAAGTAATGGTTTCTTATGTACCTTGGTATACAAGGTAATTGAAAGTTAGTGAAGTTTGTTTGTTCTTGACAGGTCCTCAGTGCCAAGGCTTGCTTCTAATAGCCCAATTGGAGCCGAACAAATCACCAGAGCGCTGCGCTAGTTCAACACAAGGTTCAGGCGCTAAGAGGGTCTGTGAGTCTTCATTATCCTCGTCGAAGTCGAAGAAAGTCAGAGGAAGCATGGTTGAATGCCAGCTAGGCTCCAACAGGGACACATGTAACTCGGATGTTCCGAAAAACAGGTCTTCGACCAGAGATTATGCTGTAATGCCACGAGTATCCACAACCCGACTATGCTTTAAGATCATGCTGAGTGATTTTGCTGATGATGCCAAGAGAGCTAACCTTTCAAAGGTACAATCAGCTTGTTGACCAATTTTGCGTAAGACCCATATTATTATGTCATTAACTGTATTGGTGAACTTATTTGGCGGGATATCTATATCTGTACGCGTGAGAAGTTCGTTTTTTCGCTTTTAAAATTATTATTTTTGTATAGGTTATATCAGAACTCGGCGGTATTGTTACATCGGATGGACGATCAAGCACGCATGTCATCGCAGACAAAGTGATAGAAACTTTAGATTTCTGCACTGCACTTTGCTCAGGGTTAGTGCTCTCATACTTCAATTCTTTGCCACATCTACTTAAATGATTAAGTTTGAAAACCGCAAAAAATTGAACCCTGGTCTAAACTTTCGCTGCTTCATATGTCGAGGCTTTTGATAATTGCGTTTGCTTACTCGTAAATGACATCAGATTATACACTCAGCATTGTCTGTACTCTTGTGCAGAGCTTGGATAGTCTCAGAAAGTTGGTTACGAGAAAGCTCTCGACAAGGCAGATTTTTGAGTGAGTTGCAACTTGGAACGGCTTTAGTAATTACCGCATAACCTACATAAAATAGTAACCTGGGGACTAAAGTATTTTATTATATTACCCGGGTTTTTATCTTATTGTTCTTAGCTCTAAGAGAAGCCTTTTATGATGTAGATGAGAAGCCATACATATTGATCGACAAGGAGTATGAGCTGAAGTATAAACTCAAGTTAAAAACTGCGATCTCGAGAGTGAAAACGTGTTCAGCAGGGTTTCTTAAAGGGCACGATGTATGTTTTGATCGTCCTGAAACTCCTGCAGCGCAGCACTTGTCTATAATTGTCAGATCAGCTGGTGCCAATGTATGTTTATTACTAACCCTTACTTGGTCCTTGCTATTTAGAATCATTCTCTAATATTTTGTTTTGTTAATTCATGTTATATCTCTTTATATTTTATATTTCCGTATTAATTATTGTCGTTAAGTTTTAGGGTGCCTCCAAGACTTCATTCGAAGAATTTTAGGGTACTTGTTTGATAGGACTCGGTACTAAAACCCAGCAATGATAACCGATATTGTTAGAACGACGTAGCTAAAAGGCCGTCAAAATGGCGTTCAAATACGGATATAACAGAAGAAAAAAAAATGCTCTAAATAGAAAAACCATAAATAAGTAACATTTATTATTCCATAATAACTTGAGTCTGTCAAATTCTATTATTTTAATCACTATATTTTATTTTATGTTTTTATACAGTTTTAATGTATAGGATGTATAACAATTAAAAGGGTGATAGTTTTGACTTTTGACTCTTGAGGGCTATTATTGATGTGACATAAACAGAAAGATAACAAATTTTGCGGCAAAAATACTTTCATAGTACAAAATTCTGAATTATATTCCCACTTTTTTTTTTGCGCCACAAATTCTTAATGATTTAATTTTTTTGGGTGGAAGTATTTAAGTTTTATCCAGTAACTCCCTACAGTGAAGTTTCACGAGGTGACATGATTTGTCCATGTTTTTTCGTTCCTATTTTAAATGTTACTTATTTGTAACATGGGGATATTTGCCATATTATAATTATTTTGTATGCGTGCATCTGTAACATGGGGATATTTGCCAAAATTTATGTGTGTTCTTATTTCATGCAGATCATTGAGAGCTCTTTCAAAGACCTACCAGACAAAACCATTTACGTCGCTGATGAAAAATGCTTGGAACGCGAGGTCTTGTTGGAAAGACCCCTGATGATGCTATGGCTATACCCATATTATTGCAGCCACGACCAGCTTTTGAGATGCGTGATGAGACAGAGGCTCAATTTTGACGCTCCGGTAGCGTGACTTTGCTTCGACAAAGGCTCGCTTCGGAGCTCGACTGTATCGGACTATGGTGAACTATCAAGTGCTGATCTCAAACTTCAGGAAGTGAAGAAACATAACAACACATAGATGCTATTTACTAGGGTTGAAAATCGTGTACAGGTCGTTCTAATTATAGTTTCGGTCCGTTTTTGGTTAACAGTGGGAACCGGGATCCGAGACCGGGATAACACTTGAAATCATTGAACCTTTTGTCTCGGTCTTTCTTTTGAAGATATATATAGATACACTTATTTTAAAAAAAAAATAGAACAATTTATGTTAATTATGGTATTAGTTTCTATAAACTCTATTGTTCATTGACTGTTTATGATGTTGTTTATCATGAATATGTCGTCTATTGAATTTTGTTGTCGTTTTCTGTGTTAATTTTGCTTAAATACTTACATCCTTTCACCTCCACTAGTATTACTATTAACTTGTGTCTCAAGGTTTGTAGAGGCACAAATTATCTATTGGGTTTACCATCATATAAAATATCAATCTCATTTTAATTATATAATTGCCTTTTTTTAGGGAAATTATATAATTATATAAATGCCTTATTGGTGTGGATTTTATCTATTTAATTTTATTGAGAAAAATGAGAAAAAAAGAAAAGTGTAACGGTATAACAATTTTAAAATAGTTAGCAGCAAAGTTTTTCAACTTTTAAATTTTGGCGTCTTTAAATTTATATAAAACTTAGTTTTAAAAAATTAATGTTTCCTTACTTTTGAGACCAATTTAGTAATTTTTCAATGTTTAATAATTAAATTGTACCGGTTTAAATTTGAGTGATTGGTGGCGGTATTCCTTCAAATTCAGAAGGGTAAGAAAACCAGATCATTTTATTGCAAAAATGAGTAAATTAGCCTTAAAATTAGCGTGACAGTAAATTTAAAATTAAGTTTTAATTTAACCAAACAACTATGAATGCGATTTTTTCTTCCAAGTGGACAAGATTTGATTACTATTTTCAAGGGGTTACTTGCAAACATAGTCAAAGTTTGATGAGGTATTGACGCCAATTATTTTAAAGGGTAAATTGCGGCTAATGTACTCAATGTTTGATTTTGTGCGGATTATGTATCCAATGTTTATTTTCGGCGGCTAATGTACCCAATGTTTGATCCGTTAGATATTTTCGTGTTTTTCGTCACTTGACCGTTAGAGAGTGATTCCTCTTTTATGTGCACTTTTCGTATTTTTGACATAACTCACTCATTTTTTGTCCAAATTTTATGCACGACCTGTGGTCGGAAAGATAAGAGATAAATATACAGCTTTGTTGTTATAGGTTTTATAAAAAAAAATTAAAATACGAAATACAACGTAAAATTGGACATTAGTTTAATGCAAAATATTTGTTTCAAGCAAATTTTAATATACTTAATGAAATTTTATGATGAAACGTAAAACTATAAAGTTGTAGATAAATATTTTTTCTTTTTAACGAGTGTATATTTATAATTTTTGGACAAAAAATGAGTGAGTTATGCCAAAAATATGAAAGATTGTTTCACATAATATTTTTCATAGTTTTCTTTCTTTTTATTTATAAGTTCTTGTAGTTTTAAATTAGGATAATAAATAGCAAAAATTTTATCTAAATAATTTTTTACCAGCAAATCTTATGTCGAAAAATAATAATACGGATTTCTTGAACTAAAATTATTTGGATAGGAATATAAAAAAAAGTTAACGGCGTATTTACGATAATGCCCCAATCACCCGCCTATATAAACCTTTCATTTTCTCAGTGTCTCTCTCTCTCTCTCCCGCTTCGAAAGACGAAACTCGAAAAACATAACAATGGCGCCAAAAAAGACCTCTTCGATTCCTCGCTCTTCAATCCCAATCGGTAATGGCTTCCCTGCGAAAGAGACCTCCATTCAATCAATCTGCAAGCAAATGGATCCTCTTCTGATCTCTATGCTCGATTTTGCGTAATGTTTGCAGGCAATTGCGAGGTTTCGGTGGAGGCGAAGAAATACGCTTGCGAATCGGAAGGGGACAGCCTCCAGATCTCCGTCTCGCGAAATGTGAAGATTCGAGTTTCAGGTATCGGAAATCGCTCGAAGTTAATTCACGGGAGACTTTCTTCCTTTTTTCCTGATTTCTTTTGTTCTGGTATTTCGGTTTCAGTGAGGAAGGAGAAGGACATCGATGGAGAGAACCGCGAGGGCTGTAAGTCTACTGATCTGGGTATTCTTGTTTGGCTTCTTTTACTGAAAATATTGGAAGCTCTGTGATTATTGCATCTTGATGTTTCGATGAAAAATGTATTGAGATGAAATGGGATTTCCAACTGGAAGGAAAGCTAGTATTATGAACTATAATGTATATATATATTATATATATTGTATATGTGTAGTTATAGCATGAAAATGTGATATTTGGGAACAATATAGATTGAATTATTTTGCACAGGTGAGGAGGGTGTGAGGGAGATTGATGCTTCACATGAAGATGTGCTCACCTTTGTGCTGGCTAATCCCAAAGATCTTAGCGGTATTAGCAGGTCATATCTTCAGGTAATGTTTGTAATGACAGAGTGTAGAGAGGAACTGAATAATTTTTCACGTGTATTCAAACTGTATATAAGTCTCTGTATATGTAGAGAGGAACGGAATAATTCTGTACATGGGTTTTGCAGAAAGTGCTGGAGATGTACTTTAAGGAACTACCCACTATGAAGTACGCTGCGAATACCGGAAAACACTCGACATTCTTGGAAAGATGTGTAATGAATGGGTACAAATCAGTTTCTTTATTACATTTCCTGCTACTAGTTTTAGGATTTTTTCTTTTTAATATGTCTTACAATACGAATTGGTATGATTTGTCTTAAAAATTTTTGACACGTTTCTAATCAACTACCGCCGCCCTCACAGGAAGTATTGCTCGTTGCTTTTGAATATGCCAGAGGGAGATTCGGGAAAGGTAATTTTTCTGCTACTGTGCATGTCTCATTATTATACTAATTATGCCAGGTATTCCGATCAGAGACCATATTGGATCAAGTTTCATTTTTATTTATACAGGTTATAGGTGCAATTACTTATCAAATTGTTCCTGCTGACACGCAATATGCTGAGATTCCTCTTGCTGCTGTCAATTCAATTTACCAACAAAAGGTCCTTCTTTGAGAATTCCATTCTCTCAGCACTTTCTTTATTGTTTTTTATTTTATTTTTTATACAAATGGTACCTGCATTATGTTGCAAGTTTTTTTAATCTGATCTTAATTGTGTTTATGTTCTGTGTCTACATGCAAAAGAGAGAAATAAGATGTTTTATAAAATTACCCAAGTATATCGTTGTTATCGTGTTCCTTTTAATTGATTTAACTAAATTAGCCTTCATAGACCCCCTTTTATACCGTTGATAACATGAGTGCTAAATGGTCTAAAAATTTCACGTGCCTTCTCTTTTGTATCATAATGTTTTTATTAAGTTATACTAATAAGGGAGTTTCACTTTATTTTAGCATTATATTTCTCATCTGGCTTCAAAATTCTTATATTATATTATAATTTGCAGGGAGTTGGTCGCACTATGTTTGAGGAGCTAAGAAAGAGACTTCAGAGCGTAGGTGTCACCTCGATAATCTGTTGGGGAGACAAGGAATCCGAAGGATTTTGGCATAAACAGGTAAATACTGAATGCTCTATATTTCTCTAAAACTATTTAAAGCCATAGGGAGAATGTTGATAATTACTCACTTTTTTTGCTATTCTCTAGATATTATATTAACTTGAAACTGCAGGGTTTTGTGTCATTAGCAGAAGTGGGTGTCAAGGGAAGAGCTCGGAGGCTGCCTATAAAATCCAGCATTCGCAAAGCGCTAAGCTTTCCCGGTGGCTCAACGCTCATGATTCTACATCTGAAGCAGGATTCTTCAGTTCGCACTGCAGATTCCTTGAAGTGGAGTTTATTATTGCAGCCCAAGGGAAAACCATCTTCTGGTGTTATTGAGGTCCCAGATTCAGAGGATCCAAACGCCGTGGAAACGCTAAAGCATAGTGGGACTGAATCTCATCGTCCTGAAATGTTGGTGAATGATGTGGTCCCTCATATAGAGAAGAAAATAGACGGTAACAGAACTCACTTTCTACATTTGGCAGTTCATTTTAAATCAAAGTTTTTTTTGCCAGTAACAAACCATTAACCGGTAAGAAAAAAGGGTACTGGTTCCAGTTTCAGTTTCAATTTTATTTTTATCCTTCCTACCATGTTATTTTGATTTGGACTATTTTATTTTGATGATTTTCACTATGTTATTTTGATTTTGGAAGTGCTGTTATTTTTTTTTTAATTTGGACTTGATCTGAGATTTATTTGTTTGTAAAACCCGTTTTTTATTGGTACATGTTGAAAAACAGTATTGGAAAACTCATCACCGATTGTAAAAATGCCCAAAAGCTGATTACAGTTGTTAGTTCACCCGTAATCACTACAAAATGCTGCAGATGTACAAAGAAGGTTTTTGAATTAATGACGATCTCTTTTATATCTTTGTGTGTTCTTGGCAGGTCCTCAGGGCCATGATGAAGTAGATGGGAACCTTCTTATTGCCAGATTGAAGTCGAACAAATCTGCAGAGCACTGCTCTCGCTCTACCCAAGGCTCAGGTGGTAAGAGGGTTTGGGAAGCTTCACTATCCTCGTTGAAGTCGAAGAAAGTCAAAGGAAGCTTGGTTGACTTCCAGCAAGGCTCTAAGTGGGACACGGTTTGTCAAACTGGCATAGAGAGTTCTCGTTATTACACGTGCAACTCGGATGCTCCAGAAAACAATTCCTCTGTCAGAGAAGTCTTGTCCTCAACCAGACAATGCTTTAAGTTTAACATTATGTTGATGGATATTGCTGATGATGTCAAGAAAGCTAACCTTTCAAAGGTACAACCAGCTTGTTGGCCTGTGTTCTTTAGTATTGGTGAACGCTTATTCGAAGCTTCTTCGTTTGTATAGGTTATAACAGACCTCGGTGGTATAGTTACATCCGACGGCAGCTCAAGCACGCATGTCATCACAGGCAAAGTGAGAGCAACTTTAAATTTCTGCACTGCACTTTGCTCAGGGTTAGTGCTCTCGAATTTTTAGTTTCATCCACCATTACTAATTGTTGGTTATTTAATCAAGGTGTTAAATTTCGCGATTTTCCATGGAAATGTCGATCGATTTTCGTTTTTCGAGGATATGCGAAAGGAAAACCTTTTCGTTTCGCTGGTTTTTTACCATTTTTCGCGAAATTCGCATGGGCAGGTGGATGGAATATCGTTTTTCGTTTTTGTGAGTAAAAATTGCGAAAAATGGTTGGAATTTCGCAAAAAATCATATTTTTGATAAATTTCGACAAAAATACCAATTAAACTTTCGGCAAAAACAATTAACTTAATATTATACACTTCAAATAATATTATACACTTAACATACATATTAAATTCATCTAACATACATATACACTTAATATACATATTCATTTAATATTATACACTTCAACTAATTAATATTAAATTTGTTAACATACATATATACAATTAACATGCATATTCACTTAATATTACACACTTAATTAACATACATATATATTTACTTCACATAATAATTGACTTAATATTATACACTTCAAGTAATAAAGTGACTTGATATTATACATTTCACCTACATATTTAAGTTACAAATGTGTTTTGTTGTATATAATTATGTCTTGTGTTTATTAAATATTTAGTTTTAAACCTATATATATATCTTGCTTAAATACTCAAATATTTTTTACAAAATATCCGTCGAAAACCCCATCGGCATGCGGTATGCCCATGCGAAAAATGCGGTATATGCGGCATGCGGCATGCCTTTTTTTACAATTTGCCCATCGACATACCCATCGGCAAGCGATATATCCATAAAACGGAAATTGCGAAACGACATTGGCAAGCGACATTTTAAACCTTGTATTTAATGAATACATGATGGAGAGTATCTAATTCCTAAGTGTGAATATACAGAGACTATAATCCACACTTAAGGAAATATTTTTTATTTATCTGACAAAGTTATCTGGGTCCATCCGTAAACAACAACAAAATAAACACTTGTATTTTGCGTCGTGCAGAGCTTGGATCGTCTCGCCATGTTGGTTGAAAGAAAGTTTTCGACAAGGCAATTTTTTGGGTATGTTGCGACGTTAAAGGACTCTATAGCTGGCCAATTATTATCTTATTGTTCTAAGAGCCTTTTATGTCGCAGATGAAACGCCATACATATTGAACGACGAAGAGTATCAGTTGAAATATAAAACCGAGTTAAAAACTACAGTTCTCAGAGCAAGAGCGAAGTCAGGAGCGTTGCTTAAAGGCTATGATGTGTTGCCTTCTCTCAGCGGGCCCTCAGCGAGGCCCTTATCTGCAATTGTCAGATCAGCCGGTGGCAATGTACGTTCCGAAACCCTTGCTTGGTCCTCAAGAAAGTGATTGACTGTTACAGAAACCTTTTTTTTTTCTTCTTTCCAGTATATGCTGCAAGTATATATTACTCATAATGCGCTTTTTTGCTTCAAGTATATCTTACTCTTAGCAAGCATACTCATCAATAAAACCGTTAACCACTTTACATTAAAATTGTATATCATTGCGCTAAAAATAATCAATTTGACTTGCCGCTTCACTTGGCCTATTTTTTTTTTATATACTTTTGCCGCAAATATCCCAAATTTTAACTCGTTGCTCTGAATTTGATTGAGCTGAGTTTTATGTTAAACGTCTTAAAAGAGCCTTTCGTGGACTCGTAAAATCAATGCATCACTTTTTAAGTCTCTTCTGTGTTTTCCTTGAAATACAGATTATTGTAAACTTGGGGCAAGTTAATGTAGCTTCGAAAACAATATTCGTTGCATCGGAAGACAACGTGGAAGAAGCCATGGTCGCTGCAAAGCGCGGAATATGGACATTCTGCAGCGACTGGCTTATGAACTGTGTCATGAAACAACACCTCGATTTCGACGCCCCCAAATTTGCAGAATCCTTGTGAGTTCATGTGACATGATCAACTTCGATGAAGCTTTGGATTTTCAGAGTGAAATGTAAATTCCTTCCTCATATATAATTATATATACATATATATATTTATGGTTTCGAGTTTTGAAGAGGCATGAACTCGCACTCCCTAATATGGTTTATCTATAAATGTATTTAGTTTTCATTTGTTCGAATATTGTTTTTATATATACATATAAATTTATTTTGTTGCTGAATGTTTAAATGGATAATATTATTATTTAAGTGGTTTTTGTAATTGTTAAGGAATAAAAGTCAGCAGTTTTATGAATATTACGATTTGAAAAATTAGAAATAGACAATATAAAGAAAGTTAAATAAGTTATCATGATTTTGTTCTCGTAATTGCGCAGATATGCAAATATGCATAACGCATAATTATGTAAAGCTGTAAACATGTGTTTTTTTTATAAAAATTATTTATAATTATAAAGTTTATTAACGGCACAAATACCAATTCTTTTAAAAATGTAATGGTAATTACTTTTTTTTTTTTACAAAGTTATCGGACTCTAATAATAGTAAGACAGTGCTATAACTAGACTTTGTCATCCTTGTCTGGCAAAAAAAGTGCTTAATGTTATTTTTTAGAAGAAAATTGGTACTTTATATTTATATTGCTAATACCTTAATTATAATTAAAGATACATGTCATGTAAATATCTTAAAATATTGTGATTAGTTTATTACGAATTAATTGTTTAAATATTTCGATAAAATGTCACTAGATACCCAATTTAAATACTAATACTAATTTACCCAATTTAAGCACTTAACTCATGATAAACAATTCATAAGATTATGCCGGTTCGAAATATAATTTTAGCGGTACTTATGACACAAATATCCTTAATAGTTTGGTAGTGTGTTTAAATTTAAACTTAAATATGTTATTGAATAATAGTGGCCTTATGTTATTAAATACATAAGGATAAGGCACCAGACAAAACAGCAAAAGCTGTGTTCGACACTTCCATTTCATTCCTTGATTATCATATGATAAGCGCTTTGTTCGACGATAATCATGGTCTCCGAAGCCGCTCTCGCAAGGAAACACACCACCTTGTTCTCCTCCTCCAAATGGAAGTCTCGAACTGGCTTTCCTCTTGCTTCCGCCTTGCGAGCTTCGGCTTCCATGGACGACCAGGACAGGAACAAGGTCTATAAACAACTCGGTACTTTCTCCATGCTCTCTTTCTGACTTCGGGTTCACGGGTTTGCTCTGCTTTCCAAACCCAATATACCATTTTTTTTTCTTCAGTGCTTTGAAGCTTGAGATATGACCGGATAGAAGAGAGTTCATGCTGGGCTTATGCGACCTTATATTTAGTACCCAAAGGCCGAAAAACATTGTTGAAGTCCAATTCGGTCCATGTCAAGTTAATGTTCGTTAAACTAGAGACACACATTTGAAATGTTTTCCGTGTCTCTCGGGTACTAAACTTTAATTCGTCATGGACGGAATTGGACATCGAAACTGCTTTGAAGCCTTTGGGTTTTATGGCAGATAAATTTCCAAACTTAAACTGCAACTTAATTTCAATGGTTAGTTTGCATGATTCTAAGCCTTAGGAATGTATGTTTAACTTAGATATGCTCTCATTTTTGTGTACTTGGTTTGAAGCTTGATATGGTCTAACACAAGAGATTTAACGTGAGAGAATTGTGTGAGAAATGAGATGTTAATTAGCGTAATCTGTTTAGAGAAACGAAATGAACAGTTCTTTCCATATTTTAAGTTCTAAATCTTGATTGAACGTATATTGTTTCCCGTAATTTATGACCATTTTTTTGGGTATTTTTCAAGGGTTGTTTGCATTGAAGAGGAAGATAGAAGATGCGGTTATCCGGGCGGAAATTCTCGCACCGATGGCGCTTGAAGTCGAAGAGGCGAGACGGAGTGAACAAGAAGAGATGATACGGGCTTTTGACCTTTGGGATGATCTCGCTAAATCCAACGAAATCCTTGCCAAGTTAGCTGATAGTGCTAGAGCTGTTGATTCCCTCAAGGACTTGACTTACAAGGTAATAAATTTTGATGCTCTTGTTTGTATTCCGGTTACTCGGGTCCCATTACGGGATCAATATCTCAGTCTCATATCACCTTGTTTAACTCCGGACATATTGACGGACATTTGAGTCACAATATTTTCTAGAGATTCTTTTTTCTTTTGTTTTTTCTGAAGAAGTTTCTTCAGTCGTAGTGATTTTGTGAATATACTCAGCCCGTGCGGTGCAGGTCGAAGAGGCAAAGCTAATAACGCAGTTGGCGGAAATGGACGCCATCAATTATGGGCTTTTTAAGCAAGCTTATAATGCATCTTTAGATGTGAGCAAAATTTTGGATCAGTATGAGATGTCCAAGCTTTTAAGGGGCCCGTACGACTCCGAGGGAGCCTGTGTCTTTATCACTGCTGGCTCCGAAGCTGGTTCCGAGGTACGATAATCTCGTTGACCTCTTTAGTTGACCTTAGTTTCAGAGTTGACTTCTAGTTATGGAAACTTGAAGAAAAAATTCCATTTGGAACTCAACCGTTAACATCTACTGTCTTTTGTTTCGTAATTCTTTGCATTATAATGCTCATTTTGAAGATCCAATATACGATTTTTGAATCTTATATTACGACTTCGAGTTATGGAAACTGATAGGACTCAAATCAATAATAATAATAAAAAAAAAACGAGACTCGTTATTGCTATACGTAACCCTGGTCTCTAATTTGAGAGTAGCGGGCAATAGACTAACATCTCGATAGAGTGACCAGGAAAACTCTACAAATCAGACATGGCGGGTACTAACACATTCATTGTAGAACCTAAAATACCCCTAATAACATATGCCAATGATAAAAATAAATAATTAAAACTATTTCCTATTTGCAGATCTAATAAAAACTTATAAATTGGCTCGCTTTGATCTTGTTAATGAGTGGTTTTTTTTCTTTGCTTGATGTACAAGCTTTCTCTCACCTTTATTTCATGTATATATCTCTTCTCCTTTCCCTTCAGCTTCAATTCCTGAGTTTGTTTGTTGTCTAGATATGGGCAAGGCAGCTCTTAAGAATGTACACCAGATGGGCGAAAAGGCACGGGAATAAAGCAAGAGTGGTTGAGAAGTGCGCTTCTTCAAATGGTGGCATCAAGTTCGCAACTATTGAGTTTGAATTTAAGTTCGCTTACGGCTATCTTTCCGGAGAGACGGGTGTTCATCACATGAGCACGGGTTCGCAGGATGAATCTGAACATCATGAGGTAAAGCTTCCATGTTTGTCAAATTTTTATCTACCAATTTTTATTATTTTATTTTTACAATTTTTATCGTCAGTCCAGTTCCGGTTCGCACCCTTTTTTATATACAAAAAAGCATGTTTTTGGGATATCAGGACCGGGATAAAATCGGGCAAGGGACCAAAGTTTTTGCCCCGTAGGAAACAAAGTCGTGCGGTCTTATATTCTGTAATGAGCGGATTTTATGCAGAGTAGCTCCGCAGTTGTGGATGTTATTCCGGTTTTCATTGAGAAAGCTCTTGACCTGCAAATCAATGACGAGGATTTAGTTATTGAATCCCCGGCGATGCTTGAAGAAGAAGAGACGGGTATATTCCGGTCATCAGTATGCATTCAGCACGTACCTACCGGTATACGATCCCAATCAATAGGTACTTAGCGAATCAGATCAATCATTCAATCATTTCATTTGTTTTGATACCTGGCTTCTTAATCAAGAGTTCAAAAATAAATACCGAATACCGAATTAAAATCGAAACAACAGATTTTTCCCTAAAAAAGACCACATGGTTCGGTTTTAAAACCAAATAGAATTCTAAACCCGGTACCGGTTTTGGTTTATGTAAATTTTTGGACATTTGATATGATTTATAATCTTATCGAGTCATTAATAACGCAGTTCTTCCGTAAATACGTTTTTAGGTGAAGAAAAAAAAAGGGCTTTGAAAACCTTTTTTTCTTCAATTAAACCGATAGTCGCTTATTGAAAGAACAAAAAATCCTTAAAAAAACAGAAAATTCCTTACAAGAACTTGGTTTGTCAAATTGGTAACCGAATAAAACCGGTATTTAACCTAGATTACCAGGTGTTAAGTGGAAAAAGTCCGAAACACCGATTTCTACCACTAGCTCAAGCTTGCAAAAATAAAATGTTGTGTTTTAATATTTGTCCAATTTGGTCCTCTATTTGCAGGCGAGAGGAGGAAATTTGCGAATAGGATAAAAGCCCTTAACCGGTTAAAGGCCAAGCTTCTCGTTGTTGCGTTAGACCAAGGCGTTTCATGTGTGAGCGACATTGACGTAACTGCCCTCGTCGGCAACTGCCAACGAGAGGCTCGGAAGTACATTTGCCACCCTCAGCAGAAGCTCGTGCACGACGTAAAATCCGGTATCCAAGTTCCGGGTCTGTACTCTGTGTTGGATGGGAATCTTGAACCTCTTATTGCAGCTCATATAAATACAAGGCATTCAAACGACAAGGTTTAGTTTAGCCTCACACGCTGACTTCTTGCCTTTGTAATTTTTATAGAAAATACATATTATATAAGTAATTTATATAACTTATTACAAATTGAAATCTCATGTTTATCATTGAATTCTCGAGCAATTATAATTGCTTTAAGTTAAAAGCAGAAAATGCGACGAAAATAGATAGATTCGCAAACAAGATCTTTTTCCGTGAAAAGCGAAGAATTCTTTAGAATTGAAAAATATTGTTAAAAGAGCACGAAAACTATAACGGCTAGTTTAATTTATTAAAAATCTCTAATCCGAAATATCTATATAACGAGGAAATATACCCTCGATAAAAATTTGTGCCATGAATTACAAAACGGACTGAGGCGGGCCAGTAAAACCGTCGGGGTTACGACTATAATTTTGTGGCTTAACATAATATTTTCAAGTGTGGCAAACAAGTGATGGTGATTGGATTTCATTGTTTGTACTGCATTTTTATCGTTTTTTATTTATATTAAAAATATGTTGGTAAGATTTAGGTACTTATCCGCAATATTTTTTAACAAATTCCGAGTGTTGTAGAAGATTTTTTTTTCATTTTTTTTTTTCATTCTCCTCAACAATATTACGTTTGAGTTTGTGAATTAATTCGAAAGTTGATGATCTATTCAAGACAAAACATTTGTTAGTGTCAGTCTGACTTGTCTGATTTAAATACAACATATTAAAATTATATTTAAAATGCGCTTCATGATCTAATATTTTTATAAGATACATTGTTTAAATTCATCATACATGTATTAATTAAATCAGTGTAAACCATATTAAATTTATTTTACTGATTTTTGCACATGGCATAATTCTTAGTGCTTACATAAATTTATTTTATTTGTTTCTAATATAAATATGGTTATATATTTTATTTGTTTCTAATACTAAAACATGAACATTTGTAAAGTCATACGACGATCGAATTTTTCATGACATTTTTATTGTCAATAAAAAAATAACTAGCGACTTAATAACTTAAAATTAATCAAGTATAACACATAATAAAAGAGATAAAATTAAATATTCTCAACGTAAAAATAAAAAATAAAAAATTGAAATTCGATGAACTAATATTCCGATCAAGCACGAACGTTGCACCGGCAAAGAGGGCAATGGGAATGGCTTTCCAGCCACTGGACGATGCATCTCCGATGATATAGGCATGCGAACAAGTCAGGCTCACCGCCCTCCGGAGTTCCTCGAAGCATATCAAAGATCTATGTAAAAATTGAGGCCAGAGTTTCTAAAGCAATGATATGGATGCCGTTTTTGCCGATACATTGTTTATCGTTATCGGCGGATTAATCGTTTGTCGAAGAATTTATCGATGAAAAACCTATAAAAGCTATCGTTTGTCATTACTGAAACTTATCGAATCTATCGATGGAAAACCTATAAAATATTATCATACATATTTCCATAAATAAAATATTTTCATAACATAAAATACTAAATGTACTTTATCTGCAATAATTGGAAAACGTCAAATTACAAAATAAATTATGTAAAAATCACAGTTCCAAAATTATATACAATGTTACGAAATGAAATTACATAAAAAAAAATGAAGAAAACGCTCAATTAACATTTTAAAAAAAAAACATATACTTTGCCGCAAGCAATAAGGTCACAATTCGGGAAGACTTCAGATTAGAAAAAAAACATAATGTTAACCTCACATTTTTATAAATTATATACAATGTTATAAAATGGTTTTACATAAAAAAATGGACTGACTAGCTAGCTCAACTTAACAAAATTCTAAAAATATTTACTTTTGCCGCAATAAGGTCACAATTCGAGAAAACATCAAATTACAAAAATAATTATGTCAAAATCACATTTTCCTAATTATATATTATGTTGAAAAACGAAATTACATAAAAAAATTAAATATATCTCAAATTCACCATTTTCCAAAAAATGGGTACTTTTGTCGCAGTTCGCACAAACCCTAAATAATAACCAAAATTTGCACACACACAAAAAACAAAACAAAAATCACACAAATCATCTTAATTAATCTATATTCCACCATAAACTTAAAAAAAATTCAATTTCAACGACAACATTTGATTCAAAACCTAAAATGCACAATTAAACTAATCTGAAACTGAAAGTTTGACTTTCATTCAACCTAATAGGTTTCTAAGTAACTACTACAAATAAAATAAAATTGTGAAAGTTTGGCATGATTCATACATATACAACATTCAAACTTCAAAACATTCAAGAACCACTAAAAAACCCCTTAAAATACCTTTAAATTCCAAAATTAAAAGAAGTTGGAACTTCTGCTGCAAAAAAATTATACTAGAGTTGACTTATTGGTTTTTACCGAAAAGTCCATAGCTTTTCTAGAAAATACACTTGATAAGTTTAGGACATAAGTAGCTTGCTTTTCTAATAGAAAAATCGTGATAAGTATGAAACGACAACGAGTTGAGGAGATAAGTTACCGAGAAGTGGTTTTCAGCGATTAATCGCTCAATTATCGTGAAAATCGATTCATTGATCTAACAGTCAACAAATGTGAGACAAAATGTATCATGTCTAATTTCTTTTAGTCAAATTCAAATGAGATAAGTTGTTATTACTACACATCTGACTAGACACATAATAGGTGTACGTAAAAAACGTGGCATTTCAATTTTATCGACTTCATGTACTTTTGCCGTTATTTCACTTTAAACCTTTACTACTTCAATTGGTCAAATTTAATACTTTAACCGAAATTATTATTTTTTTATATATTTTTTTGTTGGAGAAGAAAATACTCATGTCTTAGATTTCATTTTCTTGCTAATCTGTTTTATATATAAAGGCATATTAATTTTAATTATCTTAAAATATTAATTTTAATGTGAATATGATACGAAGATCGACTTCGCCGGTTTCAGCAACAATAGTGGAGTGGGAGTCTCCCAGCAGCACTTTCCTATCCTTCGCCCCCGAGTATGACTTGATAAGGTCACGCTCGAAACACACGTGGCAGGTAGCCCCGGTGTCCATCCACCAACCCTCAGATCCACCTGCGAGGTTAACCTCAGAAATCATGGCAACCGGTTGTTCTTCAGTCAAGTTCGCCTGTGGAGCATGACGACGCTTGTTCCTACAATTCCGAGCCATATGCCCGGGCTTGTTACAATTGAAGCAAACAAACTGAACCGAATCACCTGAGGGCGGTTTCTGGGGCGGAGCACTCTTCGCTTGGTTGTTGCTTGGCGCGCGGTTCCGATTCTTCATAGGCATGCCTTTCGGCTTCAGAACCGCAGAGGACTTGTTGGAGACACCATTGATCTCCTCTTTCTGGTCTTGCTTCCGGGCTTCCTCCTCGATCCGAAGGCGGGTGATCAGGCTCTCCAGAGAAAACTCCCTGGTTTTGTGCCTTAGAGTATTCTTAAAATCTTTCCAAGAAGGAGGCAGCTTGTCAATAATAACAGCAACTTGGAATTGATCGTCTAGGACCATACCTTCAGTGATTTATGGGCGATTTTTTGAAGCTCGTGAGATTGGGCCTCCACGGACTTCTCGTCGGACATCTGGAATTTGAGGTAGCGGGAGACAGCGTACTTCTTCGTGCCGGCCTCCTCCGTGTCGTACTTCTTTTGGAGCGCATCCCAGATCTCCTTGGCGGACTTGTTGTTGATGTAGTAGTCGTACAGATCGTCGGAGAGGCCGTTGAGGATGTAGTTTTTGCAGAGGAAATCTGCCTCCTCCCAGTCGGTGACCTCCTTGGTCTGCACGTCAGTGGGCTCGTCGGGAAGGATGGGCTTCTCCGTGGTGGCGGCGACATGGGCTACCTTCTTGACCGTCAGGAAGAACAGCATCTTCTGGCTCCAGCGCTTGAAGTGGGCACCTTCGAATTTGAAGGGGCGGTTGAGGTCGGCAGCAGCAACGTCGGGGTGGGCCATGGCGATAACGGAAACCTTAAAATTGTTGTCGCCGGAACTTCGTGGCTACTGCGATCAAGCAAAACTTCGGTACCTGCAAAACAAAGTTTGGGAAAAACTCCGGGAAGGCTGAGTCGCGGACTAGGTCGCTCTCTTTAAGGTGTTTCGCGGCTCTGCCTCGGTGCTCGCAGTTCGTTAATGCCCCGTCACCCCCAGGATAAAACAGCCCAGATCTTTTCTGTCTCGACCAATACCGTGCACTCGGTATCGATCGGAATCACTCAAACCCTCGAAATATTTTTGCTCGGAATACTGTATATTGCTCGCGAATTGAGATATGAAAAACGAGATCCAGAGCTCTGTATTTATAGCTGAGAAAAATATTTACGTTATGAAATTAACGTTCAGAAAAATAACGGGAAGAAAAAAGAACGTGGAGAGAAAATGGGGTTCGTGGACTGACCAAAGCAAAACGCGTAAGACTGAATCTTTTCCACGTCAGAAAATAATTTTCCAATAATTAATTTCGGCAAAAGTAATTAAAGTTTTAATTTCGGTAAAAATACCAATTAACTTTTTATGTTTGCACCAGAATACTCACCACACCACACCGACGGACGGCGGCGGTGCCCGCGTGTGGTAGACCGGTGGTGCACTTGGGTGAGTCCTCTCCCATCCACAAAATTCTATGACCCTAAGGGCCTAAGCCCTTAACTCATTCCTTTGGTATATAAACCATTCCAAACTCTTGTCTCCAACCCATGTGCGACTCTATGTGAAAAAGAGGTATACAATGCAAAGCATAAAAATTTCATTACTTGTGATACAAGTTCCAACAGTAGCTATATATTTGAGTCTAATTTTTAAAATAGCTATATATTTGAGGGAATGTGGTTTCCGTACTGCACTTTTCACTTAAATTATTCTAAATTCGGAAGTTTTGAATGTTGATAATTGGGCTTGGAATATGACTATGAGTTTGGTGGATACTCTGTGCACTTCAGTTGACTGATAATTTGATTTAATTATTTACATTTTTATTTTGATAAATATTAGTTTCTCGATTCTAAAATTTGAATATGCAGCAAAATGTAACCGAAGATCTGCCAATGCCTCCATTGTTTCAGTTCCTTACAGTGTTAGCCTTCAAAATCTTTGTCTCTGAACAGGTATATATCAATGGTACATTTTTTTTCCGAACCGCCCAGGAATGGACTTTGTGGCCTTTCTGGGGCCAAAATCAGACCGGGCCGGCCCAGTTTTTGAAAATACTTTTATATAACTTATTTACTAATAAGTAAAAAAAAAAAAAAACTTCAGATCAAATAATAAACATAGTCTAAAATTCAAACAGTGCATGATTTAAGCTAAAAGATAGAACCCTAAAAGTTAAAATTATAATAAATCTATTAAGTATATATAGATAGATATACTAAAAACAGGCCGGGGCCGGTTTTTGAAAGCCTCAGCCGGTCCTGGTACCCAGTATGTGTTATCATGCGAACGCTCTTGGCTAAGAATTATAGTATTTATTATATTGCATCTAAAACTAGTTTCTTTCGTATAGGTTGACGTTGCTATCGTTGAAGTTGGCCTCGGTGGATTAAAGGATTCGACGAATGTGGTATGAATCTTATGACAGCGACGAGATCAATTACGGTTTTCGTGCCTGACCAGTTCTCTAATCAAATAACTAACCATGACAGAGAAAATGATAAGGATATTTTTGTAACTTTTGCAGATTAAAGAACCGATTGTTTGTGGCATAACTTCTTTGGGACTGATCACACAGACTCATTGGGTTGGTGTCTTTCTTCCTTCATTGTTTGAATTTATTTGTAAAACGTTAGTGTAAAAATAGAGAGGCATTGTAACGGCACTTTCTCGTGTTTTCTAGGAGCAACTCTTCCGGAGATAGCGTCACACAAGGCCGGAATTTTCAAGGTGTAAATTTATTTGCCGAATGATAAAACTCACTAATGAATTGTTTAATTTCTATAGGCAAAGATATGGAAATTGACATTTTTTATATTCTTTTTTTCTGAATTTGGTTGATGTTAATGAAGCCTGAAATTCCAGCATTCACGGTATCGCAACTTCTCGAGGCTATGGATGTAATTACGGAGAGAGCCAGCGAGCTTAAGGTAATTACCTTAAAAATGCCTCCAGCTTCCGCTGTAATTTTCTATATTTCTACCAGTTTATATAATTGCATGTTTCCCATTCGGGTGAACAATTACAGAATAATATCGGTGTTTGGTCGGCTTCATGCAACACATTTTTTCCCAAACCAAATTTTCTTTTTCTCTGTATTAAATCATTTAAATGTTCTCTAGCAATCGCGGTCTTCTTGTTAAACTATAATTCATCAGTTTATTTGCCTGCCTTGTTCATCTATTTTTAGTTTAATTCATCAGTTTATATATTAATTACCTTTTCTTTTATGTGATTGTCCAATGTCAGCATAACTTGGAATCTGATTTACCAGAAGCCTTCCTCCGAGGTCTCTCGAGTGCACGCATTTTGGGAAGAGCTCACGACATTTCTTCAATGTCGTTTAACTCGTCAATGGTGTCCGGAATTTCTTGTGGAGATCTAATTTTCTATTTAGATGGAGCTCATAGTCCGGAAAGTATGGAAGTTTGTGCTCAGTGGTTCTCAAATTTTTCCACAATTTCTCTCTTTAACCGAAGAATAATTTTCTCGATGCGGAAACGTTCAGGTTCTCGTCACAGGGTCACTCCATCTGGTGGGAGATGTACTAAAACTTTTAAGAAGGTAACACAAAAATCAGATTCTTCAGAGCAAAATTGCCCTTTTCATTTCAGGCACAATTGCTTTGTATTTTTATTTTATTTATATCAAATTGTTCCATAAAAACTTGACTTTAATACATAATAGCTCACTCATTGGTGTGCGTATGTGTTGTATCATTGTTTGTTGTACGAGTAAAATGGTCATTTTTTTATATAGAAGATTAAATTTCCCTTTAATGGAAAAAAATATTTATTTTTGTACCATTGTGAACTTTGTTCTCTTCCATTTTCAATTTTTAGCTCTCTTTTAATTATCACTTTTACTTTTTACTATATTGATACATTCAAATATCTTTTCAAAAGTAAGCAACACATCAAAAGTTAATGTGCCATATGTCACATTACAATAGAAAGGAAAATAATAATAAAATTAAATCAACATCTAATTTAGAACCAATAAGGACATAACATCATACCCATCTTAAAAATATATTATATTATTTAGAGATAATATCGGCAAAAATATCTAAATTATAGTTAACTACCTCGACGAGTATCTGTAATTTTTTATAGTAAAAAAAGGTACAATTAAACAATAACTTCGTTTTGCTTCAGTAAAAAAAAATTTATACTTTTCTTACGAGAAAAGGAACATTTACTCGTCAACGCAATTGGTTTCTTATAAAGGGGCGACGCCAGAAAATTTAACTAGGACGAAAATGGTCCCGCAAAATATTACTTTTACCGATTATTCTTTATAAAATCTCTCGGGTTGTGGCATGACTCATGAAGAGCCTTATCTTTCAAAGTGGCTATTGTGATGAAGCAAAGTGGTGAGATCTCAATGTCATTGTCTTTCTTTTGTTGTAATGGGCAAATGATCATCCAATTCAGATCTCAAGCCTTTTTTTATTTTTTATTATTTATTTATTTATTTTATACATGCTGATTTCTCATATTCACTTCTAATAGATTATACTAAACTTACTCTCTCTAAACTTTGAAATAATAATAAATAAATAAACCCTCCTTGTCTCCGTGGAGCTCCCATGAACACATCTCGCCATTGCCACCGTAGTGTCTAAACACCAAGTCCCGCCGCCACCACCACCACAACTCGTCATTGGCTGTTCCATTGTCGCGTTAATAGAGAATGACTAATGGCTCAAGAAAAGTTTGGAGGGGTAAAATTACTTTTGTAAAAGTAGATAAATAAATCATGTACTAATAAAGAAAAAAACTCACTTATGTATATAATTATCAAGCTACACAACGGACAAGTCATGTCGCTCACTCGGTATCGGTAATTTAAACACGGGTCGTACGCATTATCAACTAGAGTTTCGTATAAATTAGGTTGATTAAATAATATTTTCACGTACAAAAACTTTCAATATTGAACTCATAGGTATGGTAATCTAGGGTTTTATTTATTACTTTTGTTTAATAATCCTATTGTTTTAGGCACGCCATTTAATTTCACTGTTAGGTTAAGAGAATTTAGAGTTTTACCAACTATTGCATTTAAGAGGCATTAGGGCCAGTTTCTGTTAAATAATCATTTTCATACAAACATATTCTTAATATATATATATATATACTTTAGTTTTTTAAATAATTTTATGGCCTAAGTAGAATGCTTACACAATTGCAGTGATATTGAACGATTAGTTTATCTAGTTTTTTAGAATATCGTGGAGAAAATATTCACTATATATTTAATTTATCGTTATAAATAATTGTTTCATTTGCTATATAATTGTCTCATGTTTATGGCACTAAATTAATTAAAAAGATTTCATAACATTTCAAAAAAGGAAAAAAAATCCATGAAATTAATCTGAGGTTTTGCGAATCGTAATTCGTTACTGATAACATAAACATGAAAATGACATTTAAAAAGACACTGAAAAAAAAGCTATATTCATTACATGATATAATATAACATTGATTATTTTGAATTCAAGTATAATATAAAAATAAAGTATTTGAGTAAAAAATACTACAGCGTATATATATTTTTAATGTGATCAAAAGTGAGTAAATATTAACATATACTTTTTCATTCTCTTTTTCTATATATCTCTTAGAAAAACAGATAAAATTTTACAAATAAATAAAATAATAAATAGTAAAAAATTTCGACCGAAAAAAATAGCCACATTCATGACAAAATAGCCAAATATTAACTAGTTATAATGATTAAAATTTATATGACTATTTTTATAACGGTTAATTTGATTGATTATCTATTTTATAAATATTAATTAAATATTAATTATTTTATCAATTTTAAACTCCCAAAATATATTTATGCCACTTATAAAATTATTAGCTACTAACATAGCTAGTATTAACTCTATTATTAATGAAAGAATAATTTAATTTAAAGAACAAATATTCATTTATAAACAGCAATATTAATATTAATTGGTATTTTTAAGTCAAAACTGAATATATATATATATAATATAATATAACAGGAACAACGAACAATAAACCTTCCCTTCATTTTCTCTTCGTCTTCTTCTTCGTCACTTTCAGAGCTCTCTCTCTCTCTGCAAACCGCCATTTTTATATGCAGAGACCTCGAGCTTGCCTCACCGCTCTCTCGGCCTTCATCGTCCATGGCGGGTCCGCATTCCGCCCTTAGACCCTCCTCTTCCTCCTCTCTCTCCTCCTCGTCCTCCTCCTCGCAGGTCTTCGCCTCGCGGATTCTCTTCCTCCTCACGGTCCTTCCCCTAACCCTAGCCTGCTTCGCCTTCGTCCTCCAATGGCGGGGAGGCCTCACCGACCCCTTGGCCCGCTGGTCCCCCGACCGCGACCAGTTCCCCGGCATGGCCGGCTTCTCCGACTCGCGCGCGCGGACGGCTAGGGCTTCCGATTGCACCAGCCCGCTCGCCCGCAGCCAGACGCCGACTTTCCCGTACTACAACGACTGGAGCTTCGATTACGCCTCCGATCTGAGACCGAAGGTTTGAGCTTTTCGCTCGCTGTTCTTCTTCTCCCTGTTGAGCTGCGGTTTGCATTGAGATTTGTTGATTCTTGTCTTGCTTTGGATCTGCCATGATCTGTTGTTTCGTGATCGTACGCGACATAGATTCTCTTTGCTTTTCAGCAACCTTAGTGAAGGACTGTTGATCATGGCCATAGTGTGATCTCTTGTGTGTGTGTGTATGTGCATATATATATATGTCTATTTTTTATTAATTTCTTTTTGCTGATTTCCTTCTTCAAGTGATTGTCTTTAATCCATCACAGACCATTTCCACAAGTGAAATCAATCAATTGATGTATTTTACTAAACAGTGTTCATTTCGTATGCTTAGAACCATATCTTTGTCATATTTTCATTAAATTATTCTTTATAGGAAAATCATTTGCCGATTTGATTTGATTGTTTATTTCGATCTCGGTTAGATTGTTTTATAAGTTTTCAATTTGATTGGGTTTTCTATGTTAAGTATTATTTGGATTTCGTTTGTGAAATGCCGAAATCTTCTTTGAGTTTTTCTGAAAATCCACTGCTTCGTGGAAATATAATATGTCGCGGGACGATTAACAAACCAAAAATAGCAAAATTAAATTCTACCAACGGGAATTTCACGAGGGTGTGAATCCCCATTTACTTTTATTGCAATGCACCAACAAAAACCAAGTCCGGTACTTGAGAGCACGATTTTTCTGATTTGTTGTGTTTGTTGAATGAAATTTTAGAGTTTTAAATGCAGTAGACTAAAAGAGAATTTAGTTGAACTCTTTGGTATATAATTAATAAATTTCCACTCTATCTATATTTTTCAGATATGTATTACCACAAGCACTTCTGCTGGTTTAGAGCAAACACTGCCATGGATCTTTTATCATAAAGTTCTCGGAGTTTCGTCCTTTTTTCTTTTCGTGGAAGGGAAGGCTGCTTCTTCCAATGTAACAAAAGTGTTGGAAACCATTCCGGTGCGTATATATTTGCATGATTGCATCCCAAAATTATAAACACTGATAAGTTTTTTTTTTTTCCATAACTATCGATATCACAAACTAAGTCCATTTGTTTTCTGACATTAGGGTGTAAAAATTATATATCGAACACCAGAACTTGAGGAGCAACAAGCGAAAAGGTACTAAATTATATTTTTGAATAACTGGTGTAGTGGTATATATTGGGTAAAAGAATCATCTTTAATTTTCCATGAACTGTTATATGGTGTTATTAGCCGGATATGGAACGAGACTTGGTTGGCGAGCTTCTTCTATAAACCGTGTAATTACGAGCTATTTGTGAAGCAATCGCTCAACATGGAGATGGCTATTGTCATGGCAAGGGTAGGGATCGGTAAAGTGTTACGTAGAAAGTGTATGTTTGTATATTCTTTTTTTCTTTCTTTCTTGGAACGGGCTTTAAACACTCCATTTTGAATTTTTAGGAGGCTGGAATGGATTGGATTTTCCATCTCGACACTGATGAGTTAATACATCCAGCTGGCACTCGAGAGTATTCGTTGAGACAGTTGTTATCTGATATACCTGGAAATGTGGATATGGTCACCTTTCCTAATTATGTAAGTACATTACTTAGGGGTGGATTTTATTTGTCAAAAAACATTACCAAAAAATATTACCCCTCAAAGAAACCGATAACATATGTAGATAAATGTTCTCAAACATTTTAGTTTAATATTACCTTACCTTACTATGCTATTTTGATTTGGACTATTATATTGTGTTGATTTAGAGTATCTTATTTTGTTGATTTGAATTATGTTATCACGACGCATACATGTTTATTTTTACTAATGGTAATTTGGACTTGATTTACATTTTTTCTTTATACGAATTTAAGAAGAAGAAAAAAAGGGTACCGGTTTTAATTTGAAAATAATTCAGAAAACCAGTAGCGGGTAGTAAAAATTTCATTGATTTTGTAAAGCGTATTAGTGTCTTCTCGTTCGGGTCCTCTCTGTCCCTTGAAAAAGTTATCATCATAATTCACCCAAGTAAGTTAATATTTGAAAAGCAGTTTATGTGGTCTAGTTTTTGGTACTGTAAAGTTAAAAATAATTCTATGTTTAGTCTCAAATATACTTTGAAACCATTTGGTCAAGAACTTTTATGGTATTATTTCTTGCAGGAAAGTAGTGTAGAGCGGGATGATGTCAAGGAGCCTTTTAGCGAGGTACGCAATCCCCCGTGACTACATCTCTTTAGTTGCTTTGCACATCTTTGTTACTTGTTACCATAAATGAATAGATAAATATATCTTAAAGTTGCTATATAACAAAACTCTAGATATAATGAAATACCTATTAAACCTTTTTTTTTATATAATAAATTTGGATTCAATTATGTTTATCAGTGGAAATGTTGTGAGGCCTATGTTCATATGTATAATTAAATTCAAACAAGTTAAACACTTGCTTTTCTGGTAAGTAAATAAATTTATATATTATTGTTAATTTACGGTTAACATTGTTTCTCCTACTTGCCATAGGTTTCAATGTTCAAGAAGAACTATGATCATCTTCCAAAAGATGTATATTTCGGTAATTATAAGGAAGCAACCCGTGGTAATCCGAACTACTTCTTGACGTACGGAAATGGAAAATCAGCTGCTCGAGTTCAAGATCACCTCCGTCCAAATGGTGCACACCGATGGCATAATTATATGAAGAGTCCAAAGTATGCCTATCCATTTATTTTCCTTACATACATTAAGCTATATTTTCTGGGCGTCGAGATTGTTAATCCTCTAATGCAACAAGATAATTTTAGTAGCGGAACATTATGAGCTTAGTACGGTTACATCTTGATTTACCTAAGCTGCTTTTGTTTTTGGCAGTGAAATTAAATTGGAAGAGGCTGCAGTGTTGCATTATACGTATCCCAAATTTTCTGATTTGACTTCTAGACGTGATCGCTGTGGCTGTAAGCCTACAAAGGAGGACGTTAAGCGATGCTTCATGTTGGAATTTGACCGATCTGTGAGTTCCGCTCTGTGTACTTTTGTATCCGACATTTACGATATTTAACTCTTAAACTGTTATTGGATATCTAGCTCATAGTGTTATCAGTTTTATTCAGTACATTAAACAAATTTGTTTTCTGCTTATAATTTATTGATATTTGGCCCAACATAATTGAAGTTTTATACTTAATCTTTTGTTATTAACAACTATATAAATTAGAATTTCGATCTCCGTTGTTAGTACAAGTATGCAAATTGTATCACGTTGTCTTTGTGAATGTTCCTACTTATTCTGTCTTGTAATACATTGCAGGCATTTATTATTGCTTCAACCGCAACCGAGGACGAGATGCTTCGATGGTAATAACATAATTTAGTAGATTCGTGATATTTATAATCCTACATTTAAGGATGGCCAAAATGGATATTCGTGTTATACGTGTTTAAGTACAAATAAGTGCTATAAAAAATCGTTTAAACCCTAACGAAAACATATTCTAACATGAATTTCTTATTGGGTTAACATGTGTGGTATACCAAAATGTTGGTATGTACCAAGAACATATCATACAAAAATATTGCATCAAAATTATAACTTGCCTTTTTCCTCAACCTTTTTGTTGCGTTTTAGGTACCGGGAGCGCATTGTGTGGACGGACAAAGAACTGAACTTGAAACTCATGAGGAAGGGCATCTTGACACGGATTTACGCCCCCATGGTTAGTAGATAATCTGGTCAACTAAGTCCATTAGGAGAAGCCTCACTGTAACCTCGTTCTGTTGCATCAACGACTTAGTGGTGAAATTTTCACACCAAGAACTGATTTAAAACCGAATAACCAATAGCTTCTGTACTTACCAAACAAAACCAGTTTTAAAATCAGTGCTTCATCGAACCTAATAATAACCAGTTGTTTTAAACAAAAACGGGGTTTGGATTTTCAAACACAGAATAGAAATGTCATTTAAAAAATTCTCATAAAAGAAGAGGAAAAAAAAAAAAAAAGACTTCACCTGTAAGTCTACGTAACATGGAGTTATCTGATCGGAACATTGAAATCTATTTATGTTACAGGTGATCATGCAAGGTCTTAGAGAATCTGGGGTTTTCGCCTCTGTGATCGAATCAGCTGAGAAAGCCAGCCTTTCCAAGGCGCAATTCTTATCAACAGCAGAAAGCAGCAATTCCTCTAGATCAACCACGTCTTCCAAAGCCTTTCACTCGAGAAAGACGGGTAAATTAGATTCTCAATCAATTTCAAGAAGGCTCCTCGAGTCAACTCACCCCTCAGCAATCCCGCCTCTTCCTCCGCCGGAAACCAAAGATCTCGAAGCCGTATTATAGTGCCTTGTTTTGAAAACGGTAATCGGATTTGAAGATTGCACACACATCAGAAGTTAGATAGAGAAGAAGCGGGCCGGTTTGTCTTGTATCGAAGCACGCTGTGTTCGCTTCTACTTTTACGGTAGTTCACCCGATCGTTACCCAAGCACCGGTGTAAATTTGCAGGGTTCCCGCTCTCCGGCTCGATAGAGAGAAAGAGTTTATTTTTTAGAGATAGGATATATAGAGCAGGGATTCTGATTTTTCATGCCTTAGTGTTATCTTATTATTTACCATCTTTGATTAATTTGTTGTTTTAGTGAGTATTCTTTGTCCCTCACAATATTTTTGTACACATCAAAGAAAGTTCATCGTTTTATCACTATACCAAGACAATTCTCCAATAAAATTTTCCCGTTTTTTGTTATTTTATTTTATTTTTTGTTTTACTGTATTTTAAAAACAATCGAAGCATTTTCTTTTTTACTGATTTATAAGGCGAATATTATTCTCAAGCTAGACCAAGTAACAATAAAAGCAATATATTTTAAACAATAATACTACTCAAATTTAATCATAATTCTTCCATTGAGCATGTTCTTCATCAATTTATAACATTTTAATCATTAATCATTTTTTTTTTCTTCAAGTAACTCACATATTTTCTTAATTATGGTAAAGAAAAAAATTGGCTAAAAAGAATAGACGAAAATAGTAGTATAAAGTTTGATACTTATACCGTGAATATCCTCTAAAAGAATGTTCCAAATTTCCATCTTCCTCGTCATTCGACACTGTAAAAAACGCATGGCCTCAATGGCGGTTCTATGATTGAAGCTCCGAACCCAAGACAACGACACATTTCTTTGTCCATTTTCTCTCCTGACAATGGTGGTGACACCACCAGCTTCGTCCTCATTCAGCCATGTCCCAACTCCAAGCTCTCCTGCTAGGGTTTAAAGGGCTCAACATTCTCCCCAAAGGTTTCACCTTTCTCTCCTTCCCACTAACTCTCTTTCTTTCTCTCCTTTTTGGTGTTGAGAGTTGAGACTGTGATTTTGATGTGTAGTTGTTACTGGAAATCTGCGAAATGGGTCATCAGTGCTTTCGTTGAAGCTCGCTGCGAGGTCAATGGCTCCGAAACGAAACGCTTCGGGTCTGTCGAAGCCTGCGTCGACAGTGGCTGAAGATAGAAACTCAAAGGTGAGTGCTTTAATGGAAACAGACGAGCCTTTTATCAAGCTTTACCCAAGCTTTACTTGCTTTCAGTTTTTGCTGTAACCAGTCTACTTTTTCCAAGTAGAGAAGGGTATTATTGGAATTTCACATATATGCACGCTTTGGGTGAGATTAGAGATTGTACTCAAAAAATTCCGGTTAAGGGATTATAATAGCGAAGAAGATTTGTGAGCGGTAAGTGGACGAACCTCTCGCACGAGTGTGAACATCTGGTGTCAAATTTTCGTGCACGGATTTGGTCGATTACGGTTTAATAAAAGTGCAATTATATCATTCTTTTTCTAAGATGTGAAAAAATATGAGAGGATCATCACCTTCATTTTACTTTTTGGTTGAGTGCTTGAGTAGATTTATAATTGCAATTTTTTGTGTCATTTTTTATTATTATAGGAAAGTGCTGTGGAACTTTGTTCAGATGAGATTGAAAGCTTAAAGGATGACCTGGGACGAATCGAGAAGATGACGGTTCAGGAACTTAGAACAACATTGAGGTGAAGCATTTCTCTACTTGTTCTCATTTACACTTCTATGAATTTGTCGAAATTTATCTAATTATCAATGACATTGAACTTTCAGGAGTATTGGAGTCCCCGTTAAAGGTCGTAAACCCGATCTTATATCGGCCTTAAAATCATTCATTGAGAAGAAGACGATAAATGGTGTGCACTGTACAGAGATCATAGATACTAATTTTTATTGGAATTTAAATTACGTCTCATCTAATTCGATTTTAGCTAATTTTATTGCTTTATTTGTTTAGGTGAAACCTCTCCTATTGTATCGTTGGAAACCGAGGCTGGAAATTTAAACGGCGGTGACCAAGCTCACGATAAAAGCGCGGTTCAAGAGGTCAGTGGACTTAAGAGAAGTAAGAGAACAGTAAAAAAATCAGGACAAGATGGGAATGATGAACAATGCGATGTCAAAATGGTCGCAACCAAACGGAAGCTATCTGTTAAATCAGCTGAGATTTCTGGTATATTTCTTAATTTCCAAAACCAGCATACAGTAGTGAGTTATATAATTAAAGTTCAATTAACAAATAAAATTATACAATAAATTCTTACTAATAATTACAAGTTACATTTGGAAGTTCTCCGATATTTAAAATAAAATAAAATGAAATTTTTTGAAGAAAAAGAATTGTTAATCGGGTCCCGTTTATATGCGTTTTTGTTTTTCCAACGGTTTTTTTCTTGCTAGGCGCAAAGCGCTCTCAAACTGAGACAAGCATATCTTCAAGCACTGTCAGTGTTAAGGTTAGTTCTAAAGTAGGACTGCCGGTGATGGAAACCGAACCATGGACGGTTCTTGCTCACAAGAAGCCTCAGAAACACTGGATTCCGTACAATCCCAGAACCATGAGGCCTGAACCTCTAGCTAGCGATGTAAAGTCAATGAAGCTCATGTCTTGGAACGTCAACGGTTTACGAGCATTACTAAAGCTAGAAGGATTCTCCGCTCTTGAACTCGCACAAAGAGAGGATTTCGATGTATTGTGTCTGCAAGAAACCAAATTGCAGGCAAGTATTTATATGCGGTTACGATCCTGTTTATTTATTAATTCGAGGGCTAATAGCCCCTGAACTTTGCTCACTGGTGCACTTAGCCCCATGAAGTTTAGTTTTTTTATAAAAATGCTCCTAAACTTTCGAAAAGTAACACATTGCCCCATACACGCTAAAAATACGGGGCATTTCTGTAAATAAAAAAATAAAGTTCCAAGAGGCAAAGTGCACCAACGTGCTAAGTTCAAGGGTCATTACTGCCAATAGCTCAGAAAAATAGATCAATTATCTAATCAGATGGTGCCTCTATAACAATGAAACGGTCACTGCTAACAGGAAAAGGACATTGAAAGTATAGCGTGCATGATAGACGGATATCATAACAACTTCTGGACTTGTAGCTCGGCAAAGCTCGGCTACTCTGGAACTGCAATTATCTCCAGGGTATGTATAGATTGGTTTATGTGCGCATATTATCGTCCCTTATTCAAGTCTGTTTATTTATAATCTATGATTTTAATTTTATTTTTTTGCCAAGCCATGTAGCTAATTATCGATCATGCGAAACTTTTGCTCTAAAATAATCTTGAGGAACAATAATAATTTGTTAAACAACTAAGTAAGCTGGAATGTTGGGTCCAGCGATATGCGTAGCCAATTATCATCTTCCGTTTGACATAAATGTCCATAGGACTTCGTGTATCGGCTTCTGTAAATATTGGCGAAGAAGGGTAAATCATTGCTTGTACATTTTGTGACAGATTAACAGACTAAAAATAAAGTACAAAGATCGACATAATTACATGAAACCAAACATTAATACAATGTAACCTAATGTATGCAAAATAAAACTAAAAATAAAGTATTAATATATATATATATATATATAATGTATTCTTGCTTTTAATGACAATTGGCAATTCTCTTGTCAGATAAAGCCGCTTTCAGTCAAGTACGGGCTTGGCATATCGGACCATGATAGTGAAGGACGTCTTGTGACGGCTGAATTTGATTCGTTTTATCTAATTTGTGGTTACATTCCGAATTCCGGAGACGGCTTGAAAAGACTGGTACTTAATCTCTTATCATATTATAATCAGAATATTATTTCTTGGGCTAATCTCATTCATTTTAATTTCAGACATACAGAACGACGCAATGGGACTCGTCCCTCAGCAATTACATGAAAGTACGTACTCTCGGCTTCACGTTATTTGGTTATCGTATTTAGAGATAGGAACCGGACTCTAATTCGAAAGTCAGACCATTATCTGAATTCGTTTAAAGTCAAACATAGGAATATTAAACTAGGCAAATATCATGGCTAATCCTAATGGTGATCGGCTTGTATAGGCTAGACACCTTTTATTAATCTTAGACCTAAAATACCTAAAATGCCCCTATTGAAAGAAAATACAATTAATGACATATGTTGTAGGTCTATCAAAAACTTATCTTAATTGATGAGGAATTGAGTATTTTGTAATCTAATGATGAATATAATTAGTTCTTAAGATGCTTTGCTTGTATGATACAGGAGCTGGAGAAGTCAAAACCCGTCATTCTAACCGGTGATCTGAACTGCGCCCATCAAGAGATAGACATATATAATCCTGCTGTAAGTGGCATTATGTTGTTTAGAGTTAATAGCGGCTAAAGTGCCCAATGTTTTGGTTTTGTGTTATGTCTTTAATGCTTAAATGATGCTTATGATAAAATGTATGAAGAAAATAAAAGAATCATTTCACCCTCTAATTTTTATTGAATGAAATGTACAGGGAAATAAAAGAAGCGCCGGGTTTACAATTGAAGAGAGGGAATCGTTTGAGAGAAACTTCTTATCGAACGGATTCGTGGATACCTTCAGAAAGCAGCATCCTGACGCCGTTGGCTATACTTACTGGGGTTACAGGCACGGCGGTCGTAAATTTAACAGAGGTAATCTCTTTTATCTTCACTCTCAGTTACGAGTGAAACCGGTATTCCAGTTTAAAACCCAAAACTGGGAACTGTTTTTTTTTTTCATATGCCAGTATAAAGCTGGGGTAAAACCGGTTTCTATGAAGCTCGAATAATAAATAACAAATTAAAGTTATTCTTCAAAACAAAATTAAATATTCCCTTTAAGATTAAAATCACTAATTTGGAGAGTTCTCCGTGATGAACTAACAGGATGGCGATTAGATTACTTCCTTGCATCGGAGTCTATAGCCGAACGCATTCACGATTCCTACATTGTTCCCGAAATCTGCGGGAGCGATCATTGCCCGATCGGCCTTGTCCTCAAGCTGTAGCCGGAACCGACGATGATAGGCATTTAATATAAAAATGCAGTTTTTGTCATGTCCCAAACCCAACTCTAAGCATGAGTATTGGGAGATTTTGCAGATTCTATGTTGACTTGTTATTATTGTAAATTTCTCAAAAACCAACTTAATGATTTTCCTAATTAGTTATGAATTATCTTTTATTTGTATTTTTATAATAGTAACATAAAATGACACCACAAGTGAAAGAAAAATTTATAATATGATATTTACGTGAAAAGTCAATTTGAGAAGAAAATTACGAGATACTAAAAAATATATTACGAGTTTACGATAAAGGAAAAATTGTAAAGATAAGACATGAGTACGGAAAGTAAATAACCGACCATCATTTGCATAAAAAATCTTAATCCGAATAGTCCATATTATTGAGAAAAAAACATTCACATGATCTTTTTTACATAAAATCTCTAAATTTTATAATTAAAAATATAAAACGGACCTCTTTAAGAAAATGAATTTCAATTGTGACATGTATGTATGCATTGCATTCACTTTGTTTTTATTAAACTTTATATTTATTTTTTTCATATGAAAAGCTTAATTTGACTTATTATTTAACTAACTTAACTACTAAAGTATCTCTTTCGTTTTCTCCTTTTACTTGCTGACGTGGCATAAATGTAACGCATGGGCTCTCTATGATTACGTGGCATTATCAGATTGGCCAGAATGACGAAGCTCGCGAAAATCTCACGCAAAGCAAAATTATTTGCGGGGGTCCAAAACGCTGCGTTTCAAGCATCAGAAAATCACTCTTTTTTTTTTCCTCAAGAAATAAAAATAAAAAAATAAAAAGTCTGAAGACTCTCTGTAGAGAGAAAGAGAGAGAGACCGCCATGGCAGCTCGGAAGAGAGCTTCGACGGAGCAGTCCCAGCCCAAGCCTCAAGCCACGCCGTCGCTTCCGGTCGAGCCTCCGATCGCGCCGCCGAAGTCCGGCGTGATCCTGAAGCTCACGCTGCTCTTTATGGTCCCCTACTTGTACCTGATCCTCCGGCACTACAAGATCGAGCCGGAGCTCAGGAAATCGATTCTCATCAATGCCGGAATCAGCCTCGCCGGATACTTCGCCGCCGTGAAGCTGATCCCTGTGGCATCGAAATACGTCCTCAGGCGGAACTTGTTTGGATATGATATAAACAAGAAAGGCACTCCTCAAGGAACAGTCAAAGTGTAAGCCTTTCTTTTTTATAAGTTTATTTACTTTTTTTGTTGTTGTTGAATTGTGTAAATTTGTGCTGATTAGATCAGTATATCGAATCAAGTTTGGTTTCTTATCGTGATTATGATCTTAATAGCTTTCTACACTGTGAGATTACTTGATTTCACCGGTTTTTCAATCAATACTTTGATCGAGTTAGTAGTTATATATATATATATATAACTTCATTTCAGAATGTAATGATCTTTACTGTTGAAGACTTTTTAGCTATCAAAGTACTAGCATTTAGTGTCTGAAACAAGCAGTGGATATTCGAATTTTTGGTTTGGTTCAAGAAAACAAAATGAAATAGAGTGGTTCGGTTCTTTCTATAAGAACGAATTATCCAAAATTGTACAATCCTACGGACGAAAACGGAAACACTGTCCGTATAAGATATCACTAATAAATTCAAATTTTGTCTTTGAACACGGTAATAATCTTGCTTATTGACATTGTGTGTGTTCATCAGGCCTGAGTCATTGGGAATTGTTGTCGGAATCGTCTACTTGGTCGTGGCGATCTTGTTTCAGTATTTTTACTTCACAGCCGATTCGAATGTAAGTTACATCTCTATATGCTTTATCGTTACATTTACGAAGTCGATTTTCATAAATGACCTTTCGTACACTCTTGTTTTGTTTCCGATTAGATGAGGCAAGATACCGTGTCGAAGTTTTTTTGTAGATTTTTCCGTGATCTCATTTCCTAGCTGTTGATTAAAGTGATACACCCTTAAAATCTCGCAGTGGCTTGTTGAGTACAATGCAGCATTGTTCTCCATATGTTTCATGGTGTTCCTGGGATTTGTAGACGACGTCCTTGATATTCCGTGGCGAGTGTGAGTATTCATCATTTTCTATGCTCATTTTATCTTGAAAGGGTTGTCTTGGTGCATGGATTTATAGCATTATAATGATCTTATTCGCAAATTACCGAGAACAGGAAACTGATATTACCGTCATTTGCTGCTCTCCCTCTGCTGATGGCTTACGCCGGACATACATCGATCATAATACCAAAACCTCTAGTTCCCTATGTAGGGTTGGAAATTTTGAATTTAGGTATGTTCATATGTTATGTAATATGTATATATATGTATATATAGATATATTTACAAATTCGGAATCTGAGTTTAACTTGACATTGCAAAAAAATTCTATCAGGATGGATTTATAAACTATATATGGGGCTTTTGGCGGTCTTCTGTACAAACTCCATTAATATTCATGCTGGTTTGAATGGTCTCGAAGTAGGTCAGACGGTTGTCATCTCGGCTGCTGTAAGCAAAATGGCTTTTTAAAACATCTACGAAAAGTAATTAACTTAATAAGATAAAAAATTTAAACGAGATGCAGTTTGAAACTGCAACTTAATCAAAAGCTTTGTCATTGCAGATTGTGATACACAATATCATGCAAATCGGTGCATCGAGCGATCCGGAATACAAGCAAGCGCATGCGTTCTCCATCTATTTAGTTCAGCCTTTGCTAGCCACCTCCTTGGCTTTGTTTTCTTTCAACTGGTGACGCCACTGTTCTAAATCTCATCGCTTCTTGTTTTCGCTTCTTGCAAGAGCGTGCTAAAGCCTTGTGTTCGTTGTTTCAGGTATCCTTCTTCGGTTTTTGTTGGGGACACGTATACGTACTTTGCTGGAATGACAATGGCTGTAGTTGGGATTTTAGGGCATTATAGGTATGCCCGATTTCCTTTTTTCCTTATTTTACTGTATAGCCTGATAGAATCTGCCTTCAACGTAGCCAAAAATAGCAGTAATGGCCCTTGTATAATTTTTGTGTGGATTTGGCCGTTTGACTGTCAATCAACTGAAGTTTTTTGAACGAGAAATATCGTTTAATTTTCCGTTGAAATGACTTGGTCAAAAGGCCAAATCCACACCAAAAACAAACTAAAGTCCGAGCATTGTTCATTTTTGTACTTTTTTATTGTCTCAGTGAAACCCTCCTGATTTTCTTTGCTCCTCAAGTTTTGAACTTCCTATTATCACTTCCCCAGGTTTGTTTTCTTCTGTCTCTCTCCTTTCCCGATCGTCGTTCTCCATAAATTTCCGATTCTATATATAATTTTCTTATATCTTTCTTTTGTGCCAGCTTGCTGGTATAGTTCCATGTCCTCGTCACCGCCTGCCCAGGTAGTTTTATAGATTTACATAGATCACGATTTTCTAGTGAATTTCCATCAAGTGCATAATCTTTATAGCATGCATTATGTGTCCGTTTGTCAGGTTTGATCCTCAGACGGGACTATTGACTGGCACAAATGACGGGACGCTAGTTAATTTATTTCTGAGACGATTTGGCCGGATGTCTGAGAAGAAGCTTTGTGTCTATCTCCTCGTTTTCCAGGTGATGTACTCTTTCTTTCTAACCATGTTTCGTTCTCCAACATTTTCAAGATCGGTTATATCATCTGAATCGTCATGTTAGATCTCACGGTCTAAATTAATTTACATTTTGAAATAAACTAACTCTTAAAAAAGGGAAATCCGAATCTGGAAATTTGGTTCTGACCATATTTACATCATCCAGTAAGATATATGGACGGGTTTACCCTCGACATTGTAAAGTACGTTCCAGGATTTTAACGATTATTTTTATTTTGACAGGCTATCGCCTGCGGATTCTGTTTCTTGTTGAGGTACTTGCTCGCCGGTTGGTACAAATGACGTGGCACATCTTTGAAGAAAGTGCCCTCATATATTTAACTCTGGAGTTGCTTAACAGGCGGGTTGTATGTACAATTCCCTCGTATTTGTTTCGGTGTTTTTTCCCGGGGGTTTTTTTAGCCAAGTGCTGATAAGTTATAGAAGTCACAGAGAGAAAAAGATAATGATATAGGCGTAGTGATTTAACTTTTGCTAAGATTTAAAGTTCTGAATTTGGTGATATTAGTCTAGTTATATCTGTCTTTACCTATGAATTTCCGCGATAGTTTTTGCTAGTATTTTTAATTATTTGATCATAGTAAATTTGTTGATGTCATTATCCTTGGATTGGCAAAGTTCTCGGCCCGGAAATCGTGTGGTTATGTATAAATAAATAAATAAAAAATCGGAGCCAAATTAAAAAAAAAAAATCGGTTCTCAATTTTAGTAAAACAAAACCCAATCAGGCTACGTTTCCAAATTTAAAAGTATCTGGTAAATCCTGAAATGCAAGTATTGGTCAGTGGGTCAGAAAGGCCAAGAATTAAGTCCGGTAAAAACGGCAAACTATGACCAAGAAAGGTTCTCGGGGCGGGCTGAAAAAAGGCGAAAAGCCAATTACCCAACCCAACCATAAGTTACGACTCATTCGATTGAAAAAAATTAAGCAATGAGATTCTCTGCTAGTGTTGCTTCAATAATACACAGGCCTTGCCAAATTAACCATTTCTCTTTAAAAATGCTAATCACAAGTCAATAATCCGAGTGTTCAAACAATTCCTCTGGTTGGCTTGACCCGCAAGCCAAGATATAATGAGCCAGATCTGTGAAAATATACGGGTAGTGTTGGCGCAAACCCTAATCGACATCCATACCGTGATCTTCCTCAGTGTCACTGCTGCACCATATTTTGATTGTGCGATCGTGTGAAATCGTAGCCACGCTTTGCCCATCTGCAATAAATAGATGATCGAGAAATCAGATATTTCATGGGGTTGGGGCATTCAGTTTTCATATAACAAAACCGCGATTTAATACCGACATGTCATACAATAGTGGCATTCGGTTCCGCGTATAAACAAAAAGTCAAAATTGAATCGAAGATTGCCTTTAAAACTAGGTCTGAAAACGATCCAAGATACGTAGCCTTTTCTAATTAGTATGCAAAAAATACGGGTATAGAATTGAGTTGGAATTTTCGGCTGGTAAAGGAAAACTGAGAGGCGAAGATGGATGGGCAGAATTTCCACATAAAAAATTTCAACGAGGGAAGCAAACGAAATAAACAAAGACCACCATAATTCACAGAGGACCAATCAATGGATCTAAAGCGTAAAAAAAAACGATATTCTTATCGCTTTTTTCATGATAAAGAAACTTACCTCCGGTAATATCCACAGCCGTAACTTTAGCTTCATGTCCGGATAGAGTTTTGACAGGTTTAAAATCACGGGCGGACCAAATCTACAAGCATGTAAGTGGAATGAGATAATCCATATAAATTTATATAAATATATAAAGAAATGTTGAAGGAAAAAAACCTTGGCAGTCATATCATATGAGGCCGTTACGAGGAAGTATCCATCTTGAGGCTCAAATTTGACCTGTGAAATTAGGTTTGAGTGCGCCGGGATAACGTAAACTGATTTTCTTTTTCTTAAATCCCAAATCCTGCACGTGTTGTCATCTCCACCGGTCGCCAAGTGATAACCATTTGGCGAAAAGCTTAACCCGAGAATCTGCAATGCGAGAAAAAAAAAATGAGAATTTTATTCTAGTTTATGAGTCTTTTTGTTAATTTGGTTTGTGACAAAACTCGACAAATACAAAATACTAAGCTACAAGTTCGCCCTTCCTTCTCTATAAGTGATAACGGCTCTAACAGTATGATAAATGGGCTAGTTTATTAATCTGTTAATCCCAAATAATATTTTGGTAAGACGGCTCCGTGATAAATGATGACCATTTTAGTTTATTTGAGAGAGTGACACAAGACGTGTTAACTTCTTAATCATTAAAAACATAGAAAATCTCAAGAGTTTGTATGGCTTACAGGTTTGACGTGGCCTTCGAAGGTAAGAATACTTCGGCCTGTTCTAAGGTCCCAAACACGAGCAAGTGAATCCAGACCACATGATGCAGCAAGCGATCCATCACGATGGAAATCTATCCCGTACACACTTCTGCTATGACCTTCTTGAAGAAGCAATTCGACACCTGTGTCTATGTCCCACAACCTCCATGTCTTGTCAAAGCTAGTTGTACCCAAGTATTTTCCCGAAGGATGGAACGCAATCCGTGCAAGACGGTCCAAGTGGCCTTCAAACGTCTTCAAGTGAGATCCTTCAGTGTTCCATAGCCGAGCAGTTCGGTCAGCAGAGGCAGTTGCCACTAAGTTTTCGGTCGGAGAAAACGTCACATCGGTCAGGCGCTCTTTGTGCCCTTTTAAGGCGGAAACTTTCTCCACTTTTGGCATACTCCAAAGTTTAGCGACCCCATTTAATGCACTACGAAGAAACGGAACAGGAACACAATGAGTCATTGAGTCCTATACATGTTCTTCCAACAATATTTATAGGATTTACATAATATGAATAAATCCCTTAAATCGAGTAAAATATTACTATTTTATTAGCAATTAAAGAGCAAGCAAGTTATACCAGGTGGCAAGCAGTGATCCATCTCGTGAAAACGAGCAACCCGAAAGCGGACGGTCATCGCCGATCTCGCTGCAATCAAGGCTCAAACGCTCAGCCCGCTTCAGAGCCCAGTCAAGCTCAGCATTCACATCCTCATCCGGGTCTTCCCTTTTCCGCCTCGCCCGTTGAAGACGTGTGGAAGCTCTCTGGATAGAGTACTTTGCTATATCAATTCTAGCTTCCAATAACGCCTTGGAACCTTCTGTATAAAAGGGATACTGAATCTTTTCATCCACGGGATCTTCCATCCCAACAGAAGCCTCTTCCTCTTCCTGAGCTCTCATCAACATTTCCACATTTCCTTCGGCGTCCAACCGAGCCATGATCATCCGCAACCTATCCCGCCGTTCCATCTCCCGTTCCCCAAAGAGCGTGATCGGTTCACCGAGCCGACGGAGACGACCGCGGACCGACGCATCGTTCGTTGGGACGGCGAGCGCCGAAGCGCGCCTCTTCATCATAAGCTCTTGCATTGCTTTATCCTGGCGCTCTCTGATCAGCCTGCTCTCCTCCGAAATCTCGTACACAGCAGTGGAAGCATGGGCTGAAGTTTCAGGACCAGAGTCATCTGACTCCGAGTCACTTGTTCTTGCATCGCCGTTCTGCGGGCCCGGGGGTTCGGGGACAGGATTGGATGCCAGCTGGTGGAGAACAGAGGGAGTGGCAAATGATGGAATTGGGGCATTTGCAGGTGCAGATGGCGAAGATGGTTCTTCGGGAATTGGGGAAAGCTGATTATCCTCGTCGATTTCCATTTTACCTGAAAAGAAATATCTTACAAGTTACAACGCCGTACGTTCTTCTAGAAGATATCAAGAAAGAAAACCATCCATCAAAAACGAACATTCCCTGTTAAAACAAACGACAACAAGACAACTAATACAAAATCCAACAGGAGAACTCAACTTTCTCAAATCAATTGACAACGACGCTCGAGTATCAAGAATTTAAGGAAGAGCAAAAAGAGACAAAATCGGTTCAACAGTACCACCCAAAGGCTCAAGTTGTAGTGAAATAGACCGTTCGTTATCGTCAAAGAAGACGAGTAGATACACGCAAACCCAACAACGCGGTTCTCTAAAAATCCTACAGTAAGCTTGTGAGCCCTTAAGTACAATACTGTTACCAAATTTCAAACAAAAGGAAAACTACACACACACACATAGATATGTATATATATATATATATATATAAATCACAAGCTAACAATCGAGCGTCGACAAACTTACATAAAGCGAATAAAAAGAAAGATATTTCAAATTACAGATAACTTTCACCATTCTCTCACTAAGACATTTCATCAAAAATCACTTAGGCTCAAAATTCATTCTTTATCTCGCAGCTCTGCTATGGGATCTATAACAATGGAAAATCTGCTGCTACCCTATGACGACAATCAACATCCAAACAACAAATCCGTATTCATACTCGCAGAGTAAGCTCACGAACCCCAAATTTAAAAAAAAAAACAAAAAAACCTTATCGTAGTTCAAGCGAAAGAGAAACTGCAAGTATCGGAATCACAAGCTAATTGAAAGTAGTACGCCATAGATGGAGAAGAAAGATGAAAGAACCTGGTGAGCGAGCTTCTCTTCTCTGTGTGTTGAGCTTCGAGGGAATGAAAATGGCGGAAGAGAAAGAAGGACGGACACTACCCTTGCTCGCTCGCTCACGTGCGGGTCACGTGTGCAAAGCTGCTTGGGCCTTAGACTAGGCTTCTTGTAAATAATTCTATTTTTAATCATATACAATTTTGTATTTTATTTTGGTTTTATAAAATAATTCGATAAGTTTGTAGTTCAATCCGATGCTAAGATCGCCATAGAAGCGAAACTCGGCACTAGTGCACTACAACGGATGACATTCGAAGCCCTAGCAATGAGTTTTGATATCTCGTTTTCTTTTGCTTCTAGAGATTATAACTCGGTCGCTTGGACGAAAGTTTTTTATGCCATTTCGGTTTGGGTTGACTCCTTCCTTACTAGCTGAAGATCACTATTTTGATGACTTCATGCAGTAACTTGTTTTCATGATAAAATTATTTTTATGCAATAAGATTACAAATATATAATTTGTGAGTTGTGCCATTGTGTATAAGTACTTGAACTTGTTCTTAGAGTGTATTATATTTCTATAAATACACAGTTAAATAGCCGTATACGACAACAAATTATGAACCCAATCTTCAACTTATATAAATGATTTACCAACAAGTCACAATAAATTAATGACTTTTTGTTTTTATATAATAATAACAATTAAAAAAAAAAGATAAATCAGCGTCTTTCTGATAAAATAGGTCTGTTCATTTTTGTACCCTATAAAAGAGATTCAATAACTGAATCTATTGAGTCCAACATTCAGTTCATAAGTGGAAAAACAATATCATAAATCATGGTGTAAGAAAATTAAGGCAAAAAGACTTCAGAGTATATTAAATTAAACTATAATAATAATAATAATAATAATAATAATAATAATAATAATAATAATAAATAATAAAACTAAAATCCTCATCGAATATAAAGTATGACATCAATATCTGGGATCAATAGAAACATTATCAAGTATTGATTTAGTTCGCTGATCATGAGTTAAAGCCGGATAAAAGTATAATTTGATTGATTTTTTTATTTTATCAAATAATAATATAACAAACCTCTACAACATATTTCACCACTATATTAATTAGTACTCAATTCAAACTATATATCACCAGAATATTGATTAGTAATAATGTTGCATAATAATATTGATTAATTACATTAGAAACTCGTTAAATTAATACTCGATAAATTAATTATATCGATAAAACATTACTTTTATATGGTCCCGACTCTAACTAACATGTCTAAATTTTATCTTGATAAATTAATAACATCGATAATACAATAAAATTCTCCGGTCTTAACAATATTAATTTATAGAGAATTTAATGTATTACAAAAATAAAATAAATACAAAAAAAATAAAATTCCCACACAATGGCAACAAATTTAGCATTCTCATAATTAAAAAAAAAATGGTAAGTTTTGAAACACATTTCATCTACTTTTAAAAGAAGAAAAAAAGCCCTGTATTTTTTCTTTACTATGTCAACCAAACTATGTATTATATGATATATACAACTTCCAATTTTTTTTCTCCCTAAAGAATCTAACCAGCTATTCTCACGTGTAAACCGAACCGAAACAACACTTCCTTCACAAAAACTCCGAGCCAAAACATTACCACCCTAAGATTGGATTGTCCAGTGCCTCGAATCGCAAGCGAAATTCACCTTCTTCCTTCGATCTCTGTACTCTCGATGAATCTGGTAGTCCCTGTTGGGGAATCTCGAGGTTTTATACCTCGAATCGTACCAACCTGTGACATCTCGCCTCCGTTCATCCCAGTTGCTTGCTTTTAGATTCAAATTGTCACCCCACATGTTTGGATTGCATCTCCTCCCTTCGTCTTCCTTTCGGCGATCAAAACGTTTCCATGGATCAGTTTCGGTGTCTCGAGCTACCTTACGCTTTTGAAACTCTTCTTCGGTTTCTCCCCAACCAGTGCATGAAAACGACTGATTCAAAAGAGCCTCGGTGAGCGTCACAACCTTTGCTACTTCATTATTATCATCGGCCACGGGTTTTGGTTCTCTTTCTAGGTCTAACACGAGCTCGGGGTCGATGGTGGAGTTCCAATCCACAGTATCGATGTATTCATCGGAATCAGGCAGTGACGTTTCGCACGGAATGCCTTTGATCTTTGCCCAAAACCTGTTCTTCGCGCTATTGAAGGCTTCTTCACCGGCAGAATCGTCCCATTTACTAATGTCGTTGTAAAGATATATACAACTCTTCATTTCCAAGAACCTCCGCCATGGAATTGAACCGACAGATGAGCAGAATTGCTTTTCCCATAACGGAACGGTAGATGGCAAAATCTCTGCCCAAACAGATTGTGAAAAAGCAAAATCAGCTCGGAACAAAATGAAATTACCACAAAACAAGAAAGTCATTCAATGAACGCTCGATCTCAACATATCACAGCAATATGGACCACAAATCGAAAACACCATTGTCATGCAAGTAATTTCAAGGAGATCATTCTTTCTACACACCGAAAAAGAAGAAATATAGCCAATGGGAATTCAATCACCGGATAGATGAATTACCGGGTAGGTACTCTATATCACCAAGACACCAACGAATCCAACACGCGGTCTTTCCTTCGAGAGCAAGACCGAAACTCTCCAAGATATTTGACACAAAACAAACATGCCTTAACCACCCACGGATTGGCGACTATACGGTCATTAGGAAAAATAATCACCACCACTTGGTTGAAACACCTAAGTCCCTCTAGTTAGACAATGGACATATAAAATCAAACACTTAGCCGAACCGCCCTTCCCGAATTCCTCTTGATTAGCCTAATCTTCACCCTAATACTTATTTATTTCGCATTATAACAATTCGCCTCGAGTAAATCTTCGAAAATAAACAGCCCAACATAAGGCTAAGTGATACTCTGCAATCAAAATCCGTCTTGAGACTAAAATTCCATTACTGGTTTTAGGGTTCATAAGACTGATCTTGTTCAAAACAATCTCCTCTTATTCAGAAATCAGAACACGATTGCGATTACTCCATTAAAAAACTAACCTCTCAACAAGAGCATACTGAAACTACAAGCACAGACAAACAAGAGAGAGAAAGATCAAGAAACCTAAATTTCAACGTACCCTGAGACGGATTTCGATTCTCCGATCCGATCCCGCAAACTTCTTGGTCACAGCCCTCCCCATTTCGCTTCCTCCGCCAACTACCCATCATCAAAAATCGCCACTTCCTTGAGCGATTTCTTCACCGAACACGATCGCAAATGGGGTTTTCTTCAGATGGGTGCGCGTGATTTGGAGAGATCGGAGAGGAAACTGAAATGGGGTTGGATCAAAATGCAGTATTAGTACGGATTGGGGAAGGAAGCTTCGAGTTTTGGCGTAAACACGTTTGTTGTATTTGGGGAAACCTAAAGTGAGTTGATTTAATGAGCGACTCGTCTTCTTTAATGATAATGTAAAATAGTAAGATAGTGTGAGACACGTTACCATATTTATCATGCACTCTTTGTTCTTATCTATTTCCCAACTTATTATTACTAAATAAATGCATAACGAACTTTAACTAATTCACCATTATGCCCCTTCAATTAATTTATAAGCCTAGTTCTCAAATAACCGTTAAGACAAGAAGAAAGTTAAAAAATAAATGTAATGTGCTGATTTTATAAGTTTAGAGGATAGTTTTGAAAAATAAAAAAAATAAAAGGATAAAATGCAACAAGAAAAAAATAATTAAGGGTCATTATTACAAATTAGTTGTTTGGAAGGGCAATTTAGGTATTAGATAAGGCCAAAATAAAAGCATTGTGTTTTGTTATTAAATATGACCTGACCGACTGATGCATTGCCAACTAATGAATAAAAGTGGCATCAAATATTGATTCCAAATGCATTTGATTTGAGCTACACCTACCGCCTTGTTTGACTATATTTATTAATTAATACACTTTATTCATTAATTTAATCTAAACGTGGTGGAAATCATTCCTTGTTTTGTTTACTAAGTGAATTCCTTTGCTTTTGTTTCGTAGCATCTACTTCTAAATTTCAAATATTGGTGAGAAATTGTTTTCAAAATATTCGTGGAAAAAAAATAAAAATTATCGTGTTGAAGCACTTAAATAAACGCTAAAATTATGGTCATTACAAATATTTTTCCGACTAACTGGACAAATTTGAGTATTTTGATCGTAACATTTCATTATTGTTGTGCATAAAAACCGTTTGTTCAATAGTCACCGCGCCGCACGTGGCAACGCTGCTTTTATAGTGTTTTCCGATGAGCAATATGGGCCCTACGCCTCCGTTAATATCGTACGTGAATAATAATCATTTAAGAGAAAATGAAGACGAAGTAAAATAGCAAGAATAATTATGAAAAAATGCCTCTGAATCTTTCCATTCCTTTGCCCTAGTACTTATGATCATGGAGAAAGCCAAGTACAAACTTGGATTCTCATCTGGTACATTAGTGGCGAAAAACAAAAGAGAGAATGTTATTGGGGGTTGTGTTTGTATTTTCTCTTTTGGGGTGAAGGACTTAGTACTTGTCCAAATTAGCCATCATTAGCTTTTATGAGCAATGTACTATTCAATTATAGGTATAGATTTTGGGCCTCATAATAGACTCTGATTACAGTGTGTTGATAAAAAAAAAACCCTAAGTCGGTGGTCTCCCCAAAATCTGTTATGGTGACCTGGAAGGTGGAGAACCCTGCCGTTGTAGAGGGGACAAACTTCTTGCGGGTGAGTCGGCGTTGTTGTGTGACTCGAGCTTGGGCGTGACATCTTCTTTGTAAGCTAAGATGGACTGGCCCGTCTCCTTCCTTTGAGCTGGAAAGAGCATGACGTCCGGGATATGAGCCTCAGACGAGCTTCCTTATTGTTTCGGATGAGTCTGTTTGTTGGATCCTCGTCATAATCATGGACGAGGTTGGTCTTGCATCATTGATCTTGTCGAAGTAAGGAACCATGGCATATATGTTTGAAATATATTCCATTTTGAGAGAGTTGAAAAAGCACTATCTCGTTGAAAGGTTCTATACATCTGGACCCTATGTCATGTTGGGCTTTCCCTCCCATTTTAAAGGCCTTTTTGTTTCTTTCTATTGTCTCTTCGATGAGCTTGAAATCCATGTTGAGGCGCTCACTCTCATTTGGAGAACTGATTTCGACCCCTAACAATTATTAATTATTATTTCATTAAACTGAAATAGTAATAAAATTTGGTATTCATGTAAATTAATTAAAAGGAAAGTTATTCTTAAAGTTGATAATATTATCATATGTAATGTGAGGATATAAAAATGCAAATTTATATATACTAACGAGGTGAGGCAAAATAAGCTTATTAATTTTAGAAAAAATATTTGCAACATAAGATAACAAAATTTAGTAATGTTTTTGCACCCGTTCCTATCTGCTAGTGGAATCTCTACGTGGAGAGGAATTACATTAATATTCTCATTTATAAATCTCTTTTCTAGGCCCATTTTATATAATTTGTTATTTTCAACATATTTTTAACATAATTGGATTATATCAACACTAAATGTATAAAAAAGAATCAATCTCGCTATTTCTCCACTATATCCATAACAAAAGAGCCATTATTGCTATTTCTTTAACAAATGAAACATTTTCCCTCTTAACAATATACAAGATTATCACATTTCTCATATTTTAATTGAATTATTGTTTTATCAATCAATTTCCATCGATATTCAACGTTCACGTTCATTGACATAAAAGTGCCAACACAGCCTTATAACACAATAACTACAACATGATCTGTTCGCACATCGTTTCAAGCTCATCATAAATTGTTATAAGAGAGACAATATTGACGACTTGATCAATTTAAACCTAATCAGATTTCATGTCTATTGTGTTTACAACTCCATAAATAATAGGATAAGTACTTAATTTTAAGTTAAAAAACCGTAAGGGTTCAGTGAACAATTTAATTTTTTTTTTTTTGTGTGATAATTGTGTCTGATGTTACAAAAACAGCTTTGGCCAAGATACCCTTCAATTTTTATAATGAATATCACATGTCATTACCATTTGAACCTAAATTAATTTTCATAAATCTAATTAAAATTTATTGTCCCACAAATCCTTTTTGTAAAATTGAGCATTATATGTACCGCTAATTTGGCATATGATATAGATTCTATTCGATCGATATCGAAGAAAGAAAAATATTAATAATGAATGTGAATGAAGAATCGGATTTAAAAAGACAAACAAAAGCTCAACGTCTTTGACCACATTTTAGTCAAAGTAAAAGGAATAAATGTCAAATTCGTTGAATGTCTACACGTAGCTTCTTATTGCAGATCATGCCTATAATATAAAATATATCTCATGGATTATAATCTATCATAACTAAAAAGTGTATCGTGAACCTTCCAATCATCAGATCAATAATGTGACTCAATGACATAAAATATAATTATTTAAGTATAAACGAATTTAATGTGAACTTAGCTCTAAAAATGATCACACGATAGTCAACTTTTTAGTCATCAGTAACTTGGGAAGCCAATTTAATTAAAATCTTAGAAGTATCAATTAAAGAGAAGTAACAAAAAGCGTGGATATTTTGAGAATGAGAATCAACTTAGTCAAAGATACGAAATTAAGTTGTGATGATGATTACTTTCTTGCCATAAAAATTACAAGGGTTTATAACAATAAAGTGTCACAAAACCCTCAAGAGAGTTCCCTAAAGATTCTCCGGATTGCCCATTTCACATGCGAATACTACCCGAAAAACGAGTTAAATCTTTACCTGCCACGACAAATAACTCAAAGGGCACGTCAAAACGATACGCAAATTATGAGAAACCGCAATCAAATTAAGAACGATGGCACAAGTAATAACGTGTCGTTTTGTAACCGACCCACCATTACCTCTTGAACGCATCGCTGCACGGGCAACTGCAGCTTCTGTGTGGATAAAAATCTCTAGCATCCACAAGTAATAAGGGCAAAAAAGCACTAATCAAACTAGTTAGAGCAAATAAAATCAATTTGGCACAAGAAAGTATCAGTTTGGACATAATCAAACAAATATTAGTGACCAAAATACTATGAAGAAAACATAATCAAGTCCAATAAAAGAGATCATGAATGGTATAGTATGGTTCGGAATCGATTCTCCGAGATAAGGCTCGCTCGCCATATTTGCTTAAAGCCCAGTTTCTGCAAAGTTCATAACACGGAAGGTTAATGAGGTGAGTCCCAAACTTCCAACAAACTTGCAATGAGGTAAGAAATCGGGTTCACAAGAGCTCCGAGAAACATCACGCCTGTAAAATTTTGCAGGATTCAACAAAGACGGGTTAATCACTGCAGACGAAAAATTATAGTAATCAGGCATTAAATGCAGAGTGTCCCATATATAGCTAATTGCATTCGCCTTTTAAAGTAAAAATACGTGTAGTTGGCAGCAATGCTCCCTAAATGTTGAATGTTGGCGCAGTTTTCCCCCACAAACTATTTTTTTTGGCAACGATGCCCCGTATATTGGGGAAAAAAGTAACACGCTACACCCTACCTGTTAAAAAGACGAAAAAATACTTGTGCGCAACACGAGTACCACAAGATCTATACTAGTTACTAGAACTACTCAGATGAAAGTGGTAAAATAATAGAATGGACAAATTCCCTCAAGTCATGTGGACGTGTTATAATTTTCTGTCATTTTCAGTATGGGACAATGTGCTAGTTTCTGTAAGTGTAGGAGGCATTGCTGCCAAAAAATGTCCAGGGGCATTATTGCCAATTTTCAGCAGGATTGGTGACCGTGGATGTGGATGTGGATGTTTGGGTCACCAATTATTCCCAGAAGTTCAAGAAGGACGAAAAATATAACAAACAATTTTTATTTTCTTTCAGAAAAGCTCCAATCTTTTTAGCAAAAGGTGTATCCAATGCTGCACAGACTAAAAGCCAGACCAAATTAAAGAGGTTAGCCAAAAAAAACAGAACAATACAACAGATTTATGATTAGATATTATACATATGTATTGTGTGACACTAGGATTTCTCATGCGGGTTAGTACTGTATAAACCTTTAAAAAAATCGAGAAAAGAATTTGGCAGGTCATACCAGCCAATTAGACGGCAAATCCAAAGGGTAACTGCGTCATTTCATCTCCGACATGAACTTCTCATACTCTGCATCGGCACCTGTAGGAGGCGGCGGCGGAACAGGAGGAGGGTTTGCGGCCCAAGGTGCTGGTGGCGGAGGCGGAACTGCAGAGTAATAAGACGAGTATCCATAAGAAGGTGGTGGCGGATACGACGGCATTGCACTGTAGGGGTTTCCCGGGACAGACTGAACCGATGCGCTGTTATCCGACTGAACACCGGGAGGAAAACTGGGCATTGGTTCACTCGAGCTTGGGGGTTGAGAGGGGGCACCAGGAGGCCCCGTATGCATCGGTGGAGGGTACTGCATGCTGTAAGAAGGCATCGACGGAGGCGGAGGATACATGTTCGAGCCGGGCGGCGGAGGCGGCGGGGGATAATTAGCGTAAGGAGAAGGAACAGGCGGGCCCCACGGGACCGGAGTGACTCCGTAGTTGATAGCTGGTGGCCCATTCGCGAGTGCTCCCCCAGGGGCAAATTGTTGGGATGGGTAAGGACCTGTGGGCTGGGTGGAGACAGGGAACGAGGCCACGGCTGAAGCCGGTGGCCCGGGTGGCAATATGGGCTGTGGAGGCTTGCCAGCTACTCTGACCGCAATAGTTCGACCTTCCAGACGATAACCGCTCATGTTTGCAATGGCAGTGTTGGCCATTTGAGCATCTGAATACTTAACGAAGCCATAGCCTTTGCTCAATCCCGTGATCCGGTCCTTAATAACCTTAGCCATAACGATGTCGCCAAATGGCGCGAACAAACTGATCAAAGCATCATCTTCAAGGGTTGGAGGCAAGTACCCAATGTACAAATTGGTATCATCGTATTCCTTAGGTTTCATTACAGTTGACCCCAAACCGGGATGTGCAGAAGCACCGAGACCAGCACCGGCTCCGGGCCCGGAGCTTGTAATAGCACCGGCATTGTTAGCCCATGGAGGATTACTTGCTGAACTTCCTGGGCCAATTGCTAACGTACTGCTTGACTTGGTCAACGAGTCTGGGACTGTCCCACCTAATTCTGCCAAGAAGTTTTGGTATTCATCGTCCATCTTCTTCCCCGTTGTGCCCTTCACTGGACAATCGATTGTCGGATGACCACCATCGCCACATATCTTACACAAAACGTCGCTCTTGAAAGTCGTGGCACGTGTGGGACAAGCATACTGACGGTGACCGGGCTCACCGCAGGATCTGCAGTACTCTTCATCCCTGATGGTTCCGTTCAGGGCAGCGAGTTCCCTGAGCTGCTGCCTTTTGTGTTCATTCAAAACCTCGTCCACAGGCTGTAAGAGCTTCTCCACCATGCCCGCTGCAGCTTCAAGCGCATCCGCCGTGTCAGCCTCCACCAAAACGTGCAGGTCCTCGTTCTCTGACGGATCCGGTTTCAAATCCCTCTTCTGTTGCAGCCTACCCTCCTTCACCGACCCTTTACCGCGGATCACGATCTTCGCACCCGTTTCCTTCTCCATCCTCTTCTGTGTATTCCCCCTGGGACCGATAATAAGCCCGATGAAATTGTAACCGGGGTACTCCTTCATCGGAATGTAAAGCTTCTTATGGAGCTTAGGCGGCCTGTAATCCGCCGGCGGCTTGAAAGCCGGGTTTCTCTTGATAATCTGCGCAATAATCTCCTGCCTCTCTTTGTTCAGCCTCTCACGAGCGCGATACTCTCTAGTATTAATCCTAATTCCAAAATTGTCGTAGATAGGTTCCGGTGAAGGAGACCTACCGCCTTCCGGGCGGTCGTCTAGAGGCAAACCCGACGATAACATGCGACTGATCTCGAGAAGCCTACTGTTCAAAGCCTGAATCTCTGGATCGAACTCAATACCTCCCATGAAATCAGGCAAATTAATCAAAGGCTTCGGCTCCTCATCCGCCCATCGCGATTTCCGCTTCCGAGGTCCACTACCGGAGTCTCCACCAGCGTTGCCGCTTCCACTCTGCCCATCCGTCTCCGGCTGCGGATCCCACCGGCTTCTCCGGCGACCGCGCCGGCTCGTCGTCTCATCCTCCCCACCAGAAGTCCCGCCCCTCTCAGCGCCGCTATTCGTTTTCCCTACTGCACCATTCTCCGATAACTCCAGGTTCGCCGCCGCGCCGTTTTCCGAAACAACCGGCCTCGGAATCGCCGGATTCAACGCCTCCGAGCTCTCGGAATGGCCATTCTGAGTAGCCGCGTTCGCCGACGCATCTGGCGCGTCGGAGCTCGGTTGTTGGTCCTGTTGGGCAAGGGTTTGCGCTTGGCCCTGCTCGGAAGATTCTAGGGTTCCGGGAAGCGGCGGAGGAGGAGCGAGAGTCGGGGAAGAACTCGGATCTTCCATGGATTCTAGGGTTTTGGGATTTCGCGGATTGAATCGGGAGATTTCTAGGGTTTTGAGTTCTGCTAGGATTTGAAGACTTCTACGATGGTGGGTTAGCTTTGCCCTTTTAACTGTTTAAGAAATTGACGTTTTTGTCCTCTTATATAACGAAACTATCTTGTCGTTTACGAGGGAGTTCGGTATATGTCGTTTGAATGAAACGTCGATGTCGTTTTGTGAGCAAAGTCGGTCGTGGTTAGTTTCTGAATTTGTATGTTCGCGGTGAAATTTACTAATATGAAACTGTCTTGTCGTTTAGCTGAGGAGAGTTGGGTATATGTCGTTTAATGGAAGGTTAATTTCGTTTTATGAGCAAGGTCGGTAATAGTTAGTTTTTGTGCTATTTGCGGCGAACATGACTTTTTACAATAGTAACTTTGATTTTGTTTCATACTTTCGGTGAACAGTGTTTCTGTTTTTTAACATGGGTATTTGAAGGGTATGTTTGTAATGAAATTCCAACGGAAGTCGGTTTGTAATTTAATTCACTTCATGTTCTAACGTTGTATATAGTATTTTAATCCTTAAAGATTAAATGTTTGTAGTAAAAATCACTAATATTACGTTTTCAACATTATTTTATTTTGTATAGAAAACAGAAAAAATTAAATTTACAACTGTTTTGATCGATTAAATCCCATATTTTTACTTTTGAATTGATATTTTTACCAATCACAGTTCCCCTTTTTAGTTACCAATTTTTAAAAGAAAAGGTTTTGATATTCCCAAAAACCGGAACAGGAGGTAAACTCGTTAAAATCCCGGGTCCTTATACCGGTTTCACCATACGCATAATATCGACTCACTGCTTTTCAAGAGTAGAAATCTATTAAAGATAAGAACATTTGCAGAAAAAAGGCTTTCATTTAGATATTATTCACAAGGTACATATAATGATAAAGAACAAATAAATGAAATCAATATCATCCTTGACGAGCTCGAGCGAGAAAGTTGCTCTGATCAGACTAGCTTCCAAAACTGCCCATCAAACAGGCCTATCAAAACACACCTATACTTACAATCTATACTTATATACCGCTCCTATCTGCAGAGCAAAGAAATCAGCCAACCCGAGCCCAGTGCTGCTGCACCGCATGTTTCTCACCCGCCCCTTGCTCATTCTTCCTCCTACCCCGACGGCCGTTGGGCGCATTAGATCCCGAGCCCTTGTTCCTAGCCCCGTAATTGGTCGAAGACGCCCCTCTTCCTCCAGAGTTTCTCGGGCCCTCGCCGTAACTTCTCCCGCCATGCCCCCACCCATATCCACCCCCGAAGGCCTCGCTTCCACCCCAGGCGATATTGGACGGAAACGGCCCTCTTTCGGGAAAGTTTGCCCACTGGTTGCCCTGCCACATGCCCCACCCAGAATCACCATCGAAGACCTTGCTTTCGCCCCAGTTGTTGTTGGACGAAAACGCCCCTCCTCTGCAGAAGTTACTTCCCGGCAGCAGGTTGTCACCATGCCCCTGCTCGTCACCCCAATAAATTGCCTCTACGACTTCACTTTCGCCCCAGCCGTTATTGGACGAAAACACTCCTCTTCCAGCAGAGCTTCTCCCCGGCTGCAAGCTGGCACCGTAGGCACTCTCGCGGGCCTCGGCCTGTGGCTCCACGTCGCCCCAGCCTGAGCTCGAGAGCACAGTCCCCCGAAGGAGAGCCTCGCTGAGAAACACGCACGGCTCTTCAAATCGACGGGCACTGACGTCTATAACCTTGGGCAGCACATGTTTCTTCTCCAAATCCAAGTAGAGCTCGTGGTCAACGGCGGCGTCCCAGTCCACAACGTCAATATGGGAGTCCGGGTCGGGGAGAGGAGCGTTGCAGGGGAGATTCTTGACCATCGATCGGAACCGGCTCTTGGCGTTGTCAAAGGCCTCTTTGCCGGCCGAGTCATCCCACTCGAGGATGTTGGTGTAGAGGTAGACGTACCGCTTGTTCTCCAAGAACTTGCTCCACGAGATCGAGCCAGCTGCCGAGCAGAATTTCTTCTCCCACAACGGTACTGTGGAATTCCGATTCTCTGAAAAAACAAAAAATCCAAACGTGTTATCATCGCCTCTTAAGAAATTAAACACTGATAGAGAGTAAAGCAACTTCAGACTCACGCTTCGCGGATGAAAATCAAACGGGAATCGGAAATATAAAGCCGAAGAAATCAGAAACTCTAACCATATCGACTCCGGGCCGGCGAAACAACTCTAATGTTAACAGTTAATAACTACTTGACAAGAAATTCGAAACTAGAAAATAATACGAAGAAAACGAGCAATCACCAGTTACAATCAATAAACATATATACTCCTCCTTGCAAAAGAGATCAAGAAACACTAATCACATTCACTTGTGCCACACTTTCTTTCTTATTAAAATATTATAAAATATATATGAAAACCCAGAACACACAACACAGAAACAAACTCAGAATAACTTCACAAAAAAGAAAACCCACTCTCTAGTGAAGATTCAAACTTGAAAAAAAAAATCAAAATCAAACGAAGAACAAGGGATATTTTCTTGACAGGGCTTTCGCAACGGAAATTAAAAAAATAAAATAAAAATTAGGAAGATACCCCTTGAGTAATCTGATCTCGCCGGGAAAGCTTCGTGATCGTGAACGTAAGCGCCTTGTCGTCGTCTTCCCCAATTTCCCATTACGCGAATCAGAGAAATCGATTTCGAGACTATTTATCTGCGTGCTTGCGATCCAAGACTAGCGACAGAGAATTAAATATTCGCCAAATAACAAGTTTTTTTTTTTTTTTTTTTTTTTTTTGGGGGAAATCTTGTAGGGTGGGTATTTATAGGCAGCAAATCAGTGCCCGGTTTGGAATAGGAATAGGTCGTCGTATTTTATTATTTTTACTATTTCCCTTTTTATATTTACGATCATTTTTATTCTTATACGCTTTCTATTTTTTTTTCTTTCTTTTTCAATATATATACCTTTTTTATTTTGAAAGGACTATAAGTATACTCTCAATTTATTTTATTTTTACTCTAGATTGTTCTTTATTTCTAATTTTAAAAATTGTAAACACCAGTTTAATTCTTGATACTACTAGTTATATCGTATACTCTTCAAAAACAAGTACATTAATAAATAATTCTCCAAAATTTGATTTTTTTTATATAAAATAAGTTAAAGTTACAAAATATAAGAGATACTATAGTGCTGTCAAAATCTATTTAACTATTCTAAAAATAAAATGTACAGTTTAATTTTATGAAGAAAAATAGAAAGTATAATCGTATAAATAGATAAATTGTTATACATTGGTTTAGTACTTTTTTTTTTTTAATTATACATATAATATATATTATAATGTTATAGGTTGAAGAGTTGAAGTATAACAACTTATATATAGGTTCCCGAAAGGGACACGGTCAAGGAAGATAGAGATGTCTGACAAAACTGGTTGCACAATTCTTGTCTTGTCGCATAACTCGTAAATAAATAAATAAATAAATACCCTTTTTAGTTTAATAAAATAGAATTAGTGATGCCCAACTACGTGGCGTTCTCTTGGTTTCTTGCACGTGTTACATAAATTTGTATGAATTGACCAAATTTAGTAAGCACAATGAAATATTTATTGTCAAACTCTCTAGTCTATCGTTTATTATTATCGGAAATTTTTTGTTAATTTGCACAGTTTTTTTTTCATTCTTTCAAATATTATTGATTCGACCATAATTTTAAAATAGCATATTAAAACTTTCTAAACATAGACGGAACTATGTCGGAGGTGTGGACCGTGTGGTGGTTTGAACTAAGGTTCGACTTTTCCACGATTATCTTCGATAATCTTTGATTATCCATCTTACCTGTAGTTATCAGCAAGACGGCCATGCCAATATTTTTCCATGATTTTTGTCGAAAATCGGCAAATATCTTGAAAAATAACTAAAATATGGTATTTTTCAAGAATTTTTGCACTTTTCGATGATTTTATTCGAGTATTTACATATGTGAGAGTGAGACTATATTTTATTTACCTATGAATATTTACAAAAAGTTAAAATATAACTATCTCAAATATATTTTTTTAGCAAGATTTTAAATCGAACCAACGTAGGAGTTCAATTTCTAGTTTTGTCACTGTTTGCAACTTTAAACTTTTTTCGCCCGTATCACCGTGAGCTAGGTGTTCTTTCATTCGCCGTTGATATGTACTTTGTCATCCTTGCCTTCCAATATGAGTAGTTAGTTCCATCAAGAACGGGAGGACGAACAATGAACACTGTTTCCTTGCTTCCCATGATGTGTGTGAGATGACTAGATCGAATCACTGTCTTTGACACCAAAGATTTAACGTCAGTGAACCAAGCTCTGATACCAATTGTAAAAGTCAGTTTCTCACAGTTTATGTTATATGTGATGTTAGAACATGAAACGAAACATAAACAGAACACGGGATTTTTTGGTAACCCAGTTCGCAAAATCCCTTGTTGGATAGTCTACTCTGGGGAGCACTGGCTCAGATTAATCAACCAAAGCATTACAGAAGATTGTTACAATATGAATATTCAATATTAAATAAACATAAAAGGCTCCCCCTTAATCTTGTAACGTGCTGAACAACGCAGCTCTTCTCCGGCTTCCGATTGATTAACTCTGCAAGATCCCCTTGCAAGAACGTCTTGACCGAACTCCCTTCAGCCTTCAAGTGCTTGAACGACGTCCACCTTCTCCCAAGGATTTTTCAAACTGTATTATTCGATGTAGAGTGTGTGGAGAGCAGTTCCATATAAGACCAAGAGCATATATAAGAGAAAGCATTATCTTTCCTTGCAGCACTAAAACGGTCAACAACAGAGGGTAAAAGAGTCCTCCTTTGCACACCAAACCATTCTCTTCCCTTTCCAAAACACCAACGATATAATTCTTGAGGGTAAAATGGGCAACCTTTTCTCTAGCCTTTACATGAGCAAGTAAGGACAAGATAACCTTTTTGCTAGGCTTTACCAAAGCAGGTAAAAGGACAAGGTGAGACTACTCCAAATATTGAGTCAAGAATAGTAGAGTGGAGTCCAAGGTCAAAACCCAAAAATAAGAACTTTTGCCATAAGACAAAAAGTAATTTGTTCCACAAACATGCCAATAACAAAATATGTGTATCCATCAAACTCCCCCTTTGGCTTTTTGTGGAACAATATGAAGATAATGAAATCTATCATATCAAAGAAGAACCATGCAGGGAATGTTGAGCCATATAAGATATGATGTTGTAACATAAGATCTGACATAGAATTCCCAACAATTTCCAGAAGATTTCACATATGGCACAACATGAGAAGACCGGAATCTCCACATCACTTTGATAACCGACTGTAAGTATTCAGACATTTTTGATATCGCGTTGTTCTTGACTTTGACCTTGATCTTCTTCTTCTCGACCATAATACTCTCCCCCTTTGTTTCACAATACAGCCAAAGGAGAGTTTCCATTTTAGACGAAATGATGAGATGGCACCGGAGCTAAAACGGTTCCTCCAATTCTCAAGAGGCAGTTAACAATGGATTGCATAACCAAGGATGAATCCAAATAAAGAAACGAGAAGCAACATCCAAGAGAAGGCAAATGGGGAGGCATGATGAGACATCCAATGTAACTTTTGAAGAGAGAACTAAACTTTGAAATGTAGAAACTCAAGCACACATATTCAATCAAGATAGAAAAATGAGAGAATTTGAAATCTAAAAACGTAGAAGAGATTCATGGTTGCAAAAGACCAAATATAAGGCCACAATATAACCACCAATGCAAAACGACATCAGAGAAAATAATGCATTTTCAAATTAAAAACTTCAAAAACCTGTTAAAATTGAAGGACCTTTTTTTTTTTAATTTTTTATGAAAATTTGACTTTATGTTTTAACATAAGATAAAACATGACTACGAAAAAATGAAACATAAATAAAATGACAGAAAAATAAATGGAAATGAGAGAATAGCTTATGTATATTGACGATCAAACTTCGGCAAATTCCCGCTATACTTCGTTGATCCACGAATGCTTTCCTGTCTAAAAGTGTTAGAAAAATATTTTCCATTTTCATGCTCTGAAAGACCAAGGACATTAATATTCCGTGTATCATCAAATAGGATTTTCCCTGTTGGAACCCATTCTCTTCTAAATTTTCCACTATTTAATACTTTGGGCATTCCATTTTTATTATCTTTCAACTGAACTTTTCTTCCCTCCATGAGACATTTGAAAAGCTTATTGCATTGGGAATCAACGTGACCAGAACATTTGCAAAAACTACAAACTCTCACTTTTTGAACGATCGGTCTCCGATAGGCTTTGTGAAAGTTATGTGAATGTTTTGCAATAGATGTTATATAAGATGTTCTAACATGAGATTCGATTTTAGAACTTGAGCACATGTTTGATCTTTGACTATTTAAGATTTTGGGTTTGAAAATGATAGCGTTTTGATCAGATGAACATAAAGGGATGGGAGAGTATCCAATACCTGAATGATCACCATTTACGTTTCCTTCGATGAGAATATCGTCAAGAGCCATTTTTCCGGATTTGAACTTCGAGAGAAGGCTTTCTAGATAGTCGATTTTGGAATTCTTCTCCTCAATTTGAATTTCAAGAGATATAGCTTGATTTTTTAAGCTTTTCACTTCGGCAATGTGACCTTCATTCTCATAGGTAATGTGAGAAATTTCAGTTTTTAGTTTTAAGTTCAAGTCACATACCTCTATCCATTTCTTGAACATTGTCTGATATAATGTTCTAACATCGTCATCGTTTGCATCTTCATCAGATTCTGCACCATCATTATTTACTGCTTCTTTTGGATGAATTGATGAGGTGAAAGCAACATAATGACTCACAGCGCCACTTTCTTCATCATCATTGGAATCATCATCACTTGAAGATTTGTAAGACTTAGATTTTTGCTTCTTGAGTGTGTTTGCACACTCCGATCGAATATGTCCAAAACCTTCACATTCTCGACATTGTATCCCACGGTTAACTTTTCTTGGCTGACTTGATTGACTATTGAATGAGGATTTATTGTCTCCAAATACCTTGACCGTCCTGCCAAAATTCTTAGAGACAAAGGCAAGGTCAGTGATAGATTCAATACTTTTACCTTTCGGCGAACGCTTTTTTTCTCTAAACTTTTGAATCATATTCATTTCATAAGTTTGGAGGGAGCCAATAAGTTCATCAAAGCTCATCTTGGAGATGTCCTTGGCTTCTTCAATGGCGGCAACTTTAGCTTCAAATCTATCGGGGAGTGACCTGAGAGTTTTACGCACAAGCTTGAAATTAGAATAATTTTTACCGAGTTGATAAGCTTGGTTAGAAATCTCCCTGATTTTTCCATTGAAATCCGATATGGTTTCATCGTCGGACATTCTCAAGTCTTCAAATTTGGACGCGAGCATTTGAAGCTTTGAAGACCGGACAGAGCTCGTTCCTTCGTGAAGATTTTGAAGCGCTTCCTAAGCCTTCTTTGCTGAGTTGCAGGTTGATATGAGCTTAAATTGATGTTCGTCAACGGCGGAAACAATGGCATTAAGAGTACGTGAATTTGCAAGAGCATCGTTTTGTTCTTCGGTTGTCCAAGTTTCTGCAGGTTTTTCTACATATTTTCCATCTGTATCTTCCATTGTTGGAGGACTCCATCCTTTCAACAATGTAGGCCATGCTTTTCCATCAACCGCTTGAATAAATATTGTCATCCTTGCCTTCCAATATGAGTAGTTAGTTCCATCAAGAACGGGAGGACGAACAATGAACACTGTTTCCTTGCTTCCCATGATGTGTGTGAGATGACTAGATCGAATCACTGTCTTTGACACCAAAGATTTAACGTCAGTGAACCAAGCTCTGATACCAATTGTAAAAGTCAGTTTCTCACAGTTTATGTTATATGTGATGTTAGAACATGAAACGAAACATAAACAGAACACGGGATTTTTTGGTAACCCAGTTCGCAAAATCCCTTGTTGGATAGTCTACTCTGGGGAGCACTGGCTCAGATTAATCAACCAAAGCATTACAGAAGATTGTTACAATATGAATATTCAATATTAAATAAACATAAAAGGCTCCCCCTTAATCTTGTAACGTGCTGAACAACGCAGCTCTTCTCCGGCTTCCGATTGATTAACTCTGCAAGATCCCCTTGCAAGAACGTCTTGACCGAACTCCCTTCAGCCTTCAAGTGCTTGAACGACGTCCACCTTCTCCCAAGGATTTTTCAAACTGTATTATTCGATGTAGAGTGTGTGGAGAGCAGTTCCATATAAGACCAAGAGCATATATAAGAGAAAGCATTATCTTTCCTTGCAGCACTAAAACGGTCAACAACAGAGGGTAAAAGAGTCCTCCTTTGCACACCAAACCATTCTCTTCCCTTTCCAAAACACCAACGATATAATTCTTGAGGGTAAAATGGGCAACCTTTTCTCTAGCCTTTACATGAGCAAGTAAGGACAAGATAACCTTTTTGCTAGGCTTTACCAAAGCAGGTAAAAGGACAAGGTGAGACTACTCCAAATATTGAGTCAAGAATAGTAGAGTGGAGTCCAAGGTCAAAACCCAAAAATAAGAACTTTTGCCATAAGACAAAAAATAATTTGTTCCACAAACATGCCAATAACAAAATATGTGTATCCATCACTTGTAATAGTGTATACCATATAGTTATATTTTACGTTCATGAATATATTATTGTTGTACTATTTATTGTAATTCTATATCTTTACCAAATGAATGTATGTCTTGATTGGTTTTGCTTAGAGTAGACTTCTTTTTATGAATTTTGTCTCGACTCAATTTTGTATTAAAATTTTGAATATTAGTCTCCTTCGTAATTCCCATTCCGTTTCTCAATATTCACTAATTATTTGAAAATTTCTATATTTATGTCGGAATAGGTTTTCGACGTCTCAAGATTTCAGAGATCCATAAAAAAAAGGTTAAACTTATATATAGATATTCAGTGACCATTCAATCTTTAACTATTACGATTAGACTTAATTGGATGAATTTATCGAGATAAGGCATAATGGATATTTTACTTGGTTGCCAAGTTACCAACAAACTTCTGAAATGTCTGGAAAACTTTGATCACAATTAAACGCAATTTAATGAGTATTTATGTAACAGTTTCGAAAATCATTGTAGGAATATACGAAGATACTTTTTGATTTATTCGTGGTTTAATGACAATTAGGACTTTTAATGATGTGTCTTTGGATTTTTATCAATTTTATTTCAAGCCCTTCAACTTTTGTTTTTCTTTGATTTTGACCTACTTTGCCAGCCCTTGATATATATTATTCCACCATTAACTTTGAGGGAAAAAAGATAATGTTTGGCGTATTAACAATCAAAGTTCGAACATAATTATCAAAATATAAATATCTTTGAAGTAAAATTATTATCACATTTAACCCAAAAACATATAATGTCCACGTGACATGTTACTCCTGCAATTTTTAGATATATTTTGTTAAATTTTATGCAATATAATACTTTTAATATTAATATCTATATTGATGCCGAGGAAGTTGGTCTAGTTTTTCTCAAGGCCCGAGATCGACTAAAACGCTCCTCACGATGAGTCAGCATTATCTCCTCGATCTCACTTATTTATTGCTTTTTAATTTGCATTAATTTGGGGTTATTTGTTTCCTGTTTGTTAGAGTTAATTTCGGGATTTGTTAGGTTTGTTTTCTTTTATTTTACTTTTTGTTTTGGATTGGTCTAGTTTTCCTCAAGGCCCGAGATCGACTAAAACGCTCCTCGCGATGAGTCAGCATCATCTCCTCGATCTCACTTATTTATTGCTTTTTCGATTTGCATTAATTTTGGGTTATTTATTTCCTGTTTGTTAGAGTTAATTTCGGGATATGTTAGGTTTGTTTCCTTTTATTTTGCTTTCTGTTTTGGACCAAACCCTAGCCTATTTAAAGGCTCACTTCGATTCATGTAAGCAGTTTTGATAATGTATTTTCATAAGCACATTGCTTTGAATCCCAAGTTTTATCTCGTTGAGACGAGTTCTTGTGTTCTTCATAGTCTGCTCTACATCATATATTTAAATGAAGTATATTTTTCAATCAAAATAAAAAAAATTCCCACTATTATTTTTTATAATCATGAATTAACTTTTATAAATCTCATAGGATTAGGATTGAGATCGCCCGAACATGGTTTGCCAATAAATAAATAAAAAACGGTACTTGCATGTCCTAATACGATTTAGCAAAATTGAATGATATAAATGTTAAATTAACAAAAAAAAAAAAAAAACATAGGTTAGCCGTTAGCGTAATACTCTAGAAGTTTTGGGGTCAAATTATATATCTACAATTCCAATGCCTAAAAGAAGAACCAGGGGTAGTCTCGTCATTTCCTACTAAAGTTCCCACGAAAATGCCTAACGAACAGATAAAGAGCTATATCGTAATCTCAGTCCTCTCACTCTCCGCTTCGGCGATGGCAAGCTTCAATAGCAGCCGTCCGATCACAAGCGCCCTCTTGTTACTCTACACGTGTCTCTCCCTCCACTCTCGCTCCATCTACACTGTCCGTTCCGATCCGAGACCGGAGCTGGCCACGGAAAGAGGCGTTCGGGTGCGGGCAGGCGCATCGACGTTTAAGATTGCGGTTTTCGCGGATCTTCACTTGGGCGAGGACGCGTGGACGGAGTGGGGCCCACAGCAGGATGTGAACTCGGTCAGAGTCATGTCCGACGTGCTTGACCGTGAAAACCCAGGTGATCATCTTCTTGTTTACATGTTTGCGTTTTAAGTGATCTACGTTTTTGTGCAACGTGACGAGAGTGAGAAAGAAAGTGGGACACACGTAATAGTAATAATAAGTACATCACTTAAAACGCAACACATGTCACTTAATAACTTTTTAAGTGATCTACGTTTCTCACGGGTCTCGCTTTCTCTCTCTTATAAATAGGTTCACTAGATGAGAGAGAAGAGAGCGAAGGTAGGCCCACAGAACACGTAGATCACTTAAAACGCGACACATGTCATTTAACGACGTTAAAATGAGAATATACGTTTGGTAGATCACTTTTTCGACATTGTATGTTTTTGGTAACACGTGAATACTTATATCTCAAATATCTCTATAATAAATGTCAATACTTGCGAAATATTACTATGTCTATATATAAAAATTAAACACTAATTATGTGGCGAATGCGTTACGGTTGATTTTATTTTATAATAATTAAATACTGTTACCGAATATCCAATTTTTCCAGTTTTTCATGTTTATATTCGTATTCGGTATTAGTTTATTTTATCTAGCTTTTTGGTTTAAAATTTGATCTACAATAATTTTTTTTGTTTAATTTTTTATCTACAATAAAATTTTTGTTCACCCATGTTTCTTCTAGTTAGCAATTTTTTTTAATTAAAGATGGAGGCTCGAAATCTTGCTAAGTGAATTTGAATCCCAACTATGTTGGCACCCAAAGAACACAAAGTAAGAACCGGGGCTTATAATGATATAAATAAAATATCAAAGATTACAAACAAAACCAAAAGAGAAGAGAACTATCGAAACCTAAAGTTCTCTCTCGAACAAATGTCATCGTTTACAAAACACGAAGAAAAATCTGGGTGCGAAGGCCACCAATGATGACCCAAATGTTGAGCACCAAAACTAGCTAATGCGTCGGCTACTCTATTTCCTTCTCGGAAGATATGAGAAACTTTGAAATTGATGACATCCACATATCGAATGCATTTGGACCAGCGAGCCCGTAACTTCCAAGGAACCGAACTCGATTTCTTCTGAAAAAGTTGAACGACGTATGTAGAATCACACTCGAGCCATATGTTTTCCCAGTGAAATTCCATAGCCTTTTCCACCGCAAATATTGCAGCCATCACTTCAGTTTCATACGCGTAAGCGGAGTCAATATGAAAAGAGAACGAGCCATGAGGAAATCCACGACATGTTCTAAAAATGCCTCCAGCTCCCGCCATTCCCGGGGTGCCCATAGAAGAGCCGTCCGTGTTGCATTTCAACCACGTTGTAGGAGGGAACCGCCACACAACAGGAATGATTCTTGGAGCTTCTCTTAGTTGAATGTCAATGCCGAAAATCTTCAAAACTCTGAGATCCTCCAAGGTGCTTCCCGTCCCCAAATTGAAAAAAAATTTCCTTCTTAATAAGTCGCCAAACATGTCTCAAAAAAGCCTGAATGTTAGGGATCTTGTCATCAAATACACATGCATTTCTAGTTCGCCAAATTAACCAAAATGTTGAAATAATAGCAGTATTCCAGAGCGCAAAAATGTGGGGGTTTAGATTAACTGAAGCGGCGTCAGAGAGTAATAAGGCTAGGGACCCTCCTCTATTAACAGGTTTAAGAAAAATACCATAAATAGCAGACCAAACCGAACCAGCAAAATTGCAATGGACAAAGATATGATCAGAGTCTTCCACCTGATTATGGCAAAAACGACACACAGAGGCTAAAGAGAATCCCTTTTTTCTGCAAAATTAGCTCCGTTGGGAGGAAACCTAAGAAAGCTCTCCAACAAGTAATTGACCTCGATGGCGGGAGAAATTCTTTCCATAAAAAGTTTTGCCACTGAGGAAACAAATTATGGTTAGAGCAAAATTTACTATATAGGGATTTGACCGAAAACTTACCATCGTTATGGGGTTTCCAGACACACACATCATATGATTTCTCGATAATTATGTAATTCCTGATTTCGTCTGAGAGTGTGTTCGACAAGTTCAGGGGCAAATTACAATTATCATCAACTCGGAAATCAGAAACTTTAGCCGTGAGATTGGTTCTATTTTGCAATTGAATGTTTTCTCTATCCGCTACACAAGGATACAACCAATTATCAAGCCAAAAGGAGCAAATGATTGCTATTTTTTTTACAAATAAAGCAAAAAGGATAAAATGAATTTGAAAGAAATTACATTACTAAGTACTAACTAAGTGTTCAAGTACTCTTTCTCTTTGTAAAGGGAAACCCGCTAACACAAACTATATAAAGTTGTTAATTATAATTAATTAGTACGCAAGCTAATTAATTATAGTTTTGCATGCATGGCAGATTTTGTGGTCTATCTCGGAGACGTGATAACCGCTAACAACATCGCAGTGGCGAACGCAAGCCTGTATTGGGACCGAGCCATCTCTCCGACGCGAGCCAGAGGGATCCCCTGGTCGTCGGTGTTCGGAAATCACGACGATGCTGCATTCGAGTGGCCGCTCGAGTGGTTCTCGGCTCCCGGAATTCCACAACTATGGTGCCCTGCTCACAATTCCTCTTCCCCGGGTGACTAATCCTTAATTAATTAACATATTTAACATGCATAATTAAAAAAAAAAAGAATGTGAAAATGATTATAGCTAGGTTTTATGTTTATTTACATTATAACACACAATAATATTTATGAATAAAATATTGCATGATCAAACTTTTTGCTCATATGTAAAATTATTTGATGACATTACTCTAAAAATCTCACTAATTAATAACTTGACGTCACGTAAATTAAAATTGGTCCAAAATATTTACTCGGGATTATGATCTCCGCATGTGACGCCTTTGTCGCCGTCCTGGTATTTGGCAGATGAAGAAGGCTGCGGATTCAGGGGTACAACGCGGTTGGAGCTGATGAAAAGCGAGGTCGAGAGCAGCAAGCTGTCACGGTCCCAAGGCGGGCCTCAGGAGCTGTGGCCGAGTGTGTCAAACTACGTCGTGACGGTCCAGTCGTCAGATGATCCAAACCTACCGGTGGCGGTTTGTACCCTCAAATTGTGTCTAGTGCCCAAGCTGATTGGTTCAATTGCACATCACATGAGCTCAATCCAGATGCAAGGTAGACAAATTTATATCTTAAATTAAGGACAAATATTTGAACTTTTGAAACATACACCGCCATGAAAAGTCCCCTCTAACTCCTCGGTAATTATTTCTTAAGGAATATGGCTAAGATAGTTTTGTTTATTTGTTTGTGAGGGATTTTAAAAAATTGCTTTTAAAACATGCATGTCTTATGACTCTACTTAATTAAAAAAGTTGTATTAGTCCTAAATAATGAAGCTTATATTTATGTTGCAATGATATTCAGATATGAGGTAAATTAAATAGGACAAAAATAATACCCCCCAAAAAAACATTAAAATTATACTGTGATGGACATTGTTAAAACTAGAGTCAATATAAGCAAAAGGGTAAACTGCGGCTAATGTACCCAATGTTTGATCTTTTTTGAATTATGTACCTAATGTTTATTTTTGGTGGCTAATGTACCCAATGTTTGATCTGTTAGATATTTTCGTGCTTTCCGTTAGTTGACCGTTAGAGAGTTATCCTCCTCTATATGCACACTTTTTGTATTTTTGACATAACTCACTCATTTTTTGTCCAAATTTTATGCATGACCTATGGTTGGAAAGACAAGAGATATATCTACAACTTTTATGTTTTAAGTTTTGTAAAATAAGTTTTATAAAAATACGAAATTTCAAATACAACGTAAAATTGGACGTAAGTTTAATGCAAAATATTTGTTTCGAGAAATTTTTACCATACTTAATGACTTTTATGATGAAACGTAAAACTAATAAGTTGTAGATAAATATTTTATCTTTCCAGCGAATGTTTATTTATAAATTTTGGACAAAATATGAGTAAGTTATGGCAAAAATATGACAGATTATTTCACATCACATATTTCATATTTTTGGCATAACTAACTCGTTTTTTATCCAAAATTTATAAATAAACACCCTTTAGAAAGATAAAATATTTATCTACAAATTTTTAGTTTTACATTTCACCATATAAAGTCATTAAATATATTAAAATTTGCTCGAAACAAATATTTTGTATTAAACTAACGTCTAATTTTACGTTGTATTTGAAATTTCTTATTTTTCTAAAACTTATTTTACAAATCTTAAAATAACAAAGTTGTAGATCTATCTCTTATCTTTATAACCATAGGTCGTGCATAAAACTTGGACAAAAAATGAGTGAGTTATGTCAAAAACACAAAAAGTGTACATGTAGAGGATGATAACTCTCTAACGGTCAACTAACGGAAAACACTAAAATATCTAACAGATCAAACATTGAGTACATTAGCCACCAAAAATAAACATTAGATACATAATTCGCAAAAGATCAAACATTGAGTACATTAGCCGCAGTTTACCCTAAGCAAAATATAAAAGTGTAATAGTATTTACTCTTTCTCAAAGTTATATCAAGGTGCATTTTCTTCTCCGATTTCGATCCCGATTTTTCGGAGCCCCCACAAAAACACACCGATAACTAAAAGAATAATAGATTGATTGTTTGTTTGCAGGGTTCCCGAGATCATGTTTTGGCACATACCGAGTAAGGCGTACAAGAAAGTGGCTCCGAAATTCGGCATACACAAGCCTTGCGTCGGCTCCATAAACCGAGAGAGAGTCGCTTCGCAAGTGGCCGAGACCGGCCTCATGAAGCTTCTTCTTCATAGGCCTTCTGTCAAGGTACCGTGCATATGCTAAAAAAATGTCTTTATTTGTAAATAGTGGTAGCTAACGATGGAACACGGCCTTCCATGGGAATTTCTCCATTAACCACTAAAATCAATATTATGCGGTATTTTGCATTTGGAGAGCTTGGAGAATTCCACGAATGGTTCCAGAATCTCTTGCGGGCTTCCGAATGTTGTTGGTTGTTTTTTTTTTTGGAGATCATTTCAGGAATTCTGAAATGTAACGTTCTTCGGCAACATTCCACACCTGTTATTTTTAAATTTCGTGGCATCCACGGAATCGCCTAATTTAGCATTTCACGAAATGGGCCAAGAGATTTGGCCCAATGTCTACACGTCATGTAGACATTGGGGCTGACCCAAAATCAAGACTTTAGCTGCATTGAAGTTGATCTATTTTTAGGCGTTAATACTAAACATTTGTAAATGTATTTAAATATAAATGCGTAATATACCGTTTATTCAAGGGATACTCTCTTTTTCCAAAGATATTTACATTTTTTAGTATTTAAAGTTTATTAGTTTGAAATCGAAAAGTGTTAGTCGAGATTACTCTAGAATTACTTTAATAATATATATATATATATATATATTTTTTAATTTTTTCAAATTGAACTTATATATCCTTATGTACATTTCATATGTTTCATTGTTTTATGAGATATCATAGGCGGTGTTTGTCGGACACAACCACGGGCTCGATTGGTGCTGCCCCGACAAGCAGCTCTGGCTGTGCTTTGCTCGGCATACCGGCTATGGCGGCTACGGAAACTGGCCAAGAGGCTCGAGAATTCTCGAAATAACCGAGAAGCCTTTCTCTTTGAGGTCTTGGATAAGAATGGAAGATGGTCACGTCCACAGCAATATTTTACTCACTCCTTGAGTTTAATTCATCATACAATGTATACATATACAGTTCCTTCTAATATAATGAGCGTATATAATACAACCAATACATATTATATAAATTTCACTAATCTATACATGTTACGTTGATTACGATGACAAATTCTAGGGAAGAAAAAAAATTGCACAACCTAACAATGAGCTATAAATTATAATCCTATCGATTTGAGTGGTAATTATTACTATAATTATCAAATAATAAGGAAAATGTGCCAATATAATCAGGTCAACAAGGGTGTGTTCTCAATGATATTTCTGGGGGCAAAAGTTTTAAGAACATTATATATTTTTTGCCGAAAAACTAATTGTAAACACATCGCTCCAGTTGATCTAATTTTGAGGATTTTTTATTTTATTTATAATTTTTTATTTCAAGAGATAAATGAGTAGTTATTGACATATCTAAATGATTTTTTGTGTTAATTTCCCTGCAACTTGAGTTTCTTTAACCTCAACTATTGGATAATTGAAATTTCAAAGAGAAAAATTATAAAATTTTAATCATTCGTAATGAATTATTAACTATGTTTAAATAAATACCTTCACATTATATCTAAACAATGTTCAAGAACCCGCAAAAACCCGCTCGACAAAAACCAGGAATTTTGTTTAACCATCAAGCGGTTCTCGATTTTCGGATTCTTAAACCTTCATTAAGCTTTAGTTTTTTGTGTGCATTATATTTTATATATCAACATTCATGAACAACTAAGAACTTCAGTTGCTTGCACTGATATTGTTTATGGAGGGACCAACTACAAGACAAAATAGGTGATGCTATCATATGGGCTGATAATTAAAGGGCATATTTTTTTAGATAAATAGTATATACTACTAAGGTACATGCATAGGATTGCTTCAAAATTACATTTTTTATTTATTAAAGATACAATGTGATTAAATAAAACATTGTTTATAAAGTTAAGAGGCTCTTGTTTTGGTTGTATATAATCAAGCAAATCACATGCAGTGTCATTTAAAAAATAACAATTATCATGCTTAGATGGTCAACTTCTTTTTCTACAAGAGTGGTGATTAATTGATTAATATTGTTTTAGTTTTGGAGATCTTTATTTAATTAAAGAATCTATGGATAGATTATTGCCATCATTCTTTTGCTTTTGATTAAGTGCAAAATTAGTATCACAAAATGTACATGTCTATTCATTGTATCTCAGGAATTTGTAAGATTTTCTTAATATAGCTTAGGGATATTGCGGATAAGTATCCAATCTTATTCTCAGTTTATTTGTTTCAGCCATAACAATATCTAAAAGCCACAAAACAATATCGAGGTATATTACCCTCTGTGTCTTGTTTCGCTAATATTTGTTGCACGAGCGACATCTGTAAGTGTCTTTAGCTCAACAGTTATTACTCGTCATGGATATGCACATGTCTTTACCTTAACAGTCAGTGACTCGTCATGGGCGGATATGGACCTCGACACATTCCATACAAGATTGGCTACTTATACCATAAATTATAAATAGAGAATATTAACATCCATGATCAAACTATATTAATACGTATCATATTTGCTAAAGCCACTTAATTGATCAAATAAGTTTTTCTAAAACCCAAATTCATCAAGTAGTTAGTATAAACCTTACACAGTCACTTAGGGGTGAAACTGGGACAAAGAACCGGAATTTTGAGGATTCAACCTCCCAGATCCCGTTTTTATAGAGTTCTTAAAAATGACACAGCTATTGGTTTTGTAAATACCAATTTTTACGAACAAGCCAAGAATCGATACCAGGAACAAAAGTACTAATTAATAACTAACCGTTTTTCGAACGAAAAAAATCTTATTTATTTATTTATTATTATTATAATAATAATAATAAAAAGTCCATGGACAGCTCAAAAGCCACTTTTATGTTCTTATTAGCACTACTCATTACAGCCCAATCTTTTAGCTTAAGAAAAGCTTTCGATTAATTTTGTGCATCTTTTACTGAATGGACATATTAAACAGCTCAAAAAGCCGCTTTGGTCTCACTTTTTCATGGCCCAGAATTTGCAGGCTAAAACTTTAAATTTGTGACCCAAAAGAAAGCAAGAAAAAATAAATTGGTATAACGTGCATGGTTCACTTATGGTGGGTACAAGGGACCAATCTTTTTTGTGGATGATTTAACATTCTAAGAAATTTTCAATTCAAAGCAGCGAGAGAGGTGATGAAAAATAAAAGCAATAGATATTTAATTGTATTCACACCCAAAAGTCCAAAACTTTTATAGTTTTGCTTGAACAATTCCTAAAGCTCTTTGGTGTGACTTGCTTTAAATTTTTGAATAATTATAAAAAATTATAAGCCATGTATTACCTACTCATTGTACAATTTTCAAAATTTGCTAAATGCATGTTTAATTTTTCAAATACGAAACTCAGGAATCTAGTTTCGTAGGTCAAAAAGTTCCGTTTAATTTGTATGGAAAGATACAATATTTTTGCTTCAATCCCCTCTCTCTCACTCCCTCTCTCTTATTTATTTATTTATTCAAAAACGGAAATTTAGTTCCATATTTTTAATTTTGAATAATTTATGTTTTTACTTATTTTATCAATTTTAAAATAACTACTTACTATGGACCGTCTGAGATCCAACCAAAATTTTTAAAAGAGAATTTACCTTGGATCGAAAATGTGACCTCTCATATGTTTACAACACTGTATATCCGCTTAAACAAACTCTAGAAATTCCTACCTATAGGAAACCATTTGTGCATTTAAGATTTTTATTAAGCTATCTTATTATGTAAAAATCACATGTTTGTATTTGTATGGTTCCTAGTCTTACCTTAGTGCAAATTAAGGAATGTTTTGAGTACTAATTATATGCATGCCTTATCATCATGTGAAGTGTCAACATTGTATAATATGAATGAAAGTTGATTTTTGTACCGACAACTAAAAGTCAATAAAAGGAAAAATGGTGACACAACAAAAAAGTCAAAAATAAGACGAATTTGTTGGTCTTTGTAGTCAACAATTTTAGATGGTACATTTTAACTAACCACTGTATACAAATTTTGGATTCAAAGACCGATGCAAACTAAGAGCCAAAACTATTTAAATTCCTACCACTTAAATGCCAATTCAATTTGGTAGTTATTTAGGTATCATAATTTTTAGAAGAAAATAAAATATTTGGTGTGATAAATCCCCGAATACTCTATAAATCCAATAAATTTTTTAAAATCCTATACTTATATACTTTTTAATTGAATATATTTTACAAATGATTAATATTTTTAAATATTATTATTATAAGAAATACTTATCGGTAAACTAATGATTATCGGTATATTCGTGAAATCTGATCATTAATAATTAAATATGTCACATAATATATAGTAAATCGTTTTCTTAGTTTGCATTTTTTTTTTCATTTTGGGGACTTAACTATATATATATCTCATGGTACGAGTAAAAAGTTTTTGTGTTTGGACAAAAAATTAAAAACGGGACTGTGTTTTTCGTTTTACCATTTATACACAAGCATATATATGGTTAAAAAATGGTAACGTTGTTCCCGTGTTTTTCTGAATAAAAAAAATGGAACGGAATTTTCTGTTTTACCGTTTTAGCACCGATATATATATAATATTATACACCCCTGTTATTAAAGGTTTTTATAGATTCATTTAGCTCAATCTCATTGTATTGCTTTTATGTGATTCGTAGTACAGTGTACCAATTCATAAAACTAATTAATGATTAAAATTTGTAGATAACACATTTGATTGGAGGAGTCCTCATAATTAAAAGGGTTCAATTAAAGCTCTTGATCACTCAATGCATATGTGGGATCCAAATTGGGCCATTATTATTAGTAGCTTCTTTGAATATACAATCTTTATTTAGAAAGACAGAGAGAGAGGACGAGTCTTCTTCTCAAGTCATACATCATCATGGTATATAATATAAGCGATGACTCACTGCTCAAGTGTCAGCTCTTCACCGCCATTAGAGAAGACTCTTCTTGTGTTGTGCTCTTCAAAACAAGAACTCTAGGTACTTTTTCATTGCCTCTCTCCTTTTCATGTAAATTCTCTGTTTCTAGGAACATGAAGAACATGGTATGCTTATGTTTATAATTAATTGATACTTACACTTCTAATTGAGAAAGTGGAAGTCTAATATGTTAAAGAGTTTCCGACCGGAATCCGTTTCTCCAAACCGGCCCGTTTCTAGATTGGTGGGACATTTTTAAATCACTCTTTTGGGCTTCTCTAGTGGAAGTGGAAAGACCGGGGCGATAGGTTGCCGTCGTTATTTTCGTACTCACTCTCTCCTCCGCTGTCGCACTTTTCGATCATAGTTAATTTATTCGGCCCGTGATTTTATTCGAAAATAGGGTTTCACGTAATTTTCGGTGGATTCATCGTTACTTACGCTCCAATATTGTGTTCAATTTATAACATAATTGTTCATGCTCAAGTCTGAAGTGGGCTTATTTGGAATTTATCACACATGTAGGGGTGAATTCATACAATTGTTCATCTTTTGGGCGATACATATCATTTGGAGTGAATTAGTATGACCATTAATCTCCAATGGCAAAGAGCAAGAGCTGGTTTGGGTGGGTCAAGAAGCTCTTCACTTGCAGAGAAAAGTCAAAGGTATATAAAACACATCTACACATAAAACCCGATGATAAGGTTTCCGTAGCTAGCCAATTGCGGCTATTATATTTTACGAGTATACCGATAACGGATGACTATTTCGTAAAAAAAATAGTATTTTGAAAAAAATATTTTTTCATAAGAAAATTTAATTTGACTATTTTATGTGGAGACTTAAAATTTAAATATTTTTCCAACCAAATTTCCAATTTTTAATGTTAAAAAAAGTAAAAAGGAAAAATCCGACCAGTTTCCGATCTTTTGGGGGACTGATACCGGTCAACAGAAAAGACCGGGCTAGTTTAGTATCTGATACACACTGTCAAACCATCATAGAGAATACAATTTAACTTAATGTACACAATATGTTTTAGAGAGAAAATGATTATTGGAGATGGAGCTTGGTGAGGCAACACCCTGCGCTCATGGTGTCGCAGAGGGTGCTGTGTGAGGCGGCGGAGGAGCAGAAGAAGCACGCTCTCACCGTCGCCGTGGCCACTGCTGCGGCGGCCGAGGCTGCCGTTGCTGCCGCCCAGGCTGCAGCCGAGGTGGTGCGCCTCACCGGCGCTTCCGGGTCCGGAGTATGCTTCAGAAAGTTGAGCGTGGATGGAGCGGCAATTAGGATACAGAGCGCTTACCGAGCACATCTTGTGAGCCCCCTCTCTCTCCTTGTAGGTGTTATGTTGAGTAAAGTCCGGTTGTTAGTGATTTTAGCATGTCGGACTCGTGCAGATTAACGATACATTTTATCGTAGTTAACGAATTTTGTTACAAGCTAATGATTATGCCAAAAATGTGAAAGTATTCTCTGGGATAGCAGCATTCTCGGCGGAGCAATGCTAATTTGAAAGTTAAAACAGGCTAGGAAAGCGCTGCGAGCACTGAAGGGCATCGTGAGACTACAAGCGATAATTCGTGGCCGAGCAGTAAGACGCCGAACATATATTGCTTTGAAGAGTCTTAGAACCGATCGCAAAAGGTTACCGGAATATCGTGAGCGGATCATTTCTGCAAAAGATCAATGCACGAAAAATGTCCAAAAGTCAACGCTTTTCCGGGGAAACAAGAACTTCGAAGAGGATCTGCTAAAGGTAATTAAGAAAGAGATTAAAACCCAATGAATTTCTCAAAAAGTTAATGAGAAATTAGCAGTAACTTGCTACTCAAGTAACAAAAACAAATTCGATCCAAATGAACCGAGCTCGTTGTTTCGTTCTAAGATTACACAAATTGTTTGGTGTTTTTACCTTCTTCTTGTGGGCAGTTCGAAGGTGGCAGTCAAGGGGAGTGGAATTGCAGTGCACTCTCGAGAGAAGACGTCGAGATCGTATTGTTGAAGAGAGAAGAGGCGGCGATGAAACGAGAGCGAATGAAGAGATACTCCTCCTCACACAGGGTATGTAACTCTAAAAAAATGGTTCGTATTTTTCCGAACTCGAAATCTAGTTCCACTTTTTTGGTTGTCTAACTTTAAAATTGCGGGTTTTGAAACCGCTCTCTTCTCGTAAGAGACAACAAGGTACTGTTATGGCTGGCATTCTATGATTCACCTCTGCTTGCTAATATTGAGCATTTCAGGAGAGAAGGAGCATCAGTTACACCCTTCAAGACTCATTCTCGAAGAAGGATTCTGGAGCGCAAAGTGGCCGGTTACAGCCGCTGGACGGGCAAGAAAAATCCGGACAAACCGCTCGCCGGGGAATGCGAGAGAGGCAGAGAGAGCCACTCGGAGGAGGAAAGAGCTCGGAGTTTCCTCTTCTGAGGGTCGAGTCGTACATGGCTCCAACTGAATCGGTGAAGGCAAAGACTCGGTCGATGAGCATCCCGAAGCAACGCGTCGGCTTTTGGGACGGCTGCTTGAACGGTAACCACCCGCACGAGCGCAGGCTCTCAGTGTGGTCGTCCTACGACGGCGAGTCTTTTTGGCGCAACTGAAAAAAAAAAGAAGATGTTCGACAATCCGGAACACGTTCGTGATTGATTGTCTTCAGAAGATCTTACAACTTTCAGTGTAAGCAAACTGAAGTCTGGTTGAACAGAATATCATACATTGAAGCTTAGGATATTTTCTTATTTTGTTTTTGTTTTTTTCTTTTCTCTGGCTCTCGGTTGATGAATTACTGTATATACGTAAATAAAAAATGTATTGGTTTGGTATAAACTTGGTCCTCGTGTTCGAGGACTAACCCAAGATACAAATTTTGCGGGGTTTAAGTATTGTGGGAAGAACTGAATAACTATATTTATGAATAAAATAGTGTTTCTTAAAAAAATAAAAAGTAAAAACTGATAAGAATTTTCTTATAAAATTTAAAAGGCCATTTATAATGGGTAATTTAAAAAAATGTACGTACAACTTTCTAGTCTCGGTGTAAATGCATCTGATCGTATTTTGATTAATACTAATGTGAAATCTTTAATCTTAAATATTAAATGTAACACGTGAAAATGTTTGTTTTTTCTTGCATGATATTGATATAACATGTGAAAAGAAATGGCGTGCATGAATTTAAATATATATTTTTTTAATTGCTAATACTTTCAAGTTTCAAGTTTCAAGTTTCGACAGTTTGAAAAAAAAGGCGAGCACTGAAATGAGAAAGTAGACTAGTGACGCTGAACGATACATTCTTAAACTTAACACTAGAAAGTGCTCCGAAAGGTATCAGGAGGTGCGCGGAGCCGGAGCCCGGCATGTTCGCCCGCTGGGCTGAGTGTTCACCCACTTTAATTCAGAGTCTTCGCCTTTAGATAACAAAAAATTATTGTGGTTCTTTCAAATCCTGTTGTTTCAATGGACATATGTAGTTATTCTTATTTCAATCGTGTTTTTCTGATTCACTAGCGTTCCTTTGTTGTTTGTCGTTTTTGAATTCAATGTCGTTTTACTAATTCTGTGATATTTTTCTTCTCCATAGTTTTAGATTTGGGATATCTACGGCGAAATTCCTTTTTTTATTTATTTAAATATATATATATATATATATATGAGGATCTTTGAATTTCACTCATACTCTCATGGTGACTCGAATTCAAGACATTAAACCCTCATGGTGATTCGAGCTCAAAACCTTTAATGTCTTAAGTGGTATGTTTGTTACCACTAGACCTAGAGCTGCATTTGGCGACGGGAAACACAAGATCGCGACGAGTCGCGATTCACGGGTCACCGTCGCGACGAGTCGCGATTCAAGCGTCACCGTCGCGATGAATCGCGATTTTCTTCTGTCGTCACGATCCCGCTCTCTCCCTCTCTCTCTCACTCTCGCTTACTCACACAATCGCTCTCTCTCTCTCTCTCTCTCAACATCGCGACGAGTCGCGACTCCACTCGCCGCGACGCATCGCGACGCGCCTTCTCGCGATTTTGGCGAATTCCATCGCGACGCGTCGCGGAGTCGCCAAACGCAGCTCTAACTAGACCAAACACATATTTTCACGGCGAAACTCGTTAGATTGTTCAAATATTGTATAAAAAACTCTCCAAAGAAAGAAACCCTCTGTCTGGTATTTTGAAAAGGAAAGAAGAACGAAATTTAATATTGCTAAAGTATCACCGTGCTATAAATAAATGAATTAGATGACTATCCGTAAATCGCTGTGCAATTGATATAGAATATAGAGATAATCGATAGGGATATTTTCAACTTTTAAATTCATACACATTTTCAAGTTAACTAAAAAAGTGACAAAAGTTTGAGAATGTATTGGAAATTTATATTCAATTATTGAAAATTTACCGAATAAAATGTAGATGTTTAGAACAAATAAATATTTTTGCGCGGTACAATCCACTAGTATCTCAAACAAACGAAATCTGAAATTCATTTCGAATCAACGACAATGCAGAAGCAGTCTTCATAACACTATTATCTTAAAACCAAAAGTAACATAGGACACAAGGAGTAGTCGATGAATTAGAGAGCTTGAAAAGCCATGGCTCATTATTTAGCACACCAGCTATATGCATTTTTCAGCGACCTCATAGCTTGAAATGTTGCAAGGCAGAGGCGTTGCCTTGCGATCTTCTGGTGAGGTACCGTTTTACGTATTCGGCAGCACTGGTTTCTTCGTAAATTGGAGGATTTTCCTTGGACAGCAGTTCCTTGATAGGCCCAACGGATACTCCGGCACGCCCCTCCGGCACATCAGGCCGGAAAAATCCGACAATCGAAATTCTTGGCCCAACTTGCTTTGCCAATACTCTATGGCTGACACTGATGAACTTGTCATTTGAGATCAGCTGCAATATCACCATATGCATAAAAAATTAAGTACGTCTATGTCTATTTACACGCCAACCCAACATTTTCAGGGGTTTTGCGCAAAATAATAATATATGAAATAAAAAATTAAGCTTGTTTAAATTATTTTGAAGTCTTGTTATTAAGAATTAAGATATAGTATATGAAATATGGCTTTTTATAAAGCAATTTAATTGGTAAAAATTATTAAATATCATCACTAGCCTATAAAGTTCCTTAAGCCCAAAACGAGTAGATGCCCAAAAATTAGAAGCCTAATTTGGAGTATAAATTCACTTGGATTAATAAGCCTATAATCTAGAAGCTTCTTACTTAAGTGTAGAAGTGTAAAATTACGTAAAATATGTCTTGTAGTGTGAGTGTCCAAACACTTGGTGGTGTAAATTCTTCTTGAGTGGTCTTAATAAAAGTGTTCGTGTTTACCACAAAAGAGTTTGTGTTCAACAAATAATTGTGTTCTATGGTGGGAGGCCTTGCAGCTTGCACGATCGCCCAATCGAGAATAGGTCAGGCTCTGTTTACGTGAGTTAAATCGAACTTATAATTAAGACACGAAAAAGAAATCATACCTGAAGAAGATCTCCGGCGTTGATCACCAGCGCTCCTTTGACCGGAGGGACATCGACCCACTCGTCTTCAAGCAAAACTTGGAGACCACCGATTTGGTCTTGCAGAACCACGGTGATGAAAGTGCCGTCTGTGTGCTTCACGCTAGCCAAAGTTAACTCTGGCTCCGGGCACGCAAGGGTGGTAATGCCCTAAAACTCGAAGCCCTTCGTAGTATTTCATGTCGATTAGATGGTTGCGCTCTAGCCCCAGGGCCTCCGATATCAACTCGATAATACTTTTTCCCAAGCTCATCGCGTCATTCGTGAATCGAGTCACTATTTCACTACAAGGTATTAAGAGAAAAAACCTAGATGAGAGGAACTTGTTCGTCTTATGTCAATATATTAGAACTGAAAAGTGACGATTAATCGTTAAAATATCAGCATATAAATTATGTAAGACCTAGCTATATATGATCATTTTATTTAGTAAGATAAAGCCAAACATGGCAACTAAATATGTCCACACCAAAATTATAATATGAAACGGTTTTCTACAAGTAACCACCGACACCGTTACTACCGCACCTGCAAACCGAAGGCAGTTCTTGCGCCTGCGGCGGATTAGGAGACATGACACAGTATAGAGTGTCCTTCCAAAACGCTTTTCCGGATTGGTAGAGATCGTATGTGCAAAAGTAAGCAACTTTTCTCTTAGGATCTCGGTCGTAAAACGGCTTCTTTGCTTCTACGTCTTGCTCGTGAAACCTCCGTATTCCTTCAATGGTCTCGTCCAACACCTCTTCTGGAATTCCATGGTTGATCACCTGGAAGAAGCCGTACTTCTCGAATGCGCTTCGAACATTCTCGACAGCTTTGCGGCGTAAAGCTGAATCGTCCCGTATTCCATCGAGGTCAATGACCGGAATGCTGCAACGGCTGATTCCCTCCTTCGTGTTCCCAGTGCTAAGCTCTTCTGGCCATTTCAAAAAAGCAGGAAGCTTCGTCAGCCCGGAATCGATTAGCCCTTTGACGCCAGCTTTTGTCGCATCAAACTCTTTGAGCTCTCTCAAGCGTTCATCGGTCAAGCCACTGCCCCCCATTTTTCTTCTTCTGAATTTTCACTTTAGTTTGGCGATCAATATATAAGCGAAAATATAACAATAATGCAGTCTTAAAAAATAATGTAGTTATCCTATGAATTAAGTAGGGAAAATATAATAACTTTTAAAAAAAGTGACAAAGTCGATGTAAAATATAAAAAGGTGCATGAAGGGGTGTAACCGAAGCGGATATCCGGTTTTTTTGGACCATTCGGTATCCGGGTAGTAAAAAATCACTATCCGGATCCGAAAATCCGGATATTTTTTTTCTTTCCAAAACCCGGTTTTAATGTCATAATCAGGTTCTGAAATCCAGATCCGTTTGTTAATTTAATATCCGAAAATCCGGATATTTTGTTTTATTTAATTCGAATAATAAAGGATTTTGTGGTATTTAATTTTTTTTTTCACGTAAAAAAAGGAAGGGCAAATTGGCCTATCTTTTTATTAATTAGTGGTTTAAATTACCAAAAATAGGTTTGGGCATTTTTTTAAAACTTAGACTCACAAATGGGCATTTGCTTCATTTACCCTATATTTAATAAGTTCAAAAATGTGAAACATGGCGAGATTTTGGACAGAAAAATGATAGAAGATATAAAATAAGAGTTTGACAATATTTACTATCCAAACAAAACAAAAAAAAAACTTAACATCAACATTCAAAAACTTTAAATTTATACCGCTATTATTCCTCATATTAAAAACGACTGCCTCATTTTTCACATCATTGGCTTTAAACGTAAGAGCTGGAAAAAAAGTGATCAATAATGGAAGACAGCTCACTGTCGTCTTATATATTGCAGATTGCGCAGTCATAAATAATAGCATACGGCATACAGGCATACACTTGGTAAGGTTGATAGACTATGAAAATATTCAAATTTTGATCAAATAACTCCTTTATGTCTAAACTTTAAATTTAAAAGTAGTGATAAAAATATATAAAATCACCTTTAGGAACTTGAACACTCTATTCTCGTAACGCGAAATATACATGTTAACTCTGGTTATGTGCACAAATCTGTTTTGTTAAGTGTAATCATTAGGGGTTCAATTAGTTGTATTAAATAATATTTATAATTAGGGGTTTAATTCGTTGTCCTGTCTTAAACGAGACTGATGTGGGCTCGTACACGTGTCAAAAAATAGCTATGTCAGCAATCCATGTTTGTCTACGTGGCCAGAGTTAACGAGTAAGTTAACTGCGTTACGAGAATAGAGTGGTCAACGCCTTAAATGTAACTTTAAGTACTTTTGCCATCACTTTTCGACTTTGCGTACACAAGAAATTCTTTGACCAAACTTTGAGTATTATTGCCACCATTAACCCTAAAAAAATTGAATAACCGTATCCAGTCATCAAAATTTTGATCACCAAAAATTTAGTTAATCATTTTTAAAAACATGTGATGGATATCAAAATAAGAATAACCGAAGCTCTATTGAATACAAAATAATGGGAAAAAAAATAACGCTTATTAATTTGCCGAAAGACTTGGCGCGTTTTTTGGTTATTTCTGTTGTCTTCGGTCGGACTCCTATAGTGTGGATTGTTTTTGTTTTTTGAAAGTCCCTCGTGATGTTAATAGTGACTGATTGTCGACCCTCTTGATATTTTTTTTAAGGAGACCCTCTTGATATTAATACTGAGTACTGACACTCCTGATATTCCATTGTCGTCTTGCAATCATAATAAACATTTGGAATCTTGATGTAGGAGGGCAAGGAAGCTTGTTTGCAATTATTTTCGTCGAGGTACTTGAATTTGAAATCTTTATTGAACGGAAACTAGAGTTTCCATTTCAAATAATTGAATTTTGTGTGTTAACGTAAAAGTTCTTAATTAACGCACAAAATTAAAAATAAGAACAGTTGGAGGAGTTTCAAAATTATTTCTCGCTTCTTGTTGCTAGGCACGGCCTTAGGAAAGGCGTACGCCGTTCAAGGCAAGGGCCTAGGGCCCAAAAATATTAAGGGCCTAAATTTATTACACTTCCATTTTTCATAATTATCAAAATAATCTTTTCAAATATCAAAATACTCATAATATTGTTCATTTTTTCAGGATGTATTAATCCTGAAAAATGCTTAAAAGTGAACAATATTAAGGATATTATGGTATATAAATTTTGAAAAAGGTTATTTTGAGAATTATGAAAACTTGAGGGATAGTAAAAAAAATATGTGGTGTTTTAAAGGTCATTTTATGAAGTTTCCCATCTCTTATTGCCTATGAGCTTCTCGCTACCTTTGCAAAGTGTATTAAATATTAGTTATCAATATTTATATTCCAATTTTAGATAACCAATAAACCATACAATTTTTTTTTCAACGAGATCGACATTATTAATGCATTCTCACATTACTAAATATATTCTGAGTACGAATAAATATCACTATTGACCAAGTTTACAATACATAAAAGGGAGCACACATTTGCATCACATGAGATTTGAGCGTGTGGGTAAATATTAGGGGTGAAACCGGGTCGGGTACCCGGTTTTTTTGAAGTACCCGGTACCCGAACCCGGTTTCCGGGTAGTTGAAATTTACTACCCGGTACCCGGTACCCAAAATCCGGGTACTCGAATTCCGGGTACCCGAATTTCCGGGTAGTTGAAAAATGTTACCCGGTTTTAGTACCCGGTACCCGGTTTGGAAACCAAGTTCGGATTTTCAACCGGATCCGGGTATTTACCCGGATCCGTTGTATTTTTTTTAATAGAAATCTAAATTATCTCAAAATAAACATTACACATGTTTCGTACATAAGAAAAACATGCATCCATTGTCTAAAATTTAAAATGCATTAAAAAAACATATGATAAAGCACTTCGAGTTCTTCCGGCTTTCCATCATCATTTCACCGTCCGCGCATCAAAAAATTAAAAAAATATTTTTATGAAACCCTAAAATGAGAAATGAAAAAGAGAGATGAATGTCGAGCCCTAACCCTAAAATATTTAAAAAAAAAATTAAAAACTAAACAAACCGGGTATTAAACCGGGTACCGGGTACCCGGGTTTTAAGATTTCACTACCCGAAACCCGAAACCGGTTTTAAACCGGGTACCGGGTACCCGGATCCGAATTCCGAATTCGGATTCGGATTCGGGTTTTAAATTCGGATACGGATTCGGATTCGAGTTTTTACCCGGTTTTCGGGTTTTATTTGCACCCCTAGTAAATATTAGCCCTACGTAACTATTAGGGCATCTTCAACCACAAACACAACAAATTACACTATTTTAGTAGAGTTTTAACACCAACAATATTAATATTTTTTTTTCTTCTATTCAATTTACATTTATTTACTTTGTCAATTTACTAATAAAATAAATAAACAAAGTTTGTGTGTTGTGAATAGTATCACACCAGATATGGTGTAGCACTATTTCATTTCACAAAAATGGTGAGATTTATAAAGTCATGTCGGAGAGTTTTGGTATAAAAATCAAACCAAAATAGTTTTTTTTAGTCCTATTGGAGATAGCCGATGACTTTCTCTATTAATTCTTATTTTTTTTTCCATCTTTTTGAACATCTTTGCTTCATAGAGGTTATTAACTACACGTGTCATTTAATACCTGGATAGTGACGCGGCGTAAAAGAGGTACTTATGGTTTTCTAATTTTAATACTTTAGGTATTTTTGTTACTATTTAAATTTTAATAATATGGCTATAATTTTAAATAGCGTAAGAGTATATATGCCTCTATTTTTCTCCAGCAGTTAATACTTTTTTTTTTTGAAGAAAAGCAGTTAATACTTAATAACCTCTATGAAGCTGCAAAACTTACGTATAAATGAAGCTGCAAAACTTACGTATAAATTCTACCATTATTTTATGCGGTTTTCATGTCCTTCAATCGATTGGAACTGAAGCAGAAAAAGTAAGTAATTGCACCTGTGGACTGACCAGGTCCATGTGATTTATTTATTTATATCATCATTAATTTGCGTTAAGTGGAATCTGTCATGGCGAGACAGCAATATACTCATTAGATTATTTAGAACTATATATTATGCCTTAAAGAGTTTTAGTATAATGCTACTTCTCGCTGTGTACAACTGAGTTGAGTGTGTTTTTTTTTAATTATTATTAAAATATTCTCAACATCTTAACTTAATATTATTTTCTTATCTACTTTGCACGATATGCTAATTAAATAACTTAAGAAGTAGGTGAAACTTACTACTATTGGATATTTGAAAGTAATCACTTTAGAAGAAGTGTATAATCTCTCTCTAAAAAAAAAAAAAGTGTACAACTATTAGTATGGACGGTCTATATATAGCAAAGGGCAAAAGAAAGATTTCTACACTAGTACTGTATTTGAAAGAAAGAAAAAACCTAAGCAATCAATTAACGAAGAAGTAATACTCTCTTCAAAGTAAAAACAATCATGTCTTTAGTCTCGGCTACCTCCCAAATTACTCGCCGAACCGGTAATTATCACCCCAGCATTTGGGGCGATTATTTTCTTAAATATGCATATGAATCCGAGGTACGATAAGTTTAATATCTTATTCATACTTTTCTTTTTTGGTTCTATGTATTATATCATGGTGTATATACATAACTGTCAAATACTCTCTGTAACTCGAACTATATTAAATAAAAAGACAATAAATTAGTGAAATACCTATTAATATGCATTTTTTTATTTATTAAATACCCATCAAGTCTTCTCAATTAACTATTTAACGAAATAGTCATTAGGATCAAATTAACCTCCATTCCCTAACTTTCTCTTCATACTCTAATTATTATCCATCTCTTTTATTATATTTATTTATACAATAATTTTAATTATATTCCGTAGAAAATTTAAATTTCATAACTTTAATTTTAAAACTCCGATTTACTTACAAAAATTACCGTTGGAAAGCGCTTGTGAAGAGACGAATCTACTTATAAATCGGAAGATATGATTTTGAAGTGTTTTAAGTTAATGCATTTTTTAAATTACATATATGTAATTTTGATCACATATTATAGGTAACTAAAATTACATATTAATTAAGTGAAACATAAAATAAAACACCGAACAATTCAACATACATTAAAACTTCGTTAAATTTATTACCTCGATTAAATAATAGTTTTTTTGGTTCCCGTCTTGGGGCCTAACTTGCTAAATTTATAAGATAATAATATTTTTGATGTATATAGGTTCCAACTGATATATAAATTAATAATTCAATATAAAATTACAATATTACATAACAAATTAGGAAACCACTATAAAATAATATAACTTTACATAACTATATATGAAATCACCTTAAATAACAAAAAAATACACTAAATAACTGATCATGTAATATTTTCAAAATATGATTATGAAGTTATTTGCATATTTGTGATGTTGATTTCTCATTCAACTTTATCTCTAAACTTCCACATATCATTCCACATATCATTAAGAATGTTCGGTGTTGTATTGTCATGATGTAACAAAAAAATTGTTCAATGGGACTGTCGCTATAATTGCATCATTGCGTGAAACAAACTCTAATTCAATAATGTCATCTTCAAAGTATGTTTAATTATTAGACAATCATATTAGTGATCCTAACATGTTATATGTATAGAGATTTCTTTTCTAGTTATAATGATTATATAATTAATACTTTATAAATTAACATATTATTAGTTGATATATCAACTAATTATTCGATAATATAATAATTTTGCGGTCCCCACAATATTAAATTATTAAAAATTTAGAGTTATGACACTGATTCCTTTATCTAATAAGTACTTAATATATATATATGTGTGTGTGTGTGTGTGTGTTTAGGAAGTTGATAGCGAAGCAGTGCAGAGGGTAGAAAGGCAAAAGGAAGAAGTGAGGAAGATGCTAACCGACGCAAAATCTTCTTATCAAAAGCTCATTCAATTGATTGATACAATTCAACGTCTGGGGATAGCTTATCACTTAGAGCGTGAAATTGGTGAAATATTGGGACAACTTAATCAATTAGTTTATGAATTCGAAACCTTACATGATGATCTTTACGTGGTCTCTCTCACATTTCGGTTGTTAAGACAAGAAGGGATCAACGTATCGAGCGGTATATATGCATTGCACAATAAATCAGGGGTGAATTTTACTTGACTCATATTTCATGCATTAATATTTAATTTTTTGAGTATGTTTATTGTTTAAATGTATTTTTGTGGGTTTCAATAATCTTAAAAATCATCACATAAATCAATTTTAAATTATAATTGTCTCTTAGTTATAACTTCAAATACCACTGCCTAGTTTAAGCTTTTCCAAACCATGATTGGGCAGTCAAAAGCTTGCCTGTTTGCATGCCCTTGAATCTATAGCTTGACCACTTCTGAATAAAAGCTTATTATTTGTTCGTGTATTGGCAATCACAGATGTATTCAAGCAATTTATAGACAAAGAAGGAGAGTTCAAGGATGAACTTCGTAGAGATGTTCGGGGAATGTTGAGTTTATACGAAGCTGCACATTTCTTGAAGCATGGAGAGCCTGTTCTCGATCAAGCTCTCTCTTTCACAAAACCTCACCTTAAATCCGCCATCACATCGTCTGATTTGAGTTCTTTTCTTAAGATGCAAGTCAAGCATGCCTTAAAGCAAACAATTAGAAGGGGCATGCCAAGAATGGAGGCAAAACATTTCATATCGATCTATCACGAAGACCCTTTGCACGATCAGCTTTTGCTTAGCTTTGCGAAGCTGGATTTCAATATTGTGCAAAAGTTGCACTGCAACGAAATCGGTGAAGCCTCCAGGTAAGCACATTATATATTTTAAGATAATTTTATATAACTTGGATTCTTTTACAATTGGCTCATCCGTATATTTTTCAGATAATCACAAATTGATTAAGCTTAACCACAACCGCTTCTATATTACTCTTAGACTATATTTTATTATTCTCATTATATATATACGTTGTCCTTTGAATTTTCTAATATTGGAATAGGAATTCATACTATATTTTCATTCGAGGCTAATTAATATATAGCCATCCCATCGGAATAATATGTATCAATTAGGTTTGATATCATCATTTTGATCCATTGTATTTTAGGTGGTACAAAGGCATGGACTTCAAATCAAAAATACCTTATGCACGAGATCGGTTGGTAGAATGTTATATGTTCAGCTTCGGATCACATTCGGAACCCAAATTCTCTCTTTGTAGGATGATAATGACTAAAATCTGTTGTATATCGTCGGTCATCGATGATACATATGATACTCACGGAACAATTGAAGAACTTGAGGCTTTCACAGCATCTGTTCATAAGTTACTCACTAGCCTTTATACAATTTTCTTTATTTTTCATCTTTACCATTGTCATTCTTCAATATCATAACTTTTTTTTTTGGTTATCACTTAGATGGGACATCAAATGTATCAATCAACTCGAAGAGTATATGAAACCCATATACCATGTGTTGTTAGATACATATGAAGAGATTGAGAAACTAATGGTGACAGAAGGAAGAGAATCCCATCGTATTCACTATGCCATAGATGTGGTAAGTTGATTACAGTACTTTATATTTTTTTTATAAGATAGAATAGTATAAAATTAAGGGACTATCAATCGATTACAAAAACAATTAAGCGATAACTGATTAAGATAAATGATACGGATCGATAAGTTCAAGAGTTTTAGTGAAATCTATACTTAATAGTAAGTGTAATGGCCAGGCTAAAAGGCATATTCAAAGCTACTTTGACGAGGCAAAATGGTTCCATGTGAAATACGTACCCACGGTGGAAGAGTATATGGAAGTTGGTATTGTATCTAGTGGTTGTTATGGGCTAGGGATGTGTACATTCCTTGGACTTGGGGATGCTGCAACGGAGGAGGCTTTTAAATGGCTATCAAAATATCCGAACATCTTTCGAGGTACCGGAATGATTTGCAGGCTTATGGACGACATGGTTAGCCACAAGGTATAGTTATGTGTACGTTATAATTATGCAAGATTGTTACACATACTTAGATTGATTAGTAACAACCATCATGTGAGAATGAAAAATATGATTATGTAGATTCTGTCTATGTTTAGTAATAATAGTACTATAAAATAACTGATACACTTTTATTTAGTTATGTGTATGGACAAAAAAAATATATATATATGGTGAGCAATTAACGATATTCAGTACTCTTACATATTGGTCTACTTGGCAGATTGAGCAAGAAAAAGGGCATTCTCCGACGAGCATCGAGTGTTATGTAAAGCAATACGATGCAACAGAGGAAGCGGCGTACAACTATTTTCGTGTCCAAATTGCAGAGGCTTGGAAGGACCTGAATGAGGAGTGGCTCGAAAATAGAGATATGCCAAAGCCTCTTCTTATTTCAGCAATCAACTTCGCATGCTTCATGGACGCTCTTTACAAGAGCGAGAGTTGTTACACTCGATCTGAAGGAATAATGAAAGACACCATAAAGTCATTATTTATAGATCCTATTCCCATGTAATCTATAAGGTTATTGCCATGTTTATTATATGCTCATCATATAAATGTAAGACCTAAAAGTTGATGAATAAATAGGTACTTTCAATACCCCACCTAAACTTCACTTAGCTTATGATCATGTTCATGCCATGCCATGCCATGCAACTAGGTTACACTGCAGGGAGGTAATGAGACTGCAGTGTCGGAATTGGCGTCGGAAATGCTCCACTTAAAAAGTACCCATACTTAAAATATAAAAATTGAATAAATATATTTATATATTTTCTATTAAAAAATATCGATAATTATCGCTTAACGATTGATAAATCGTTAACCAAATGATAACGGCAAGTCGGCAACGGATTTATCAGCAAAAACGTCATTTGAACCTTTGCTATATATGAACCACAAAGCAAGTTTTGGAAACGTTTTTGACGAAGCAAGTTTCCTAAGAAAACGTATAAAAATGTCTCTATCAGGTGGGACGTAGCTATTTAAACCGGAGAGCTACTTGACACTTGTATTTGTTTTCACGTGTCTTAAATTATTCTCTATTCCAAATTTTATTTTTGTTTCTGAATATCAACGTCAGCAAGTAATTTAGGCAGTGATATTTTTTATTTTTTATGTACATACTTCTATATTATATGTATGTTTTGTTAAGGAAAGTGAGGACAAAATGGAGAACGAATTAAGCTGAAAGAGTTACCGAGGAAGTGAGAGTTATGCTAACTTCTGTAGCCAGTGAATTTGATGAACTCTTATCACTTGGCGATGCATGGACTCTCTCGTTCAGGAATTACGGGATTGTAAAATCCAAATAATAACAATAATAATAATAATAATAATAATAATAATAATAAAAACTCATAGCCTTGCTTTGAGCTCCGGTTTCACGGACCAATCTCTTGCGATCAATTTGACTTCCGATATAAAAAAAATTTCCAGCTTTGCTATGTTTGGAATAATTTTGAATTTCCTAGCCATTTATTTCCTAATATTTACTGGCATCAACTTTTTTTAATTCGTTTCAAATTTTACTTTATTTTCTTCCGAATTTCTGTTATTTTAGTTTTTGTTTCTAGGATAGAGGTGTCAATTTGGCCGGGACATTTTTGTTTAATTTTTTCTTTTGAATTTCTGTTATTTCCAATTCCTTCTCCCACTTTTCGTAATTCGATTATCCCTATAATACAGAGAGCTTTTTCTTCGTTACTATGCTTATTTCGTTTCGTGCATTTGTGCAACGGTCTATATTAGACCAACACCTTTTTCCCGGTATTCGGGTAGTGTCATATATAGTATCAGAGTACTGGTACGTATTTTGTCCGGAAAAAGAAAAGAAAAGAAAAGAATGCGTACTTATCAATACAGTTTAGAAAAATATTGAAAGCGATTACTCGAAGCCCGGAAATGCAAGACAAAATATAGAAACAGAGTATATATATTTCTGAATAATGAATTCCGCGAATCAAAAGCGAAGATTCCTGCAATTTCATTCGAACGGAGTTCGTTGAGAAAAAGAGGACAATCTTCATGTATATAGCTTTTTCATACCTTCAGTACGAGATAGATTTGAAAATTGAAACTGAGACCATCTCATAGCCCAAGGACATTGCTTCCTACGCAAGAAATTCTGCGGAATAAAATACAGAAATCAAGTTCAAAATCGCAAAGTTCTCAACTAAAAGTTGAAGAATTATCAGCTAAATTAATAACATTGATATGAAGATATACCTGAGCAAACGGCTCGAAAATTATCGAATTTGCTCGGCCTCAGATCAAGAATGATCTCCGCGACATGAGCAATCTTAGGCCAATCTTTGCCTATTTGCCTCCTGCATCGTGGCGTCAACGTGCCACAGCTCTTGATCTCCAGTTTCACAAGGGATTTAAGGTTTCTCATCGCATCGGGTAGCGCTTTCAATTTAAAGCAGTATGAAAGGCTGAGAACTCTGAGCGATCCGAGGTTTCCGATCCACTCGGGAATACTCGTCAAATCCATACACCACTCGAGCTTAAGTTCCTCCAAATTTGTGGCGTACTGAATCCCCGATGGAAGATGAACGAGTTTCGAAGCCTGGATCAGACTTAGGAAGCAGAGGTTAACGAGGGGTCTCCACAGCTCGGGAGCGTCACCGGACGCGTCGAACTCTCCACAGCTTCGGATTCCGAGATTTTTGAGCGCTCTAAGGTGTTGAATGCACGGAGAGAGGTACTTGAATTTAGGGCACTCAATGATGAACAACGACTCGAGGGAAGTGAGGTGTTTTAGCCAATCCGGGAGACAATGTAGCTCCGTGTTTTTGACGAGGCTGAGGGTTCTTAATTTCGAGAGTAGCGCGAAGTTTTTCGATTCCGCTAAATCATAAGGGCTCCAGAGCTTTGTGTTTGTCAGGGTTAATACCCTTAGGTGTGGGAAAAGCGGCATGGAGGTCAGCCCGGAAGAAGTCCCTTGCAAATGAAATACAAGAAGACTGGGAAAAACGGGAATCTCTTTCGGTTCTTCAGCGGAAAAACAAGTATCATTATCTGCATTGGAACCTCTTGGCTTCCACCAACCCCTTAAGTTGGGCAACTCTGACATCTCTAGATCTTCTAACAACGGCAACGGTGACGGTAAGTGAAAGCGATCGGTTTCACCGTCGTACGAAACGTACATAATTGCCAAGTGATGTAGAATCAGCGTCTTGAGAGATTGGAAATGTCTCAATGGTGGGAGATATTGGAGACTGGGAGTGTATAAAAGTCCCTGTCTGTGGAGCCGAATACTCAGCGGGAGATGCCACTCAGTCTCACCGACTTTATCTTCTCCACTTGGCCTCCACCATCCCTGCAGATTGGGCAATTCCGACAGTTTAAGGTATTCTAACGACGATAAACCGACGGTGTCACATTCACCATTGTCCGAAACATACAACAAGTTTGTCAACTTGATCAGACTCAGTATCTTGAGGGAAGGTAGTTGCTTCAATGGAGGTAGGCATTGAAACTTTGGACAGATGTAAAGCAAAAGCGTTTGGAGATTCCTCAGAAGAGGAAGCCAACTCGGGAATGAGAGCGCCCCGTAGTTACTAAGAACCAATTTCTTAAGATTCGAATGGGGCTCGAGAGCTTCCAAGGAACGCTCGTAGCTGGCGCTGAAGTCTGTAACACCTTCTAATAACATTCTCGGACCCTGATATGTTTCTTCAGAGCAATAATTACCGTCATCGTCAGAATCCTCATCGGTAAGAGCCCAAGACAACGTTAAGCTTTCGATCTTTTTCGCCTTCAGATTTGCAGCTTTATACTCGGCCTCCCTCGAGAGTCTCAGCTTATTAATACTCATACTGCCTCTCAAGTTGTTGACGGCCGCTAATTCACTTACTTGCGCTCTACGGTAAGATTCATAACCGCCGGGAAACCGCAGAGGAAAGTACGTCAATGTCTCGAGTTTAGTTAATCGGCTCAGCCCGCACGGAAGTGAAGTCAGACTATAGCAACCATAGACATCAAGATGCTTCAAGTTGACTAGATTCTTCAAATCGCTACACCATTCGGCCAGATTCTCACACTCATGGAGATTTAGCGTACCAAATCCGCCAACATTCCAACGGAATTGGGTAGCGCCCTCACTTTGGTATAAGAGAGATCGAGAAATCTCAAGCGCTTTAGCTTCCCGATATCGCATGGTAATATCTTGATTCCCGAGCGCGATAGATCCAAAGAGAGCAAGTTCCAAAGCTTGGTGAAGGAGCTCGGAAGTATCGTGATATCGTTGCGAGAAAGATCAAGATACCGTAAATGCTTGAGCTTACAAATTGAATCCGGTACGACTGTAATGCCTGAATCAGAGAGATCCAATGCGCCCAAGAATGTGAAACTGGAAACAATTTTTAAGTTTAAGGACTTGTTTGGTGATCCTACTTCATGAAATTTTGAAAAATAGCTCGACTTGGAAATAATTGCTCTCAACCTTCTCCGCTGCGACGTTGAATTCGAGATCAAATCCGGAGACTCGCCGCCAGAGCTTGAATCGATTTCAAGTCCGGTAATTGATAATGCTAGATCATGGGCAAGGTTTTGCATTTTGCATTTCACTTTTTTTCCATCATAGTACGATATCTCGTGGAAGAACGACCTCCAAAATAAATCCAAAAAATATTTGGAACCTACAGTTTCTAAGCACTCACTGGAATCCGATGATTTTAGAAATCCTTGGGCCATCCAGATTCGAATCAGCTTATGAAAGTCGATATCGTAATATTTTCCGAATCCCGCACATGAAGCAAAACACTGCTTCAAACGCGCAGGGAGATGATCGTAACACAATCTCAGCGCTGAGAAACTGAAATCGCGTTCGTTTGATCCGGAGAGTTTTGGTAGTTCGTCTTTGCAAAACGATCCCCACTCGGTTTCCGGATTTTTGTGGTACAGCAAGCCTCCCATTGACCTTATGACCAGAGGAATTCCTCCACATTTTTCCGCAATCTTTATCCCGATGTTCCTTGCGACAGAAGTCACTGAAAACTCTTGTCCTCGCTTGAAAGCAACACTTTTGAACAAATCCCACGAAACATCTTTCTCAAGCGCTCCTAAGAGGTACGGATTTTCTCTCCCGACGAATCTGGCAACCTTTTCGGTACGTGTAGTGACGATAACTCTGCTCTCGAATTTGCCGTTTGCTAATAACACTTCCAACTCTTGCCACGTTTGGTGGTTTTCATTGAGAAAATCATCAAGAATGAGTAGATATCGCTTTCCATTTAAGCGATCTCTTAGTTTACTTTTGAAGTAGTCAATCCCGAGGTCTACGGGGCTGTACGTAAGGCCAGAGACGGCGATTCTCTGAACGATTTGCTTCGTCTCAAGAGCGTCAGAGAGACACACCCACTGCTTGAGTTCAAACTTACTCGCCAAGATATTGCTGTTGAAAAGAAGCCGAACAAGCGCGATTTTTCCCAAACCACCGATCCCGAGAATAGGAATGACCAAAACATTGTCATGGTCGGGTTTTGGATCAATCAGGAGTTTGACAATGGCCCTCGTGTCGCGCTCTCTTCCGATCACTCCTGCTATGGCGACAGAAGGGCGAGCCAGTAAACCTCTTTCTTCTCCGCCGATGATTTCCTTCTCTTCTCTTAGTTTCTCGAGTTTGAATTCTTCGCCATTTTCAACAATCTGATCGAGTTTCTTCCTGATTTCCTTCGTTCTGTTTCCCTTCGAAACGAAATGCAAGCTGGTTTGAGGCAACAGAAGAAAAAGCTTGTAAGAATTTCATACACACACATATATATAAATGGAATAATAGTTACAACTTTGACACTGATGAGTTAATAAGAATTAAATAAATTCAACGATGAATCTGAGCTATTTTTACTTTTGTTTATAGTTCAACCTATGTATGAACTCTAGATATTAGATATGTTTAAGGTTGAGCTCCCGTTTCGTTGTTAAGAATCTTTTGTAAGTTCGATAGTTTGAACGCTTGGGATGGTTTAGGTTATATTTTTTGTAAATCCCTCGTATCTTTATTATAGTTTTCCTCCGTCATAAGCGAAGTGTTTATTACTAAATTTGACACGGGGTCACAAGACCAGTGAGCCCGACTATTATTAAAAAAAAAAAACTATGTATATTCCATTATGATTTCTTAGTGCCATTAATATGACTTTTAATGCTTATATGTCAACGGATGATGATATTGCGATCAATTAAGTTTTACACACACATGTATAATTATCATAGAGTTTGGCACTCTTAGTCCCTCATTTACGAGGTATGTGCATATGCGTCCCCTTCTGCTCTAAAAATAACGAAAATAGCTCGCATTTCATTATTTTCGTGTAGATTTGGACTCTTAATTCCTGAAACACTATAAATGACTCCTCGTTTATGATTTAGTACGGTTTTGGCCATTTGACCGTCAATTAAGATAAATTTCAGGACTTTTTATAATTTGAAAATATTTTTATTATTATTTGGTAAAATTACAAAATTATCCTTGAGTTAATTGAAGTGCTAAATAAGCCTTTTAAAAAAGTGCTAAATATTTTAAGACGTTCATTATTTTTAAATTATAAAAAGTCGTTAAATTTATTGTTATTAATTGATGGTCAAATGGTCAAATCCGCACCAAAATACTAATAGACGGATCTATTTCTGCAATTTCGAGAACGGAAGAGCCATATTCGCACGTTTATCGTAAAGGGACAGAAGCGACAATAGCTCTTGAATATACGTCTGGCTAAAGGAGTATTAGCGTTATATACAAAATTGTCTTTGATTTTCAAATGTCAAAAATAAACAGAGAGGGCATTTTTTTGTACTTCCGTTGACGCGACCGGAATTTAGTAGGAAAATTTGTTTGGCCATGAAGCCCGATTTGGCCCTGTCTAGTTCCGTCCCCAAAACCGGGGGTTCTTTTTCTTCAAAAAACCAGGAATCACGCGACGCGACCAGGCCTAAGCAGAAAAAAAATAGTCATATTACTTTGTGTGTGTGTGTATATATATATATATATATATATATATATATATATATATACCTTTTTAGCTAGCTCGTAATTTCCCGACAGCTCTGATCGCCGGAGAGCTTCAGCATTCATATCGTCGAGCAAGTCGTCGCTTTCATACAGCGCCTCTTCGAGGCTTTCGAGCCAGCTTCTGATTTTAGGCTCGCGAGTTTGCTTCTTCTCCGCATCGACGATCACAGCTTTGATCAGCGATAAGTTGCTTCCGATAAGCCGAATCTCGGTGTAAGAGCCACAGAGGGATCCGAGCTCTTTTGCTCCGGCATGTTTGAGCTCATCGAGGAGATCGTTGACGATAGGAGAGAGGATCAATTCTGCCATGAAACTTGATGTGGTTGACTTACAGAAGTTTGTGTACGTTCTTACAAAGCTCTATAATCCCATTTGAATTGTTTTAGTTTTAGTAATATTAGAGCACGTTTTTTCATTGTTGTTTAAAGCAAGTTGTTCGAGCCAGAATCTTTTTTCTTTGTTAATTACTGATAATATATATATATGGGTATAATAACGGCAAAAGCTCTTAAATTATAATCAATTGCTCCGGGGATACAAAGCTCCTTTTATAGCAAGAGAAATATGAAGTTCAAGAAAACTAGCTCTGTCAAATAAAAATTAGGGTTATTTTAAATAATGCCTATTTTGTGTAAAAAGTTTAAGAAAAATGTCCACCGTGTGTATTTTTTACTCTCACAGATGGGTATTTTTTAAAAACATTTTACACAAAATAGGCCATTTATTACAATTTCTATAAAAATTAATAGAGTAAAGACTCAAATAATTAAATTATAAGCAAATAAATTAAAGTAAAATTGTGTGAAGGAGACACATGTCCTTCTATTATATTTTTAACCGAAGTTGGACGGTCCACTAATGTTTTCAACAAATATTGGACGGAGCTAATGTTTCACAGAGCTTGAGTACTTTTTCTATAATTGAAAGAAACTCCCTGGTGCAGTTGACTATAATTTAGGTACTTTAACCACTATTATCTATTATATATATGGTTAAATTTCTTGGAAATGTTCTTGAATTGTTTATTTTAATTTGTATCAAAGTCATGTGATCAATTTGTTCTTTAAAATAAAAAATCAACGTAGAAAGTCAGAAGGAATAAAGGATAGTCGATATTTTATTTAGGGAGAATAGCGACATAAGTACTCAAAGTCTTTGAAAAGTTGATATTAAGTTTCTCTTTTTTTTTACGTGGCGAAAGTTGTCAAACTCTTATTTTGTGTATTTCTTCATATTTGTCTCCAGAACTAAACCACGTGTCAACTTTTTAAACCCATTAAATATATTACTGTTTATCATTGGTAGCTCAGTTTATTTTTTTATTATTAAAAATTGTATATTAAATGGGTTTAAAGACATGGCACGTGATGCGCTTCGGGGAGGAAACATTATGGAAAACACAAAATAAGAGTTTGACAATTTTTTCGCCGCTAAAAAAAAGAAACTTAATATCAACTTTTCAAAAACTTTGAGTATTTATGCCACTATCTTCCCTTTTTATTTATGTTATTAATTACCAGGCTAAAGTGCTCGAAGTTTTAGTCAAAGTGCACTTAAACTTTACAATTTGTCTACGGCTAAAGTATCCAAAGATGCTTTTTGTTCGTGACCAAGAACCTCCATCAAAACTCACTAACGGATGTAAGTGAGTGGGTTGACACATGATACGTGTCACACTAAAAAGTTATTATTTTCTATAACTAATTTTTTTATGATAAAGTTAAATTTATATATATGTTTTTATATGAGGCTAGCATTTAGATACTAGAGAATAGCATCAAATATGGTCATTGATTTTGGTCAACGGGGCATCAATATCCAACAAAGTAAAACTCAGGGGTTTAAATAAAAACTCCCCTGTTTTTTAACTGTCTCCACGTTGACTTTCTTCACTAACCTAACTGTCATTGTGTGAAACAAAGCCTGGTGGTTGAACCTCGAGTGTCAGAAACACACAAACACAACATAGACTCGAAATCTGGTAGTTGGAGAGAGAGAGATTAAGCTCACAAACAAGTCAAGTCATCATAAACATTGAATTTCCAATCCCATACCTTCCAGTCCCTCGCTACCTTCTCTTCAAACAGCAAAATGGTCTCTGCAAATTCCATTCCAACCAATAATCCCAAGTCTCCATTAATGGCAGATCACCACCTCCAACGACCAAGAAGCCATCACCACCACTCTCTCCCACTCCCAAGATGGGAAGACTCAAAATCCCATCTCTCTTCTCCAAGCCCAGAATCCACCTCCCCAATGAGCTGCTTCCCTACTCCGATCCCAGCCGGCAGAATCTCGTCGAGAAACCCGACACGGCCTCGAACGGAGTCGCCAGCCCCGTCATCTGGTTTTTCCGCAGATTCTTGTCCGGAAGTACGGCCGCGATGATCAGCTTCAGTTGTGCATACTTTGTGTTAATATTTATCAATTTTGTAATGAATTTGAGCAGATAAGATTGATGGAGGTTCGAGGAGTGAGGCTGAAGAGAAGGTTTATTCATGGCTTTACGCATTGGCTCAATCTCACAAAGACTTGGTTTTTGAGTATGTTCATTCCACTGAAAGAGGTCCGTTTATATATACATTCGGATAATTGCGGTACAAGTACCTAGAATAAAATAAAATAGTGTTGCGTATTCTTAAGCTTTGAATTGCATTGAATAAATACTCAATGTCGTGATATTCACATTTTCGAATAATACACTCCCGCGTGTCTATGTCAATGTTAAATCATTTACACGTGAATAAATCTCTTAACGCTAACACAAACACATGGGATAGAATAACGTGAATTTCACAATTTAAGTATCTATCCAGCGCAATTGCAAGCTTTGGATTAATCATACCGTGCCATTTTGAAAAACTTTGGGTACTTTTTTCACAACCATTTCTTCGATTAAAACTTCTTAAGTAAATATGCACATGCACAATTTTCAGGTTTATATTATATTTTCAACTAAGTACATGAATTCTGAAAATATAACAAAAACACCCCTCAGTTTTCAGTCAATAGTTTTATAGTTTTTTTGCATGTAACACCTTTGATTTATCTTATGTTAGCAATTTTAAATTTTTATAAAAACAAATTGGTTGCATTGCAGGACTGAGCTTCACAGAGGCAGAGAGAAGATTAAGAGAAAACGGACCGAATGTTCCGATAGATTACTCGTTCCCGAAATGGTGGAATCTTCTATGGAGTGCCTTCTTTCACCCTTTCAACATCATCTTGATTGTCTTGGCTGCAATTTCTTACATCACAAGTGACAGCCCAAATGGCTGTATCATGCTCGCTCTCGTCCTCGTCAGTGTCTCCCTCCGGTTTTACCAGGTACTTTATCCAAGATACCGATATTGTACTATCGAAAGATCGAATATCGTGTTTTCGGTATTTTTTTTAAAGGAAACTCGAATAGCAAATTTAGAATTTTATAGAATTTTTTAAATTGTTTAATCGGTATAATTAGTTTAGTCCTAAACAGAATTTTAAATTCCGAATTCTGTTACTGCTCTTTTCCGAATTTGTATTCTCAAAAAACGGAGACGAAATTTCTGCTCAGACATTTCTGATTCTGGTCGGAAACATAGATTCTGTTTCCAACAAAGATGGAAAATAAGAACTAAAAGTTTGCGTTTTCCCATCTAAGCAGCTTTCTTCGGAAATCGGTTTGAACTCCCTTTTTTTTTTCCTTCTTACAACCGTTGGATTCAATGTCAGGAATATAGCAGCTCAAAAGCAGCCATGAAACTCTCGGAATTTCTGCGGTGCCCTATCAAAGTCCAGCGATGTGCAGGTCGGGTTGTGCAGACAGAGTTGGTCGTTCAAGTCGATCAGAGAGACGTCGTCTCCGGTGACATCATCATCGTCGAGCCCGGAGACCTTTTCCCCGGAGACGTGAGGCTACTATCGTCCAAACATCTCGTTGTAAGGTAACGTAATTACACAACTTCAATTTGTAACATAAGCCTGCTCTTAAATATTCTCAGAGCAATCCTGATTTCCCCGAGTCCCGGGTTTTCAACCCGTCTTGAGCAGCCAAGCCTCGCTGACCGGAGAGTCTTGGACGACCGAGAAAAGGGCCGATGTCAGAGAAGATCGCAACACTCCTTTGATAGACTTGAAGAATATTTGCTTCATGGTACGGATAAATTTCTTTAACATTCAGTCCAAACAGCTGAAGCTTTAAATCATGCATGCGTGTGATAGTTATTTTAGTGGCTAAAGTACCCAAAGTTAAAAAACCGTGTTGTTGACCATATTTTCCATGGGAATGAAAGGGTCGCCACATAGCATTTGACTAATAACCGGTATTTCTCTTGGACGGAAAATGTTGTCAATTAACATGGGAAGAAAATGTAACAATAAACAAGTCTAGGAAGGAACATATATTCAAAAATTTCCAAGGACTTGATTGATAAAAATATATTAAAAAATATCTAGCAATTGGATCCATTTTTTATACAGGAAATATACAGCAAAAGCAGATCTTCTAAACTAAGAAAAAAATTCACTATTTTATCAACAATTTATCGTCGGTTTTTGCAGGGAACAGATGTGATATCAGGCAGCGGGACCGGTCTCGTGGTGTCAACGGGATCAAAGACGTACATGAGCACTATGTTCTCCACCATAGGCAAGAAAAAACCACCTGATGATTTCGAGAAAGGCGTTCGCCGAATCTCTTATGTCATCGTCGCGGTGATGCTCGTGGTCGTTGTAATCATCGTTGTGTCGGCTTACAGTTCATCTCACGACGTGAGTGCAAGCATCCTGTTCGGAATCTCCGTGGCGAGCGCTATGACTCCGCAAATGTTGCCGCTCATTGTGAACTCGAGCCTCGCGAAAGGAGCGATGTCCATGGCTAAAGATAGATGCATAGTCAAGAGCTCCACTGCTATAAGGGATATGGGATCTATGTAAGTTCTGCTTATGTTAATTGCCTCATAAGTTAGAAAATGTGCTTAAATTCCCTGCAATTTTTAGTCTCTTTCCTTTCTCTCTACTCCTAGAGTTTTGATAAAATGCTGAAATTGATTTCTTCTTCCTCTTACAGGGACATCCTATGCATCGACAAGACGGGTACGCTAACCATGAACAGAGCAATAATGGGAAACTTTCTCGACAGCCGAGGCTTACCGAACGAAAATGTTTTACGTTTCGCCTTCCTCAACTCGTACTTCAAAACAGACCAGAAATACCCTCTCGACGATGCAATCTTGGCACACGTCTACACAAACGGATTCCGGTTTCAACCCTCCAAGTGGAAGAAGATCGACGAGATTCCTTTCGATTTCATCCGCAGAAGGGTCTCAGTCATCTTGGAACTCGAAGGAGAAGACAGGAACCAGAATCTCAGAGAGCAGTTCATGGTGACTAAAGGAGCACTTGAAGAAGTCATGAGAGTCTGTTCTTTCAACGAGCATTTTGATACGGGCGAAAGTACCGCTTTCTCCCCCGAGGACTATCAGAGAATTTTGAGCATGAGTGAAGAGATAAGCAACGAGGGATTAAGAGTCATCGCAGTTGCGATAAAGAGGCTTAAAACGGTGAGTTTAGATACAGTTACCAAGCTTCAAACACCGGTGCCCCAGAGAATCGGTATTTATGGACCCCGGCTTTAAGAGCTAGGACCGGTTTCAACAAATTGGAACCAGTGAAAAATATACTAGTTCTGATTTATCATATTAATTTTTTAAACCGGTAAAAGAAATGGATTTATCGGTTACCAAAAAATGGTTTTTACATAACGGAACCATAATTGATATTACAGGAAAAATGGAATCGGGAATAAAAAAACCTCAATATAGCAGTTGCCAATAGTGATTTCACCATGCTGCAAAGTTCCGGATTCTTCGTATAGTTTCGTAAGACAAGGGCCAAAACTGGGCCGAGGGTCAAAATGTAGTTTACATTTGTTTTTACATTATATGATATAAAGACCAAACAACATTTTTGTTTAAATGAAATACATGTTCTGCAGAAACCAACAACGAAGGAGTCCGGGAATGACTATGAGACTTTCGAATCCGACATGAGTTTTCTCGGCATTATAACATTCTACGACCCTCCTAAAGACTCGGCAAAGCAAGCTCTATGGAGATTGGCAGAGAAAGGAGTCAAAGCGAAAGTACTTACTGGCGATTCACTCTCTTTGGCAATCAAAGTATGCAAGGAAGTCGGAATCCGAACAACCCATGTGGTGACCGGTCCCGAGCTTGAGCTTCTTCAACAAGAAGCCTTCCACGAGACAGTCAAACGAGCCACGGTTTTAGCTCGGCTCACACCGACGCAGAAACTTCGAGTCGTTCAGTCCCTGCAAACGACAGGTGGCCACATAGTCGGGTTCCTCGGCGACGGCGCAAACGACTCTCTCGCCCTTGACGCCGCCAACGTGGGCATATCAGTCGATTCTGGAGCCTCAGTCGCAAAAGACTTTTCCGACATTATCTTGCTCGAGAAAGACCTCAACGTCCTAGTCGCAGGCGTTGAGCACGGGCGGCTCACATTTGGGAACACCATGAAGTACATCAAGATGTCGGTAATCGCTAATTTGGGAAGCATAATCTCGCTTTTGATCGCGAGTTTGGTCCTCGACAACGAGCCGTTGACTCCTAAGCAGCTGCTCACGCAGAATTTCCTGTACAGCATCGGTCAGATGGCGATTCCGTGGGATAAAATGGAGGAAGATTACGTAAAAGTCCCTCAAAGGTGGTCTGAAAAAGGCTTACCGATGTTCATTGTCTGGAACGGGCCGGTATGCACTCTCTGCGATTTCGTCACCCTTGTGTTCATCTGGTATTACTATAAGGATCGCTCTTCGGACATTAAGTTCTTCCGTTCCGCTTGGTTCGTCGAAGGGCTTCTGATGCAGACTCTGATCATCCACTTGATCCGAACGGAGAAGATTCCGTTCATTCAAGAGATTGCCTCGTGGCCGGTAATCCTGTCGACGGTTGTGATTTCCGCCATTGGAATCGCAATACCGTTCACTCCCATTGGCACGGTAATGGGTTTTGTTTCCCTTCCATTATCGTACTTCGGATTTTTGGTGGTGCTTTTCGTAGGATACTTCTTTATTGGTCAAGTGGTAAAGAGACTATACATTTTGATACATAAAAGATGGATTTAACAAATTGGAAGATTTTTTTTTTTTTTCAACGTATATTACTGAGAAGAATAGCATGTCAATGTCAACAATTATTTGATATTTTCTCTATTTAAATACAACAAGAATATGGTGGTAAAACTAAAATTCGACGAAAACTCGCGATGGATGCTCTCCAACTACGAGTCTTGGAGCTTCGAAGATGCGAATTGTCACGAGGCTTGAAGAAGATAGGAAAAAGTAAAAGATAGTCCTAACATAGTCATACTCTTCAAGTTCTGTTTGTAAATGTAGCCTGACCTACCTGCATACGAAATTCATATTTATATACATAAATATATTACCCGCTTTTGTAATTTTGCGCAAAATTATATCTTCTATTTTAAAATTTGCCCCTTATTCATCATTTTAAAATTTGGCTTTTATTTTATATATCCTCTTGTCTAATTTTTTTACAAACATACACCATCTATTTCCCAAAAAGCCAAAATATCATCTATAGTCAAATTTAGGGATTTTTTTTTTTTTTAAGAAAATGAATCAAAAGTAGAAAGTAGTAGTATGGTCAATTTTCACATAAGAGGGTATATTTTGGTTGTTTTTTTAACATAGAGGATGTATTTTTGAAAAATAAAAATAATAATATGTGGTATAAAAAGAAAAAAGAAAAAGAAAATATCACTTCATACATAATAGATCATATGGCATGCCATCTAGCAAGGTTAATTTCAGTGAAAACGAAAGGATCTGATGAGTCTAGAGAATTACCTAACTGGAGATAGTTGTTCCTGATGTTCCATTCGAAATCCCAGTGATTTCTGTCGTTTTTAAGCGTCCAATAAGTCCATCCAAACGAAGCTTGATCGTAAGCTTCTAACTGTGCCTTACCGAAGTTTTGGTATTCCGTCCGAGAACCGTTCGCCACGCTCCACTCGTTAACCCACTCCCCTGAAGTTTTACCCCCATTTCGAGCAAGAAATAGCGTTCAGAGTGATTTCGACACTTGATCATGAAATAAGGTGTTGACGTATATTCGGTCTTACCAATAAAAACAAGCGAGCCATTGACGCTGTTCAATGCTCTTAGCTGAGCTTCCCTGCTCTTGTGTATGAATTGTATATTATCCAAAGAGCTCATGTTATCGAAATAAGTATCAAAGAGATTGTAATAGTGTAAATCCACCACCAAATTATGCGATCCGATGTCGGCTTGGAGAAGCTCCATCGGATCTGCATGGCCAATTCTCTGACAGATTATCACGTAAGCAGATCCTGAGTACTTCCGTACCGTTTGATAGCCTTGTTTGTAATACGAAACTAGGGTTTCCAGTGGGACCGTGCCTACAAACGGTTCATTCAACAGCTCGATTCCCAACAAGGCAGGATGTTTTGCGTACCTGCAATACAATGCCCGACGAGTTTTGCAGGCTCGTGGTCAAACCAACTTATTCATTTACAAGCGATAACACCGCAACCAGTAGAAAGAAACTGAATCAAAGCCTGTATTTCATGAAAGATATGAACTCGAAAATACCGCGAGGCGAGAAAATCTATGACGTGCAATGTTTGTGAAATATGATCTGAAGCAGGCCAATTCGTGGTACCGTCTCTGCTTGAACTGTGTTCCGCTCCATTTTGGGATCCCGGAGCCGCGTGAAGATCTATTATGCACCTTATGTTGTAGGATCTGCACCGTCACTCTTGATTTATCAAAAAAGGAAATATAATGAATACTAAGTATAAAATAAGCGGGAAAAACAGACATACTGTGCCCATAAAAATGCATTGTCTAGAGCTTCCAAACTTCCAGCGATATATGGGGAAGGAGGGTCCGGATCATAAGCGATCCACCAGCCGACCGGAATTCTCACTGTATTAATCCCGTGTCTATGCAGAAAATTGAAATCCTCTATTTTGATAAAGCTGTTTCGATGTTTCTGCGATTGTATAAGGGCGGTAAGTATATGAAAAAATAGAAGTAATTATCAGTTGTCCTCCCTGAACTTATTGTTGTTTTGTCTCAATTTGCCCTTGAACTTTTTGCTTTGTTCTCAGTTCTCACCAAAACTTTTCTTTCTTATCGTATAGTTTCGGTTTGCCTCTTCTCTAATCAATATATAATGGTCTTTTTTTAATTTTAGACTATATCCAAAGATTTAAAAAAAATTCACAAAGCAAAGGGAAATCGAATGAGATTTAATGCACGTGGTTTAAGCTTTGAGAAAAACGGTAAGGTATAAAGGAGAAGAGTTGAGCTGAAACAATCCTACAAGTTCAAGGTGAAAAATATTACAAATAAAAGTTCAGAGCGTAAACTAAGACAAAGCGAAAGGTTAAGGGGGGAAATCAATACAACCTTAAGAACTCGTTCCGCCTCTTCTGGTCCGTAACCATTGGCAAGTTGATAATCTCCGTGCAAGTTATTCGAAGCAATGATCAGCTGAAACGTTGCTGCATTGTCGTCCCATCCCGGCTGCCCCGGAAAGTCTGCTGATAGCTGACCGCCAATTGCAGCCTTTAAGGAGATCATTTTATATTATATTAATAAACCTTTTGATCTATAGCAACAATAATTTTGAACTTAATTAATTTGCAACGATAAACTAGAAGGAAAATTTAATTAAATACATTCTTTAATTCACTGCTGTAAAGAAGATATTGAGCTAAGAAATTTAACAGAATTTACTCAAATATATATCATCAATAATCACTATTTATATTAGCATGGCAACTATTTTTTAATTGCAGAATACTACATTGGTCTTCAATAATTTGCTTTATAGGTCCAGTTGGTTAGTCACACAATAAAGAACTCAGAACATTAATTCGGAACCGAGTCAATTACACTACTTAAAATTAAGAAATACATATGGCAATATTGATTTTTTCTTTTCTATTAAATTTATATAATGTCTTTGTAGGCAAAAGGCAAAGCTCAAAATCTAACCTGCAAATAAGCTTCAGTATTTGTTTTTATATGTATCCTATCATTATTCCTTTCGATGTGGAATGTCTCGGTCGTTGAAGGCGATTGTGCAGAAGCAGAAACCGAGCATCCTACGCCAATGCACGTTAAAAATTGGCCTTGGGAGGTACGGAACTGAAACTGAAATTCGGAAACCCTCCATAACTACAGAAAAGAGAGAAACAAGCCTTTAAAACAGATTAAAGTTTAAGCCTAGATCACAAAGATTTACATTTTACCCAGCAAGTATTTTTTGAATTGCCCACTTTAATATTAATTCATTTCCACACGTAAAGAGATGAATTCCCAATCATTTTATTTTAATATATAGAACCGAATGACAAAGGTAGCGGCCGTTCCTTTGAGAACACGAACAAACAAAGACGAAAGAGAGTATGCCAAAACTTATGTCCCGTCTCCCCCGGGATCGGCGCCAAATATAGGTAGTAGGAAACAAGGATCCCTATTTATACAATCTACCCAAAATACCCCTAATAACCAAAAACTTGAATAACATCATAATTTCATTCACATTACATTGAACCTATCAAAGGCATTACTAATGTATTGACCATAAAGAAAATTTCATATAAATTCCATCGAAGTATCTAAAACGCACATTAGTCAGTGAATAAATAAATAAATAAGTGAAAAAGAAAATTACTAGCAAATTATTCAGTGAGGATCAAACCCTGAAGGTTTCCCATGATGAAGCAACATCTCTGTCAACCGTGACATTCATACCGCCACCGTTATCGGCAGATACATACTTATGCGACGTCACAGACTTGAATTGGACCTCAGTTCCATCCTAAAAAAAATTCCTCAAATTGAGTCAATCCCAAAAACTCCATACAAATATATACATATATATATATATAAACACAAAAAATGGAGAGAAAAGCTTACAAGCATGTCTCCATTGGGAATGTCATGAAACAATGAAGGTTTGATCCAACCTTCAATGACAAGCCAACCTCCCAAGTTCACTCCTTTTACTTTGGAGCCCCCATATAATCCTTCAACTGAGTCCATGCAATAAACAACCATTCATTATATATACACTAATGAGAGCACCCGGCATTTTTCAAACCAAAAGGCCCGGGAAAATGGGACCGAACCGCAAAAGGCCAAGAGCCCGGTGTCCAGTCAAGTTTTTTTTTTTGGCCCTGTTTCTAGTTTTTTATTCCCCGGTAGGCCCAGAAAATGGGCGAATAGATACAGAAAGCCCGGTCCTTTGTCCTTTTTTTTTCTTTTCTAAATACCCGGCCCGCTTCCCGGTCTTATAAACACCGGGGTATCCCGAAATCGGGACTGGTTTTGGTAGTCTAAGAAAAATGCCGAAAGCTCAGTACCTTATCCAGTTTTAGATCCATCCCAATTCCGATATCGGGACCGGTTTGGTAGGCCTGTTAAAAACCGGGCCGGGCTGAACAATGGCCTAAAGCTTGGTACCCGCTCCGGTTTTCAGCCCAGCCCGGTTCCTGATTTTTACAAAAACTGAGCTATACCAATATGGGGACCGGTTTGATGGGCCCGGAAATACCGGTAATCTATCCGGTTTATGGCTCACCCTTGCAGAAACCCAAAAGAAGTAGTTTTACTTACCTGAGGATGCTCTGAAGAAGATGAGGCAACTAGCGAGCAAATATGCGAATGCCCATTTTCCGAAAGCCACTTCCATGGCGATTCGCATTGCTGGGAAATGGCAAGAAAGGCGAGATATAGAGGCCATGGAAGAGAAGAGTATAGTAATTCTTTCCTTATAGTAGTGGGTTATACGAAATTCAACTTTTGCACAAACAAAGATGTTCTTTCTGACGTACTCGAATAATGATGATGATGACACCTTTGTCTTTGTGGACGAACCCCATTCAGATGAAGAAAAGAACAATGGTGTCTCTCTGTCCGTGGTCACTGTCAAACAGACTGAAGAAAAAATGAGTATTTGCAAACGGAGCTCCCTATACTTTTACCTAAACTGCAAATACCTCCCTAAATTTTGTTTTGGAGCAAATCCTACTTAAAGTAAGTTTTTTTTTTCATTGGGCCGAAGCCCGAAGTCTCAAATGTGAAACATTTTACTTCTTACTAAAATTCCTTTTTTTTTTTAATTGCTTTTATAGAATTATGGATGGTCGTTAAGTCTTGGATATAGGTTATTAAAAAGAGTCAATATTTAAAGAAAAACAAAATAATAAACATTGGTATTATACTTTTATCGCGATAAAAGAAAAATGGAAATACATAAGTTATATTTTGAGTAACTTATGAATACTTTTGTCGTCGTATGTGTCATCTAATTATGTACGCATTAGTAGAAATATTGTATGTAAAGCTCATGATCATTGACTAAGTCAACCCATTTGGCTGCTTGACTTATTGTTGATGTGAGTATGTGAGAAACGCAAATCATGCTCTCATCAGAATTGACTGTGCTTCAAAATATGTTGGTCAATTGTGAGATTTACATACATATAATCCGTTTTAGTTTTAAGTCCATCGTCTCGTTGGCTAATTTCCAATGACTTTGATGCATCGGAGAAACTCAAATTAACAAAGCTCGGTCGTTGATTCACGCACAAATGTCAATCAAAGCTCGATGATTCATGCAAAAATTAAAGGGTTTCGATACAAATTTTCAAATTCTCACAATTTATATTACTCAATTGGAAAATTCATTCAATATATGGAATTTAAAAAAAGAAAAAGAAAAATATAACGATAATTATGCGGAAAATCCACAAAATTGAAAACGCATCGACACATGCGGAAACTACGTTTATAGGGCTAGCAAGCAAAATCAGCGATAAGCATATATATGGAATGGAAGGTACGTTATACGTACGTACCCTCTTATTTCAAGACACAATAATAATCATGTGCTTGGCTTATTTAAACAAGCAAAGCTTATTATATAGATATATAAACATATATCTAATTGAAGTTCATCTGGTATTTTTTCTGTCCATTTGGTGAGAAAAGACCGAAATTCCTCTCCTCGAACCGAGAGATCCATGAATCGGGATCCTAATGCATATAGATACAAATGGTCCAATGGGAGCAAGAATTTACAGAAACATTTGGAACATTTCATTTCTGAGCAGGAGAGCCGTTTTCATTTTCAAGTAGTGTTCGATCGATTACGTATTAATCAATATTCGATTGATTGGTCTGAGGTTATTGACAAAAAAGATTTGTCTAAGTCACTTCCTTTCTTTTTGTCCAAGTTTCTTCTCTTTTTTTCTAACTCACTTCCTTTTTTCTTTGTGAGTTTCAGGAATATCCCCATGCATAGGTCCGAGATCCACATCTATGAATTGAAAGGTCCGAATGATCAACTCTGCAATCAGTTGTTAGAATCAATAGGTCTTCAAATCGTTCATTTGAAAAAAAGGAAATCCTTCTTATTGGATGATCATGATACTTCCCAAAAATCGAAATTCTTGATCAATGGAGGAACAATATCACCATTTTTGTTCAATAAGATACCAAAGTGGATGATTGACTCATTCCATACTAGAAAGAATCGCAGGAAATCTTTTGATAACACAGATTCCTATTTCTCAATGATATCTCACGATCAAGACAATTGGCTGAATCCCGTGAAACCATTTCATAGAAGCTCATTGATATCTTCTTTCTATAAAGCAAATCGACTTCGATTCTTGAATAATCCACATCACTTCTGCTTCTATTGTAACAAAGGATTCCCTTTTTATGTGGAAAGTCTCAAAAATTATGATTATACGTATGGACAATTCTGCAATATCTTGTTCATTCGCAACAAAATATTTTCTTTGCGCGGCGGTAAAAAAAAATGCTTTTCTGGATAGAGATACTATTTCACCAATCGAGTTACAGGCGTCTAACATATTCATACCTAAGGATTTTCCACAAAATGGTGACGAAAGGTATAACTTGTACAAATCTTTCCATTTTCCAATTCGATCCGATCCATTCGTTCGTAGAGCTATTTACTCGATCGCACATGGCAAAGATGTAAGTCTCGATCGGCCTCCCAGGCCTCTTCGGGGACCCGCTCTTCACGTGCTGCACGAGCTTGTTGTTGTACATCCTCGCGTTGTCCACCGTCGCTCCCCTGTCCCCAAATGAGGGCCATCCGCTCTCCGACACCACGATTTCCAGCGCGCCCCCGCCGGCCTTCTCCAGCGAGGCGTAGACCGTGTCCAGGATCGCGTCGAAGAGGTTTTGGTAGCGGAGGTTGTTCCCGTTGTCGTGCACCACTTCTGACGGAGCCGTGAAGAGCGCATAGTCGAGGCGGATTTCCGAGTTGTCGAGGTAGCTGAAGTAAGGGTAGAAGTTGACGAGCAGCGGGGACTTGTTGTCCTCTAGGAAGCGGATGACGGGGGCTAGCATCCGTCCGAAGTCCGCTTTGAATACGCCTTGGGAAGGAGGGAACCCGTCGACAGCACCGTTGTAGGTGGCGGTGGAGACTTTGATACGCCCGGCGAGGCCGAGCTTGGCCACCGCGTTTTGGACGTTCTGCATGGCGCGCACAAGGAGCCCAGCAGCGGCTTCGTCGGCTTTTCCGGGCGTGATCTCGTTGCCGACGGCAATGTACCTGAGGAACAGATTTAAAGAAGAAGAAAAAAGTGGAGCTGGTTATTCCGAATTTTATAACTTGTACAATCCGAAATTCCGATTCCTTATTATTTATACATATTTAGTATAAGATATAATTTGGATGGTAGGACTGTGATCTAATGATCTAGAATCATTTTTATATGGATCCAAATCATCAATTTTATATTTTTTTTTCCGGTTTTTGTTAACTTAGAATCAGTATTTCCTAATTCCCACATTAACCGGACTACATTTAACATTAGGCACATGTACGTTTCCAGCCCGAGTCTTAGTAGGTCCGCCCTTACTTGAATTGCACGTCGGCAAAGTTCCGAACATTGTTTTGAACCCACGTGTCTGCCTCAGTCTGGCTGCCTGCAAGGCGTTGGATGTCGTGATTGGCGACGCCGAGGATGAGCTCAATGCCGGTGCCACGGAGGGCTTCGAGGGCGCCGAGGTTGGGGTCATAGAGGCGCATTCTTCGGATGTTGCTCCGCGAGAAGAGGCTCATGACTTCGCGCGGCGGTGGCAAGTTGTCGCCCAGCATTCCGTAGCACACTCCGATGTTGGCGTCAACTGTTGGTCGATTGGTTGGTCAGACCATAAGTCAAAGCAAAAACTCTGACTCACGTGAGTCATAGATGATGAAATTTCATATCAAGTAAAAACCTTCCCATTGAAGTGACTAATATTAGTAAGTAATTTAATACTAGCTAGATTGATTGAGAATGTGGTTTTGGGGCCAAACTGATTTTTTTTTTTTTTTTTTTTTTAAAAGGGGATAACTGCGGCAAATAAATCAAAAAGTACCTAATAGTAGCATATTTTAATATTCACTTTTTCGTGGCAAAAATTCCAAAAAAACAAAAAATTGTTCCTCTCAAGTTCCAACTGTTTGTTTTAATTTTTAATCTGTTAGCCATAATGTTAAGTATCACGTGTCACACTTCTCTTATTAGTCAATTCGATGCATGGTCTGATGGGGAAAAAACTCATGAAAAGGAATTGGGTACTAATGGAATTAACCTTTACTTTGTCACTAATATCTTACGGGTACTTATGCATCAAATATATTTTCGATAAGTACTGAAGATCATAACTTGTAGTTTTTTTTTTTTTTTTTGAAAAAAAGAATAACTTGCAGCGTTTTAGAACAAGCAACATTACATTATTATTAATGATTTTTTTTTCTCACAGTAGTAAGCTAAGGAGTACATTATAAGAACATTATTACACCGTATTATATATATATATATATATATATGTTAATGAATGCAAGATTTAGTGTGTGGTGGAAAGAAATAGAGAGAGATAGACCTGATTTCTCAAGAGTTGCAAAGAGAAGGCCAAAGAGCATGGAATGAGCTTTGCCAAAAACAGCAAGTTTAGAGACTGCCATTGTGAGAGTTCTCCACAATAATAAACTTGAAAACTCTGCTTATTCAAATGTTGCTCATCACCTATCCTTTTATAGGAGAAAATAATAATAATAATAATAATAATAATAATAATAATAATAATAATAATAATAATAGCTCTTCTTTTACGATAATGGATTTGGCCATTTTTGTTGGTTAACAGAAAATTTAACGATAATAGCAAAATTTTGGCTCATTCATTTCATAAATTCTGAAGAGTATGTTCCGTATTAAATTAATTGATCCGAAACAGTTTTGATTTAATTTATTTTATTTAAAATTATAAAAACCATTACATTTCCATTTTATTGACCAAATAAGCGGGAAAAATTTACCTTAAAATTATAAAGGGTTAATTGCGGAAAAAATACTCAACCTTTATCAATATTCTCCGATAGGTACCTAATCTCAATAAACGTAGGCAAAAGTACCCAACGTCACAATTTTGTTGCCGACCAACTAACACCATTAGACACTGCCAACGTGGCCGTTAGGCTGTCTCATGTGGCATGCCATGTGGCCAAAGGTTGGGTACTTTTACCGCCACATGGTATTTAAAAAAATGAATTTTTTCTTTCCCGTCGGCCAATATGTTTTTATTTTTTTTACGTATATAAAACATGATCAAATAATTTTATAAAATATGTACTTATAAAAAATATGTTATTTTATTAATAATCAAATAATTATTTAAAAATTATTAGTTTTAATTTATTTAAAAAGAAAATATTTCCCGTGGAATTTTTTTATTTATTTTAATTTTTTTACATATGTTAAATATAATACAATAGTTTTATAAAATTTGTTTTTATAAAAAAAATATTTTTTTCTTACAAGAACAATTTATAATTTTCAAATAGATTATATTAAAAAATTTAAACTAAAACATTGTTGTATATAATATCACGGGAATTTTAATATTAAAATTAAGGCATGATATGATTTTTAAAGACATATAACGTATATGAAACTAAGGCATGATTAAAACAAATAATTGTATCATATACGGTTCAAACTGAATTTAAACTGAAAATTTGGTGATTGGTTAAAATTGTGTTTAACCTTAATAGCGTTATTTTTTTTAGTACGCATATTTTAGTTTTTCTTTTTTTCACTTTAAAACAACGCTATTATGGTTAAACACAATTTTTACCAATCACCAAACTTTCGGTTTAAATTCAGTTTGAACCACATTTGATACAATTATTTGTTTTAATCATGCCTTAGTTTCATGTATGTGATATGTCTTCAAAAATCATATCATGCCTAAATTTCAATATTAAATGCCCGTTATATTATATATAATAATGATTTAGTTTAAAAAATGTAATATAATCTATTCGAAAATTATAAATTATTCCAGTAACCAAAAAAATATTTTTTTAGGATAAACTGCGGCTAATGTATCCAATGTTTAATCTTTTGCAGATTATGTACTCAATATTTATTTTTGGTGGCTAATGTACCCAATGTTTGATATGTTAGATATTCTCGTGCTTTCCGTCACTTGACCGTTAGAGAGTTATCATCCTCTATAAATACACTTTTTGTATTTTTGACATAACTCACTCATTTTTTGTCCAAATTTTATGTACGATCTATGGTTGGAAAGATAAGAGATAGATCTACAGCTTTGGTGTTTTAAGTTTTTTAAAACAAGTTTTAAAAAAAAATACGAAATTCAAATACAACGTTAAATTGGACGATAGTTTGATGCAAAATATTTATTTCGAGTAAATTTTAATATACTTAATTACTTTTTACAATGAAACATAAAACTAAAAAGTTGTAGATAAATATTTTATCTTTCTAACATGTATTTATTTATAAATTTTGGACAAAACATGAGTGAGTTATGCCAAAAATATGAAAGATGTGATGTGAAATAATCTTTCATATTTTTGGCATTACTCACTCATTTTTTGTTCAAAATTTATAAATAAACACCCGTTGGAAAGATAAAATATTTATCTATATAATTTTCAGTATGTTTCATCATAAAAAGTCATCAAGTATACTAAAATTTGCTCGAAACAAATATTTTGCATTAAACTAACGTCTAAATTTACGTTCTATTTGAAATTTCTTATTTTTATAGAACTTATTTTACAAAACTTAAAATACCAAAGTTTTAGATCTATCTCTTATCTTTACAACCATAGGTCGTGCATAAAATTTGGACAAAAAATGAGTGAGTTATGTCAATGATACGAAACGTGTACATATAGAGGAAGATAACTCTCTAACGGTCAAGTGACAGAAAACACGAAAATATCTAACGGATCAAACATTGAGTACATTAGTCACCAAAAATAAACATTGGGTACATTATCCGTAGAAGATCAAAAATTGGATACATTAGCCGCAGTTTACCCATAAAATAACAACATTTCAACACTATTAATACGTAAAATTATCCAAGTAGAGTATAATTTTGCGCTGAAACTTCTTAGTATGATAAAAATTTTCTCTCCATTGTATTGTACTACATCTATATTTATTGTTAACAAAAAAAATCGACATATGTATATGATATTATTAAGGGATAATAGCGCCATAAGTCCACAACCTTTACTCAACTGGGGTGGCATAGCCCCAACCTCATTTAATAGCGATATAAGTACCAAAAGATGATTTCCATCATATTTGACTAACGAAAGTAGTCAACGTTTGCGTGGTCAGCTTCTCATCAACATGGACGCCACGTAATCCGACATGTCACCATACACGTCATCCTCGCGTCATCAAATTTAATGCAATCCCCATTAATTTTGCATTAAATTTGATGACGCGAGGATGACATGTATGGTGACATGTCGGATTACGTGGCGTCCACGTTGACGAGAAGCTGACCACGCAAACGTTGACTACTTCCGTTAGTCAAATATGGACGGAAATCATCTTTTGGTACTTATACCGCTATTAAATGAGGTTGGGGCTATGCCGCCCAGTTGAGTAAAGGTTGAGGACTTATGCCGCTATTATCCCTATTATTAATTAGTAAGTCTCTGAGTGGCGCATGCAGCGTTCAAAACCTAAGTACTCAGCAAAATACGTATTCTCATTAGGGTCGTAAGAAGCTAATATTTATCTTTACTTTTATTTTTATTTAGTTGTGCAAAGATGATTTATAATAGCTAATTAGCTGATTATATATCACTTATATCCAAATTATCTGATAATATACTGAATAATATTTCGTTGAATTTAATAAAACAAATTCGATTAGGAGCTTCAAATATATTAACATTATCTATTTGTTTTTAAAATAGATGTTATTAATTATGTGTTTAGAAAAGAAAACAGTCAAAAACTTAGAAAAAAAATTACATTAGGTTTTCCCTTAACTGAAATCTTGAACCGCCTACGCGGCCACATGTGTATTCCATAATTTGTAGTAGCGAGAGCATCATAGTATATTATTATGCAAATAATATTAATTTGTAGAGACTATAATGTACTTAATAATGTATCATATAATATAATATCATTGCTAAACGAAGCAAATTACATCAAAGTGTCTTCACAACGTACTTATTATTTAAACTTACTTTCATGCATTTTAAGTATGCATAACAGCCTAACAGGGCATATATATATATATATATATATATATATATATATATATATTTCTAATTATCGTTGACTAAGTCAAACTGATCCCATACTTTGACTGTTTGTTCGGGAAGAAAAGTCCCCAATGCTTCTCTAACTCAGGGGTCTTCCGATTCTCGTTGAACATGGCGAACGCATAAGTCTCGATGGGCCTGTTGGGCCGCTTTGGTGTCCCTCGCTTCACGTGCTGGATCAGGTTCCGGTTGTACGTCCTCGCATTGTCGAACGACGTGGCGATCCCGCCCGCGGACGGCCAGCCCGTCTCCGACACGACCACCTCAACCGCCCCAGAGCCGGCGCGCTCGAGAGCCGAGTAGCAAGCATCGAGGATCGCGTCAAAGAGATTTCGGTAGCCGAGCGCACCGTCCTGCACGACAACGGAGGGCGCCGTGAAGAGGGCATAGTCTAGGCGGATGGAGTTGGAGTTGGAGATGTAGCTGAAGTAAGGGTAGATGTTGATGAGAAGCGGGGACCGGTTCGCCCTCAGGAAGGCGAGGAGAGGGTTGAGGATCGGGGCGTAGTCGGCCCGGAACGTCCCACGCGATGGCGGGAACGACTCGCCGAGGAAGCCAGTGTCCATGGAGGTTGACACCTTAATCTGCAATGCTACCCGGAAATCTCTTTACCTTAATTTGCATCAGTATTAATCTAGATACACCATATTGCATAAATTGAAGAAGAAGAAGAAAAAAACTCTTGACCTTGCTACTAAAAAAGTAGATTTGAATGTTTATTTTACAGTTGAATTTTTCAAAACAGTTGGAATTTAATTCTAAATCAATAAAAAAAATATCATATATGTAATTTTATAAGGACAAATAGACAATTTTATTAATAATATAATATATATAAACAGCAGGCCCGCCCGGTCCTAACTTTATTAAGACTCTAAGTGAAAGACTAAGATGTTGTTTGGTAGACAACTCGAACTGTTTTTGTTTTCTTTATTCAGAATTTTATAGTCGTAATGTAAAAAAACTTACAATTGTTTTTAAATAACTCTTTGGTACACATTTTTGTTTTTTATTTTAAAAAAATAAAACAACAGGATACCTGTTTGGAATACGATTCGATTTTTTCTTAAAAAAATTAAATATTTAATACATTAAAAAATTAAAAAATATTATTACAATAATAATACAATAACATAAATATTGTATTACGGTGTAAACTTAAATACAGTAATGTTTAACATACCAAAGGTATACTATATAGTCTAAATAATCAGGTTTAACATACATCTAAAGTAAAATATCTATGTCATTTTATTCCATTATTTTTCACCAACATTATATTAAACATAGTATTCGCGTGAACATGAAAAAAAAAAGTTATTTCCCGGTTCCCGATTCCGATATTACTCATAACGAAGTCGATAGAAATAAGGAGTGATGAAAGAAAAAAATTGAGTGAAAAAATAGAAACCAACAAAAATGTGTATTTAAAAATCCTTAAGAAAAACATAATAAAACTTAAAACGTTTTGAAGTTCAATTCGATGAGTTACACACCAAACAGTCATTTATTCTTCTCAGTGTAACTGTGCAAGATAGAAAACTAAAAAACTGTTTTCAAGTTACGTACCAAACACAACCTAATTCTTTTGTATTCGTATCCATAATATAATAATATTCTTCTAATTTTATTTTTATGTATAAATATATATACACATAAATATTCCCTATTATAAATATACTATAGCAATCTAATCTGCATATTGACTATAATATATACTAGGGTAAACTGCGGCTAATGTACCCAATGTTTGATTTTGTGCGGATTATGTACTCAATGTTTATTTTCCGCGGCTAATGTACTTAATGTTTGATCCGTTAGATATTTTTAGGTTTTCTGTCAGTTGACCGTTAGAGAGTTATCCTCCTCTATATGACACTTTTTGTATTTTTGACATAACTCACTCTTTTTTTGTCCACATTTTATGCACGACCTATGGTTGGAAAGATAAGAGATAGATCTACAACTTTGGTACTTTAAGTTTTGTAAAATAAGTTTTAAAAAAATACAAAATTTCAAGTACAATTTAAAACTAGATATTAGTTTGATGCAAAATATTTTTTTTGAGCAAATTTTAATATACTTAATGACTATTTATGATGAAATGTAAAAGAAAAAAGTTGTAGATAAATGTTTTATCTTTCCAACATGTGTTAATTTATAAATTTTGGATTAAAAATGAGTGAGTTATGCCAAAAATATAAAATACTATTTCACATCTCATCTTTCATATTTTTGGCAGAACTCACTCATTTTTTGTCAAAAATTTATAAATAAACACCCGTTGGAAAGATAAAACATTTACCTATAACTTTTTGCTTTTACATTTCATCATAAAAAGTCATTAAGTATATTAAAATGTGCTCAAAACAAATATTTTGCATTAAACTAATGTCCACTTTTATGTTGTATATGAAATTTCTTATTGTTATAAAGCTTATTTTACAAAACTTAAAACATCAAAGTTGTAGATATATCTCTTATCTTTCCAACCATAGGTTGTGCATAAAATTTGGACAAAAAATGAGTGAGTTATGTCAAAAATACAAAAAATGTACATATATAGGAGGATGACTCTCTAACGGTCAATTGGCGGAAAACCCAAAAATATCTAACGGATCAAACATTGGGTACATTAGCCGCTGAAAATAAACATTGAGTATATAATCCGCATAAAATCAAACATTAGGTACATTAGCCACAGTTTACCCTATATACTATAATGAAATCATGCAATTATAATATTCTTCTTCTCTTTTATGTATATTCTTCTTCTCTTTTTATGCAATTATAATGCAATCATATATGATATTAATATATTGTAAATATATATATACATATATGTAGAGGGCGATTCGCACCGCCTTACAGTCACAAAAAGACACTACTCAAACACACGAATAAATACGAATGATGGGGTATCTTTGATTGATTTATGATTACAAAGGGGATCGGTCTCTTCCGTTTATAGCTTAGAACAAAGAAGAAGAATGCGATTAACTAAGACTGACGCTACCAAGCTGGTGACACGAAGGGAGTATCAACACTATGCGATGACTCTCTCTTTCTCTCTTCTCTCGATAATTGCCCGCCCCCACAACTGGGAGCTCTTCCTCTATTTATAGCCCCGCTGGGACCTTCTCGGCTCGAATCCCTTGGATGATCTTCAGATGGTCCCCCCATGGAATATCCTGTGGTCCTCTTCTCTGACATTCTCGACGCCTGCCAAAGGGGCTTGTTTCCACTAACGTTGTCCCCTCTGACACATCCCGCGCGCGCTACCCTGCAGTGGTCCCCTCGGACCGTACCTTCTTGTCGTATCCTAGGTCGAAGCCCTAGACCTCAATGGGCTTGAGGCCCATCCTCGTTCATCGCTCTCCCTGATGGGCCGCGAGCCCATTGCGATATGACCATCTTCGAGGAGCCCAGGCTCCTCTCCTGGCCACTAACCTCCATCAGTGGGCCGAAAGCCCATCGCCATCGCGCCCAACCCGACCCTCGTCGTTTCATAGGAAAACGACAAGTGTAAAGTTAGGAATGGATTTAACCAAATCCGACCTTAACAGTTAGTCCCCCATTTTGCCAAGTGTGGGCACTTGGGAAAATGTAAGAGGAGGAAATTCCGCGCGACGACCCTCGTCGGGCGACGAGATCACCCCATTGAGGGTCGTCGATCACCGACGTACTCCTCGCGATGAGAGAATGCTTGGAAGCCTGTTGCGCGACGGCTATCATCGGGCGACGGGACCGAACCTCCGAGGATCTCCTCTCGACGACGGTGCCTTCGCACTTGGGAAAATGTAAGAGGAGGAAATTCCGCGCGACGACCCTCGTCGGGCGACGAGATCACCCCATTGAGGGTCGTCGATCACCGACGTACTCCTCGCGATGAGAGAATGCTTGGAAGCCTGTTGCGCGACGGCTATCATCGGGCGACGGGACCGAACCTCCGAGGATCTCCTCTCGACGACGGTGCCTTCGCACTTGGGAAAATGTAAGAGGAGGAAATTCCGCGCGACGACCCTCGTCGGGCGACGAGATCACCCCATTGAGGGTCGTCGATCACCGACGTACTCCTCGCGATGAGAGAATGCTTGGAAGCCTGTTGCGCGACGGCTATCATCGGGCGACGGGACCGAACCTCCGAGGATCTCCTCTCGACGACGGTGCCTTCGCGGTGAGAGATCAGTTCCCCGAATCGATGCGTCGGCGTCCCATCACTGCGCATGCAGGCGACGCCTCGAATCCCCCCCCGCATTTAATGCGGGGTTCCCCAGGCACTCGAGTACCTACTTTATGGGATTCCCAACGGCTCCTTCATCTCGACCGTCGACAGCCTACGCACGCCTCCATCCTGGGCCGTTCGATCGAATCGCGCCCCTTCGGCTTCTCTCTCCTCCCTCCTTATATTCGAAATGCCTCTCTATTTCTCTCTTTCTTCTTTCATTCGCTCTCACCCTTCTCACCTGCTCTTTTTTTCGCTCTCGAAGCTCCTGCTCCTTCCCCATCTGTCTCTCACTCTCTCAACCTTCTTCCGATCATGGCAATGGCCGGGAAAATCTTCCAGACCAAGTCCCCTCTGTCTATCTTGACGGAGGCGCACCGGGACCATTTTATCAAGAATTATATCGACAGCGAGAAGTACCTGCTCCGGCTCCCGTATCCAGGCGAGCGCGCCGACGAGCCTCAAGACGACTGTATTGCCATCTATGAGCACTTCTTCACCGACGTGGGCCTTCACCTTCCGGTGCCCAACCTCATTGTGGCCTTCCTGGCGGCCTTCAACGTGCCGATAACCCAAGTAAGTCCCAACTCCATCCGTCTCCTCTTGTGCACTCTCGTGCTGGGATTGGAACAAGGGGTCGAGGTCACTCTGGAGGACCTCATGACCCTATACTACTTCTCGAGGAACCCAAAAAACATTGGGCGCCTCTCGCTGTCGCACCGCCACAACCCCCACATCCTCCTGAACCCCCCGAACAAGGAGGCGATGTGGGAGAATCGATATTACTTCACGCGCGTGAGTGCGTCGACGTTCGGCCCCAACCACGAGGAGCTGCCCCGCGCCTGGGTCGGCGATCAGGATATCATCAAGTTCTCGCCGTCGACCGACGAGGGCGTCGTGGCCCGTTTCACAAGCGTGCGCAACGCGCTTCTTGCCAACGATCGCCGCGATTGGTTCCTCGACTTCAACGCCGCCCGGATCGTGAACTCGGGTATTTACCGCCTCTGCCACATTATGGGGCCGCCTCCTCGCTTGCTTTTTCCGCCTGGATTTCGGGCCGAGGAAGGCGAGAAAGGCTCGTCGGCTCCTCCGCGGAAGAAGATGCCCAAGGCTCCTGCGAAGAGCCGCAAAAGGAAATCCCGCTTCGACGTGACCGGCGAGGAGTCCTCTCGCCAGAAGAGTAAGCCCTCCCCGACGCCGGTGCCGCCCCCGCGAGACCGGTCCAAAGATGGCTACCTGGGGTTAGTCCCCCGAGAGGGAAGGGACCGCGTGATCTCGCACGACGATCCTCCGCTCCGTGACGCTTCCTCCGAGCATCGCTCCGAGCCCGCGGCCGACGCCGATGCGCCCCTTCGAGCTGTCGACGTGACGCCACCTGTCGCGGGTCGCTGTCCGTCGGAGGCTCCTGCCCCCCGAGAGTCCCCTCGCCGCGAGGACTCCCAGGTCGACCTCTCCCCTCGTCAAACTCCGCTCGGAGCCCGCGCCGATGAGACGGTTGTCCCCGCTCCTGGCTCTGAAGCTGCGCGCGAGGACCTCTCGCCAAAGGGGTCCAAAGCGGCGACAGAAGTCACGCCTGGCGCGGGGACCGCCTCCGAGCCGATCATCGTCACGCCCTCCGTCAGCCCCGCGACCGGGTACTCCCGGCGCACCCGTCGGGAGGTGAATTTCGACGATGACTTCGGCAGCCTAGACTTCTCTGACGTCGTCCTGCCCGCCGTCGACTTTCAGTCGACGGAGCCTCTCGCCGACCCTGCTCCTTCTACCGTAGAGGTCACCGAGCAGGGCCTCCTGGATCCGACCCCAGGGGTCGTGAGCGGCGAGGACGCCGGAGATGCCCCTGCCTTAGGGGACGAGAAGATCCCCGCCCCGCCGGCCTCTCCCCGCGAGGCGACCGTCGCAGCGGCTGAGGGTACCCCCACAGCCGCTCTCCCGGCGGTTGCTCAGCCTGACCAGGCAGAAGATGCCCCGCCGGGCGCCTCGTAGCCCGCAGCTGGGCCCCAGGGCGAGGCTCCTCGGGAAGCCGTCGGCGTTCCCGCCTCCGGCACTTCCCTGTTCAGGACGAATGCCTCCTGCGAGTCGTCACTTCCCGAAAAGGAGGCATCGGCGGCGCACGAGACGACGAGCGGTGAGTGCTTGCTCCTCGCCAAACCTCCCCACCCCTGGAAGAAAGCTCCCGGAGAATCCTCCAAAGCGGGCGCCCCCTCGCCGGACGAACTTCTGCCCATGTTCCCACAAGGCATGGTGAAGGGTTCGACCGTCATCCGCTATCCGAGCTTCCCCGATCCGCCCTCTCAGGCTTCTTCCCAGGAAGAATGGGAGAAGTATTCGGCCGACGCGATCCACGGCCTGTCGATGTCCTCCCAACAGTTTCGTCCCGCCGGCAGCTCACTGGCGACCTCCTCTCGCTACCGCAAGGCAGCAGCTCTTACGCTCCAAGGCATCGCGCTTCTTAATGACATGATCCTCGACGAGCGCGACACTTCCCACGAACATGCGTCGGAACTGCTCGAGATGGGCGCCCGGGTCGGTGAGCTCGAGTGTCATCTTCAGATTTCCATTGCTGGGGAGCGAAGGTACCGGGATGAGGCCAATCGGCACCGTCTGGCCCTTGAGGAGGTCAAAGCCGCCCTGGAGAAGGAGGCTTCCCTTCGCCAGCAGGCCGAGCTGCAAGTTGAAGAGCAGCAACGCGCCCTCGTCGACGAGGCGGAGCGCCATCGGAGCGCGACTCACGACCTCACCGTGGCCCTCGAGAAGAAGACGAGGAGGCTGGCTCGTCTGAGCGAGGCCATCGGCGCTCCTCCCGAGGAAGAGAGTCGCTTGGTTTCTCGGGTAACCAACGCTCTGAAGAGGCTCGCCGATGAGCTGGAGGGCGCGCAGGCGGAAGTCGTCGAGGAACGTAGCGCACGGCTGCGTCTCTTCGAGAAAGCCAAGGCCAAAATCCAGCGTCGCGATGAGAGGTTCGCGGCTCTCGATGAGTCCGTCGACCATCACCGCATGGTCGCCGGCTACAAGGCCAACCTCGACATGGTCGAGAAGCTTCCTCCCGTCGCGACGGTGGGGAAGCTCCTGCCCCTCTTGCCGAAGTGGCGCGGGATCATCGCGGAGCATTCCACGAGGGTGAAGGAGCTGGAGGTGAGGTCTGCTCTTCCTCTGGATTCGCCGCCTCTCTCGCCTTGCGATCCTCCCTCCATCGAGTCCGAGAGGCTGGCCGCCTTCGCAGCGGGGACGACTGCCTCGGCTTCGGACTCCGTCGACGAGTATGGGACCAACGACAAGACCCTCTCGATCCAAGAGCCGACGGTACAGGATGGCCTTCCCTAGGGGAATTGTCTTTGTATATTTTGGTTTTTCTTTTGCGAATTTTGCTGTTATATTTTCTTTGTTGCTTTGGCCTCGGGCCCTTTCTTTGTACTTCACGAACACTTAATGAATGACAAAGATCTTTACTTCCTCTGCTGAATTTTAGTTATCGGCTCGCGACCGTCGTTTTCCTAACTTTCTCGCTTCATTGGGGTCGACTATCCTCCCCCCTCTTATCGCAGGCCGGCGAGCTAACTCTCGTTTCTTGGCCTTCGAGGCCTGACGAGGGCGTGATCGCGTCGTTCCTCGCCGAGGATCCCGAGCACTACAACCTAGTGCGTGACCTGATCAACGAGCTAACTCTTCGGGTCGCGATGCCTTCTTCGACGGACCTCGAAGACAACTCCTCTGCAGCTGGACGCCTAGACCTGTTGCCGCCGACTGCCTTGACGAAGTTCCTAACTCGCGACCCTCGTCATCTGGCCGCCTTCTCGGACTTTGCCGGGGACATTCTCGACCGAGCGATGTCGGATTGCGTCGATGACCTCGCCGACTCCATTTTCAAATCCGACGAGGGCTGACGCTTAAGACTGCTTGTGTTTTTCCGATTTACGTGACTTGTGCCGGTTTGCTTACGAGGCTATGATGTAAATGTAAATGTTATAAACTTATAAGTCTTTTGGGCATATGAATACACGAAGATCTTTTGTAATTACGTCACTGTTGTATATGTATGTGGCTTCCTTTGTATGGGGTCTTAGTGTGGAGGATGCAGGCTTGAGCATCCTCTCCTTCTCCCTTTTTTTTTTTTTTTTTTTTTTTTTTTTTTTTTTTTGATAATGAAACGAACATAGTAATTGACGGTGGAGGGGAAACTTGTCGCGATACTGCTTGCTATCGCCGGCCCTTTCGATTACCTACTTCGAGGCTCTTTTTCTTTGCCCTGATGCCCTCGAGGCTTTTGTCAAGGTTCTTTTTCCCCTTTTCATGGTGCCATCGAAACTTTTGTCGAGGCCTTTTTTTCTTTTTCATGGTGCCATCGAATCTTTTGTCGAGGCCCTTTTTTCTTTTTCATGGTGCCATCGAATCTTTTGTCGAGGCCCTTTTTTCTTTTTCACGGTGCCATCGAATCTTTTGTCGAGGCCCTTTTTTCTTTTTCGTGGTGCCATCGAATCTTTTGTCGAGGCCCTTTTTTCTTTTTCGTGGTGCCATCGAATCTTTTTTCGAGGCCCTTTTTTCTTTTCCATGGTGCCATCGAATCTTTTGTCGAGGCCCTTTTTTCTTTTTCATGGTGCCATCGAATCTTTTGTCGAGGCCCTTTTTTCTTTTTCAAGGTGCCATCGAATCTTTTGTCGAGGCCCTTTTTTCTTTTTCGTGGTGCCATCGAATCTTTTGTCGAGGCCCTTTTTTCTTTTCCATGGTGCCATCGAATCTTTTGTCGAGGCCCTTTTTTCTTTTCCATGGTGCCATCGAATCTTTTGTCGAGGCCCTTTTTTCTTTTTCGTGGTGCCATCGAATCTTTTGTCGAGGCCCTTTTTTCTTTTCCATGGTGCCATCGAATCTTTTGTCGAGGCCCTTTTTTCTTTTTCGTGGTGCCATCGAATCTTTTGTCGAGGCCCTTTTTTCTTTTCCATGGTGCCATCGAATCTTTTGTCGAGGCCCTTTTTTCTTTTTCATGGTGCCATCGAATCTTTTGTCGAGGCCCTTTTTTCTTTTTCATGGTGCCATCGAATCTTTTGTCGAGGCCCTTTTTTCTTTTTCGTGGTGCCATCGAATCTTTTGTCGAGGCCTTTTTTTCTTTTCCATGGTGCCATCGAATCTTTTGTCGAGGCCCTTTTTTCTTCTTCTTCCTCTAAGCCACGCGCGGTGGAGAGTCCGATGAAAATGTCGTTCTCGCCACGGCGGCGTTCTTAGAGTGTCGATGACGATGGCTGTTCATTTTTGCTATTGATTTTGCTTTCGTGCCATTTTTAGGCTTTGTTATTTTCGCTTTCGCTTCGCGCTTTATTTTAATGTGTTTGATCTTGCAATCGACGCTTGGCTCGCGGCTGGTCGTGCGCTGCTCTTACTTTGAGGTTGTTCATAAATGTTAGCCTGCAAGATTGTTAGAAAGATAATTTGCCATAAAGGCGAGCCTCGTTAAACCCTTCGAGTCCCCCGTACAGGTGCGGCTCGCGAGGGAAGAGTACTCCCTGTTTTTATTAGAACGAGCCGGGGCTATGAGTGGTCCCGAACATGTGGGTCGGGACATCCCATTAGGACGATAAGGTATGTAAACATAAGGAATTGGGGCGACAAGGCTTACTGATAAAACTTTTTGAGGTGCTTGACATTCCAACTGCGAACAACCTCGAGGCCGGCCAAGTTCTCGAGCCTGTAGACTCCCGGTTTGACCACCTCCACGACCTTGTATGGGCCTTCCCAATTTTGCCCAAGCTTTCCCGCATTCAGCTCCGCCGTGTTCTGGAAAACCTTGCGGAGCACCAACTCTCCGGCCCTGAATTGCCGAGGGCGGACGCTCTTATTGTAGAACCGAGCGATGGTGTTTTGGTAGTTGGCGATGTGCACTTTAGCCCGCTCCCGCTTTTCGTCGATGTGGTCCAGCTGATGGAGCAGTCCTTGGCTGTTATCGTCGGGATGGCTTGGAGCCCACTCTCGTCGCAGACTGGGCACTCCCACCTCTGCCGGTATTACCGCTTCGACTCCGAAGGCGAGTGCGAAAGGGGTCTCGCCGGTGGCCGAGTGGGGAGTTGTGCGGTAGGCCCAAAGGACTCCAGGGAGCTCGTCGGCCCACAAGCCCTTCTTCTCATCGAGCCTTTTCTTGATGCTGTCGACGATGGTGCGATTAACCGCCTCCGCGTTTCCGTTCCCCTGCGGGTATCTCGGCGTTGATGTGTTCAGCTTGATCCTCCATCGAGCGCAGAAGTCCTGGAATCTCTTCGAAATGAACTGGGACCCGTTATCGGCGATGATCTCGCGGGGCAGTCCAAAACGTGTGACCACGCTCTTCCAGACATAGCTCTCGACGTCCGAATCCTTGATGTTGGCGTACGCCTCTGCTTCGGACCACTTAGTGAAGAAGTCCGTCACTACCAGCATAAATTTCCGCTGTCGGGAGCCAGTAGGCATCGGACCAACGATATCCATCGACCACTTCATAAAGGGATATGGGACGGACACTACCGACAGCTTCTCGGCTGGGCAGTTGATCGCTGGAGCGTGGCGCTGGCACTTCTCGCACCTCTTGGTATGGTCGGCACAATCTGCGACCATGGTTTCCCAAAAGAACCCTTGACGCTTGGCCTTTCGCAGGAGGGATCGGCCTCCGGAGTGATTGCCGCACTCCCCGCCGTGGATTTCTCCCATAACGTACTCTGCCTCCTTCCTGCCCAAGCATCGCAGTAGTATTCCTTCGAAGCTCGCCCTGTAAAGCCTGCCATTCAGAACAGAATACCTCGCGCTCTTGGTTCGCAGCTTCCTGGCCTCCTGCTTGTCATCGGGTAACGTTCCGTCGAGGATATACCTGCGAAGAGGGGTGCGCCAATCCTTGTCTTCGTCATCGTCTACGATCCCCCGCTCATCGGGACTCAGGTTCTCGCATTCGATGTCGAGGATTTCTTGAGCGTCGTCCTCCTCGTCCTGCTTCCTTGTCGTGCCGTCGCTAGCCCTGCGCTTCTTTTTTGGCGGACCTTCTTCTCGCTTGATGCTGGGCTTTTCGACCGTCTCGACGGTAATCGAGCGGAGCTCGTCGATTTGGGTTGTTGAGCCCAAGCCCGCCAGCGCATCGGCGTGGTTGTTGTCGCCCCTCGAGACCTGCGTCAAAGTCCAAAATTCGAATTTCTTTGATAGGGATTCGACAACCCCGGCGTATGCTTCCATCCTTTCGTCGTTCTTCTCGTACTCCCCGTTAACCTGCTTGACCACCAGCTGAGAATCCGAGAAAGCGTTTACCTTCCGCACGCCCAGAGCCAGGGCCGATTGCATCCCGACGATGAGAGCCTCGTACTCGGCCTCGTTGTTCGTGGCGCGGAAAGCGAGGCGGCAAGCTTTTTCCACGACCTCTCCGACTGGGGAAACGAGCCTGATCCCGATACCCGATCCGAGCGACGTCGCCGACCCGTCGACGAGGAGCCTCCACATCCCGGTCTCATCGCGCGAGTCTATGAGCTCCTTCGGCAGCTCAATGAGGAAGTCAGCAAGGACCTGCGATTTCAAGCTTGTCCGGAGTCGATACTCGATGTCGTATGCTCCCAACTTGATCGACCACTTTGTGATCCTCCCTGACTGGTTTGGGCTGTGCAGAATTGACCTGACGGGTCTGTCTGTCATGACGACGATGGTGTGCATCTGAAAATGGAATCTCAACTTCTCCGATGCGTCAAACAGCGCGAGCGCCAATTTTTCGACCTGGGGGTACCGTGTTTCGGCGTCAAGGAGCTTCCGGCTGATATACGAAACAGGCTTCTGCTCGCCCTTCTCTTCTCGCACCAGCACCTGGCTTATCGCGTGATCGGACACCGCGAGGTACAGATACAGAGGCTCTCCCGGCTCTGGCTTCGTCATGACTGGCGGCGACGAGAGGTAAGCCTTCAGCGCTTGGAAGGCCTCCTCGCACTCTCGCGTCCATTCGAACTTCTTATTCTTCTTCAGCAACTCATAGAAGAGGAGGGTCCGGTCTGTCTGCCGCGAGATAAACCGTCCGAGCGCGTTGATCCGTCCCGTCAGCTTCTGGACCTCCCTACGATTACGAGGCGAGGGCATGCTCTGGAAGGCTTCGACCTGGTCGGGGCTGGCCTCGATTCCGCGACGGGTCACCATGAAGCCCAAGAACTTCCCGGACGAGATGCCAAAGGTGCACTTCGTCGGGTTCAGCTTCATCTTATGCTCGTTGAGGACCCGAAAACATTTCTCCAGATGCTCGACATGCATGGCAACCTTTAACGATTTGACGACCAGGTCGTCGATGTACACCTCAAGGGATTCTCCTATCTGATCGTGGAACATCTTCGTCATGAGCCGCTGATAGGTGGCGCCGGCGTTCTTCAGCCCGAACGGCATAACTTTGTAGCAGTACGTCCCTCGCTCGCTGATGAAAGCGGTCTTCTCCTCGTCGTCGGGGTGCATCCTGATCTGGTGATAGCCGGAATAGGCGTCCATAAAGCTTATAAGCTCGTACCCGATGGTCGCCTCGACTAAGCGGTCGATGTGGGGCATTGGAAAGCTATCCTTCGGGCATGCCTTGTTGAGATCGACGTAGTCCACGCAGACCCTCCACTTGCCGTTCTTCTTCTGTATGACGACGGTATTGGCTAGCCACTCAGGGTATTTGACCTCCCGGATAGTTCCCATCGCCAGCAACCTGTCTACCTCGTCGTTGATGATCTTGTTTCTGTCGGCCGCCATTTTCCTCCTCTTCTGTATGACCGGTCGATGGTTGGGGTCGGTGTTGAGCCGGTGGGTGATGACCGCGGGGTCGATCCCCGGCATGTCGTCGTTGGTCCACGCGAAGCTTCCCTTGTTCCTCTTCAGGAACTCCACCAGCTGGGCTTTCATCTCCGGGTCGAGTCTCGCGCCTATTCCGACGGTTCTCGTCGGATCGATCTCGTCGATGCAGACCTGCTCGACCTCCTCGATCTGCGGCCCGCCACTCCGCTCTTCTGTCGCCGGATCCTCGATGTCCTCAGCGCTAAGGATCCCCGGAACCCCAGGATCTCCTCCTTTCCCTCTCTTCTTGCGCCGCTTCCTTCGCTTCGTCGTCGGGGGAGGCGGGGCAGCGATGGCTAATTGCTATAACCCATCCTTGCGGCTTTCGAGAGCCTTCTCGGGCCTCTTCCCGCTGCTTGCCGCTCGATGATGCATCATATAGCAGATGCGGTAGGCTTCTCGGCAGCCTTGGAGTTCCTCGATGGCTCCCTCATCCTTTCCGGGGAACTTGATGCACTGATGGTAGGTGGAGGGTACGGCCCTCATCGCGTGAATCCATGGCCTCCCGAGGATCATGTTGAAATGCGATTCCACGTCGAGGACCATGAACTCGGTCATCCTCCTCACACTCCCGGCGTATACGGCTAGCTGGACCGTTCCTAGTGAGGTGGTGACGTCGCCGTTGAATCCTGACACCTTCCGGGGTCGGCCTCCGATGGCAAGGTCGTCGATCTTCATGCGAAGAAGGCACTCGTGGGTGATCATGTCCACGGAGCTGCCGTTGTCGACGAGAACGCGCGCTATGTCGTACCCCCCGATGTTGAGCTCGAGCACCAGGGCGTCGTCGTGCGAATCCGCGCAGTTATCGTCTTCGACGAACTCGATCGTCGCTCCCGCCGTCTCCCGCGCCAAGTCTCCTCGGCTATGCTCTCGCCCCCGCCTCTGGTAGGCCTTGATGCTGTTAACCGTGTCGTCGCAGAAGCGTGATCCACCCATGATCACGTCGATCCTCGGTCTGCTCGCCGGGCGGGCGGCCTCCACGCGGGCCGACGGCTCCGCTTCGATCGCGAAACTTCGCTTCTGAGCGCTCTGCCCTCCTCCGGAGCTCTGAGGCGGAGCCGCCTGCTGGTTGGGGAAGGCCCTGTTTTCGTTGTTCCAGGGTCGCGCCTGCTCTCGCGTGGCTTCCCCGTAGTCTCCTCGTTCGATCCCCTTCTGGATGAACCTCTTGTACGCGGCGCAATCCTCGGACGAATGGCCCCAGTACCCGTGGAACGAACAAAATTTGTTCATGTCCCTCGGCCACGGAGTCCTTTCGTAACCTCCTCGGCCGCCTGAGCGTCCTCCGCGGCCGCCGCTGAAACTTCCTCTTCCTCCGGAGAACCCGCCGCGTCCCCCGGAGTATCCCTGCTGGCCTCCGTCGGCCTCTCCTCGGGAGTATCCTCCCTGCTGGCCCTGGGGCCCGCTGTCGTGATAGTCCGCCCGCGGCTGATTCTCGCGGGCGGTGTTGTCGCTTCGCTTCTCGTTTACCTGGTAGACTTTGTGTCTCGGAGCCTCTGGGGCGCGTCGCTCGTTCTGTGCTCCTCGATCTTCTCTCCTTGCTCTTGACGACGAGCCGTCTCACCCGTCCCTGCTCTTCTCGGACTTGGCCTTGGCCTCGCCCCTATCGTCGCTCTTTTTCTTGCCGAGGATGCTCTCCTCGATGTTCATGTCGATCGTCGCTCGGTGGAGTGCGTCCTCTATCGTCAGCGGCACTGTCCTCGTGATCTCTTTGCAGAAATCGGAAGTGCAGTGCAGGCCGTGCCTCAGGGCTTGGACGGCGACTGCGTCTTCGAGATTCGGCACCCGAATCATCACTCCCTTGAACCGCTCCACGTACTGGCGCAGCGTCTCGTCCTTCCCCTGCTTGAGATCAAACAGAGATGCTAGCGTCGCCTCGCTCTGGGCGTGGATGGAATAATGCTTCAGGAACATGGCGACGAGCTGGTCGGAGTTGTCGATAATCCCTGGCGCAAGCCGCGCGAACCAGTCGCTGGCTGGGCCCTGCAAATGGTAAATAAAAAGGCGACAAAGGATAGCCTCCCTTCTGGTCTCCTCGCCGACGATATGGTCCGTCGCTATCCTGTAAGATTTCACATGAGTCGTAGGATCGGTCCCTCCCTTGTACGGCGCGAGCTTGATCTTTGGCAGCTCATCTACTTCGGCTCCTCGGATCCTAGGAGTGAAGGGGGTCACTCTGGCGTCTCTTACCAGCTTGTCGATCTCCGGACCGGCGCTCGTCGCCTGGTGCACTCGCGATGCCACCTGTCCTATCTTTGCCTCCAGGGCCGCCGCCATGGCCGCCATGGCCCGCATGATTTCTCCGGTAGCGGCTGGGTCGCCCGCCGGGACCAGCGCTGGCACGCTCAGGGGCGTGCTTGCCGTCGTCGTCGGCTGCGAGGTCGATGCTGGCGTCTGGAACAGGTTCCGGACCAAGAGGTCCCGAGAGGCGCCGAGCGCCTCATTATTCGCCGCGTCTCCGGTCAGGGCTCCTCCACTCGCTGCGATGGGGGAGTCAGCAGACCTGTTCGCCGCGTTCCTGCCCTCCGCTTGGGCGAGCAGCTCGGCGAGCTTCCGACTTTCCGCAGCTTGCTCCTCGGCTCTCCTCGTGGCTTCTTCCGCCCTCCGGTCGGCCGCCTCCATCCTCTGCATGACCTGGGTCATCTGTCGCCGCATCTCGTCCAGCGCCTCGCTCTGGTCGCTCCGCCCCTCCTCTTGAGGCATCTTTCGCTTTCCCTCTTCTCGTTCCTGGCTGTGAGATAGGAAGAAACTACAGCCCCTCGGTGGGCGCCAAACTGTAGAGGGCGATTCGCACCGCCTTACAGTCACAAAAAGACACTACTCAAACACACGAATAAATACGAATGATGGGGTATCTTTGATTGATTTATGATTACAAAGGGGATCGGTCTCTTCCGTTTATAGCTTAGAACAAAGAAGAAGAATGCGATTAACTAAGACTGACGCTACCAAGCTGGTGACACGAAGGGAGTATCAACACTATGCGATGACTCTCTCTTTCTCTCTTCTCTCGATAATTGCCCGCCCCCACAACTGGGAGCTCTTCCTCTATTTATAGCCCCGCTGGGACCTTCTCGGCTCGAATCCCTTGGATGATCTTCAGATGGTCCCCCCATGGAATATCCTGTGGTCCTCTTCTCTGACATTCTCGACGCCTGCCAAAGGGGCTTGTTTCCACTAACGTTGTCCCCTCTGACACATCCCGCGCGCGCTACCCTGCAGTGGTCCCCTCGGACCGTACCTTCTTGTCGTATCCTAGGTCGAAGCCCTAGACCTCAATGGGCTTGAGGCCCATCCTCGTTCATCGCTCTCCCTGATGGGCCGCGAGCCCATTGCGATATGACCATCTTCGAGGAGCCCAGGCTCCTCTCCTGGCCACTAACCTCCATCAGTGGGCCGAAAGCCCATCGCCATCGCGCCCAACCCGACCCTCGTCGTTTCATAGGAAAACGACAAGTGTAAAGTTAGGAATGGATTTAACCAAATCCGACCTTAACAATATACACATAAATTCTATTGAATGCAATCATGTTAAAAATAATTTAACAAGATTTTATAATATATATATATATATATCATTATTATAAATATATTGACTAAAGAAAAATATTAAATTTTAGACTTTTTCTTTCTGAATTAAATGACTCTTTTGACTAAAACTTAAAACAGCTATGAGGTTGTAAGAACGGCAACACAAAGACTGACCTGGCCAGCAAGACCGGCGGAGGAGATTGCGTTCTGGATGCGCTGCATGGCGGGGACGAGGAACTGCGCAGCGAAGTCGCCGACCTTGATCTCGTTGCCGACGGCGATGTACCGGAACCGCACGTTGGCGTAGTTGCGCACGTTGTCCCGGACCCACGCATCGGCCTGGCCCTGGCTGGACGCGAGGCGCTGAAGATCACCGTTGGGAACGCCGAGGGTCAGCTCTATCGGAGAGCCACGGAGGGCTTCGAGAGCAGCCCGCTCGGGGCCATACAGCCTCATGCGGCGGATGTTGTTCTGGTTGTAGAGGGCTATGACTTCGTTCGGCGGCGGCAGGTTGTCGCCGAGGAGGCCGTAGCAGACTCCGATTTGAGCACCTGGCGTCATGGAAAGACTAACGATTGAGCTAAAGATAGAGAATTATAAAGAACAATAATACATATATTAATTAAATATTCTTAAGCAAACGTTTTGGGATAACGAATAGCCAGCCACATGGTAAGATGATCACACTACGACATTGATGTACAATACATGGTCTAAATATGAATAGTGTTTACACACATAACTATTTAATTTAAAATTTATTAAATTTGATTAAATATTATTTTTATAGGTCTCAACTATAATTAATGCACTAATTTCTTACTTGATAAATTAATCTATAGAGGTATGGTATATTATATATGCATATGAATTTATTCAAGATAAAATTTAATTTAATTTAATTTTTTTTATTAATAGTCAGTGGTATGATCTCACTAATTGATACAATTAGTTTTAATAATATATGTGAACTGTAAATAGTAATCATGCAAAATATATTAACAGAAGGCCGCTACAAAGGGACAACAATTCAATGTTAGGAGTGTCATATAATTATTTTACAATGTATAAAGAAGAAAAATAAAATTCAAAGTGTCTTAAAAATTACACGTATCACTAAATGTAATAAAATAAAGCAAAGGAAATATTGCTTTTATAAACCCTCTCTTTTTATTTTCTTATAAAATATACCATTTATTTTCAAAAAACAACTAAATATACCCTAAAAGGTATTTAGTTTCATTTTTATACTCTCTAACCATTTCAATTTTTCAATAACCCAAAACTACTCTTTATTCACAATATTAAGATTTTATTTTATGTACCCTCTTATTTTTTTTACAAAAATATAACATATGTTTTAAAATTATTACCCAAAAATTACAAAAATATAACATATATATATAAACCGAAATAAAAATATAAGGGGAAATCTTACCTGTTTTTCCTATACTTGTGAAGAAAAGCCCAAGTAGGAACAGAAAGGAAACCATTGAAATGGCCATGATTGCAATTCAGAAGGCTCAATTATCAACAAAAATGCAAGTAATAATATTACCCTGATTTGCCTCTTATCTTAAGTGCCCTTTTATAGAATGACAAGGCCTTTTATCGAAGTTATACTATAGAGTAGACCTACATAGATTTGCTAATAGTTACTGACTATTCAAAGAACTTTGCAACCATAAAATACACATATTACGAAAATTCCAAAATTAAAATTAATATCTCATTTAAGAGTCAGCTTTGACTTTGAGCAAGGCTGGTCCCATAAATGTGAGGAAGTATTTGCGCCTATTATGTGTAGTACGTAGAGTTGGAGTTGCATGTTGCGACTCTTTCATAGTAAGAATCTAAGACTTGAGTTGCATTGCATGCTCTACGTAAAGAATCCCCGAGTTCCCCGCTACGCACGCGCACAAGGATAGTAAAGATAAGTTGACTCTCGGTGCGAGTTGATGGAGTAAACATTTTTTCTTTTTCTTTTTTACTACGGGGTGACACTATGAATATTGGTCAATGCTACAATATATTTTCGAATTACTAAATATATTGGGTGTAAGAAATGGTGGTACTGTTAGCCAAGTTTACTAGGGGATACATATTTGCGTCTCATGGGGTTTGAACCCGTGACCCATGGAAATGTACATATTCAAGTTTACTATTATACGTTATGTTAAATTGATATAGAATATTCATTTTGAAACAATCCTTCGAATCTTTATGTGAGTGCTTCCCAGAGTAGACTATCCAATATGAGATTTGGCGAACTGGGTAAATAAAACCTCCCGTGTTCTATTTATGCTTCATTTCATGTTCTAACATAACGTACAACATAAATTGTTAGAAATCCGACTTTACGCGAGTAATACCAAGACAATCGATTGACGGATCAACTCCAACCACACCTCGTAAGGACCAGCTTTAACCAACTGTATTTTTTTACTCGATTGCCCGAATATGACTTAATATTTATACTAAAACGAAGGTCTCGACGATGCCTATGTAAGGAAGCGCTTCTAAGGCTTAAAAACATTGTGTAAACGATGCCTACTTCGCTGGTGGTCGGACATATTAAAATTGATTTGACTCAAGAACTAAAATTTTCTCTCAATGTTCTTGAGAAGATTCAAATCGATGTCCTTTAATTTAAAGTTTGTGCGCCTATCAACAGATTAATAAGAAAGAATAATTAAGGATTGACATTTGTGCGTGAATCAACACTCGAATATAGTTGTACTCCAAGCTTCTGCTAGATATATAGAAAGATCAAATTCTCATCTCATTTATATATATATATGCTAACTATGCTCTTATAATAATTATCAAATGTACACAAAACATATGTCTCCCTAAAAAACAGTCTGTAATATTCGCTATAGCTCGTAAGTGTTTGTAAAATGGAGTAACGATTACATTTATATTTATTATCTATTTGTACATATACATATATAAATATAATTTTGTACATTTCTATAGGAAATGTATATAAATATATATACACATATTTAGAATCTTCTATCTCTTTTCTAATATTATCTTATCATTTAGTCAAAGATTAATTACCACAGATGTACTCTACGAAATTTCCTTTGGTTACCTTAGTTTAAGAAAATGAATTAGAAACCAAAAGATATGCGGGTTTAAATACATCAACGTGTACTCGCTAATTAATGATATTGCTCATTTCTTACAGTGAGCAAGTCTATTAAGTATAAGTGCATTAAAACAATATTTTAGGTTGGAGACTATAATTATACGAGGCGGCCATGCATATACTTTCCGAGTACTTATTAATTAATAACGTGAGGACCAAGAATTTATTATATAATTGAGCTTATTAATTTATATCTTTCTCCATGCTAATTTATAGTGCCTATTAAAAAACGCAGACGAGACCCGTTGTCTAATTGGAGCCCATCCTGCTCCGGAAGCGTAAAAGCTAGATGCGGGAAGATTCTTTGACGATTGAAAAATTCGTACGAAGGGCTAATAGAATCATGCAAAGGCAGTTTTTTTTTTTTAATGTTTTTTTTTTCTGATTTAATTAATATGTACATGGTTTTTTTTTTCTTCATAGAGGAGGGCGGCTTGACTTCATAATTAAAAGAGGTCGTGTACTTCTCTTAATTACAGCTTCAATTTTCATGTTTTATTTCTCGATAACTCTGTTAGAAAATTAATTAGAGGTGGCTTATTAAATAATATGCTTATTCAGTTATTTGGTATTACTTACGACCTCAAGTTTCAAACTAGATGTTGTTAATCACTGCTCCAAATAACTAGTTTCTACACGTGTCGACTTGTATAAGGAATCTAATTCAATGATGTTAAATTAATAATTTCGATTACTCGCAACTCAATCAAGACCAACATGTTAAATTAATACTTGTTATAAATAATATATATATATATATATATATTATACACTCGCAAAGAAAAAACATGAATTGAAGCATAAATATAGCACGGGATTATAGAAGACATTAGTTAATGCGACAGCAACAAAGAAAAAACGACAAACGACCGATTTAATTGTAATTGTTCTAAAAGAAACGACAACGGCTATAATGATGGCTAAAAAAAGACATAAACGACAAGAAAAGTAGACAAACGACATGTTAATTTCAAGAAAATTAGCTTTCACGAAAAATAATGAAAGAAACTAGAGCACATATAACAGCTTTAATTTTATTATTTTGAAAAAAGGTACAAATAAATCAGGAAGAAATATAAGAATACACGAAGTAGCTGACGGGGATATTGACCGGTCAACCCGTTTTGTTACCTTCAGAGCCGCTTTTGTTCCCTCTAAAACGATTTCTTTATATGGACCGAGCTCGAGTTCAGACGCCATTCCGACAAGGGAAACCTTCCTTCAATAGAATCCACGATATCAAACTCTCTTAGCATAAGAGATAGTGAAAGACAATTTTATGTCGAACCATGCTCAATATTCTCTCAAGATTCTCCGTCGCTATCCACTTCAAACATCAGTCTTCTTAAGACACAAACCATATCGTCAAAGATCTCGTCGTTTTCAGCCAAGTATCGCTTGGCTTCAAGTAGGTCACCGAGAACTTTCCCTTTTATGTTGTATGTGCTTCCCTCGTTTGCAATGAGCCCGTATTCACAACCCAGATCCAAAACTTCTGATATCGAGCAAAAGCCTTCCCCGAAGTTTAAACCAAGATCGGCTTTTTTCTTTGCCGGCGCCAATTTATTTTTCATCACTTGTATGCTAATGCCGAGACCCGTAACCTAAATCAGACAATACAAACAGTACGAGCTCGGACTAATTAGATAAGATCATAATCCAAATGTTTTGGATAAATGGGACAACAGTGAGGGTTAAATGGTAAATTCATCCAGCCGAAGCTATGAATCGTCAGTTGAAGATCATAAACCGGTAATAATAATGTAAGAAACAAATCAAAACTAGGAAGGTAACTACAAAGTAAAAACTCTAAATCGTACTTAGACTTAGTTGACAACCAAAAGAACAAAAATACGTATTCTTACCTCGTCCTCGATCTTAAGCAACCCGGTTCTTCTAATTTTTAACCTAACAGCCGCATAAAATTTCAAGGCATTCCCTCCACAAGTCTCTTCGACCATATGCTCGGAACCTTGCTTTACTTTCGAATTTGTTCTAACCTGGATTCAACATATAAAAAAATGTTCGTTTAGTAAATCCATTTAACTCTACAAAAGAGAACTTAAATGACTTGTAACTTGGTTTTAACCTGATTAACAAAAACAACAAGCGTTTGCGAATTGCTCAGTGAATAATGTATTTTACGAAGAGCTTTGTTCATGATCGCTGATTGTAAATCTTTACGAACTTCCCCGATTGAAACGTCAACTTCGTACTGCGGTACCAGTGCAGCTACCTGAGGCAGAGTTCACAATAACGCAATATATCTCAAAAAATTGAATTATGAAAACTAATAGGCATTGACTATTTTCCTCAAAACAACAAGGAAATCACAAAGCCGAAACTAGCTTTCTCACACTATCAACGACAATGACATCGACGGATCCGCTTTTCGTTAAAGTTTCAACTGCGCTGAGCAGATTTTCAGCGGAGTCGGGCCGCGAAATTAGAAGACTTTCGATATTTATACCCATAGATTCCGCGAGAGAAGGGTCCATGGCATTCTCTGCATCAAAATAGGCACAAAGCCCTGCAAAATGGCATAGGGAGTACAGAAATAAGTCATTTCGGAAACAGGACAAGGATATAAAATAGAAATGATATTAATTAATATATATATATCAATTTAAATATCTCTGACATGAGAAAAATAATTGTACAGACCTCCTAGTTTTTGAGCTTCCTTAATGATATGAAGTGCTAGAGTCGTCTTGCCAGACGCTTCTTGGCCATAAATTTCGACAAATCTCCCCTAAATAAACGCAAATTAAATAATAATTGATGTTACGAACATAATGCTAAATATAAGCCATTCAAGCTTGATCACGAGAGTTGGAACAAAATATACGGTACAAAGACATAGTACAACATTGATAAACTCGAGTAAATAAGCCACTCACCCTCGGTAATCCTCCGATCCCGAGAGCTAAATCGAGCTTCAACGACCCTGTGGAAATCACAGGCACATTTCGAATGCCAAAAAAACGTCGTAGAGACAATGTAGACTCGCTTTCAGATTCACCAGCTAGCTGCGAAAGAGCCAAATGCAGTGCAGTGTCTTTCTCCGTTGCGTTGATGTCATCTTGAACACCATCATTTTCGGATCCATGGACTTCCACTGAAATTCGTTTCATCAGCCAAAAAAAAAAAAGAGTAAAAATTGAAGACCAATCGATTACTAAATATACCAATAAATAATTTTACAGAAACTAAAAAAGAGTAAAAATGTTTTTGAAAAAAATATGTAGCATAATGAAAGAAGTTCTTTTTTCAATATATATATATATATATATATATATATATTGGAATAATTGCGGCATAAGTACCCGATATTAGGTCAACTAGGGTCAGCATGGGTGATATTACCAGAAGTTAGGAAAACTTGGATGCAAAATCTAGTCCCTCTTTTGGTGACATTGGTTACTATTACCGCCAGAAAAAATAATATTCATCGAACTAATGCCCGCCACAATTGACCTAATATTGGATCATATATATTCATGTTATGTTAACTCTGCACTTTATGATAAACAAATAACATAAATACAGGGACAGGTTCATCAAAATAAGCCGAGTAAAACCGATGAATGAACCGAAATCGAACGGACCCAATTTGTAAATTCGGTATATATTTGATGACGAACCGAGACCGAATTACATAAACAAGGCGTGCGCTCCGGTTTAGAATTTTAACAGCGGACCGAAAACCGAATACCGCTATCGAAATGTTAGATAATCAATTATACAAATATATAGAAAAAACATTTTCGCTTAACGCTGTAAAGAAATGGGCATATAGCAGAAAACAAGGTGATTACCTAAAGAAGAAAGATAACACCTTTTCTTCCCCAATGCGTTCATCGCAACCTCTCTTCCTCTCTGCAAAGAAGAAGACACACACCAGTTTTCTGATCAATGGAGCTGACCAGAGAGAGAAACAGCGATGATTGGAGGAGAGAGAGAGAGAGAGAGAGAGAGAGAGAGAGAGAGAGAGAGAGAGAGAGAGAGAGAGAGAGAGAGAGAGACCTGGATGAAGGAAGAAAGTGGAGGCTCGAAAGGTAGACGGCGAGAGAAGGAAACCCGAAGCGTGGAGAAGAGCGTCACCACCATGTTTGAAGGAAGCAAGCCGCGAAATCGATGCGCGCGAGAGGGACTGCTTTGCTAGGGTTTGACAGAGCGAGCTCCAGAGGTTTAGGAGTGGGAAAGACCCGCCATTTTCGAGCACACCCACCGAACTCTGCTCTGCTCTCACTCACCCAGGCCATGTCCGTTTGTGTTCTGTTATTTCCGCTTTTGCCCCTTCTCTTTCTCGCTTTTTTCACTTTCACCCCATCTCTCACGGTTGCTAAACTAAAATTATTGTTGGAAAGTCAGGGGTGAAAGCGGAACCGGGAATCGGGAAATTAGTTGTTTTTGGTACCTATTTTAAAAATTCGGGATTTTTATTTTCGGTACTGGTTCCCGGTTCCGGTCGTAAATTTCCCTATTTTTTAAAAAACCGGAACCGGGAAAAAGTAAGAAAAGATTCGTGAAAAAATTTGGCACTAACACGAGACAAAAAATAATGGCCGAAACAAAAACTTAACACAAGACAAAAATTAATGGCCGAAAAAAAAAACTTAACACGAGACATAGATTTTGCTTGCGAGTGAAATCTTCTAGTTGGAAGACAAAGACATGTAATCGACGATGGAGGGTTCTCGGCGAAGAGAAGAATATGACGTCACGGTGGATGAGAGAGGGAGAAAAAGAGATTGAAAGGGTCGAGAAAGGAAAACGGTAAATATTAAACCCTAACAACGAAAAAATACGCATAGTTTAAAACTTTAAGTCATAAAAAATGACATATAACCCAAAAATTACAATAAGCATACAAAATATTTAAAAACAACATACTATGAAAACATCTAAAACTACATGTAATTTAAAACCAGAACCGGTACCAAAAATCGGGAAATTTTACTTATGGTTTCGGTTCCAGTTCCCGGTTCCATAAACCGTGAACCGGGAAGTACCGGTTCCCAGTTTAGAACTAATTTTCCCTTATTTTTTTAAAAACCGTTCCGGGACCGGTACCGGAACCGGGACAAAATCGGGAAACGGTTGCAAAATTTTCACCCCTATTGGAAACAGCTTATTAATTTAGATTAGACTAGTGGACTGCACAAATCTATAAATTAATTATGTTTCTTATTGATCGAAAGTTTTACAAATTTCTCACATTGCTTTCTAATAATATCATCACATCAAATGGAAAGAAAGTTAAATTAAAACTCGACACATATATTATAATTTATCTATATACATACATATATAGCTATGTAAAATTGTACAAATATTTTTTTATATTAAAAAAGAAAAGATTCATAAATTAGTGTAGTAAAGAGCAATGTATTAAATTTCTCGAATATCCATCGGCATGCCCATCGAAAATCTTTTTTCAAGGATATGCGAAACGATATATCCATCGGCATATCCATCGATTTACTTATGAGATAACAATCGACAAGCGATATATCCGTAAAATAAAAAGTGCAAAACGACATCGACAAGCGGTATTTAAAACCTTAATAAAGAATAACAACATGTGCACTGGATAATACTTTAACAAATAAAATAAATTACAGCAAATAATATACCAAATACCAATGAATATACGGGTTATTGGAGCAAATAATATACTATGCTTTTTAACTATGACGTAATTATATGAAACAAATGACAATAAAAAATATATTTACATTTACCGTTGAGAATTACTACTGCAATGTAAAATTTCAATATAAAATACTATATATAAGAACTTACAAGATATCGTTGGCCTTTAACGAACAATAATATCTCTAATTTTTACTTTTATTTTGTATTTGCTCGATATTCGAATATTTATTTTGAAAGTCGAGTAATGTGAATGTAAATAAAATTCAATCGCATATTTAGAAATTCAAAGTTTAAAAATAGTCTTAGACATTAAAAAATATATCTATTTTGTCAATATATTTTATTTATTTATTCAATATTTGCCCAACCTATGGGCGAGTTGGGCGGTCGCCCAAGGCCCCGAATTAAAATAAGGCCCCTTTTAGAGTAGTCAATTGCAGGAGCTTTAAGGTCTTCGTCATTGTATAACTTTTTCAATACCATATAGCTCCTACAATACCGTATTGCAGGCCAAAAACAAAAGTCTCATATTAATGATTAGCCCAAGGTCCCGAAAAAGGTTGAGTAATACGTATGTTAATTAATCATTGCTTTATCATTGTATATGTATGTTAGCAAAGTGTATATTATAATATCCGATGTATATAATTAGAGTATTTGAATAACATTGTATCTAATTAGTGTGTTTTTTGTTTTGATGAGGGTGTTGAACTAGAACAACAACGAGATAAAGCTCTCGTCATCAATGAGGACCCTATACCGGCTTCGGAGGGGCTGAACGATGAGGACTCGCAAAGTCCTAGTGAAACTAGCGTTCGAGAGGCACAGCTCACCGAATAAGGGCATCCGGCGCCTACATCAGACAGTGAGCTTGGATGTTTACGTGGGATCTTCAATTTGTTTGTGGGGCTAAGAATTAATTTCATGATGACCGCTGACCGGAGAGTATCGCGTTAATGCATTCTTGGCGCTATATATACTATATATTAACCAATTAGTATAATTGTCTCGACTTTGGATATTGGAATGTGGCGCTATATATACTACGTATGATTAATTGCCGGTAAAAATATTCAATCTTTGGCAATATTCTCCGATCCATACCCAACCTAATAAACGTAGGCAAAAGTACCTAACGCCACACTTTTGTCGCCGACCGACTAACGCCGTTAGACCCCTGTCTACGTGGCCGTTAGGCTGTCTCAAGTGGCGTGCCATGTGACACGAGCTGTCACATAACCAAAAGGTTGGGTACTTTCGCCGCCACGAGACATTTAATTTTTTTTTCTTGTATGTGACCCACATGTTTTTTTTACACATATCAAAGATAATCAAATAATTTTTATAAAAGATATACTTATATAAAGAATATGTTTAATTTTTTAAATAATCAAATAATTTCTTAAACATTATTAATTTTAATTTAAAAATTATCTTCCCTTTATCGTGGCACATATTTTAAATTTTATTTATTTTAAATATAATCAAATAATTTTATAAAAAAAAGTATCTATAAAAAATATTTTTTGTTTTTCTTATTTGAGTTATATATAATTTTTATATACATGATAATATTTAATATACACAAATGTGTTGTGAGCGTTATTTGATATTATTAAAAAAATATTTAATATGGTCTTACATTAAATATTTAATATTTAAATAATGTACTCTTACATTACTAGATAAATTTTGCGTGAAAGGGACAAGCATTTAATTTCCATAAAATTTGAACCCGTAACCGCTAAAATAGGTGAGTAATAGTAAAAGATTTTCAAAGGGGATGCCGATGGATATTCGAAAAATTTAATACATTGGTTACCACCAGGTCAATGAAGCTTTGTTTTTAAAAATTAAAGTATTAAAGTACTGAATACCCTTTTTTTTAATGGAAAGTAGTGACTACCTATTCAACATAACATAATATATTTTTTGTTGAAAATAAGCCATAAGAAAAAGTGTTGGGCCAGTGGTGAGATAAGCCCAAAGTGAAAGCCCATTAAGGCGCAACAACTCCGAACTAGACAAGTTCTTGTTTGTGGTTAACACGTTTACTTTTTGGACCAGTCAACCTCTCCCATCTCTCTCATCCTCCATTTTCCTCTCCCACTTCACCTTCCTCCCACAACTAATCCATACATACATACATACACTGTATATATCTATATCTATACATGGCGGCATCGATGACCACGACGGCGGCGACCTCCCAGATCGCCGGATTCTCCGCCATCAACCGTCGCCGGAGTCGGCCGTTCCTTTCCCCGACTCTCCGGTCTCAGGTGAGCACTCCCGGATCACGGCTCAGTACCCAAGAAGCTTTCTTTTCTTTGTTCAGTTTCCGATTGTGGGATTTTCTGGTGGGAAATTGTAGCCGCGGGTTGGGAGGTTTGGGAGCCTGAGTTACAGTTCGAGTTCGTGGAGTATTGGAGCTGAAGGAACCGAGAAATCCTATGCTTCTGTGGAGGGGAAAGAGGAGAGTTCGAATTCCGTGGTGACGGAGCGGAAAGGATCGGCGAAGATCCATGATTTTTGCTTCGGAATTCCGTTTGGTGAGTCTGGATTTATTTTATGGATAATTGCAGCGTAAGTACCCGAGATTATCATATGTGCGCGGCATGATCCCAAGCTGTCAATTGTGCGGAATGAATACTCGAGTCCGTGAAATTTGCGTTTTTGATTGATTCCGTCTTAAGTGTCTCCATTACACGTTTACAATAATCCGAATTAACACTCAGTTTTTTTTTTTTCTTTTCGTGTTTTAATGTGTCTCATATTACATACTTCCATAGGCATACACTTAACGTTAAACCAGTTAAAAGCGCCAATCTTCACGACCTTTTAAGTATTTATTCTACGCAATCGAAAACTTAGGTAAGGATTATACCGCACAAATTTGAATGAGCTCGGGTACTTTGACCGCAGCTATCCCTTTATTTTATTTCGAGATTTGAATGAATTGAGTCTCGGTTTCGACGGCAATGGCTGAGTTCTTATTGCAGGCTTTAAGATCTTGCATTGTTGGTTCTACCTTTTCAATGGCTGCTTATTTTCTTCATAATTTGTGAAAATAGTTGAATCATTTGATGTATTTGTCAACTATGTTAATATTTCGTTGGATATCGGTGGCATTAGTACCCATAAAGTAGTATTTGGGGTGGCATAATCCCGTTGTTTGTTTACCACGGATTATGTATCCAAGCCATGCAAATCGTTTGGGGGTACTTAATCCGTGATAAACAAACAACAGGATTATGCCGCCTCGAAACACAACTTTATCGGTACTGATGCCGCAAATATTCCTATTCCGTCTTCATACTGTCATTTGAAAAACAAATGCAGGGTATTAAAGATCTTAATTGAGAATTAACTTGAGATATGTCAGCGTAGCGTAGCTACTCAAATTAATCGACTTAGGGGCGGAAAACAGATTGCGTGCAAGTTGGTACTTTTTAGTAGGCCAATGGTGTGTTTGACTTGGATGCAGGTGGGCTAGTTTTTAGTGGAGGGGTCATCGGCTTTTTATTCTCGAGGAATCCTGCAACCCTCGGCGCTGGCGTGCTCTATGGAGGCGCGTTGTTAGCGTTGAGCACGTTTAGTTTGAAGATATGGAGAGAAGGGAAGTCATGTACGCCGTTCATTCTAGGACAAGGAGGTTGATATTCCTTTCTAATTCTCTCTACTTAACTTAGAAAATTGAGGGGAAAAAAATGACCAATAGTTGAGAAACAATAGCAGAAAATTTGTAGAATGAAATCAAGATCTTAGTCTCCCGACAAAAGTTAGAGGAAAATACACTCCGTAAATATTTTAACGTTCAAGAATAATGTTTTTATTTTTTTATTTTTTTTATTCAAAGAATCATCCTTCCAAGCTAATTGCATCGATGTTGTTACAAGCAAGCAAAATATATATATATATATATATATATATATATATTTTGTTCAATTTTTTAGATTTTTTTCTCAATCTTTCTGCACAAAAATATATAAGTTCCAAAATAGGCTTACGCTATAATGAAAACCCTCGTTGGAGCGTTTCTTAAACCGGGTTTGTCTCTGTTTTGTGATGTTTGCAGCACTTGCAGCAGCTCTTCTCTGGAAGAACTTTCAAACCTATTCACTGGTAAGAATGCACTTAAAATCACAGAACTTCCACTTATCAATGGTGAAACCAGTGTTTTGGCTTTTTTTTTTTCCTTTCCTAACACTACTATTATCTCCTTTGATGCAGACGAAAAGACTGTTTCCTTCGGGATTTTACACTGCCATTAGGTATTACTCTGCGCATTTAAATTTAAGTATGGTTTGAGGAGTTTAATCTAGTAAAGGGTGAAATCAGGACTGCTAATCGCATCGGTTTTCCAATTTTTGAACACTAATCGTGATACCACTCCTGGTTCGAATCTATGTTAACTGGTATGAAACCAATCAAAACCTGTAAAAAAATGATAAAAACCAATAAAGAACTTGAAAGGAAAGAAAAAAAAAAAAAAAACCCGGAATCCTGGTCCATATATCAAAACCTGGATTGGAACCGCGATATGGTTTTGCTCTTTGAAAGCGGGTTTTTTCAGTCTATCTCTGTCGATTTTTTTTCTAAAGCAACTTTCATTCGGGGCAGTGCTGCGATGCTTTGCTTCTATTCGTACGTGTTGCTCTCTGGAGGAAATCCACCACCAAAGAAGTTGAAGGCTTCTCCGAGTGTTGCTTAGTGATAGACAATGAGGTGGTTTTGACAAGTTTTGGAAAGTTGTATCATTCGATTATTATCGAGTTTAATTTACTTACAGAAGAATTAATTGATGACAGAAGAGGTGATAAATAAAAGGGCCGATGAGTAAAAATGGAGACTTTTATCATGTTCCTTTTTTTTGGTGTCTCCATATTCGTTTTATTATTATTATTATTATTATTCCATTCTTAGCTCTTTAGAAACTTGAGTGATTACTTTCCGTAATTGACCTGTTTTGGAGTTTTATGACGTCAAAATAAGTTTCGAGTGAAACCAAACCGGACGGATTTTGAGGTCATTTCCGGAATATTATTATTTCAAAAATAATATCAGCGTTTTCTCTCTTTCTTTTTTTTTTCTTCTTCGAGATTTGAGGTTTATGACTGGGCAAGTAAGAACAGTGGTTTAAATTGAGAAGTGTCGATTTTAAAGTGAGATTTTATTAGTATTTATTTATAATAAAAAAGTAATATCATATATATAAATTATACTGAAAATGGGACTTATAGTTTCCCGGTCTCGGTATAGAGTTACCGGTATCAATTCTCAAAGTCGAGATTGGGATATATGGATTACCGTTGTGTAGGCGGTAAATACCGATAAAACGGCATCCTCGAGTAAGAGGTTCATTGAAGCTTCGAGAGTCAATTTTCATGAGATACAATTTATCAACATATTCAGCTGTGTGACGCTCAAGCTCAAGAGTTTCGTAGAAATAGAATACTTCCTAATCGAGCCTCAAAACCAATAATATAAAGTTAATCTTCTAATCATTTTGTAAAAACTGCTAATTATTAAAATGGAGTTCTTAATTTATACAGCTAGAGTAAATAATTTTCGGAAAAAGCTTGTACACGAGAATCAAAATTTTACAAAGCAGATACTTTATTTCTCATTTTGTTCATTTCGGTCACAACGTGCCCTGAAATCTTGACGATCTCTTTGTCCAACTCCAATCTCTTCTGACATCTACTCGGTAAAAGCTCAATGCTGACACAACATATAGCACGGCAAACTAAGATTTTTGGCAATTTTTTACGATTTTTTTTTCTTTTCTGTTTGGTGCTATAATAGAGTTTGTTGTGATCCGTTATTTGGATTAAGATTGAACTTTGTTTGAGAATGCATAATTGATGCGGATATGTGAGTTATTTTAATTATTATTTATTTGTTTCCATTTTAGTTAGAGAGATTTAAGGAATTAGTTCATCTTTTCTTGTTTTTCGGTTTAAACCCTAGCTCTATATAAGAGTGGTGAATGTTATTGTATTTCTCAGATTCGAATGAATAGAAAATTTAATCTTTTGCTTTGAAGAAGTCGAGTTTATTCTCGCATAGACGCGTTCTTGTGTTCTTCCACAGGTCGCTCTACATCAATAATTAAACTCAAGCCGGGCTGAAGAAAGACCCAAAATTCGGTTTCCGGTCCCGGTTTGTACGCATGTCTCTTATAACTATAAGATTTAGCAAAGATATTTTCAGTCTTTTATAATTTTTAAAATAGTAACACAATAAGTTGGTCAATGCAACTGATAAGTGATCCATATTATTCCTACAAACTTCTACTATATATATATATATTCATAGCCTTTTAGAAGGCCAATGAAAATCATAAATCATTAAAGAACACAAACAATATAATCCAAAGTCCTCCTATTTCGTCGGCAAGAATTCTATCTTATCTCTATGTTTTTTTAAATATCTGAGCAGTCTTTCTTTCTTGTTTCTGTTGAGTAGTTTTGGTTAATTAGGCCAATGAAAATTCCAGATGTATTCTGAATTAATCCTAGTTTATGCTATATGTACACTCATCAAAGCGATTGTGAGATTGAGATATTGCATTTCAACAAAAACTTTTGATTTGTTTAACCTAATTAAGATTAGCAAGCGACAAATGTACGTAGAGTGAAAACAGCTATAATTCTCTAAAAATTTCATTTATTTTCGCTTTTAATATTCTCATTTTATGATTTGCTCGATTAGAGTTTACACTTGGAGAAACAATAACAATAAGATAATAACTTCTAGAAAATCTTGTAGGTAATAACTTACATTTGTTTACTTTACTAAAAAATCACAGTGTAGTGCGTCTAAATGACTTACATTTATTTTCGCTTTTGATATTCTCATTTTGTCATGTGCATGATTATTAGTGTCTCCCATGCTTTTTTTGCGGAATCCTTCTCGGCGATCATGAGAATGATATTTTCCGTAACTCCTTGATAGATAGCGGCGAGAGTCATCCTATCTTTTTGTACTTCGACTCTCCGTCTTCGACGGCCTCCCAAACTCCTTGTGCCTGCAATTTAATGCATAATAAAAATCTCAGTCCATACAAGTTTCGACTAGTTGTCCAACTTCTTTTAAAAACGAACTTACTTTGTTTGTCAATGATGAATGTAGTATTTTTTTTCTTTTTTTGAATGAACGGAGTCTTGTATCTTTCAATTGTGCTAATTCATGATGTGTTATTATTTTTTTCAATTACTTGATAATCAAATCTCATCCAAAAAAGGCACTAAAACAGAAGTATTCGAGGCGTATTATTTAGTCTCCAAAGCTAAAAAATCAGTATCCCGAACGAGTGTATTGAAAACCCTTTTTTTAGTCACGGGTTAGTCTCAGATACTTAGTTCTGAATGCTAAACTCCATCATGCATGCTAGATCATACAATAAGGGACACGTCGGCACAAAAGCGACAATGCAGAACATATATATATATATATCTTAATACATATATAATACAAAGGTGAAACTGAAAGGACCACATGATAATATATATTAACAGCTTATAATCGAAAGTGTAAATATTAAGGCAGCTTCTTGATTTGTTAGTCATCATCTTTATCAAACCAATACTATTTACACATATAATTATGCAAATATGACCGCTTACGAGTGCTCACAATCCTCAAAACGGTGTCGTATCATGACGAGACAGCTTAACTAGCTTATAGCTCATACACTAACTTGAAAAGACACTTGAACACGTCACTGATTTAAGCACGAAAAGACCTTTCAAAAGTGAAGACGCCCTACAATGATACTAGGTAATATATATCGGCATAAATAGATGATATTTTTATCTTTGTGTTGGAATAAACTCAAATATATATTTTTACTATGTTGTTTCCTTTTAAATTGTCTTCTTCTTCAATTAGTAAACAAAATTTTAGAGTAGTCGTTACATCCTGCGCACGCATTACACCTGGAGAGAAGAAATTTTGTCAATGACACATCTAAAATTTTGTTAAATGAATTGAAAAGTAGACATAATTTTGAGAAAAACAAAATAATAAAATAGACCACTTCGGTTGTAAAAATCACGAAACGTTAGAGAATTTCGACTATAAAAAAATTTAAGTTCATGCCATTGTAAAAATGATTTTTTTTTTATACCTTGTATAAAAATCTATAAAGAGTTGCGAACCTTGTCAGCTCGTTTTCCACTTCGCAAAGCACATGGGTTTGATTAATTTCGAGACCAAAAACTTTTAAAAGTTAAGTATGTGTAGACATACTGAAAATATGCAAACCACGAATTCCAAAAATGGACCAACCATATTATAAAGATGAGATCCACTTGAGCTTCCAATAGATTTGGGTGTTGAATCTTCTTGGTTGGTGCAGCATCTTGTCCCTATAAACCTGCCTCGAGAGACCTGAGTTTTCTGGGTCATAACAGCGGATCTCTTGGAGAAGGGACACGTGTCGTAAAGGGAAATGCTGATGAGATTCTAGGGTCTTTGGACCCGTCTTTATTCTAGTGTTGCAATGTTTTAACGAACGCACGCTACATTTTTGTCCATCATAGGATGAAAAGCTGAAATAGGAGAAGCCAACCTTTTCTATGCTCTTCTAGATTTTATGTATCTACACTAGAACCTCTATAAATTAATACTGTTTAGACCGACAAGAAATATTATCTTATCGGATTATTAATTATCATATAAATTAATAACTTATTAATTTATACATTAATGAAGAAAAAAATATTCATCCGTTATAAGTATATAACATCTTTACTAACAAAAAGTTATTTCAATTTATTATATTAAGAATATTCAAGTATCAATACTAAGAATATCAAGAGACACTATTATTATGATTTTGAAAAGATTTTATTATAGTACCAATGTCATAAATATTAAAGAGCCCAATGATATTAAGATGAATGACAACAACTTCTTAGAGTAGTGATAATTAAAGCTCTAATAATTACTATAGAATCATATTTTAAGAAGACTACATAATTAGTAATGTACTTTTATCTTTTTATTTAATGTGATTTCATAGTTATTTATATTTTATTTTATTTATAGTGATTTCATAATTATTTACGTAATTTTATATTGAATTATTATTTTATATATCACTTAACCTATATACTTACTAAAAAAATTATTATCTTATAAATTTGGCGAATTATTAATTTAGCTAGTTAGGCCCGAGTCAGGACCGGACAAAAATATTATATAATCGCGACTATAAATTTATCGAGTATTAATTTATAGATATTCTACTGTATATATATATATATATATATATATATATATATATATATATATAAAGCAAGGTTCTAAATGTCGTATTCATGGGCGTGCCACAAATACCGCAAAAATTTCACGGGGATACTACATGTCGATGAAAATTCTAAAAAATAATTTTGATTATTTAGGCAATATTTAATTTAAGTTCAAAATTACTTATTTATCACTCTAAGACAGCACACTAGTAATAAGACATCATATCGATAGCTTATAGATGTATTTGTATAAAAAAAAAAATAAGAGTTATAGTTGTAACTTATAAAAATATAAAACCAGGGTTACAATTAAAATAAGACTTCATAACGATAAGTTATAGTTGTTCACAGACATGCCGCATATCGATGACTACATGCTGCAACTCTAAAAAAACAGGAATACAAAAAGCGCATGGAAGCATTTAAAACCATGACTATAAAATAGTGTTTTGCTTTTAATTACTATGTAGCAAAAGTCTATTTTTTGCTAGTGGGGGATAACCTAACGTATCATGTGTTTGAAAAAAAATGTTTAAACTAAAAAAATTACTAAAGTGATTGATAACCACGAATGGATTAATATAAATTTTTAATAAAAAAATTATTAATTCATTCAATTACATATTCTATATTTTTTGATGAACAACATCACTATATCTGTGCGTTTTTTGGTGCGCGTACGATGAACACCACTAATGCATTAATTTCCCAAAGTAAAATTTTGCCAACAAAGGGTTTATGGTTTAAGGTTTAGGGTTTAGGGTTGAGGGTTTATGGCTTAGGGCTTAGGGTTAGGGTTAGGGTTAGGGTTAGCTAGGATTTAACCAATTTATTAAACTAAGCCACAATTCGGGAAAACGTCACCAAACTAATTATGTAAACTAAGTGTTTACTAATTATATATAATGTTACAAAATTAAACTACATAAAAAATATAAAAATATATCTCAAATTCACCACATTCTGGAAAATAGGCAATTCTGTCGCTATTCTATAAACAATTCGGATTAACCATAAAACATAACCCCAATATGGAAAAAAGCTTACAAAAATCACACAACCCATCTTAATTCATCTATATTCCATCATAAAAAATAAAAATAAAAACTCAACAACGACATTTGTTTCAAAACAATTAATTTACAATTAAACTAATTATAAGAAACTGAAAGTTTAACTTTCATTCAACGTAATATAGCTTTCTAAATAACGACTTCAAAAGAATTGTAATTATATATATACAACATATAAATTTCAAAGCACTTAAGATCTACTTAAATTATATAGATATGTGACTTGGTTTTCAAATGAAAATTCGAACAACAATAAGTGTTTGCGACTCGTGTTTGGGTTAACCACGACTCTCGCTGCAGCTAGTTTATGTTTGCCGCGGCGTATCATTCCAATGACACTAATAAGTGTCGTTGGAACACAACTCGCCGCAGCACATATTAGTTAGCCGCGGCTAATTTTTGCTTCATAAAACTCATTCCAACGACACTAATAAGTGTCTTCGGAACACTACTCGCCGCGGCACATATTAGTTAGCCGCGGCGAATTTTTTCTTCCTAAAGCTCATCCGGCGACACTCATATATGCGTAGTTGGAACATTGTCGCCGCGACAAATATTAGTTCGCCGCGGCGAATATATGCTTCCGACGACACATAAAAATTTGCGTAGTCGGAAGTCTTTTTTTTTTTTTTTTTAAATACGACGACGCATAATAATTTCTATCGTCGAAACTTGAATTCTAACTACACTTTTTGTCTTGTGTAGTAAAATCTTCGTAGTATAATCTTATATTTGTAGTAGTGACACCTGTAAAATTAGAAGTGGACACAATTATGATCTCTAACCCGTGCAAAATTATACAATTGGTTTCATCATTAATACAAGTACCTTTAAATATATCTATGTCTTCCGTACGGAATAAAGTCAATGATCATCAAATGAAAAAAGTTTTCTTATGATAATGATGTATTGATGTGGAAAATAGAGATACAGACATGTTATAAAGCTGCACAAGTGTCCACTTTCTTTAAAGTTTTTCAAGTTTTGATGCTCTCTCGAATCCGGCCCCTACTCTCTCTCCCTCTCTCTCTACATATTTATATATTTGTTTATTTATTTATTTATTTATTTATTTATATATACTTGACTACTTGCTAGGGGTACCAAGAAATTTTAATCCGCATTCAGACCGTAACTGTATTTAAAAAAAAAAAAACCGAAACTGTATTAATCCGGGTTAATGCGGAACCGGTTTAATAAAAAATCACATCTAGATTAAACCGGATCCGGGTCCCGGATTTAAAGAGTAAAAAACCCGGAACCCGGATAATAGGTTACTAAAACTCGCTTATTAAATGTTTACATATTATTTAGGGTAAACTGCGGCTAATGTACCCAATGTTTGATCAATTTCGGATTATGTACCCAATGTTTATTTTCGACGGCTAATGTACCCAAACTTTATTCTGTTAGATTTTTTCGTATTTCGGTCACTTGACCGTCAGTGAGTGATTACGTACAGTTTTTTTATTTTTGGCATAACACTCATTTTTTGTCCAAAATTTATGCACGACCTATGGTTGGAAATATAAGAGATAGATCCACAATTTTGGTGTTTTAAGTTTTGTAAAAAAAAGCTCAAAAAAATACAAAATTTCAATTACAATGTAAAATTGGACATTAGTGTAACGTAAAATATTTGTTTCGAGCAAATTTTAATATACCTAATAACTTTTTATGATGAAACATAAAACTTAAAAGTTGTAGATAAATCTTTTATATTTCCAATGGTAGTTTATTTATAAATTTTGGACAATAAATGAGTGAGTTATGCCAAAAATATGAAAAATGTGATGTGCAAAAAGTTTTCATATTTTTGGCATAACTCACTCATTTATTGTCAAAAATTTATAAACAAACTACCGTTGGAAAGATAAAAGATTTATCTACAACTTTTAAGTTTTATGTTTCATCAAAAAAAGTCATTAAGTATATTAAAATTTGCTGGAAACAAATATTTTGCATTACACTAATGTCCAGTTTTACATAGTAATTGAAATTTTGTATTTTTTGAACTTTATTTTTACAAAACTTACAACATAAAAGTTGTAGGTCTATCTCTTATCTTTCCAACCATAGGTCGTGCATAAATTTTGGACAAAAAATGAGTGAGTTATGCCAAAAATAAAAAAACTTTACATAATCACTCGTTGACGGTAAAGTAACGGAAACATGAAAAAATCTAACGGAATAAAGTTTGGGTACATTAGCCGTTGAAAATAAACATTGGATACATAATCCAAAATCTATCAAACATTGAGTACATTAGCCGGAGTTTACCCTATTATTTATTTTATCCGGCTCTAGAATTTTTTGCGAAAAAAATACCTTATTATTTATCTTATTATATGTCTTTGATTTAGTGTTGTTGGTTGGTTCTTTTCATTTGTCTTTCTAACCAAAATTTAGATGTTTTTTAAAATAATTGATAATAAAAAAAGAACTTTTACTATAACTATTTCAAGGTTTTTTTTTTAATATAAAAAAGTTTAAAACTAAAATTGCAAAAAATCCGGATCCAGTTTTAAAAACCAGTTAAAAACTGGGTTTTAACCCGGATCCAAAATTTCCGGTTTTTTTTTTTTCAACAACAAAATTCCGAATCCGGTTCTCAATTTCAAAAAACCCGTATTCCGGATTCGGGTTCCAAGTATGGCAAAAAAACGAGGTACCCGGTCCGCTTGCACCCCTACTACTTGCTCATATATATAGACAGAGAGTTAGAAAATACAAATTTTATTAGCTAGACTTTATGCAGTATATAATGTATCATAAACACTCCATACAACCAAAGTTTTTCAATATTATTAATGAGTTTTGAAAGCAGACTTTTTCATGCAATTATTCGTTATATTTATAACTCTAGCTAGGCCAACTTAGGTAAAGGAAAGCGACATCCATAGAAATACCGCAAGTTCTAAGTAGCGTAGCTAGTTCATCATTGCTGCATATATCAAATTGCCAAGCATGAATGTATGACTATGAAAGCACAAAGATAATAGTTATTTGCTTACAATTAAGCGCACTAATGAAATAGAGGTGTATATATGATCATATACTATCTCAATGATGTAGCGGAAGCTCCGCGAAGATTCCGCGCACGAATGTCAATCGATTAATCTTCTTTAACTTATTGATTCGATACCACAGATATCATATTCTAGCAGGCACTAAACAACATAAATTTGAGTGAGAGAAAGGAAGGAAAAAAAAAAAACCTAAGTATTGATTAGTCTAAGTCTTACCATTTTGAAAATGTAACTTAAATGGTCCAGAAAACCTAAATAAATATAAAGGGATTTCGCGGTGTAAGAACTCAATCTCGTATCAAGTGTGCCAGCAAAGTTTTCAGTATTTTTCTTAGCATCAATAGTACCCCCAAGCCATAGAAGAGTAAAGAAGATCAATAACTTTTATGTCGAGTTAATTTTGCAAAAGTGTCAAATCATTGATATTTTTAGAGTTCTATCGTATACATTCATGTCTCCCGGCCTTGTAGGAAATGAAATTTTATTTGGACTGCAATACTATTTTGTGATAAGGCAATTTCACCTAAAAAAAAGAGTGAAACAACACACTATAATACAAAATGAAGTACTTATATCGCATATACCCCCAAAAAAAACAAATGCAAATAAGAAAATTACATAAATTAAAAAGTGTTTGAGTAATAAATAAACTATGTTTTTAGGTATTATCAAGACAGTTATGTATTCAGTATCTTGTTAGCCAGTTCTTCTGACACTCAGATTCAAAAGTTACACCCTGTCAAATTGGACCATATCCAAGCTACTCTCGAAACGCTTCAAAAACGTCAATGTATGTTCTTATATGTGGATTGGGATTCATCACTTCTTTACTCTTTGACTTGTAGCATTCTATATATATGAATTTTCATACATTGTATGATGATTTTAACATTAACATATACATATATATATATATATATATATATATCATCCTCAATAACTTTTAAGTTTTAACTTTTAACTATACACCCAACAATATGTATCACTTTCTTATCCTTTATATCAGGACCCATGATCAATGATCCTAATATTCACTAATATCCATTCTGAGAACGACTAATGATATAATATATAGTATATATAATATATGGACATATATATATATATATATAAGTATATAACATTCTAACTAGTTGCCCACTTATAACACAAACCAGATCTAATTATTAGAACTGAAAATGAAAACCATTATAAGACAAGCCATTGATCAGATGGCTCCATAACTCTCTGTAGATGGTATTGCAAATTGCAATAATGCATCCGTACGATTATCATCGGAGCCCTCCAGAAATCATTCTGGGGGGCAGCTTATGTGGCTAGGCTAATTGGAGGGTTGAAAGTCACATGACGGGGCACACGAAAATATCTAACAAAAGCGAGTTTGAGTACATTAGCCAGCAAAAATAAACATTGGGCACATAAACACATTCGGTAAAATATTAGGTACATTGGCTGCAATTTATCCTTAATTGAGTCTTCAAAACTCGTATATATATATATATATATATATATATATATATCATAATGGGGCTTTCGCTTAGATCGGGTCTAGCTTTATAATGGTATTTATTAGAAAGTTTTCTCACTTAATTGGGCTCTTGCTAATTAGGGTTTCGTAATTTATTTATTAAGTTCTTGCATGTATTATCAATTGAATTTTCAGATCAACATATGCAATTATGCATGACCAAAATAATTTGTGTAACTGTATTGTTGCAAATTACCTAGCTACCATGTAGAAATAATAACGAATATGTGAGCTCCGAAACTTCATAATTGCATGCATGGTTGTAGTTCAGTAGGCTCATATTAAACTGCGTTTAATTATTTCAGAATAATAACATATATATGCCAAGAACAAACAGAAGCCTAATGTATAACTCATAGCTGGCTCGTGTTTTATATAGAGTAGGGTCATAGATTAACATGTTATGATCAATCTCCTGTTTAATTATTTATATGTATATATGTGTGTGTGTTTGTCTCATGTATGCATATGTGTGTGTAATTGTGTGTGTGTATATATATATATATATATATATATATATATATATATATATATATATATATATAAAGCTATAGCGATATATATGTCATTTTCACATGGTAAAATTGGTGTCATGACTCCATCAATGTGCACACCCTCAAATAGGGTTTCTTGTTTGCTTTATTTGGGCATTCGTGGAATATTTTCTTTTCCATTTTGGATGAAGCTGAGAAGATTTTTTGAGATTTCAATTATTATCAGTACTATTTCTCTTGTGATTCTTGGGATATGCTATGAAATAAAACCGAGTTTTTTTAAAAAAAATAAAGACGAGTCTCATTAAACCCTCCGAGTCCCCTTAACAGGTGCAGCTCGAGAGGGAATAGTACTCCACATCAAATTACTATTGGCCACAGACACACGAGCGTCCCGAACAAGGGTCGGAACTCCCTGATTACATCCTCAATCTTTCAAAAAAAGAGGTTCAACACTTGGTGGAACGTATTTTAACCAGACAATATTGCCTCTAGACGTAGTAGCGATTTTCGCAAGGCCACACAAGATTTCATTACAACTTCTTGGATTAAAGTAGAATTTCACATAGTCCAGCCAAGTAGTTATACGATGAGTATGAGAGGTACTGGATCTCAAATAAAAAAGGGGATAAATATATAGGGAAACTTGAAAAAAAAGTCCCCCAAAAAGCAAGTTCTACCCCTTTTGTTCCTCACTTTAATAAATCTGAAAATTTATTCCCCAACTCAATTTTTACCACAATTTTGACAAAAATACCCTCTTTTACCATTTTTTTTACTCACAATTTTCACCCCTCTCTGTGTGGTTGGACCATTTTTTGCTTCAATTTGGACCGTTTTTGGTATCTTTGTAGACAATTTCTTGATTTCGAAAATAAGGCTTAGACACTTTCATGCACAAACTTAGACACTAAATAAAGCCTAAGTAGTCACTTCTAAATTTTCAAAATAAAGTCCATCAAATTATTAACTGGTTTAAATTACAAGTCTAAATATAGTTAGACACTTTTTTACATAAAAAAGGATTGTTTTGTGCATCTTTGTAGACACTTCTAAAAAAGTGCAAAATATTGGTTAGACCGTTTTTTGCCTCATTTTGTACCCTTTTTGGTATTGGCAACAGTTTATAGGTTTCGGAAAAAGCCTTAGACAGTTTCATGCATAGACTTGGACACTAAATAAAGCCTAAGTAGACACTTCTAAATTTTCAAAATAAAGTTCATCAAATTATTAACTATTTGAAATTACAAGTCTATATGTAGTTAAACACTTTTAAACATAAAAAATGACTGTTTAGTACATCTTTGTAGACACTTTGAAAAAAGTACGAAATATTGGTTAGACAGTTATTTTCCTCATTTGGGACCGTTTTTGGTATTGGCTTAGACAATTTCTGGGTTTCGAAAAAAGCCTTAGATAGTTTCATGCATAGACTTAGACACCAAATAAAGCCTAAGTAGACACTTCTAAATTTTCAAAATAAAGTCCATCAAATTATTAACTGGTTAAAATTACAAGTCTAAATATAGTTAGACACTTTTTAACATAAAAAAAGGATTGTTTTGTGCATCTTTGTAGACACTTCTAAAAAAGTGCGAAATATTGGTTAGACCGTTTTTTGCCTCATTTTGTACCGTTTTGGTATTGTCTTAGATAGTTTTTAGGTTTCGGAAAAAGCCTTAGACAATTTCATGCATAGACTTGGACACTAAATAAATCCTAAGTAGACACTGCTAAATTTTCAAAATAAAGTTCATCAAATTATTAACTAGTTGAAGTTACAGGTCTATATGTAGTCAAACACTAACATAAAAAAGGACTGTTTTGTACATCTTTATAAACACTTTGAAAAAAATACGAAATATTAGTTAGACCGTTTTTTCCTCATTTTTGACCGTTTTTGGTATTAGCTTAGACAATTTCTGGGTTTCGAAAAAAGCCTTAGACAGTTTCATGCTTAGACTTAGACACCAAATAAAGCCTAATTTCTAAATTTTGAAAATAAAATCAATCAAATTATTAACTTATTGAAATTACAAGTTTATATGTGGTTAGACAATTTTTAACATAAAAAAGGTCTGTTTTGTGCATCTTTGTAGACACTTTGAAAAAAGTGCAAAATATTGGTTTGACCGTTTTTTGCCTCATTTTGGACCCTTTTTTGTATTGGCATAGACAGTTTCTAGGTTTTGGAAAAAGCCTTAGACAGTTTCATGCATAGACTTGGACACTAAATAAAGCCTAAGAATGAAAATTTAGAAATTAGGCTTTATTTGGTGTCTAATTCTATGCATGAAACTATCTAAGGCTTTTTTCGAAACCCAGAAATTGTCTAAGCCAATACCAAAAACGGTCCAAAATTAGGAAAAAAACTGTCTACCCAATATTTCGTACTTTTTTCAAAGTGTCTACAAAGATGTACAAAACAGTCATTTTTTATGTTAAAAAGTGTTTAACTACATATAGACTTGTAATTTCAACTAGTTAATAATTTGATGAACTTTATTTTGAAAATTTAGAAGTGTCTACTTAGGCTTTATTTAGTTTCCAAGTCTATGCATGAAACTGTCTAAGGCTTTTTCCGAAACCTAAAAGTTGTCTAAGCCAATACCAAAAACGGTACAAAATGAGACAAAAAACGGTATAACCAATATTTCGCACTTTTTCAGAAGAGTTTACAAAGATGCACAAAACAATATTTTTTTATGTTAAAAAGTGTCTAACTATATTTAGACTTGTAATATAAACCTGTTAATAATTTGATGGACTTTATTTTGAAAATTTAGAAGTGTCTACTTAGGCTTTATTTAGTGTCTAAGTCTATGCATGAAAGTGTCTAAGCCTTTTTTCGAAACCAAGAAACTGTCTACAAATATACCAAAAACGGTCCAAATTGAAGCAAAAAACTGTCCAACCACACAGAGAGGGGTGAAAATGGTGAGTAAAAAAAATGTTAAAAAAGGGTATTTTTGTCAAAATTGTTGGAATAAATTTTCAGATTTATTAAAGTGAGGAACAAAAGGGGTAGAACTTGCTTTTTGGGGGACATTTTTTCAAGTTTCCCAATAAATATATATATATATATTATACATATATATGTATATAATATATGCAAAGCCACTAATTATATATATATATATAAATATATTGAGTTTCGCTAAAATATAAAAAGATGCTTAGGCTAAATTAGTATCGAAAAAACAATAATTACTCATACCCCTAAAATAATGAGTTGGAAAAAGAGTAAAAAAAAAAAATTACTTTTTCATTTTTATTATGGAGAAAGTAAAAATCAAACCATCTCGATATGAGACAATGAATTAATGGATTAATTTTTCAACAACAAAAGAAAATCCATTAATCATATCGATAGTCGAATCATCTCCACTAACTTCAAAGAATAATGGAGAGCTATATACAATCAAATTGTTGAGTTTCAAAAAGCACTTAACGAGGAAAATGATTGAATTAACGAGTAGTATGACAGAATATCATCTTGCAAAATTTCAAGATTACCAGCCTTTGATTAATTATATTAGTCATTCTCAGCTGCCAATGTATACGACTGAAAATTATATGTATTGAAAATACTCTACAAAAGATGTTATTTTTGTAAGAAACATTATATTGGGAACTAAATATCAATCTCGAAACTACTCTAGAAGATAACTGAAAATCGATATCAGACAAAATATATCAAGAACTGACACACTATTGGAAGAACTTATGGTATTAGGAAGTGGTTGTTAGCCCCATACTAACAGTCTACCATGTATCCGAGACTGAGTTTTCAGTCTTCTAAGATAGCATTCGGAACTAGCTAGGTATTCAACACTAACCCAAAAATTTATAGTAGAGACTAAATAATTAGTTTCAAATACCTTTATTTTTTATTTTTTAGTGAATGTAGTTGGGTCGGTGTAGGATATTGATTTTGAACAACACCACGCCAAATATCGACCAGTTCTTTTCAAATTTTTAGCCTTTAAAAGTACGGTTAATTTACACAAAAAACGTCATTCTTTTAAAAGTGTGTTATATTTAACCCCTTAGTTTATGGAAATATTTCACATTGACCCATAAGATCCATCTTGTGGGTAGATAGATATTGAACGCATGATTTCATTGATTACAAACATGCAAGTGTATACGGCTAATCTTTTTGTTTGGATTTTGTGCAAATATTTGACACATTGACCCAAATAAGATCCTTCTTGTGGGTAGATAGGAATCCATGGGGGTCTATTAGATCTTGTTAATAATGCTTAATTATGCCATCTAATTGGTCAGTGGTTATGATTCATAATTGATTGCTTCAGTTATATAAGATCTTGTTGGTTTTATGTCCTATATCCTCTCGTATTAATAATAAATACTTCAATTAGATTGTATACACATGCATGTTTGTCTGTAATCAATGAAGTCATGCGTTGAATAGGCTTTGACCTTTCGAAGATAATTCGCGATCGATCTAATCAAAACAGATAATAATTTATATTCAGTCTTCTAGTAGTTTCAGTCTTTAATTTCGCTAACTAATTTAGTGGGACATAATAATTTCGTTAAAAATAATATATACGACAAGATTGATATATAGCTGACTTTGTACAATTATTTGTGATTGCAGCTATAGATTACAGCTTTTTCTACAATTATTTATAAGCGTGTTTTTATGCTTGGCACAAAATGACTAGATTGCATGCATATTGCATAGTATATTATATATAATGTATATGTGTGTTGATCGATCGGTTTTGTTTATCTAGTTTTGGATAATTCATTATTAGAGAGTAACAAATTCATTGCTTAGGCTTGAATGTTCGAGCTCGATCATTAATAAATAAATAATAGCAATAAAAATATCAAAGTTTGTAGTCCATTGAGTAAGATTTATTTAGATGGGTAAAGTACCTCATGATAATTTGATCAATAAATTAAAAAAATAGTTTCATCGATAAAACTTGAATAGTGGACAATCTAATTTATATTAAAAAAATGTTAATAGTGGACATGAGTTATTACTTTTAGACAAGTTTTTATTATTATTTAAGTCCCTTATTATTAAAATTTAAAATAAAAACGAAACTATCATTTCATTAAACTTTGGTATTTTTTCACTACCAAAAGAATTTGTCTATCGCGGCAGTTTGATTACAACTTGAATTATCCAGAAATCGAGTGGCGTGTCTTATTAAAAAAAAAAAAAAACTATTTTTTTTTTACCCTGAGCTCCTTATCCTCTCCTGGACTCGCCTCCCTTTTGAAGTTCCAAGGCGTGAGTGTGACATTATTATCGATTGATTAGGCCTGGTTATGTTACTTGGATTAGGAATTTGTGTACGTTTTAATATCTAGTAAACTAGCACCTCGTCTCATTAGACCGTTCTAACTATGTATATAATTCTTGTGTACAATCTCTTTTTAATACATTAATCAGTTCTACAATGAGAACATATATAAATTCATCAAATTAATATATACATTGATATGTCACGAAAGCTAGGGGGTTATAGTTTTCATTTCGATTCCTTGTCAAAGAAAAAGCAAATGTATGTACTGATATTTGTGGACAAAAGTGTAGAAATGGAAGCTGCTTTAAAGTCCTCACTAATTGAAAATGAAAGTTCCTATACTTTCATAGCTTTTGACTTCCCAAACTTTAAGCAAAGAAAGAATAGATATAGATGTGTTGAAAACTAGAGACGGTTTTTCCACATGGGTGAAATTAAAAGGTGATTATTCATTTAAATTCACCACGAATGACAAATTGATCACATGACAAAAGTTACATATATAAGAGACTGAGGGAACAAAGATAAAAATAACTAGCCTAGGGTTCATAATTTTCAACTATATCTCTGAAATCTTTGGCTTTATGACCACCCTTTTGAGACCTATTATTTTGTAGATCGTGTTTATCAAGTTGATCAAATAATATAACGACTCACTGTTACTGAAATGTAGCAATAGTTTTTTTTTTTCTTCACTTCATGGTATTTCTTGGTAAATAATCAAGGTTTAAAATGTACTTAATGGTAAGATATCGATAGTCCAGTTTTACAGATTCATCGGCGGATTAAGCATAAGGACGAGTTAAAGGTATATAAATACTGATGTTGACTGGAACTATTGATCAAGATTTTACTAAGATATCGATAGTCCAATTTTACAGATACATCGACGATTAAGCATAAGGACGAGTACATTATAAGTATACAAATATTGATGTTGACTGGAACTATTGATCATGATTTTACTAATATACCAGTAACCGCCGAGTATACCAACAACATTCTATAAATAATATTCTATGCATTAATATTTGTGAAAGTATAAGAATATATCAACAACAAAAAAATCATTTTTGAGGCTTGGTATAATAGGCAAAACAAAAAAGAGTGTCGGCCGGTAGGTTTTAATAACCGAAAATAACAATAAAAAAAATCTCATGACGTAGCGACAAGTCATGAACAATTGCCATTTTCTCTAAAAACCCACCAAACATATTTTTATGGATACCCTCTTTTTTATGTGTATAATTTATGGAAGTATCGTGGATTTATTTTATAATTTTACATAATTTGTTCAAACCAAGTTTGTTTGATCAAGTGGTAATTCTAATACGTAGCTCTACAAAAAGCATAGGTTCAAACCCCATAAACTTGCCAATAATAACACATGTTTTTACACTGAAAATATTTAATTTTACAATGCAAGATTGACCATTAAAAAAACAGTTATTTGTTATTCCTCGGTAAACAAAACCATAGACATACCATAAAACTGTTCAATTTTTTTCATGGGGTTTCTGTTAATATTCTCAAACTATCGACAACACGTCAGCATACCAACGATCATAATCATATATATAGTTCTTCAGCCTCAGTTCTGACCAAAAGCGACTAATGGTGGTGGTACAGAAGGGACGAGTTTTCAGATAAAAAAATAATTAATTAATCTAAGTAGAATATTAATTATAGATACAAACAAGAAAGTGCTTCTCAGATAGATATGGTTAATACACTTAATGTAATGCCCTAAGTTCATTAATCATGATTTGGAAATTGATTATTATAAGAGGACATTATAATTTAGCTTTGACCAAGTCCACTGAAGGGCCATATTCATGCACTGAAAATTCCATTAATTAATATATCTATATATTAAATTAAAAAACCAGATCATATGATAGTTTGACGTTAATATGCTTTGTGATGAATCTGTTAATGAACTTCCTGTGCCCTAATTTTCTTTGGAACTAAAGAAACGTCTTGCTTACACATGTTGCATTAATTATCACTCATTATTTGACAATTAGTGATTAATATAAAAACAAATTCCATTTAGATTATACTATGACCACTTGAAAATCTTGTCAAATATTGTCATGGGTGACCCAACTTGAAAATCTTGTCAAATGTTTTAATCTTGTTAATATTGAAAATATCGTAGTGGTGAGCTGGTGAAGGAGGAAGACGACGAGTTCATGAAAAAAAAATTCGAAGTTTGAGTTTTTTTTTTTTTATAAACTAATTAGAAATTAGAAAAATGAAAATATCGATATTATTATCAAATTATACTAAGTGATATATAAGGTGTTTTTTTTTAATACAAAGGGTATATTTTTAAACAAAAATACAATGAAAATGGAGCATATATAAGAAAATTTTCAAATAAACAATATATACATTTGGATTATATGATCACTTTGTCAAATATCGTCATTGGTGACCCAACTTGTTCTTTCCTTTTGTATTTTTGGTCTCCTATGAAGAAGCTCATTTGTGACATTTAATATTTTACTAATTAAGAGACCAAATCATACTTAATTAGAAAGCATGATCCCTTTTTCCTCACTTTAGGTTTACAAGCTAAATTAATGTGTCGCCTAAATATAATGCTAATCACTAGATACAATCGATAACATCCAGCATTTTTTGGTTTATGTGTCCAATTGCAAAATTGATTATTTCTTGTACTTCATTATTATCTAAGACTATTAATAGAGGTGAATATTAATCTGGCCCCATTAGCATACTTTCTGCTTAAATATATTATTTTTAGCACATTTTGATAAGATCTACACCAAGTTATTTATTGTGTGTTCAATTGTTTGTTATCAGAAATTAATGCTCTATAAAATATTGTTGTGTTAGTTGATATAAGTTTCAACTATATTATATCTAATTATCATATGATATGATTTTGATACATTGATTGACATAATGTAGACCACATAAATTTATTATATTATTAAAATTAATAGTTTTATGAACATTAATTTTTATTTTTGGTCTTAAATAAAATTATAGTTTAATTAAAATTATTAATAATTTATGAAGTAATTATTTAAAAAATGTTCTATATAAGCAAATTGAAGTAATATATATATATATATATATATATATATATATATATATATATATATATACAACGACACGTAAAGATAAACACGTAAATACAAAGAAGTAAGTTAGAGATTTCAGAATTGATTACATGTTATATTGAGAATAATCTTTATTTTGTATTTTTAGCTTTGAACGGCATATATGAGATGCTAAACACATGTATGTGATGCTTTAGTTTACTAAAGTTCTAATTCAATAAAACTTCAGTACAAAGTTTATCAGAAACTTTGTCTAAGTTAATATTTTATGTTATATAACCCATATACTTTTTAGTTTTGTCCATATGTATCTTCTTATTTTATAAAAAAATTATATAAACCCTCATCTTTTATTTATATCTCCATTTGACATTTTTAATGGACATTTTAAGGATACATGGGTAAGGACTACATAATAGACCAAAAAAAAGAAGGTGAAGGGAATGGTTACTTAAGGATTAAAATAGAGGACAAAAATATAATATTAAGAATGTGATATAATTATTTATAAAATAAGGAAGTCACATAAAACCGAAATTCAAAGTTAAAATACTTCGTGTAACATTTGGCTTATTTTACAGTCAATGTATAAGCGTATTAAGATAATCCACTAATTAGGGAAGATCCATATGGAAATTAATTTGTCTTAAAAAAATATGATATATATCTGCAATTTAGAAATAATGTACAACCTGCAAACTTGAACTTTTAAGAATATCCCTTTGAAATTTCCTCTTAGATTCTTCTTAATCAGTGCTAACAGAAATGATTAGATACGACGCTTTCAAAATTTGCATTCTGAACTAATTTTAAGAGCCTCATAAGAAGAAGAAAAATATTTCAACTAAGTAACGGGTAAATAAGAGAAATGTCTATTTATGACTTAAGGTTTAAAAAAAATATCCCTTTTTAATTATGATAATTTTAACCACTAACAAATTAAAATAAGGACTAATATGCTCTTTCAATTAAGCCACGTTTAATTTTAATTCGTTTTTTTAATTAAAATTTATATAAAAAAATAGTTTCCTTAAATGTAGCAAACTAAATAAATAAATGAGGGAAATGCTCATTTATGCCTCAAGGTTTTAAAAAAATGCCCATTACTAATTATGATAATTTTAACCACTAACAATTAAAATATGGACTAATATGCCCTTTCAATTACGCCACGTTTAATTTTAAATCGCTTTTCTAATTAAAGTATAAAAAACGAATATTTTCCTTAAATGTAGAAAACTAAATAAATTAAAATTTATCCTTCCTTTTTTTAACGATTAAACAAATATTTTTGAAATATTTATTGGTTTATTGTTATCCTTATTAACAAGGATTATAACGATATGTATTTGAAAATCAAAATTCTCAAAATCAATTGCATAATTTCAGCCTAATTTCGTGTAATAAACTGTAAATATAGTTATGAAATTACAATAAAGTTGTAGTTATCAACTGTAAATATAGTTATGAAATTTCAATAAAGTCGTAGTTATAAAAATGTAAATATTTTACGACAATTTATTAACTTGAACCTCATTAACTTGAACCCGGATTTTTGGGTTTTGATTTTTCAAACCCGAACCCGTTTTTTTTAAAAGAAAAAACCCGGAAATCCGAGTTCGGATAGTTACCCGGTTATTATTTGAAAACCCGGATTTTAAACCCGAACCCGATTTTAACCCACTTTTTATTTTTTTATTTTTTTTACTTGAAGTAAAAACAATTATAAAGCCATTCATACATAATATTACCTAATCTTAAATACACCAATCCAAACTTTGTACATATAAATGTAGTATTAATGTTAGTTTATAAATATAATACTTAGTAAATACTATGGCTGAAAATTTTGTAACCGTTTCTCGGTATCGTCTCGGTTTCGGTATCGATCCCGGATCGGTTTTCAAAAAAATCCGACAAATTTCGTTTAAAACCAAGAACCGATACTTATCGGTTATTGGTTTCCGATACCAATACCGAGAATCGATACTGAAGCCATATTTCTCGAATTTCGGTATCGTTATCGGTTCCGGTGTATACAAATATTTTTTATTATATAAAGCCATATTAAAGTCATACCAAAAACAATGTATACAACTATTTTTTATCATATATACGTGTGTTTCAATTGTAACGTTGTATATATAATAACTCTTCTTTTTATCTTTCTTTAAACGCAAATATCTTTCAATTGTTTATTCCATAAGAATGCTCCGAAATTACTGTTTGAACTTCCGTTCCTTCCACTCATACCGGTGGTAGAAGTAAAATGGACAAAAAAAAAGACAAGGCGACATCAAAATTAAAGAAATATATATGACATAGTTTTATTATGTTGGATGTTTTTATGTATTAGACATGTATTTTATATTTCATACATGGTATTTTGTATTATTTTGGGATTTTGCCTAGGATTTTTCTCGGTTTATTTCTTGATTTTCTTTTCTTTTTTCTCAGTTTCGGTCTCGGTTTGATAAAAAACCAAGAAATTTTAGAACCGATACCAGAACCAATACAAAAAAAAAATCTCGAATATTCAATAAGGAGACCAAAAAAAATAATTTACCGATTATTGGTACCGGTTTCACCCCTATTAAAACAAGTTTACAAACATTATTAAAAATAAATTAAATATTTAAAAATATTTATTTAAAAATCCGGGTTTTAGTAACCTACTAACCGTGTTTTGGGTTTTATAACTCAAAACTCGGAACCCGGAACCGGCTTAACTTGGTTTCGGTTTGACCCGATTTTAATTCGGTTTTTTTTTTTTAACCTGATTTAGTCCGGTTTCGGTTAAAAACCCGCATTAGCGGGTTTCATGTGCAGGCCTAGCTTGTTTACTAGCGTTCGTAGGATTTTCAACCAAAATAGTATGTGCAGTAAACTGTAAATAGAGTTATAAAATTATAAATATATTTATGACAATTCAATAACCTATTGAACCTTGGGACATTGTGCTTATTTACGATAGTCTATAGGATTTTCAACCACACAAGTACGTGCAGTAAACTATAAATACAATTACAAAAATTTCAATAAAGTTGTAGTTATAAACTGTAAATATATTTACGAAATTTAAAAAATTGTAAATATATTTACAAACAAACGACGACGATCAAGAAACGGTGAATAAACGACAGCGAACTTCCGCGAGCGAACGAGCGACAAACTACGGCGACTGAGAAACGGGGAACAAAAGACGGCGAACCCATGCGAGCAAACGAGCAAACCTCTGCGAGCGAACGAGCGAGAAAATCGAAGAGGAGAAGGAATCTGTGTGAGAGGACTAGAGGAGTGAGGGATTAAGTGATGGTCTTACCGAGGCGACTACGTTCGCCAGAGCAAGCTTCGAATTATAGTGAGTGAGAAAGAGAGAGTGAGAGAAGGAGAGAGAGATCGTGGAAGGGAGATTGAGAGGAGGGAGGAGGGAGAAGGGAGAGGAAAGAACAAAGAAACATATAATTATTAAATGAAATTGTTATTAATAAGATGAATCTATCAACCTTAATTATAGTTTGAAAATAATTTTGAAATTAAATATATAATAAATAATTATATACGAAAATTAAAAATTATAATTAATATTAAGGTTAAAATGGTCCGATTTTTTTATTAATGGGTATAAAATAATTATTTGAAACTAGTGACAATTCCCTTAAACCTTAAATGGTTTTTGGACATTTTGTGAGTTTTCTTTAAGTAATTGACTAGTTGGTAAAAAAAAAAACTTGCATGTGGTTTTCTTCATATTTTTTATTTCTAATTTGTAATTATGCTTAATTAATTTTTTTTCCTCTTTAAAATATTTAGGGGGCGTTTGGTTATGGTATACGAGACCAGTTTCTGGTTTTGGTTTCAAACAGTGTCATATTGGTTTCGCAGACCACGTTTGGTTGCCAGCTGTTTCTGTACGTTTTCCGAGACCGGTCTCGCAGACCACTGAAATTTTAAAGAAGGAAAACATAAAACAACTTGAAGTTGTTTTTTGTCTTTGGTCTTCAACTCAATCTTACAAAGTAAAAACTATAATAATATATTATCATACTATAATAGTATTATACAATAATAAGATATAACAATGAAATTAACTCATATAATAAATTATTAAAATTATTTTTATATATAATTATATATTTTAATGATATTACTATCATATTAAGAAATATACTTAACTTATGTAATATGTATATTATTAAATACTAACTTAATTGTAGAAACGAAATATTTACTACTTTATATTTCATTAGTTAAACATGTAATTAGAGTCATGAAATATGAATAATTTTTGTATTATGGCAAATATCTTTTAGACATCATATTAATATATATTAATTCAAATAAATTCTTTTTAGTGACATAAATTGTGTTTTATTATATTTATTTCATTTAATTCAATCACAGATTAACAAAAGACTAATCAAACAGTGTTTCAAAAACCAAACTCTCAAACTGGTTTAGTAGAGACTAAACTCTCTGACTGATTTTCCAAACCAAATTGCAAAATTGGTTTCACAAATCACTTAACCAAACGCCACCTTAGCATCTTCGAAATTTATATCTCAAATCGGACTCACAAATTTCGAGAAGATCTAATATAATCAAGTTACATTTTAGATAATATAATGGTTAATGTAAAAAGTTGAACACTTTAGAAAATAATTATAGGCCAACTATATATAGAGTCTAGAGATAATAATTGTAAACTCTAGCTAGTGTCGATCAAGTGGATTATCCTTTGTGTCAAAAAAACAAATTATTTTGGCTATTCAAAATGTCGGAATCTAGGGCAGCAGAACCATCACTAAAAAGGAACAAGCCTTTTTTATTTAAAGCTTTAAAGTCGTCTTCAATAATTATCAATGAGCATATCTATATATTTTCTACATTTCTTTCATTGTTTTTACACACACATATCTTTATATATATATATATATATATATATATTTCATCATATTGTATGGGAAGTTAAAAAAAAAAGTTATTGGACCAGTACGTGGCTCTTCTTTACTACTCGTACGCATGTTGTTAAAGTAGGTCAAGTTTAATTCACACAAATGTTATAAAGTCATTAAATTATGATAAATGAAAGCTTTTGAACAAATAATAATGTATAAAGCTTTTGAACAAGTATTTCTTATCAAATGACGAAGTACGATCATATAATTGACCGAAGGTACGTAGCATTTCCTTATCAAAGACTAAGTATACTTTAGGACTTATGATAAATTAGACATTATTTCTCGTATAAACAGTGAACAAGGTCGATACTCAATATCTCATGGATCGGAGCATAGATACGGGTATTTCACGAATAGATCTAGAGGACAAAGATCGACAACCTCAATCTATAACATTAATATAATTCGTTCTTAGAATATTTATCTCAATAAAATATAAAATTGTGCTCCAGGTTGTCTTTACGATGATTTTGGCTCGTCGGGATCCACAATTTTTTTTTGAGAAATAAACAGTAGGACAATAGGCGGATCTACATATGCACAAGAGTATGCACTTGTTTACGATAAAATATCAAAAGAAAAAAATTAATGAAGTGATATTCTATTTGTGTTGCTTATCGGCAAACTTTATAGTGGAATGCATTGAAATTCTAAAGACATTTTCTTTGTTTTTATGCATGAGATTATGAAATTTATTTCTTTTATTTTTTTGGTCACGTATACTTCTATTATTTATATATAATGCTTTATTTTCTTACTATTTTAGTGCTATTATAGAAAGCTTAGTTAAGATTCCGTTGTTCTATTATTTCTCTTGATGATATATTGTTTATTTATAAGTGAGTCAAATTCTATGATTTTAGTGAGCAAATATATGATCGAATCAAACATTTTCTCATATAATAGGAAGTCAGATGCCGTTTAAATTAACTATATAAAATTTATAATAGTTATATAGTGTTTTGGCTGAACCAAAAGGTTAGCTCGCCACTTTATGCATTACACAAATGATTCAGAGAATAAATATTTATGATCGCAATCACCAAGAGACGATCTTATAATATCTAAACCTCAAATTTAAATCAATTTTTTTTTCTTGTGCCGAACTTATAAATTAACTCAAACCTTAAATTATAAGATTATTCTTGCGATGATTTCCGCTTGTCAAGATCCGTGATCAAACGAATCCCTTCGCTAATAACCGGTACCACATGCATTAACCATATGATTAAGAGGATATACGATTATGGTCTCGATGATTGAGAGACGATCTTGTAATATCTACTCTACACAACAATGGTCCCAAGACTACAAGAGGGTGTTCAAAGCATAACAGCAAGGAAGTTTCAGTCACAATCAATTCCTTCTCCGTGGGTCACATCGACTCGACCGTTCATAGTCATAATAAAGTGTGGAGGTTTACTGGCTTCTACGGTAATCCTAAACATGAGAACAGAAGGTTCTCGTGGGACCTCCTTAGGAAGCTTCGTGGGGTTTATGGAGTAAATGAGCCTCCTTGGCTTGTCGGAGGAGACTGGAATGAAATCCTTTTCGAGGGGGAGAAAGAAGGAGGGGCTCGTCGAAGCTGGGCGTTAATGAACGAGTTTCATGAAGCGCTCGAGGACGCGGGTTTGGAGGATCTTGGTTATAGAGGCGAACGTTTTACTTGGGCTAATGGATGGGAGCCTCCTGGTTTTATCCAGGAGAGGCTTGACCGTTTTTGCGCTAATGGAAAATGGTTGGCGACTTTTCCGAAATTTGAAGTCTTTAACCTGGAATACTAGAGGTCTGATCATCGGCCTATTCGGCTCCGCATTTCGCCGCAGATGATTCTTCGAGTTCCCCGTCCCAGAAAGCGTTTTTTATTTGAAGAAATGTGGATCTATGAAGAGGACTTTATCGACGTAATTGTTGATGGATGGAGGCATTTGACTGGAGTAACAACGAAAAATATAGCGGCAAACCTTCAGCAAATCAGCGAGAAACTAAAGTCGTGGGGACAAGAACGTTTCGGAAGGCTCCCGTCAAAGATTGCAGCGCTAAGGAAAGAGATTGAAAAAAGGAAACGAGATGTGTGTCACAAAGACCAAGTCCGATATAATGCTATACTCACGGCCAAACATGAAAAACTACTTTCAGCTGAGGAAATACACTGGAAGCAGAGAGCCAGAATCAACTGGATGTCTCATGGGGATAAGAACACTAAATTTTTTCATGCATTCGCCAATCAACGTAGAAAAACGAACAGGATTAAGGCGATTATCACGGAGGAAGGAAGTCGGCTCACGGATAGTAAAGGTATATGCAGTGTCTTCGCCAATCACTTTAAAAATCTTTTTACTACCAATGATCCGTCTGAAAATGACTTGTTAGCGGGTATCCCGTCGAACATCCCCTGTCTCCCGGAAAGTTATCGTGAAGTATTGGAAGCAGATTTTTCTAAAGAGGACATTGAGACAGCGCTCTTTGGAATGCACCCGACCAAAGCTCCAGGCCCCGATGGGTGGTCGGCCTGCTTTTTCCAAAAATGTTGGAATACCGTTGGAGAGCAAGTGATTGAAAGCTGCCTAAAAGTCCTTAATAATGGAGAAACGATGGAAGAGTGGAATGAGACTCTTCTTGTCCTAATCCCGAAGATTGAGAAAGCAACTCGAGTGACGGATTTCAGACCAATTGCGTTATGTAATACACTATACAAAATAGTTGCAAAAGCGTTGGCAAATCGGGTGAAGTTGGCGCTTAAGTTTCTTGTCGACGATAATCAGAGTGCTTTCGTGGCTGGTCGTCATATTGGAGACAACATTATGGTGGGGTTTGAATGTAATCACTGGCTTCGTTCACGCACTAGAGGTCGATTCGGTTACGCAGCACTCAAACTCGACATGAGTAAAGCCTATGATAGAGTCGAATGGTCTTTTCTGAGGCGTATGATGCTATCCATGAACTTTGGACCAAGATGCATCTCACGAATCATGAACTGTGTATCCACAGCCAGTTTCTCGGTGATGGCTAACGGACTCAAATCTGATATTTTTTATGCCTCCCGCGGACTCCGACAAGGTGATCCTCTGTCTCCGTACCTCTTTCTTCTATGTACACAAGGTTTCTCGTCCCTTCTTCATGAGCAGGTTGAGTATGGTAATCTTCATGAGGTACAGATCTCGCGAAGGAGTCCTCCTGTTTCACATTTATTTTTTGCTGACGATAGTCTGATTTTTCTGCGAGCGGAATTAAGAGATTGTGAAATTTTGCTTAATGTTATCAACAAATATTCGAGGGCGTCGGGACAAATGGTTAATTTTGAAAAATCTGCAATTTCTTTCTCCCCGAATACGAAGCAATCACGTATTCAGGAGGTTAAATCGATGCTTGGACTCCGTTCTTGCGAGTGTTTCGAGATGTACCTAGGGCTGCCTACATTCTCTCTTCGATCAAAGAATATCCAGTTTGGATATCTTCGTGACAGAGTCGTCAAAAGAATTAAGGGCTGGAAGGAAAAAATGTTTTCAATGGGTGGCAGAGAATGCATCATCAAATCAATTATTCAATCTATTCCCACTTACGCAATGAGCACGTTCAAAATTCCTACCGGCATCCGTGAGGCGATTAAAAAGGTGTGTGCAGATTTTTGGTGGGGTTCTGAAGGCGAGGAAAACAGGTTTCACTGGCAAAGTTGGAGGAGGCTTTGCAAGACTAAAAGTGAAGGGGGTCTTGGTTTCAGAAGATTAGAAGAATTCAATCAAGCTCTTTTGGCAAAGCAAGCATGGAGATTGGCGAAATCGCCAAATTCGTTGGCTGCACGAGTAATGGCTGGAAAATACTACCCGATGACATCAATTCTTGAGGGAAAGAAGAAGGCCAATTGTTCTTATGTTTGGAGGAGTCTTTTGTGGGGGATTGACCTCCTTAACAAAGGTTGGAGATGGAGGGTGGGAAATGGAAATAATATTGAGATTTACGGTGGAAGGTGGATCCCGTCCCCATCTAGTTTCAAAGTTCAATCCCCAATTCTCCTTGACAGGAACGCAAAGGTGAAGGAATTGCTCCTCGACTCCGGCGAATGGAACACTCAACTAATTCGGGATTCTTTCTTTCAATTCGAAGCTGAAAAAATTCTGGCTTTGGCTCGCCCACAAAATCCAAAGCAAGATTCGATCATGTGGCACTTCGACAAGCGGGGTAATTACTCGGTCAAGAACGGTTATCATTTAGCGTGTAAGTTCAACGACGGAACTTTTGAAGTTGGTCCATCTATGCATCTCGGCGGGGACTTTTGGCGAAAAATCTGGATGTTGAGAATCCCGCAAAAAATTAAGATCTTCGCATGGAGGGCATGTCATGATATCATCCCTACTAGAGGAAATCTTATCGAACGTCATATTCCAGTGGAACCAAAATGTATTATATGTGGTTGTGACAAGGATTCATCAGCACATGCTCTCATTTTCTGCCCACTGGTGGAGGAAGCTTGGAAAGAGTGGCCGTTCACCAATCCGAGGGAGGCTAACCCACGCACCCGTCTCCGTGATATCTTCATGGCCATCACTGATAAGCTTTCTTTAGGAAATACCTCCCTATTCGTCATAATGTTATGGGACATATGGAACCAAAGGAATAAACAGATTCATAATGAGAGAGGAGATTTTAGTCGGGTCTTCCAGCGTGCAACGATGATCAAAGACGACTTTGAAAGTTTCAACAATAAGATATTGCCCTTGCGAATTTCCAAACACCCCACGATCTGGTCCCCCCCTCGGAAACATAGATGGAAACTAAACGTGGATGCGTCGTTTCCAGTCGATGGCACAATCATGGGTTTGGGTGGTTGTGTCAGGGATAGTTCGGGACAGTTTGTGGCTGCTTTTAGGTGTAACAGAACGAAAGCATCGTCGGTGCTTGGAGCTGAATTGGAGGCGCTGAGAGAAGGGGTTGTTTTTGCGGCCAATCAGGGTCTAGTCCCGTGCGAAGTTGAATCAGATTCCGCTACTGCGATCGCGCTACTTGTGAAGAATGAACCGGCAGCGAACGAGGAGGGATTTCTTACCGAAGACATAAGAGAGCTTGCGTCGCAGTACCATTTGACCTTTAATTTTGTTAAACGAGATGGTAATGCTGTGGCGCATACCCTTGCGCATTGTAATTCGATTTCGTCTAGTTTGGATACTTGGTTTAATGTACCTCCTATTTGTATTGAGGACTTGGCCCTTGCCCAGTTTGGGTAGGAATTTAATCCTCTTTTCCCTCAAAAAAAAAAAAAAAAACAGTACGTGATCGATCTCTCGGGACCAGGAGAGAATCGCCTTCTAATCATACCATTTATGAAGACGTGACTCGTTGCCTTTGAATCGTATGAAAATAAATGAGATGTCACTAAAACCAAATAATTGGGGCATTAATTGTGGCACGTATTACACATAACAAATGTACATTGTAACTCCACATCATTTGCACGAGAATATCTCCTATACTTCATGTAAAATAAAACCATATATATATATATATATTGTGAAAGTGCATCAAATTTCCTAAAAGTTTATTATGTTATGAACAAGCAAATAAGCGAGTCAAAAAATGATTTTGACCCATAACACATAACTTTACTAGTGATTTCAATTTTATGCCTTTGATTTTACGGATATTTTGCGCCATAATTAAGTACCTAATATTACACCAATTAATATCCGGTATATTCTCAATCTTTCTTTTAGCTTCAAAATAATTAAAGGCCATGATAAAATAGTGTCCGAATCTGTTCGTTAAGTTAAATATAATTGATTTTTTCAGAGTTTAATTAATCGCAAATAGGCGCGTAGCATTGCAATATCGTTCTTACTATCATGTTTCAACTAAAATATTTAACTTATATTATGAAAATTATTCAATTTTAGACATCGTGTCAGTGGGGAGTTTTGTTGCACTACAATAAGTATCAATCTTAATAGAAAAGTAAAGTCATGAAACAACGAGCTAAATAAAATCATACATTTTTTTATAGACGCTAAAGAACAAGAGTATGCGAATCCCGAATTCTAGAACTGATTAGTCTAAATTTTCCGTATTGATTTATGGATTTGTGTTAACTGTAGTAGGACATGTCGATGATTCACAATTGATGATTAGTGTCTTGATGAGAATTTAAAACCCGAATATTTGATTGAAGAAATTCGGACATGATTTGGCTTTTACATTCTATTATAAAGTTTTAACTCGTTTAAACTTTTTAGTTTTTACTCTAATCTATAAAAAAATTGTTGATCACAATCAAACTCAGCCCTATCGTTGTCCTCGTCAGCTCCTCTTCTCGTTGTACCGTTTACGGTTCACTCATCAGCTCGTCTCTGTCAATTCATAAATTACAAAAGTTGAATGTACGAATTAGGTATATTACAAAACTAAAATATCGTAATTAATTTTTAACGGTATAAAAAATTATAAAAATAACATAATTAATCGTAGACTGTTAAATCTTAATCCAACGACTGACTCCAAGAAGTGAAATTATCTCCACTAACAGAAATTCAATTTCAACTATACTAATAATTACCTTCCATTAATCTGTTGTCCACATTAATATAATTTTTTTTTCTTTTTCTGAAAGCTCGAAAGGGCAAAGGCTAAGTACATTCGTAGGGTGAAAAAGCTAGTGCTCCAAACAAGTAATGATCCCATAAGGAAACCTACATTCCTCTCATCTTTTTCCATATACATATAATTATTTATGTATATATAGTGTAGGTCATATCAAGGTTTCACTAGTGTTTCGGGATTATAGGCCAATAGATGACAGGTACTCTTATTTTCATACTTATTTTATTATATCATATAATATATAGGCGGAACTAATGCATGTTGCATACTTCAAACGAAAAATATTATTCAAGATTTGATTTGACCTTTCTCATTTTCTTTTCCTTTTTGACTCGATAAATCTATTCTACTATCATGCGAAAAGTAATATTATCTATTTATATGTCTAATGATATTATGATTTTTATTTGTTTACATATCTGAAAAAAATCAATTGAAATATGCTCAGTACTTCGCCTCAAACATAGTTTATATATATATATAATTTATATACTGTAGATCACGGTAAGGGAATCACGAATGATGTAGCAGGAGGTTAGATTTAATTTATTTATTTATTATTACTAAAAAACTCATGGGGATTAAATTTAAAATTAAAGGGTTAAACTAAATTTTTAAATGAATTTATTATATTTTTTTTTTGAGTAATATTGTACAATATTTTTTAGAGGGTGGTTGAACCCCACCCCGCCACGTGCTACATCCACCCATAGGTCATATCAAGATTCAAAAGCAAGACAGACTTCATCAATAATTCGTAAATTCTGATTTAGCATAAACGATTATCAATTCATAAAACCTAATTATTTCATCAAATGATTATTAATGAGTCCATACATATTTTGGGCATTTATTTATGGCACATACGCAGTTGTACATTTTTGTTTGTTTACTCCAAACATAACACAAAATTATGTCCATGTTCCGTTTTAAAAAAAGAAGAAGAAGAACAGAATTGGAAAAATAATTTATGTAACTGAATTTTTAATTTTTTCTTAAAGAGGTAGTTCATTTTTTCTGGAAACAATTTTTTATGCTTCCGCTATTTTACGGAAATGAAAAGAAAACCATTGTGAATATGGAAACCCTTTATTAATGGCTATACACATCATAATGAAGGGTGTATGACAATTTTACTTCATAAAGTGCTTAAAATATTGCCTCTTAAGGATGGTAAAATCGATGATTTTCCGATTTATAATTTGTCAACATTTTGTCATGGCATGGGTAGTCCAGTATTTATCGGATTGTCAAATTATGAAAGTGAGTATAGACGATTCAAAAACGATAAATATTTTTTTCCCAATTTATATACCACTATTATGAAGCATAAATAATTAAATTCCCATATATATATCTTTTTTGTGAAGCTCAAACCAATTGTCCACTACAACCCACCTTTTCATGGTTCTTTCTTCCCATTTCTAACCCGAAAATAACCACTCATTTCAGGCCCCTACAAGGGATAAGAACTGTGGAATTCGAGTATAGATAGGAGTAGAGTACTCATGCAAGCAAAGCCACAATATCTGCAACAAAATCCGTTAACAACTCAAAGTCCATTCATGCATGTTTCTCACCAAAGATGATCCGTAAACGGTGAACAAAAAAAGAAAACCAAGTACAGTGCTATCAACACACATCATGTTCGATAATGAAGTTTGAAGATTGTCGTCAAGGAAAATGCAAGCAATTCACTGGAGAATCCCAACTCAAGTACATGCATATTGTCTTTCAGTTAACAATTCAAAATGCCAAATTTCCACGAGAAGCAAGAGCGCAACAAACACTACGAATACACGGAAACAAATATTGCTCGGAAACTCGGAGGAGTAATGCTCAAGATATAGCGGTTTGACTTCGGACTTAAAAAAGTTCAAATCCAAAAACTTTATCTTGATTTTTCTTGGGAGCCAATACATTTTGGTTTGAAATTTATCAAAATCAGAAATTTTAGTTCTGAATTAGAAAAATAATATAATGTATCTTAATATATTAAAAATTATATCTAAGTCGTTAACTTCTAATTACATGTAAATTTGAGCCATGAAAACAAAGAAAAGAAAAAATCGAAAATACAAAACCTAGCAATAGCATAATTCTCGATCACTCTAAATTTTGGAACTTTTATTTCTAAAAAATTTCAAAATCAGAATTTTCAATATCTATTACGGGGATTCTGGTCCAAAATTTAAAGTAAAGTCGCTATGCAACCGTGAGTGCACATACTTACACCTAAAATTTATTTTTGAACATTCCGCCACTAATGCAACAACAATGACCTAATGCATGTGTTAAACTTTCATTTTTTAATGAAAAAAACGTAAAGGTATATGACTGTTAAGTGTTAAGTATATTTGATAACTTATAATGAACGTTTCGCCTCAAACTCCGCTCACGTGTAACACTTAGCTTAACTAAAAATCTAACTCCGCTACTCGATAACGAGGCAATAGGTTGGTGTCGAACGAAAATCAAAGACAAGACATGCAATTCCAAATTTCTACAAGAAGGGTCACGTGCAAGAGGCTCCACATGACCCCTCGCCTAGCCATGCCCTACCTTTATCTTAATATTCTATCAAATCTTGTCACGCTAACTTTGACAACGACCACACTATTTAATTGACCTCCTATTGTTAATACATGCTCCAATAGAGCTTCAATATGAACAAAAGTAATAATACAAAGACCTCAATTGAAATATCAAACAAAGAAATATTGAAGAAAAAAACACAAATGGTAGTTAATTAAAAGCGACATATTCCTAAACTTAATTTAAAACGACGCATTCTTAGTAGCCACGTGTCAAAACAACTAGATCGAGTGCGGGTTGCTCACATCCATTGCCCATCAAACTCGAGTTCCCATAAACGATGTGTGCTCGTATCCACTAGAGCAAGCAAACTAGCCCGCTTTCTCTAAAACATAAATTCTATAATCAAATAAAATTTAGAAAAGAAGGGACGTTTCACCCATTCTCAGATTCTGAGCATGCGGATTTCATCGGCCTAGAATCTGCCCACGGGCTAAGAACTTAGGCACGGGTTGTTAGTGAGAACCAAAAAGTCGGGACGGAGATGCACACCACCACATATGACCTGATTGACTCGTGGCCACTAACGGAGAGATACTTCCATCTATCTTTCAAGTACTTATGCCGCAAATAAGATACAAAATCACAGCTTCCAATTTCTTACTCCATTTAGTTCACCAAAAAACGCCATAAACGTGCATAAAGATATTATTACTCGAAATAACATAGCAATAACCAGATGAGATGAGCCTCCTCCAATGGGGTCGACCATCTTCATGACAACTATGGGACTCCATTGCTCTACACATCGACACGTCTTTGCTCTCTTCTAACACACACACACACAGAGAGAATCTTAAACTCTCAACAAAGAAACTGAATCAAACTCTGATCAAGATAAAAAAGTTTCATCAGTTTTGGTCCCATTTTCTGACTCACACCAAGAAAACAAGACCTCTTCTCTTACAGAACACATGCATTCACGTAGGGGCCATTCTAAACAATAGTTCATGGTGCTGCTTGTCAGAAATTTTTTTCTGACAATTTAGACTTTCTTCAGGTAACATTTACTTGAATAGCCATAATAATGTATGTGTCGTTTTGAGATAGGTCAGGTTTCTTTGAAGGAAATTTTGAGTGCCCAAAACTGAAATGAAACTGAAAAACACACCCTTTTAAGCCTTTTTTCGAAAGTATTGGACATATTTGGATCATCCTTCGCGCATTGCTTTCTGTGCAATTTGACCAAAGAAGTTTGTATGACGACATCGTGTACAGAAACATGACTGTGTAACTCGAAGCCTGTCTTTAAATTCTCCTCTCTAATCCTAAGTTTTCTACACCTAAGCAAAGCCTTCTCTCTCTCTCTCTCTCTCTCTCTCTCTCTCTCTCTCTCTCTCTCTCTAGAACACTGTTGGATAGATGTTGTCACACGCTCACAGATTCTCGAGGCAGAACAGCATTATTCACTTCAAGCTCTTCATGATCCTAATCATGAGCTGTATACCCGGCAGAATCGACGTGTGTTCGAATCTTGAGTTCCCCGCCGACGCCTCATCGTTGGCAACACTGAGTGTCGACGGTTTCTTCAGCTTTGACGATAACCAGCATGCGGCGAAAGACTTCGGCAACATAAAGCACTTCGTCCCGTCGGCGGTTCTCCACCCAAGGACGGTCTCGGATATATCGTCGACGATAAGGCATATTTACGAGAAGGGTCCGTCGTCGGAGCTCACTATCGCTGCTCGTGGTCATGGCCACTCGCTCCAGGGCCAGGCCCAAGCCCATCAAGGCGTGGTCATTAACATGGAGTCTCTTAGAGAAGAGGAGATTCGGGTATTTAAGGGTGAGTTTTCGTTCGTCGACGTATCGGGTGGCGAATTGTGGATCAATATTTTGCATGAGACCCTACGGTATGGGTTAGCCCCGAAGTCGTGGACGGATTACCTTTTTCTCACCGTCGGCGGGACTTTGTCCAACGCCGGCGTCAGTGGGCAGGCATTCCGGCACGGACCTCAAATCAGCAACGTACATCAGCTAGAGGTCGTCACAGGTATTCTATAGGGTTAAAACCGATATCGGTAACCGTTTAATACCGCTACACAGTTTTCTGATATTTAAAAAACAAATAAAGGTAGTACTTCTTAACACAGATTTCCTGAGAATATTTTAAATATATCAAACGGCCAATATTAAGAATATTTTAAATATATAGTGTGTATATATATATATATATTGAAACTGGTAACTGGTGTACTGGTAGCGGACCAAAAACTGATATTCATTCTTTCAATCAGTACCGGTTTTTAACCGGTTATCAGTTTCTAAAACATTAAAATCAGTTACTCATTTTTTTTTTTATTCAGTAGCTAGTTTTTGGTGACAGGTTCTTCTTCCATTTGTCGATTTTTGGTTTAAAAAAAAAAAGTTTCACTCTTCTAAACTATTTCAACCAAACAAGCCATTTTCTAAGTTTTTTAGATCAGTGAGTAATTCTTTTTTTTTTTTTGAATGGGTCAGTGAGTAATTCTAAAGCTCTTTCACTGCAGGAAAAGGAGAGGTCGTAACCTGTTCGGAGAACCAGAATGCTGACCTGTTTCATGCTGTTTTGGGAGGGCTAGGCCAGTTTGGTATCATCACTCGGGCCAGAATCTCTCTTGAACCGGCACCAACCGCGGTGAGATTGAAATCCTTTCATCTAAATATGCCATCAACTTCGCCGGAGATATCCAATGTCTCACGAGTTTTCAGTATCTTTTTTACAGGTGAAATGGATCAGAGTTCTGTACTCCGACTTCGCTTTGTTCACCAAGGACCAAGAGGACTTAATATCATCGGAGGATTCATTCGACTATATCGAAGGGTTTGTGATCATAAATAGAACGGGACTTCTTAACACGTGGAGATCTTCGTTTGATCCGAAAGATCCGATCCGTGCAAGCCAGTTTAACTCCGATGGAAGGACTCTCTACTGCTTGGAAATGGCAGTGTACTTTAGCCTGGGCAACGAGAATATCATGAACCAGGTAAGAATTGCCTCAAAAGTGCAATAAAACGTCTTCCAAATAATGGCCACAAGTTAACTGACTAATCAATATTCTGCAGAAAACGGAACGCTTATTGTCGGAGTTGAACTATATATCATCAACACTCTTCATATCAGATGTCACTTACCTTGAGTTTCTCAACAGAGTGCACATATCTGAGAGAAAACTCCGAGAAAAAGGACTGTGGGACGTACCTCACCCGTGGCTCAATCTCCTCATTCCGAGGAGCAAGATACACAAATTTGCCAAAGGAGTGTTCGGCAATATTCTCACTTACACGAGCAACGGCCCGATCCTCATATACCCAGTAAACAAATCCAAGTACGTATCTTTGTCTTTTGGATCGCTCCGTTCCGTTGACCCGACATGAATCTAATTCATTCATGCTCTGTAGATGGAACAACAAAACATCGTTGGTAACGCCAGATGAAGATGTGATGTACCTGATCGCATTTCTATCCTCCGCAGACCCGTCATCGTCCGGGAGAAACGGCTTAGAACACATATTGACTCAAAACAGAAGAATTCTCGACTACTGCGACAAAGCACGTCTCGGTACGAAACAGTACTTACCTCATTACAGCACTCAGGAAGAATGGCGAGCGCATTTTGGGTCCAAGTGGCCGGTTTTTCTGCGGAGGAAATCGGCCTACGACCCGTTGGCGATCCTCGCGCCTGGCCATAGAATATTCCAAAAGGCTGTAATACCCCTCTCGTGACACCTGGCTGAAAAGAAAAAAGTAGCCTTTGACTTGAAACCCAGTGCTTGTCACGTCGAGATGTCTTCGAAAGACAGAAAGCGAAACAGGGAACCTGCGGGCTAACTGACAGATATGTCGGGCACTTTGAAAAGCCAACGTATAATCGAAATGTCAAGCTGTGGAAAGCCAAGAACCATCGACCATGCAAAATTGTTGTTTAGCATATACTACAAATAACATTGTCTAAAACTAGCAAATATGTGTAGCAACAGAAATGTGGAACGGTTTGGTAACAGAAATTTCAGTAATATTAAGAGTAACTTGCATAATGCCCTAGTTATTTCTGAGAAAGAGCTTCGGTTCTTCGCACCAATACCTGTTGTCTTTTACAAAAGTAAAATATTGTCCTCGAAACATTGGAAATGAACAAAAATATGAACTTGTGCGCTACACATAACTTGGTATCATATTCTTTAATAATTTCCCAAATCTTGAGACCGTCATCATAAAATTCAGACCGTGATTAGACCCAAAATTGACCTCGTTCGGTAATCAAAATGAAAAAATTGCCTCAGAGTAACCTTTGTGTTACGCACAAGTTCAACATTTTTTTGTCATATTGTTAACGTGTAGCAGGCAATATGATACTTCTTGAAAGGGCAATATGATACTTTTTGAAAGGACAGGGGTATACTAGTGCCACAAACTGAAGTCCTGGGCTAAAATACCTCTCTAAAAAATTTTCTGCAAATTACTCTACCATATCTGAGCGAGTAATAACTACTTTGTTTCTGAAGCTCCTTCCCAGCCGAGACCTCGTCTTTGTACTTCATCCTGTGGTTCTTCATATTCCCGAGCATCACGTATCGTAGCTTCAAAGTCTGTAGAGTCACTTGCGACCGGAAGAAAGCTGCCAATGTCATCTCTAGCCCCAAATCCTCCAGCGCGTACAACGTCATCTTCCATAATGGAAGCCTCCATGTTTACTTCATTTCCACCTTTATTTCCAACCTGCTTATTGGACGAAGAGCTCGGAACTAGTTTCTCAACTTTTTCGGTATTTTTATCATCTGTCAAAAAAAAAAATATAAAAGCTCAATCAACCACAGATAAATGATATGTGTAGAGGTAAACGAGAACCCGAAGAAAATGACACCTAATGGAAGCGAAAGTATTTAATCAGATTTAAGACTGCCATTTGATATTTTGTTAAGCTCCTCTCAAAGCAGCAATAAAAACTATACCAACTTAAAAACTACACTGAATCAATCTCCAGAAGTAAATAGGATACATGCTAAGGAGTGAAAGAGAACAACGTAAACTAGTGGCAGATCTAGGATACAATTTTCCGGAAAGGCCAAGTATTATGGGGGGTTAATCAAACATATTTATTTATTTATTTATTTTTGTGTTGAATTTTAATTTAAGAGTAACATTGAAAATTAAAAAAAAAAATCGGATAAACTTTTTAATGTTATCCAAAGGTTTAAGGGGCCTGGACAATACGTTGATCCGGCCCTGGCGACTACTCATGAAAATTATAAACCTTGGTACGGAGCTACGGGCCTAGCATGGGATAGATTCCTATCATCGTCTTTTTCAGTTTTATGAGACAAATAGAACTGAAAAATGATCAAGCATCTGTTTCAGGCAAAGATAAGAGCCGTTATCGAGGTAGAAGTTAAACAATAAAGGATCGAATAAATACTATGTGTAACTCGAAATTTAGAATGAGAATTGAGGAAGATACTCCCCAGAGAGCAAATTGATTCTAACTTAAAATATAAGAAACATATAAGAAGTACCACGTCGGACTTCATTTGGGGTGCTTTCCATGTTGAAGTAGAAACAGTATCTGACGAATTTCCTTCTGAAGAGAAAAAAAATATATCAACACCATTATATCTATATCACAAAAAAATATTGAACAAACTTTTATGACTAGAATAAAAGGATTCTTTCTTTCTGAATTGGCAAAGTCAAAGCGACTTTCATATTAAATTCATTTAAATTTAAGAGCTCAATATTATAACTGCATTTACATTATCCCATAAAAGAGGAGAGAAAGCATATTTTTGCATTTCAACAAAGAAATAAAAGATGGGCCAGCATTAAAGAAACTCGAAAACAAGAAAGTTAGGTTCTTCTCTCCTAAGTTCATAAGGAAGTCTACATAAAAAAGGCTTTTAGTTATAAGTATCTCTAAATAGTTGAATATTTCAACAAAGGTCGTTAAACAATCTTAGGTGACCAAGCATTGCAATATGTCACTGAGGGAAGCACGAAAAAGTGTATTTCAAATAATTAAGAAAGACAAAAGGCTCAATAAAGGAATCACAATAAGTATTTCAAATAATTAAGAAAGACAAAAGGCTCAATAAAGGAATCACAAGTATTTTTTTTTTCTTAAGTTAAAGATGGAGGCTTGAAATCTCGCTAAGCATAGCAGAACTAGGGGGTGGCCACAGGGACTTAAGCCCCCCTCTACGCTAAGCATAGCAGAACTAGGGGGTGGCCACAGGGACTTAAGCCCCCCTCTACGTTATAAGATTTGAGCCCCCTCTCTCCAAGTCTTAGTTTCCCCTATGTCTAAGTAAACTCGAATCCCAACTAGGCTGGCGCTCAAGGAACGCAAAGCAAGAACCGGACTTTTTAATAATATAAATGAAAAAATCAAAGTTTACAAACCAAACCAAATCAAAAGAGAATAGAACTATCTAGACCTATATATCTCTCTCGAACAAATGTCATCTTTTACAAAAGGCGAAAGAGAAATCGGGGTGCGAAGGCCTCCAACGAATTAGTGCATCGACTAATCTATTTTCCTTCCCGAAAAATATGAGATACTCCGAAATTAACGACTTCCACGTGGCGGACAAAGAAATCACAAGTAAAAGAAAAGAAAATGGATATATATAAACAATAGTGTATATAATTCAGCAGTGTAAGACACTGTAATCCTCAATCCTCATCGATATTTCAAACTAACCAAACCTTAACATCCACAATCGACAAGGAGAAATCGCAATGCACACTTCACATTTCGGCAAAAATACCCTAAGAAGACCTCGCCATTTCGCTATCAACGCAGTACAAACCAGGATAGTCTCAACAACCAGACAAATTATCAAACAAAAACCTCCATAACAGATAGAATCGAAACACGATCCCGAATCGAGAGCCCAAACTCGAAACAAGGCATTTCTAAGGGAAAAAAAAATCGAATCTCGAAGCTTGAAATAACAGGATTACACCGACGAAGTGCAAGCTTACAGAGAAATATACAGAGTAAGATGAGCTATCATACCGGAGTTGAGCGAAGACGATGGTTCGGTGCGTGGTTGAGCTCTGGATTTTGGCTCGCTCTCTTCTCTTGCAGACAAGAATCGAAGAAGAAAATGGAAAATGAGAAAGAAAAAGAAAAAGCAGAGAGAAATTATTATGATTATGGGGATTTGGCGCGATGATACGACGACGTGTCTTGTTAAAGAGTGGGACACGTGTCGAGTGGTGTGAAACTCGCTTCTCGTTGGCGCGTTCTAATTGGGCCACGACTTGTATGATTACTTTTTGCCTTTTTCTTTCGTACGGAATTTTGATTCTCGAGTAGAAAAATAAAATAAAAATTAATATAGCTCGAGGATAAAAAAATATCTCCTCATTTCTGTTCATACATTAATATTCAATAATAAACTATAGTAATCTCGACTTATTCATCAGCTCTAAATACAAACTAAAGTATTAGATTAATATTTGATTTTTTTTTATAATATAATAAATTATTAGTCTTGTAATCATTAATTAATTTATTATTATTTTTTACACATTTCCATTTAAGTTTAAGTTGTGAGTTGTGAGCAGCAATATCTCTCTCTATATATGTAGATATATAATATTTCTCATTTTGAAAGTATTTCAGTCAAAATTTTATCATTATTTCTTGGGATAATAGCGGCATAAGTCCTCAACCTTTACTCAACTGGGGCGGCATAGCCCCAACCTCATTTAATAGCGGTATAAGTACCAAAAGATGATTTCCGTCCATATTTGACTAACGAAAGTAGTCAACATTTGCGTGGTCAGCTTCTCGTCAACTTCGACGCCACGTAATCCGACATGTCACCATACATGTCATTCTCGCGTCATCAAATTTAACGCAAAATTAATGGCGATTGCATTAAATTTGATGACGCGAGGATGACGTGTATGGTGACATGTCGGATTACGTGGCCTCCATGTTTATGAGAAGCTGACCACGCAAACGTTGACTACTTCCGTTAGTCAAATATGGATAGAAATCATCTTTTGGTACTTATATCGCTATTAAATGAGGTTGGGGCTATGCCGTCCAGTTAAGTAAAGGTTGAGAACTTATACCGTTATTATCCCTTATTTCTTTGTGTTCTACGTATTTTAGTGCTCTGCATAAATCTCATCAGAGAGTATTTACACACAAAAAAATTATCATAATTTTATTTCAAATCGCATCCTCTAGTTTTTTATTTTCGCTTAATAGCTTCAAATACATTCCAATAAATCATATACAGTGCAAAAATACCAATTTTCACATACAAGGGACAATATACAATATGTTTTTTGAATGGGTTAATGCGACAATAATACATAATTTTTGGTCAATAGAGTTTTAGGTCCCAAGTTTTTAAAAGTGTGGGAAAAAATACACAACGTTTGTTGAATGTAAAATTCGTTGGTCATTCCATTAAGGATGTTAAATTCTGCTGATGTGACATCGTTAAACCATCAAATGGACTGCCAACTTGTAATATTAATCACATAACTTAATTAATAAGAACAAATTAAATCAGATTTTAATTATGATTCAAAAAACAAATTATACTTTATTTTAAATAAATAATTTTTACTCTCCTGAAAGTCTAACAGTCTCTTCGTCGAACATGACTAAAATTTTGAAAAACGAAAGATAAATAAACACGTCTTAAATTTGCAAAGATTACATAACGACAGTTTATTAAAACGACTAAAATTTTGGAAAAATGATCGATTATTAAAAGCAACTGTAATTTAAAAAACAACATATTAAAAATGTGAATAATATTAAAGCACGAGTTTAAAAATAGGAACTACGCATTTAATAAGTATTTCTCGTTAATTTAAAGTTTTTGAATCATAATTAAAATATGATTTAATTTATTCTTATTAATTCTGTTATGTAATTAATATTACAAGTTGGCAGTTTAACGATGCCACATTAGCAGAATTTAACATCCCTAACGGAAGGACCAACGGGTTTTACATTCAGCAAACGTTGTGTATTTTTTTTTACACACTTTTAAAGGTTGGGGACCTAAAACCCTTGTTGACATAAAGTTATGCATTATTGCCGCAATTAACCCTTTTTGAAACTATAAAAATAATAAAAAAAATTAAAAATTATGAGAGAAATGTACTAATATGAAAAATCGAGGGGTTTAACTTCCAATTAGCCAAGTTTCAATTTGAACTTATGAGCTAAGACTCAAGAACCCTCGTTTTCTTGTTCACTTCAAACACATTTCATTTCATTCCATTCCATTCCATCAATCTCTCTCTCCAACAAGCAAACCCCAAACCCTCGATCTTCCAATCTCTCATCACTGCATTATACATACATATACACATATATTTATATATATACATAATATCTTCTTTGTTGTGCTTCGGCGATTCTTCGAGCAGCGCCGGAAACCTAGCTGATCGACCGACAATGGCGCCGGCGCCGGTGAAAGATACGTCTCCGATCGCGTTTGGGCAGAACCCTAGCTCGGCGGACACGAGCTCGGGGTTTCAGTTCGGGGGGATTCACGCGCAGGGTGGCTTCGCCGGCGGTACGGACTCCCGGCGGCCGGAGCGGGCTTGGCCGAGGCTGGTGAAGGTGAGGAAGCAGGTGGGGTTTCAGGACCCGAGGGCTCGGAGCCGGGGGAGCGAGGCGGTCGGGTCAGGGAATGGCGGGGCGGGAAATGGGGGTTTCGTGTTCGGAGCTGATCGGCGGGGCGTTGCAGAGGGGTCGGTGAAAGTTGGGAGCTTAGGGTTCGTGTTTGGCGTGAAGGAAAATGGCCCGGAATCCAATGTCTCTGCGGGAACGGAAAATTTGACTGCCAAAGAGCTGAAACCCGGTAAGATTGATTCGAATGCGGGGTCATTTTTGTTTTCATTGAATGCGAAAGGTAGTGAATTCGGAAGGAATTCGTGCTGTTCTAATGTTGAGAAGACGACAACTAGCTCTAAGGCTAATGGGTTTGTGTTTCAAGCTAGTCAGCCTGATTTGGCTTCGAATTTGAACTCGGGGTTTCACATTAATGGTGCCGGTGAGAAGACTGGTCATGAAAACTCGGTCAAGACGTCTACTTTTGTGGATCCGAAGCTTCATGATAGCTCGTCAAGAGCAGAATCGAATGCAAACTCAGAGAAGAGCGACTTTGCTGCAAAGTGCCGGGATGAGATAAAATTTGAAAGTGGAGATTTAGGGAATTCAAATCACAATTTAGGTCCTGATATAGGCTTCAGATTTAACACTAATGGTGATTGTAGTGGTAGTTTTTCGAGTACAAACTCGGAATTTAAGCTTCCTGATGAGATGATGAGGAAGCTCAAGATTAACGAGTCTGACAATTCAAATACGAATTCGTTTCCCAAAACCGGGACAAAATCCACGACTAGAAGGCACAGGAACAGTTCTAGAGGATTACATAAAGTCTCTAACTTTTCTTGTAAAATTTCAGAAAATATATCCAGCGATAAGAGCTCTAAAGCTAATACAGAGAGATTTAAATTAAATACCCCCGTGGGAAGCAGCGAAAATGGTGTACCAGGAACTTCTGGATCTGAAGCGTTTACGTTTCAGGCAAAACCTAGTCATAACCGCCAAGACGGCGATGATTGTTGTAATAGGGAATCAAATGCGGATTCGTTGGGTCAAGATAAATCTACAGTATCGTCTATAGATTTTGGAACCCCGTTATGCAATCTTTCCTCTCTCAAGGAAAGTCTATTTTCCGAAAAGAACAGGCCAATCAAGGACAGAAGAGTAAGGGAAACGAAGCGGAAGCCGAAAAAATCAGTGATTAAGCAACATTGCGACCAAGAAGACCCAAAGACCCCTGGATGTTATTCCCCAATGGATTTCTCTCCTTACCAGGAAAGCACTGTGGCCGATCAATGCCCAAAGGAAACTTCAGTTAATTCCGAGAAACAAGAAATATGCCAGACGCTGTTTCATTGTAGTCCTCGTCTGGATGATAAGACAACGGGTTTCAACTTCTCAGCAGTATCTTCTGAAGACGTGAAATCGTCGGTACGAAGGCGTCGATTTAGGAGGAAGAGTAGGATTGGAGTCGGTCACGAATCTTTTGTTATTAATCCAAGTACAAACCTTAGGTCTGAAGTGGACCAATTGAAACCGGGTCCACAGTTGAAGCAAGATCACTGTTCTCCCTCAGCTAAATCTCATGAAATCTGTGAAAGCTGGCGATTCAGGTGCTCCCTCCTAAAATTATGACTATTATGATATTTATATGGTTTTTTTTTTTGTTTTTTTTTTTTTTGTAATTGGCACTAATACCCCCCTCAAATTTACTCATTGTTGCACTTTGCCCCGTAAACTATATTATGGTGCAACTTCACTGTCGACGTGTTTAGTATAAATTTGATCTTGGTGACTTAATTAAGGCCAAAAACATTGTACATAACACGAGACTTTGCTCATGGGTGGACTTTGCTCCCTTAAACTTTATTTTGGTGCATTTTACCACCGTATCCGCATAAAAAATTCGACCTTCTTGACATTGTTTAGAGAAAAGACATTATAAATAACAATATTGATCTAAAGCTGAGAAAGAATAGAAAGAAAAAAAAAAACCTTTTTACCCATGAGCTAGATCACGCAGATAACAATTTCTACCAATTTTAAAACATCAAGGGGGCTAAAATTTAAATCAGAGTTCAGGGGACAAAGTGCACCTGTGACAATATTTATAGGGGGTTTCTGTCAATTACTCTACATTTTCATTGTCCGGGTATTGAATCTGAAAAGTTGCTCCTTTTTTTCTTTATAATCAGGGGAAACCAGGCTTATAAAAATGGTGAACTTTCGAAAGCCGAGGCATTTTATACACAGGGAATAGTTTGTGTACCTTCGAATGAAAGATCAGGGCCGTGTCTTGAGCCTCTCCTGCTATGCTACAGCAACCGCGCCGCAGCTCGAATGCACCTTCAAAGGGTAAGGGAAGCTATATGGGACTGTGCAATGGCTGCTTTATTAGATCCTACCTTCATCAAAGTACAGCTAAGAGCTGCAAAGTAAGTATTCTAATACTCTTTTTTAGGCTATTCATCGTCTTGGAATTTTTCTTTTATATACTCGTTAAGTTCATTTATGACAAAAACATACCATCTATTATTCAAAAAATAAAATATCAGTCAATTGTCAATTTTAGAGGTTTAAATAGTCGAGAAAAATCAAATTACACTTGGAGGGTTTTTTTTTGTTGAAAAATTAAAATAAATGGTAAAAAATGCATATTTCCTTTAGAAAAACTAAAAATGAAGTCAATAATAATTTTTCCTACATATGTAGATAATACTTATATACAAGTACTATATCATAATTCATAAGTATCTTATATTCCACAGTAACTTCGACAAAAATATGCATCGCTCACTCTCTGCATGATTGCTAGAAAATCTGTCTCATTGCTCTCTATTTCTTCGAGTAACATGTCACTTTACGAAATCACATATGTGGTTATGGATGTCATTCATTAGTAAACACTATCACGATCTCGAAACATAGATGACATAAAGAAAAAGGCTCGGACATAAACGCTTATCTATACATGTTCAAAGCTCGCAGACAAGGAACAATCTTATGAACATGTTCATTTATTCTTAAGACATTAGTGTAACGTTATTTTGGTCGTCATTTACAGTTGCCATCTTATGCTGGGAGAAATTGAAGATGCATTGCAATATTTTAGTCAGTGTATAGAAAAATCGTCCGGTGTGTGTTTGGATCGGAGAATCATATTAGATGCTGCTGATGGCCAACAGAGGGCTCAGGTACTGAATTTAGGCTTTATGATATTTGTAGGTTCTTATATAGCAATGATTAATTTTATTTAATTGGGAAATAGGCTACATCTTATGAAACCTCACTTGAGCACATAAACTACGGGTGCAATTTTATCACCGGTTACTGGGAGTTTCATGTCCTGAATTTGAGATCCGGGACCTGGATCGGTTTTCACTATTCCCTGGTTTGAAACCGGGATTCCTCGGTTTAAAATGGTGTTTCCCATTATAAAGACAGTATTTACCGGTATGTTTACAGGTCCTGGTTCCGGATTAGTCCTGGTAAAATGCTGATTTTTCTGGTCCCAGGGCTCGTAACCAATTTACAAAAGAGAAAAAAAAGGGTTTTTTTTTTTAACAGAAGCAACGCTTATATTGAATTCATCTTTAGTTTTAGCGAAACCAATATCGGGACCTGGAAGAGTTTTTGAAGTTCCCTGAAAACCGGTAATATATAAAAATTGTAAAGAATTCATCAGTTTTTCCACTCTATTCTCGGTTTTCGGTAAACCCTCAATAACTCATCGAATAGCCACGGTTACTGTGAGGTTTTCGTCTAACCCTGAAAACTTAAACTCTGTTTAAATCTGCTTTGGGGAGACTAATGTATTGTTTTTTGTTGTTGCAGAAAATGACAGAGTGTATTAATCGGTCTGCTAAACTTTTGGAAGAGAAGAGTCCCGATGCAGCTCTCAGCGCTTTAGATATTATTTCGGAAGCATTATCAATTTGCTCACACTCTGAAGAACTACTTAAATTGAAAGCAAAGGCTCTTATTGTGGTACGAATTCTTCTTAATGCAAATATCTAGCAATAATGCCAATCTTGGTCTAGATTTATCGAGAATATCTGAAGAAAAAAAGGACTCGTATCCCATTAAATCAATGATAAATAAATTTTTTGCAATTAAACTTGGGATTCGTCGAAAATTATATATGTAACACTGGCTACTTTTCGGATTGATATTCTTGCAGTTGAGGAGACACGATGAGGCAATTCAGCTTTGCGAGCAGAGTCTGTCATTTGCGGAGAAGAATTTCAAAGATGGTTCGGCTAATGGAGAAAATGTACTTGTGAGGCTTTGGAGGTGGAATTTGATTTCCAAGTCTTACTTTCATTTGGGGAAGTTTGAGGCTGCTCTTACTTTGCTTGATAAGCTTAAGCAAATAGAAATTAATCACGACGAGTAAGCAATCGTATCTTTTGAGCTGTTGGTTACGTTCTTGCTATATATATATATTTTTTACTATTATTTTTGTGAGTTTTGAGACGATCTTCGGATGTTTAGGTCTGCACGTAAGGATATCGAATCGTCGACACTGTTGTCTGCTACTATACGCAACCTACTACAACATAAGGTAACAGTAAAACTTTCTCCCATGTAAAGATCACTCCTTCAATTTGCTTTTCATAATGTTGTTATACCAGGGCGAACCTTTATGATGTACTCGATATATATATATATTACGAGTATACAGTTATCTAAACCAGTACATTCGGGTTTGCTTTCTAGTTGCACTCTTCTTTGTTAACGATTCAGTTAATAATGTTCTCATGTTACCCAGGAGATTTTTCACTCATTGTTTTTTCACTTACATTTTTTTGGTATCTATTTTCTACCTAATACCAAATTTCACTTTCTTGGGTATAAAAGAACGCAGGTAATGAATCATTTAAATCAGGGAAGTATTCAGAAGCTGTGGAGAGTTACACTCTTGCTCTGTCTACGAATTTCGAATCTCGCAGATTTGCAGCCATATGCTTCTGCAATCGGGCTGCAGCACACCAAGCTCTCAATCAGATTGTCGACGCAATTGCCGATTGCAGTCTTGCCATAGCCCTTGATGGAAATTACGCAAAGGTTCAATGCTAAGTATTTGAATAGCTTTTATTGTTCTTGTGTATGGAACTTGATAAGATTCAACCCGGAAATAATGGAGAACTCACCAAGGTGATGGATTTCTGATAGACCGCGATAGATAATTGAAAACGGTAACTCTTTATTGATAAATGAAACCCGTCTCTAATTCGAGAGGTAGATTGGGAAGACTTTGGCAACGATGCTCACTAGGAAATTCCAGTAATCAAACATCAAACAAGACGGCTTAATCTAGAATAGGTGCCTATATATAAAATTAGATTATTATAAAAGGCCCCTACTTAATGAAGTTACATAAATACATAATTCATAAATATTCTTTATATTCTAAACTAGTTTACAAATACATAAAAAAGCCTTGAGGCTCGAAAGCTAAACTAGTTGTGTTAATTCTGCCACACAGGCAGTTTCTAGAAGAGCTGTGTTACATGAGATGATAAGAGACTATGGCCAGGCAGCTAATGATCTGCAGAGAGTCGTAGCCATTCTCGAGAGTCAACCTTCTGATAATGTCAACGAATCTGGAAAGTCAAGTAAATCAACGGGACAAGTAAAAGAGATGAGACAAGCTCAAATGCGTTTGCCAGTTATGGAAGAAGAAGCAAAGAAAGAAATCTCCTTGAATTTTTACCTGATACTGTAAGTTCCTAATCTATATAGGGACAACAATGCCCCTGGACTTCACTCATTGCTGAATTTTGCCCCATCAATTTTAATTCTGGTGCAGAATATCCAGTCTATGCTATACAACTTGATAGTACATAATATAATCATGATCTTTCTGGTATATAATAATTTATTTACTTATGATCTCTCTGGTATACTCAAGTCCGATACGATATTTGGCATCTGCAACTGCACATATTAATTTTATTAAAAATCTCGAGCTTACTAGAATCCGCAATTCTTACGACAGAAACAGCAAACAAACCGATACAAGTGCTGATATCAAGAAGGCGTACCGCAAGGCGGCTCTCAAGCATCATCCAGACAAGGTTCCCGCCATTCATAATTTGACAGTTGATTATAAACGAGGATGAAAATTATATACCAGAAACTGGCTTTAAAACGAAAACTGGTTTATTGATGTGCAAAACCATGTAACCGGTAATAGGCCCAGATGGGTGCCATTTACCAGACTGGTTGGTTTTTACCCTTTTTTACTGGTTATTAGACAAACAGTACAAGAAATCCCAAAAATCTGATTATTTTATTTTTATTTACATGACCTTTTTGTAGTTTCAGGCTGGTCAGTTCCTGACAAGAAGCGAGAGTGGAAATGAGGTCTGGAAGGAAATCGCGCAAGAAGTTAACAAGGATGCTGATCGGCTTTTCAAAATGATTGGAGAAGCATATGCAGTACTTTCAGACTCTTCAAAGGTACTGATTTGTCATTTCACCTCGAGATTTTTTATGCATTCATGATTTTCACCCACCTACATATACTTGGCATAAATAAAACCTTGACGGAATGATATCATTCACCGAAAATCTTGAGTGGTCTACTTTCCTTCGAAAAAATAAAAAATTATTCAAACCTTACTGTTGAAATTTGATAGAATCTGATATTGAACCCCTACAAAAACGTCACGGAAGCCAAAATGGTATTCACCAAAGTGGTGATTGGCAGATATCTATCTCTATTCAGCACCAACAATAGAAAAGACCGTTCCCTTTGAGAAAATGGCCAAAGTTTGAAACCGTTAGACGGCGTTACGGCCTAAGTGTCCCTAATAAGAGAGATTAGGGTTTCCCTCACTTATTGCCATCTACATAAGTAACCCCACTTGATGCTTAAACATAATAGAAGACTTTAACCGGACATGAACAAGTATACTTAATGACTTCCCTGCCCTTCCTTTGTTAATAGAAGTACCGAAGCTAATCACAGTTTTATATCTTTTATGACAAGAAACCTCAGCTTGAGCTTTATCTCGCCTTTTTTGTTTTGTTTTAACAGCGCTCACAGCATGATCTTGACGAGGAGTTGAGAAGCGCCGCAAAGGAATGCAATGGAAACAGCCCTTCAAGAGCTTCTCGAAGATATTCAGACGCTCATACTTCAACTTCTAGAAGCACCGGCTTTGGAAGCTCTAATTTCGAGCAATTCTTTGCCGGGAGGAGGTCTTACAGACCCAACTACCGGGATTATTACGGGAAGGCTTACTATTAACCAGAATAAAAGAGGCAGAGACCGATTTGGTCGAAAAATCACAATCCAAGCTGTGAATCCGACCGCAATCTGGTCCGGTTACGCTAACCGGCTGATATTTACCGGAGAGAGTGGCCATTCCTTACTCATCTCTGCCAATAAAGAAAGTGGCGATAAACAGACAGCGAAGGTGAAATGGTCTCTTTGTATATGCATAAATGTACATGATTTGTCAACCCATGTGTTTGACAAGGAATGCATTTCTGCTATTTATATCCACAACAAAGTTCAATACTTTGATTTTGTTAATTTCCTTGTTATACTTACCATTCTTTATCTGATCATATTCGCATAAATGTGGTGCCAAATTTTGTGTCGAAAACCGAATTTAGTGCCAAATTACTCAAATCAAGTTAAAATTGAGTTTTCAGTTTTAATGTGAAACTGCAACCATCTACTTAGTTTTACTGCTTTAATTAAATATAATATTATATTTTAATACTTTCTATTGATCATACTTATCAACACCTCTAAAAGATATTTCTTCTGCTCTTTCTCCGTAATATTAGTAATTTGTTTATGTGTAATATTGTATAATATTAGTATTTAGTAGTCTGTTACTCTGTTTATGTATAATAATATGTTATATTAGTCAAATTTATGTAGATGTGAATATTAAAGGCTGTAAATAAAATCAATATTACCGCGATTAAAAACCGAATACTGATTTTACAGTAAATGTGATTTTCATCTTTTAAAATAAGGTATTTAATTATCATTTTTAAAATACCAAAATGCTATACCCAAAAAATCGTATAGAATACCTATTTGTTCACTCTTAATCTTGTATTAGATTTTCTATATGCCAGATAAATAAATTGGAAATAGATGCACTTCATAATTATCAGGGTTATTTGTGGCATAAAATAAAGGGTAAATGAGCCAAATGCCCATTTGTGACTCAAGGTTTCAAAAAAATGCCCATTTCTATTTATGGTAATCCAAACAACCCATTAATTAAAATATAAACCAATATACCCTTCGAATTAATTAATATTTCGCATTTAAATTATGTTTAAAATTAATAATTCGAATTAATTAATAAAATAAAAATAATTTTTCCTTAAATGTAGCTAAATAGAATAACTGATTAATCTTAATCTTTCCTTAATTATTTTTGAATTTTTTTCTCCCTATTAATCAGTATGCTAATTGTTATGAGTATTTTTCGAGGCCTAGAAAAATTAAAGCCCAGCCCAAAAAACCTGCCCAAAAGGCTTAAAAGAATAAAAAAGTCCACATAGACGACCTGGGCCCACCGCAAAAAAGTCAGCGGGACTCGGCGCAAAAAGTCAAAGGGACTCGACTCAAAAAGTCAACCTAAAAAGTCAACGGGACTCGGCCCGAATAAAGACAGTAAAAGTTTGGTTACTTTTACCATAAAGGGGCTTTAAATTAATTAAAAGCACCGCGCACCGCGCAAGCAATATCATAATTGCTCAGGGCCCATCAAAGTAATTATTAATTACTAAGAGGTCCCTGCACCCTTCTATAAATAGAAGTTCATTTCAATCAAAACGGTAACTTCAACAATTCAGATCAACTCACAAAAAACGCTTTAAAGCGATAAAACCTCCGTTTTCCATTCTCTTAAATATCCCGACTTAAATACCCGACTAATGTTCAGCGTCGGAGGTGGATACGGAGGCACCCCCTCCGTACCCCCTTAAAGTTCACGTTTATTTCATTATTTCAGCAAGATATACGGCGACGGAGTTCTGGAAGATATTTCCGGCTTATCAAGAAATACGAATCAAGCTTCAAGACCCCCTTTGACTGTCAAAAGGTCATTGGGCCCAGCCCAAAATCAAGACTTAGGCCGCTTCAAGTGTTGATCCATTTTTCGGCATTAACATTTTGGCGTAGAAGGAGGGGCTCGTCAAAATTCAAGCCTCGAGTCCCTACCAGCACGTTCAACAGCCTCATACTCAGTCTCAACCGGCCCTCGGACATGACCGGTCCGTAAGACCGCCGCCCACAGTCAAGTGCAAATCGTCACATGTCATTCCAGTCACCGCCATCCTCGCTGGGTGGCCAAAGGGCGTACACAGGCCAGCTCAAGGCGAAACCGCCGGCGAAGGAGGTAACTCAGCTTCTCGCAGATTACACACGCAGATCAGCCAAGATCGTCATGACTCACAACCTTCGCCTAGTTTTTAGGCTCAATTGCTAAGGAAGAAAGCCCTTTCACCATCGCCGGAAGCTCGCAACACCGAGCAAAAAATCGTTGCTCGCCCAAGAGCCACTTTTGCTTTTACTGCTCGTCAGACCCAAATCGCGCCTCGCCGGGGGCCGGCGTGGCCTCCTCCGAGCAGCCCAGATTGCGAAATCGCCTCCCCACGGGCCAAAGGCTGCGATCCCGACCACCGCACGCGCGCCTACCGACAAAGCACTCTCGTCGTCTCCCAAAATCTTCAAATGCTCAGATCTGGACCGAGGAAGTCTTCGCACGATCAAAGCCAACGAAGTCGCCTAAGCATCGCCAACCCCCGACGCGAACCGCGACTCCCATCGCTAAAAGGAGGCCAAACGCCTCTGGACTTCGTGAAGAGCTTCCACGCGCCTCGTCTCCGCCCAAGCTTGCCGCAGTCAATCGTTGCGGAAACACCGCTCGCGCACGTAGAAGACCGACGGAAAGGGAAGAGCACGGCAATCAGATTTGAAGAGGAAGGAGAAGACTCCCTTCGTTCGTCAGGAGAGAGAAAATCAAAGAAAAAAGAAGAAGAAAAAAAAAGAAAAACAAAAATAAAAACAATATAATATTAATTCGATGCACAATGAGAAAAAAAGAAAAGTGTTGTGTAATATACACTAAGGAAAATATTTGGGAATATAATCAGACTTAATAATCTGATTATAAATATACTAAACATAAAATAAGATATGTATTTATAAAGTACCTATTTTTGGGAGAAAGCATGAAACTCCACAACAGACAAGTCTAATCCCGAAAACGACGCCAGAGACTCATCAGGGAGAGACAACGGTCAAAGTCAAAATTCCGAAGACGACGCCAGAGGCTCATCAGGAAAAGACGCCGGTCATAGTCCAAATCCCGAAGACGACGTCAGGGAGAGATGATTGTCGAAGTCCGAAGCTCAAAGAAGACGCCAAAGGCTCAACAGGGTAAAACAAGCGAAGTCTAAAGCCCGAAGACGACGCCAAAGGCTCATCAGGGAAAGACGACGGTCAAAGTTCAAATCCCGAAGACAACGCCAAAGGCTCATCAAGGAAAGACAAAGGCTGAACCCCGAAGATGACACCAGAGGCTCAACGGGGTAAACGACGAGCAAAGTCTAAAGCCCGAAGACGATGCCAAAGACTCATCAGGGAAAGACAACCGTCAAAGTCCAAAGCCCGATGACGACATCATAGGCTCATCGTGGAAAGACGACGAGCAAAGTCTAAAGCTCGAAGACGACGCCAAAGGCTCATCAGGGAAAGACAAGTGAAGTCCGAAGCCCGAAGACAGCGTCAAAGGCTCATCAGGGAAAGACGAAGTCTGAAGCCGGAAGACGATGCCAAAGGTTCAACAGAATAAAATGACGAGTGAAGTCAAAAACCTAGGTACAACTCAAAAGCCTCACCAGGAAAATCAACAGACAAAGTATAAAATATGACAATGGCGCCGAAGGCTCATCAAGACAAGACAACGACCAAAGTTGGAAGCTCGAAAATGATACCGAAGGCCTGGTCCGTTTACCACGACGATTAAAGCTCAACAACCTTGAAATTCTCACCGGTCGCACTAGCGACGTCCAAATTTGCATTGATCGTCTTAATGATCTCGAGCTTTGCATTTGTCGTCTCGACAACCTAAAGCTTCGCATGGGCCGTCTCAACGACCTCAAGATTCATATCAGCCGTCTCAACGATCGTAAGCTTTGCGTCAGCCATCTGTACAACCTCAAGATTTGCCTCGATCACCTCAAAGACCTCGAGTTTCATCTCAGTTGCATGATCAAAATTAGAGCCGCGAAGACGAAGCAAACAAATGAAAATGAAATCAAAGTCTTAACTGAAAGAAGACTTTCCAGATACAAAGCTAAGAAAGTCCGGATCTCAATCCCGCCGACTCAGGCAACAAAGCCGAGAAAGGCCGGATCTCAATCCCGCCGACTCAGGCAACAAAGCCGAGAAAGGCCGGATCTCAATCCTGCCGGCTCAGGCAACAAATTTCGAGAAAGGCCGGATCTAAATCCCACCTACTCAAGAAACAAAAACAAACCGAGAAATAAGACGCTAAGTCGCGAAACTCGGTAAGACGCTACGGCGCAAAGGACCAGGAAGTAAGACGCCAAGGCACAAAATCTGGCAAAATACCGAGAAGTAAGACGCTAAAAGCGCGACCGAAAAAATGACAAAGATAAGACGCTACGGCGTGAAGGACCAGGAAGTAAGACGCTAAGGCGCAAAATCTGGCAAGATACCGAGAAGTAAGACGCTAAAAGCGCGACCGAAAAAATGATAAAGATAAGACGCTACGGCGTGAAGGACCAGGAAGTAAGACGCTAAGGCGCAAAATCTCGAAATTTATACCGAGAAGTAAGACGCTAAAAGTGCGACCGGAAAAATGACAAAGATAAGACGCCCAGGCGCAAACACTGGCAGAAGCTCAAAACACAAAAGACGTCCCAGCCAGGCCAAATTCCAAAAAGCTCTCACTTAAAAATATGGAAAGGTATCTCTCGGAACAGCACCCGTAAACGCGAAGTGGAAGGTTATTCCAAAAGACACCAAACCTGTAAACGCAAATGTAGCTGAGGGGTTATCTCCTGAACGCCCCCGTAAAAACGGTAGGTGATTTCTGAGGAAATTCCCCGCGATCATAGACGTAAAAAGGTAAGGTGATCACACGGAACAACCCAGTCGGCATACACGGAGTGTTACTCCTTAGGACACCCCCACATATCTTTTAAAAGCGCTACCTCAGAAACAGAAAGACAAAAATAAATTTCTCGTCAGATAAAATCTCCCAAGTTGTTATTAATGAAAAAGCTTTCAAGCTGGCTGTCATCTCTAAAATATGTATCAAAGGTTATCTCTTAGGAAAACAGCTGTGATCGTTTAAGGCAGGTTATTTCAAAAGACGCCAAACCCGCACACGTAAACGTAGATGGAAGGTTATCTCTGGAACGCCCCCGTAACCTACGGTAGGTGATCTCTGTAGAAACCCCCACAATCGTAAAACGGTAAGGTATCTCGTGGAATACCCCCATAAACGTAAAACAGAATGTTATCCCTAGAGACGCCTCTATATACAAAAAGCGCAGATTGAAAAATCCCGCAACTTAAGATAAATAGTTTTTCGCAAGGCAAAGCCATCCAAAAAACTGGGGGTTAATGTTATGGGTATTTTTCGAGGCCTAGAAAAATTAAGGCCCAGCCCAAAAAACCTGCCCAAAAGGCTTAAAAGAATAAAAAAGTCCACATAGACGACCTGGGCCCACCGCAAAAAAGTCAGCGGGACTCGGCGCAAAAAGTCAAAGGGACTCGACTCAAAAAGTCAACCTAAAAAGTCAACGGGACTCGGCCCGAATAAAGACAGTAAAAGTTTTGTTACTTTTACCACAAAGGGGCTTTAAATTAATTAAAAGCACCGCGCACCGAGCACCGCGCACCGCGCAAGCAATATCATAATTGCTCAGGGGCCCATCAAAGTAATTATTAATTACTAAGAGGTCCCTGCACCCTTCTATAAATAGAAGCTCATTTCAATCAAAACGGTAACTTTAACAACTCAGATCAACTCACAAAAAACGCTTTAAAGCGATAAAACCTCAGTTTTCCATTCTCTTAAATATCCCGACTTAAATACCCGACTAATGTTCAGCGTCGGAGGTGGATACGGAGGCACCCCCTCCGTACCCCCTTAAAGTTCACGTTTATTTCATTATTTCAGCAAGATATACGGAGACGGAGTTCTGGAAGATATTTCCGGCTTATCAAGAAATACGAATCAAGCTTCAAGACCCCCTTTGACTGTCAAAAGGTCATTGGGCCCGGCCCAAATTCAAGACTTGGGCCGCTTTAAGTGTTGATCCATTTTTCGGCATTAACACTAATGAATATCAAACTTTACATATTAACCAGTATGCTTTTACGATTCTATATTTACCAATATCAAACTGTAAATTTATTTACCAATCAAACTATATTTACGATTCTATATTTACATTAAATTAATTCATGAAATTTTAATAAAGTTGTAGTTATAAAACTGTATTAAACCTGTATAAAACCATTTACAAAAGCATTTACCAAAACTTGTTTAACCTGTATTAATCTTGTAAAAGCATTTACAAAAACTTGTAGCTATATAACTTGTATTAATCGTGTAAAAGCATTGACAAAAACTTTGGTAACACTATTTACAAAAAATATTACCAATCTAATAAACATTACCAATCCAAAATCATGTAAACTAAATTACAAATCTAATATATTACCTTAAAACTGTAAATATATTTAAAAAAAAAATTGTAAATAAATTTCCAGAGATCGGAGAAAGCAAGCCCCGATGGAGCCACAATGAAGTCGCACTCAGCAGCCATGGCCCAAGGCTCAAAAAGCGCTTCCATCACCCCGAACTACAGGTTCAGCCCAATCGCTTCTCGTCCCGGTAACGACCTCGACGCGCGAAGCTCCCCGGGAGTGGCTTGGGAAGCGGCGAGAGGCTTGAAGCTCGTGGTGGCTCCGACGAGGGCTCGGTGTGGCTTGGCAGCGGCGAGGCCGCATTTGGCTGCGCTGAGCGAGGAGGCTAACGAACTCATTTTCTCCACCAGACAAACCAGCCCAACTGCCTTTGACTTGCTTTGTATACATAGAGGAGTGTGACCAGACGAAGGAGGAGAGATAGAGAGATACATTAGGGGAATTTTCTGTCAAAGTTAGCAAATTAAATGAAAATCTGATAAATAGGAGAAGAATTCAACCATAATTTTAAGAAAATATAAAATTAAAATTAAAATATTTAATAATTAATTAATAAACGAAAATATAAAAATATAATTAAAATCAGGGTTAATATGGTCCAAAATATTTTTAAAATGAGTATAAATGAATTGTTTGAAAGTATGGGCAATTCCCTTAAACCTTATGTGATTTTTGGGCATTTCATGAGTTTTTCTAAAAATAAATTATATTAAAAAAAATTCGTTTGATAACAGTAAAACTTACCAAGCACTTAAATACTTAAAATAAAATTTCATCTAATACACTTAACCTTATATTTTTGGGGCTACCGATATTATTTGTAGCACTTAAACACAAATTACCCGCTTGAACAAATTCTTTGATCATAATTGAATGGTAAACGTGTGATTACTCAGTTGTATTGTATGGGTATCTCACCCATAATTCAAAGTTGCATGCCCTCAACTTCAATGACTTAATCCGAAAGCAAAATAAGTCGCATGGAGTGAACTCAAGCCAATTCACAATACGTTATCATCAATTTTTCAAGAAATAGTTCATAAAATAAGATAAAACATTTTCCATTTCACACATAATTCTTACGTTACAAACGAACGATTAAATTAATTTATTTTTAGAGCTCTTTAATCAAGTTAAGAGTTTTAGAGGCGCCAAATGAGCCGAGCTGGCCCACAAAAGCAGAAGCCCGCCAAGTGCAGAGTCAAGTCGGGCATTCCTTGTCCAGGCTCGGTATCCATAGAGACCCATCCCGACTCACTAGTCCTGACCCAAAGTCACGGGAAAGAGTAACCAATATGATGAGTTAAAATTGCGCCCAAAAGCCCGAACGCGGCACATTCCTGGCTTGGCTCAGCACGAAAAGCGGGTTTTTTTCTTTTCTTTCGCGAATCTAAATCAAGGGAGACAGAGACGTAATTCGCATAAAAAATAACTTAGATTGAAAGTAATTACAACAAGAAGGCTACAAGAAGAGCACCCATCACTCTTCACTAATCGTCGTCGTCAGAACTCCCCTCATCGGAGCTGTAATCACTGCTGTCGTCATCCTGGTCAAGAATATCCAGCTGAACTGGTCTAACTTGAATCGGCTCGGCCGGTTTAGACCGCAATTGTTGCTCCCCAACTCTCGGAAGCGGGATTGACGCCATTGCCGGTAGCGGAACAGGGTCCCCAGGCTTCCATCCCGGTGGTGGAATGGGAATTTCAATAGGCAGTTCCACCGGCATCCCGGGTTTCCAGCCCGAAGGAACCGTGATGTTAAGCTTCGCAAGTGGGTTCAACTCTGCAGGTGGCTGAGCTGGCAGCGGCTCGATCATAGGCTCACTCTCTTCAGCCTTAGGAAGACCAACATCGAGAGAGGCTAAGTTGTAGAGCTGAGAAGAGCGCATCTGCTCTTCCTGCGGCGCTGGCGGCAGTGCCCCGCGGAGCGGGGCGTTCCCGGCGCCAAACTCCGGTGGAGCGAAGGTGGTGTAGCTAATCTTGTGAGCGTAAGAGAGTATGTCTGTTAGATTCAACTGCGATGACACAGTGGTGGGTCCTGCGGAGGAGAGAGAAGAATCGTCGTCAAATTCCGTGGCTTCTTCGTCGGGTTTGGGTCGCTTCGGCCGGCGGTAGTCGGAGTAGTCGTCAACGAGGACATCGAGGACACGCTCGGCCTCGATGAGCTTGCGGGTGAATGCGAGGGCGGCAGCGTCTTTAGACCGGATTTCCCGGGCGAATTTGTTCTTGGCGTCTTGGAGATCGAGGATCTCTTGGAGCTGGGCCACGGCTTCAAAGAGCTGAGTTTGAAGGGACGTAAAGAGAGAGAGAATTTCCTTGGTGGATTCGTGGGCTTGGGATTGAGGTAGGTTTTGGCCTTGGGTTTGGGAAGAGAGAAAAGTGGGAAGCGTACCTCGGAAGGCGGCAAGCCAGAGGGACCGATTGGGAGAGGCTTCAAAGAGGCGGGTGGCGAGAGAGGCCATTTGTATAAGAAGGGATTGGGCTCTCGGGAGCGGAGGAAGGAGGGGTAAAAGGGTAGTTGATGCTGAAGCGGAGGACGGAACTGTAATCGTAGACGATGATGTGGCAGCGGCGGAGGAGGGCTGAGAAGGAGGCATAGATTTGTTTGGTGGGGTGGCGGGTGGGTGATTCTGAAGAGACGGCGAATTAGGGTTTGTGAGGCCAAGCCTCGCAGGGGACGACACTATTTGTATCTGGTGCTGAAGCATTTTTTGTTCTCAAATCTAATACCAGAAACCTGCAAAGAACAGCCATGTAAAACTGGTATAAATTAATACTCAGATGAAAAAAAACAAAAACAACTCGAAATCGGGTATTTTTTGCCAGAAATTTCTATCCAAATATTTAAACTGACAATATAAAATGCACATCAAGAAATCATAATTCACGTACAATGATTCCCGAACAAAATTTCTAAACTTTCACGCAGACTCGTTATCATGGATTAGAAGATTAACATTGAACATAACTTAACATATCCAAAACTGATAGATCCCAAATCGTATCACGCCTCATACAAAACGTTTTATAATATATATATAAATTTCTCAAACACTTGGCGGGCGCATTAATACATAAATATATTTAGCCACATACAATGCAAAATAACCAAAGTTGATAGCCAAAATTAGCATCACTTCAATATTGGCCCGGTCTCGGTTAAATCCGGCCTCCTAAAACCCAGCCCAGTCAGTTTATTTGGGAACTGACTAATAATCTAGGGGTGAAACTGAGACCGGGAATCAGGATTTTACGCAATATTTTTGGCCGTCCCGGTTAATCAGGGCCTCCTAAAACTGGACCTGGTGTTTAGACCCAAATCGAGCCGGGACGGGGCCGGAAAGCGGAGAACCATTAAAGCAGGCCCGGCCCAAGCACTAGGCAGCTTGGGCCAACGCCCAAGGCCTCCTCCTAGTGAGAAATAAAACAAATGAGTTCCATTCTACAACTCAAGAAAACTATAACACCGAACGAATGTAACGACATACATCATAGAAACACCCCTAAAGCAATGCATCACTAAGATATCCTAAGTTCCTAACACGCATCACCATGCTTTCTTCTTCGCAGAAACTTAAACTGGAACAGTTCCAATCCAAATACCCCAAACAAGAGAGCAAAATCTCAGACCTTTGGACTTGTCCAGTTCTTCGGTCGGGACGGCAGAGAGCGATCCGCCGGAGAGAGATCCGCCGGAGAGAGCGTCGTCGTCGATGTCTTCGGTGCTGATATTGGCCCGCCACGCCTTCTTTCCCATCTATTCTCCTCGCTCGTCAAACCCTAATTCGAGCTTGCAGATGTCTGTCAGTTAATCTGTTTCAATGGAGTGTTAAGATACGATAAGCCACGCCCGGCCCAAGCACTGGGTTGGGCCAAGGCCTCTGAATGAGAAATAATTGAACAATTAGGCCTTGCGACATCGTATTTTACGCTCATATAAAAAAAAGAACTCACTAAAAAATATCTACAAGTTGTGATACAAGTTTTAGAAAGTGGGCCCTCTCTCATATTTTATTGGTTAACTTCTCTTGTTCTGCTATATTATACAATTTTTTAATTTAATATTTCTTATTCAGTTCCATACCTTAATTATCTTATTCCCTATATTATTAGTGAAGAGTTTAAAAAAAAAAAACTTAAAACATAAACACTATCTTTTCGGTTTTACATTAGATAGTTTACGTATTCATAGAAAATTTATTTTCATTTTTCTATAGTAAATATTCTCTTTGTTATGTATATATATATATATATATATATATATATATAAATATAAACAATTAAAATTATTCTCTTATAGTGTACACTAGGTATATAACCCGCGCGTTGCGGGTTTTTTTTTTCTTAGCAAAGAAAATTTTTAATAGTTTAATGTTTTTTTATGCGTATGGTATTAAAGCTATTTGATTTTTATTTTATGTTGTTATTCAATCTTTTTTAAGTTTAACTACATGGTATTTATATGTAATTAGACACAAAGAGTAGTATACGTAATAAAAGTATCATTTCTTAAAGAAATGCATTATTTACATCTGGTAAAAGATTATTACAATATTCCTTTCGAAAAAGAAGTCTGTATGATTTAGATCAAATAAAAGATTTTTACATTATCGATTTTAAAAAAAAAATATTTCTCATAAATATATATACAAATATATACATACACATGCATTATTCTATTAATAAGACTTGGGCATATATTTAAAAAGTGTTATACTTTGTTTGGTTGACTTCTGTTGGTGCAAAATCAAATTCATATAGCTCTTATAAGTATCACTGATTGATCAAATTATATATGTTTGTAAACAATTTAATGTAGTATTGTAGGTAATAGTATACTTAAAAAAAGATTGTCAAATGAGATTGTCAAACAGTATACTAGCAAATGTGCTATGCACATCCGTTCTTTTGCGCCTATTTAAAAACTACGCTTGAAAGTTTTAAGGATAAGATCAACAAATGGATTGAGAAACAGAGACCTACGTACCTCTGCCGTATTTATATATTTCAATTTCTAACCTTTTACATTTGATATATATATGTACATCAATAATACTCGATGGTTGAAACTTTCTTCTTGGAATTAGCCTAGAATATCTCTAATCTGTTATTCTAATTACTTTCGTGTTGCAGCTCTCTAAAAATAAAAAATTTGAACTTTTTTTGTTTGTTAAGGCCGTAACGTAAGTAAGGGCATTCGTTTTGACAAGAATGTGGACTTGTCCAAATTTCGGTCCCAATTATCGATAAGTCAAGAAAAAGGTGGAGATTCAAGTGTGCGTCTTGAACTGATAATCTGAAGAAAAAAAAATTCAGTTAACCTCAACGTACATCGTCGATCGAAGTTCGGCGAGAAAGAGAGTGTGTGAGAGGTGAAGAAAATAGTCGAGATAAGCAAAGAAAAAAGTATATGAAATGCAAAGAGTAGTCTATTAATGTGTTGTATAAGTTTTGTTTTATCGTATAGCTCCTGCAATACTGTAATCCAATAGCTCCTGCAATATTGTATTACAGACTCTCAAAAAAAGTCCCATATTAATGATTCGCCCAAGGCTCCGAAAAGGATTTGGCCGGCCCTGCATTAAAGACACTCAAATTCTAAGACAAGTACAAGTTCTCCTGTGAACTTGCGACCATATCCAAACATGATCTGCTCTCAACACTCAACGAAATAAACGTCGATCATCAATCAATATCATATAATTAACATTAAGATTCCGATTTGCATCGCAGCAAATGAGCTCCAAAATGTAGAGGGGAAAGTGGTTACCCAAGCGATTCGGCGCGGTTTCAGCAGAGATTCGAGCCCACAGAGAAGCGAAGCAAATTCTCCAGATCGGAGAGTTCTCCGAGATTAGGGTTTCAATTTGGGAATAATTTCAGAATCCTTCTTCGACTCTTCAAAATGTGAGACGTTCGTTTCGTTTTTTTTTTCTTCTTTTTTTTTTCACAAAATAAACTAGTGGATACACCGCGCGTTGCGCGGTTGCGTACATTTTATATTTATAAATTTGTTAAAAATAGTAAACGATGTTAATTTATTTGGGTAGTATAGATAAAAAAAACATATATATTGAGATGTTTTGTTCATGAACATGTTTTATAAGGCAATTTGTACGACATATATAAATAATGTTAGACAAATGGGTGTAAATAAATTTATGATTTTAATAATCCTCCTAAAAATTGTCTTAACGGATTTTTAAGATTGTTGGATGTTGTTGTGTTATTCAGACCTTTATATATATATATATATATATATATATATATATATAAGGTTAAACAACACTACCAACAATGTGTGAATTTACCCGTAATTATTTCAAAGACAAATGTTGAAAACATGTCATTCTTCTGATGGAGATAAAAACTATTACTTCCCGTGCTCATTAACACTTGGAAATAAACCCCAACGAAATAGATAAAATGAAACTTTCCTCTTGAGAGCTTATGCTGAAGAAATGTAAATGAAACTTATTTTCTCTTATTTTTTAAGGTATAAACTTACTGCCATCTGTAATCAAATAAATAATATCAATAAACTCGAACCCGATTTTCATGGATCCTATATGCATATCTTTATGAAATAATTATCTAATAGAGTAATTCTCTTAATAATCTCACTAATAAATATGTACAATATAAAATAAAAATATCTGGTAAACATATTGTTAGTGGTCTTAATTATTTGGAGAAACATTTATTCACATACATTTAGATTATTCAATTTTAATGCGCAAATAATTTTATAATTATTCTAAACCTTTTATTTTTCCCATATTTCTTAGAGAGGGAGTATTTTAATTTGGTATTAATTGTAAGATGAAAATGTAGATGAACAAAGTACTATAGCTAAATTGCTATTGTTATTATATAAATTTGTACTTGAATATAAATTGGAAGACTAAAATAACCAACGCTTAAAAATCCAACAAACTACCCAAAATAATATATACAAATATAGTAAACAAATGTAGTGTGAGGTGATCAAAATATATATTTTGTTAATTTTATATTAGCAAAATATTAAAAATTTACATTCCATCAACTTATAATAGCTTATATCTTGAATCATATAATAGTTTTTACTTTTTCCAATCTTTGCGTATATAAACCAAGGTTCAACTTACAGATGTTACCGATAAACCGATACCGTTTTCGACGAATTAATCGATAGCTTACCGATTAACCGACGGAAAACCTATAACACTGTAGCTTACCGATTACCGATACTTTTCGATGATTATCGACGGATTATCGATACTTTTCGATACTTTTTGACAGAAAACTTATAAAATATTTTGATAATATCATACCACAAAACATATGTTAAATTATTAAGTGTATAATTATAATATTAATATTAGTTGAAGTGTATAATATTAAATGAATATACATATTAAGTGTATATGTATGTTAGGTGAAGTTAATATGTATGTTAAGTGTATAATATTATTTGAAGTGTGTAATATTAAGTTAAATTATTAAGTGAAGTGTATGTGTATGTTAAGTTGTGTGATATTAGTTGAATAACAAAAAGTCTCACATTGATAGATGACAAGAGTTTGATGATGTTTATATACCAAATATTAGGGACAAAAGCTTGGGCCCTTTGGGTCATAGGATTTTGTGGATGGGGGAGGACTCACACAAATGTTACACCGCCGCCGGTCGGACGGACGTGGCGTGGCGGGGTGGGGTGGGGTGGGGTGCTCTTGTGTAAGTATAATTATTTTTAACAGCTGGTAACTACCAAAAATCGACGATTATCGTCGAAAATTCGAACCATGGTATAAACTATTATCGTTATTCTTTTTATTTATATATATATATATATATATATATATATATATATATACATCAGAGCAAGCTTTTCGAGCAACCTATCCCGTGGACTTTCTTATCCGAAGGCCTCTCTTTGTTGAATAGATCTCTCGACTGTTACTCGTGACGAAAGATCCTGGCCAACCCCTCCGTCAGTTGCCGTTGTTTCATCTGCACCAAGAGCCCACACTTCTTTTGTTCATCGCACTCGGCCATATATAAATTGAAACAATTTGATATCAATTCTTAAATTATATCGTAATATTTCAAGTCTATTTTGCTTACGTGTGTATAGACTATAGACTATTATTGTTATTTTTTTTAATTGAAACAATCTTAAATTACAAAATTTGAAGATAAAAAGATAGCACGGTTTTAGACATAATTCCAACAACAACAAAAAAAAAACCCCCACTTGAATAAAAATAAAAACCCAAAAACAACTAAGTCAAATTAGAAGAAAATACATTACTGGCAATCATAATCTATTAAATTTAATGTAGACATATATCTCAAAATTTAAGCAAATAAATATAAAAATCGCAAACATTCATTGAAAATGGGTTGGAGAGGGTTACGTGGGTCTAAAATGATGGAGAAAAATGTTTCACCAACCTAACAAAACCAAAATAAGAAAATGTATATGAAAATAAGAGGAAAAAAAAAGTGTATATCTAAATTTGTAGACGAACTATAACTTTCAAACTTGTATTATCACTTTGTGAAATGATTTTTTTTTAAATACACTTGTTATTTTGAGAGAACAAAAATAGTATTTTAAGTATTTTGCATTTACAAACTCTTTCTATATACAAATTAATGCAAAGGGTTAAGATTAATCGGACTTTCAAAATTATTTATTAAAAAAAATGATTACTTAGGTTATGTACATTTTAAAAAATTATTAAACTGGTACAATTATTTTCTATAGTATATACGTTATGAAAGTGGTACAATTATTTTCTATAGTATCTAAATTGATGCATTTACAAAGTGAAAAAAAAAATAAAAAAAAAATCATTCTTCAAAAATCAAATATGGGTTGATACAAAACATTTAAATGGAAGTAACATAAAAAATAAATAAAAAATTAGACTCTTGGCATGCTATCTTTACTATTCAATTATTCATTCTTCCATAACATATAGAATGAATGAATGCCTTAAGTGATTTTCTTCGATAATTATTCTATTAATTAAATACTACACTACTTACTTAAACTTTTTTTATTTTCTTTACCAATAAGCTTTTAATTAAATAAAATTTATAAATAGTTGTATTATTCATTAACATATATATATTTTTTTGGCTATTTTCTTAGAAAGTAACAAACTTTTGGCATTCTAACCACAACGAATGAAAAATATTTCTAGTAACTCTTATTTTAACAATAAATACATTTTATGTACAACTATTAGTTAATTGTGTAAATTTATTTCATGACTTAAGCAAGCTTAATGTGACCTAATAACTGATTACTACTATTAATTTTAATCAATGAAACGAAAAGAATGTTGCTAACGAAGTTATGAGTAATTTATTAGTCTCAGCCAAGAAAATGAGAAGAAAAATAGTCCATTGGATGTTACAATTTACATTGATCATTAACTACCAGATGCATATTTACTTCTCTATTAATATGTCATCACAATTTATTATAATTATCCAATACATATATACTTTTATTTGTATACGAACTGATATATATATATATATATACACACACTTATGTGGCATATGCACTAATGATTTTTTCCATTAAATGAAATATTAATATATATATATAGATAGATATATAATGATGAAATCTGAAATATTCTATTTAATCACGCACATGCTCATTTAAAAACTTCCTTATATATATATTTTATATGTATTAACAATGTTAAAATATTAGGAGACACTAAAAGAATGATATTACGTTAAAAAATGAAAAACAGTGTTCATGCATGCCATAACTCAGAGCGCTGAATGTGAATGAAGACGTGTCGATATTCACGCCGAATATAATATATATATATATATATATATATATATATATAAAAGTAAATAAAAAGAGAATGTGATCATATATGCATCACCCAAGAGCCGAGACATTATTAAATACATATAGCTATTTTTAGTTTTATGTTGAAGGACTTTTCATGTTTTTTTAGCATAAACATAATTTTTTAAAAATGCGTATTTATAATGAGCTCTTAATAAACATTACTTTGAAGGGTTTTCATGTTCTTGAACATTAACATAAATGTTCTTTAAAATACTTATTCATAAGTAGTTCTATTGGTATATCTCTATATGTACAATAATACCACTTCAATCTAAATAAATAATACCATAACGTTTTCTTTTTTCAAAATCTCTTGAGGTGTTCGTTATTAATAGGCTAATTTAGTTCTAATTTAATGTGTATCTGGTTCTTCATTTATCTCTAACAATTTATTTAGTTAAAAAGTTACAATAGATCAATATGGAATCAAATAGTTTGTAATACGACATTTCTATCCATTGAACAGTTAATCAGTTATACATAATACTATAAGCTATAGTGAATATTTTAACATACATGGTATATTTATCTTAAAAAATTAGCAAGTAAAAGTGCCACAATATTTGCATAATTGAAAAAAATCTATCAAAATAGTTTGTGTGATCCAAAGTCTTCAAGAATCTCCATTTTAATTTTTTTTAACATAAAAATACAATATACATTAAGTGAAAATAAATTGATATTAGGCTCGCGTTTAATATTTAAAGGTGAATAAAAATACAAGAAATTTGATTTGTACACATACAATACATCCTTACAAATTCGTCACAATCAATCATACTAAAAAAAACAAAAACTTGCTTAAAAAAGCTATAATGCATTAACCTAAAACTCTTAATATTATGTTATGATGATGTTCATGTACTTGATTGTGTTTTTCTCATCTTCATCGCAATTCTTCTTAAAAAGTCTAATATTGATCATTCAAATCTTCTTTATTCTGTTAAATGCAACAAACAATGAAAGATATATAAAAATATATAAAAAATAATAATAATCACGACAAAAAATAGAACCAAAATCTTTGAAAAAGAAATATATATAACCTGAGAAATGAGGGAGATCAAAAGCAGAGGTAACATGATATAAACCAAAAAAAAAATTAAAGAGACTAAAAAAGACTTGAAACAATAAAATGTAAATATTATTGAGGAAATCGTTAACATCTTCGAATCCAAATTTAAAAAAAAATGTTTGATATAAAAACTTTAAGTAAGGTAACATTGATTTCTTTATAGTAATTTTATAGGTTGAGAAGTGATAAAAATAGCACTTACAAACCGCTATAATCGAGTAAGGAAAGGACAAAGATCATGACAATGATAATAGCTCCATTAAATGAATAAAATTAAAATAATATATCAGAATAAACAAACAGTGAAAAATATAAATTTGAAAACAAATTAGAGAAAAAAAATTAAAAAGCTACCTTCTGCTTGCATAATATTGTAGTTGATGTTCTTATTGATCTTTTTGGCCACAATTCTGAAAGGACGGAGGATCATAATAATGATAATAGCTCCATGAAATGAAATAAAATTAAAATAATATATTGAAAATAAACAGTGAAAACTGAAAACTATAAATTTTTAAACAAATGAAAAAAAACCACCTTTTGCTTTCATAAAATTGTAGTGATTTTTTATCGACTTCTTGGTTGGCCAATTATTTTGCAAGCTCCTAAGCATTACCATGCAGATCACATATGTAAGTACTCACGTTATGAAACCTTGCTACATCAGACATTTGAATCTCATATATATAGATTCATTTACTTAGTAATGGGATTTTATTTATTAAAGAGGTAAAATACCAAAAGTCTAGAAAATAAAAAGTCACTAATGCAATTAAAATATTATGACAATTGCAATTCCACTCAGTGCATTAATCAACAATAAAGAAAATACATTAAACTCATATTTTAAAAAAATTACAAATTCTTAAAAAAAGGGATTTTCCAATCCTTTGTTAGAATTTCTCTACACTATCATCTTGAGTTGTAAAAACTAGTTGACAGCACCGCGCGAAGCGCGGTGACGATAAAATATTATTTATAATTTAATTGAAAAAAATTAATTTTTAATTGTGATTCATAAATGAAGACCAATTTCATCAAATTCAAAAAAAATCTTTATTTTAGTAATATTTTACTTGTTTTTTTTATTAACGATAATCAAATATAAATGATAAAAATAATGGATTAATACAATATTATTCTGAAAGTAAATATGTTTTATTTATATTTAAAGAGCTTGACTAAATATTAATAAGAAAATTGTTGGATATATAAGTTGGCTAATATTGAAAAAAATAAAAAATACTAAAAGCATGAAACAAAAAACCTATAAGTTGATGTAACAGAATATATTACTAAAACAGAATATATAAGTTCGCTAATATTGAAAAAATAAAAAAAATACTAAAACCTGTATGAAACAAAAATATTACTCCACGCACAAACTTTAACATGTATATTTGTACAATTCATATCTGAATATTATAATATATCGTACTCAAACGTTTATATACCACCTTCGAGGTCTATTATTTGTTGGAGGGCTCTTTTAGACTTTCTTCCGACTGAGCTCACTTTACAGAAAAAAAGGATTCTCTTTAGCATCCATGTGTCGTGTGTGCAACAATCAGGTGGAGGATTCTAACCATATCTTTGTTCACTGTGACTTTGTGGGGTCGGTTTGGATGGCGATATCTAGTATTTTTCTTAAACCTATTAATAGAGGTGGGTCTCTAGCCTTATTGCTCTCAGACGCCGCCTCTATTAATCTAAACCCCCAAGTTTTTGCCCTTTGGAATACTGCGATTATCTCGACAATTTGGACAATTTGGCATACGAGAAATGCATGTTTGTTTGATGATGTGATTCCTAACATCCACATTTTTTTGAGGCACATCTGGCGACTTATTAAGGAAGCAAGTTTCTTCAAACTGGGGACTTGAAGCACTTTGGAGGATCTCAGAATTCTGAAGACTTTCGGCATTAACATTCAGCCCAGAGAAGCTCCGAAAATCATTCCTGTTATATGGCGTTTTTCTCCCACATCAGTGTTAAAATGCAACACTGACGGTTCTTCTATGGGTACTCTGGGAGTGGCAGGAGCTGGAGGTATTTTTAGAACTTGTCGTGGATTTCCTCATGGCTCGTTCTCTTTTCACATTGACTCTGCTTTTGCTTATAAAGCGGAAGTGATGGCCGCAGTATTTGCATTGGAAAAAGCGATGGAATTTCATTGGGAGAACCTATGGCTCGAGTGCGACTCTACATATGTAGTTCAACTTTTTCAGAAGAAATCGAGTTTGGTCCCTTGGAGGTTACATGCTCGTTGGTCCAAATGCATCCGCTTTGTGGAAGTCATCAACTTCAGAGTGTCTCATATTTTTCGGGAAGAAAATAGAGTAGCCGATGCTTTAGCTAGTTTTGGAGCTCAAATTTTTTGGGTAATCATTGGTGGCATTCGCACCCGGATTTTACTTCGTCTTTTGTAAATGATGACATTTGTTCGAGAGAGAACTTTAGATTTAGATAGTTCTCATGTTTTGTTTTGGGTGTAATTCTTGACATTTTCATTTATATTATTTCGAGCCCCGCTTCTTTCTTAGTTTCTTGGGTGACAACTTAGTTGGGATTCGAGTTCTTTCTTAGTTTCGGGCCTCCATCTTTTAATTAAAAAAAAAATTCACAACTAAACAAAATTAAAGTTTGCAAATTTTGTACTTATACACATATTTGAATATTAAAAGAAAACTAACTCATTACATTAGTTCCATACAACGAACCATACTAATACTAATACATATAAGAAAAATATGACTCCTACTTTGGTATAATTTTTTTTATATTTTTATCTTCTTTTGTTTTATATTGTTTTGTTTTAAAAACGGAGGAGTCCTTAAGCAGTGGCGAATTCCTTATAGTCTAAATTTGGAGAGAGAAAGCAACATGTTGTAGCTGTCCGTATTCGTTTCTGGAAAATGGCTGCTCTCTTATGAAGATTTCGACAACGGCGTGTTTCTCATGCGACCAACAATCTTATCAAACATTGGCATGAGTTGTTGACTTCGAGGTGGTTATACAGCGTGATGATGGTTTCCAAACACTGATACATAACTATCATCTATATACTCAGATCAAATCCTTCAATATAGCTATTATATATATATATATATATATGTATATATGTAATTAGTAAGTCGACACAGAACATTAACCTTATGTTTTTTGTACCAATCTTGCGATTGAAGTCCTGAGCTTGCAGATCCACTCATGAGTTTTTCAATAAGATCGATTCCGTGCGGTGATTATTAAACAAATACGCGAGCAACATAGCATAATACCTGAAAACCAACAAACAACACGAATTAGAGTCTTCATGCCTAAAAGAAAACAATATAGATGAAGCAATATTAAATTATAAATTGATCTAAAGAAATGAACATTGATACATAACACATTTATCATCTATACTCGAATCAAATCTTTCATTATAGCTATATATATGTGGACATGTAGTAAGTCCGTAGAGAACATTAAACTTACTCTTTTTTTTTTACCAATCTTGCGATCCAAGTCTTGAGATCGATTCCATGAGTTGATTATTAAAAAGATACGCGAACACTGTAGAATAATACCTGAAAATAAACAAACAACACAAATTAGAGTGAGTCTTCATAGAAAAAAAAAACAATATGAAAGAAGCAGTGTTAAATTGTAAATTGATGAAATGAATTTCTTGCGGGTAGATTTCTTGTGGCTGGGTTTAGATTTGAGTGGAGAGGAAATTGAGAGAGTTTAGCTATATAAGTGAATATTTTAAACGTTATTTTAGCAATTAACATTAAGTCAGAATTAACAATATAATTAATATTTCCTTAATGTTCGATATAAGCAGAGAAGGTGAGAAGCCCATGTGGTTGTCTTGAGTTAATTGTAGAAGTTATGGTGGAGTAAATTGGAGAAATGTAACTATTTCATATTTATTTTATTGATGTGAAATTATGAAATGCAAATAAATAATGCATCTGTAACCTAAGCAGTCAATCAAGATTAAATCAATAATTTTTTTTATTTTTTATTACAAAAGTATTAAAATTTGAGAAAATAGGACCCTCAACTCTTTGCTTATCTATTTTTAATTATTATTCATATACAAACATTTAAATGTGCATGCATAGTTGAAAAACTTCTCCTACTACATAAGTTTGGATTAATACCCACGCAGTTTAAATAACTATATGAAATGTATATTGCACATACTGTAATGTAAAGTGTAAACCAAGGGGCTCTATTAATTCTCATGATAATTCGTTGAATAATTTCAGTTTTTTTTTTTTTAATTATTGTCATGATAATAAATTTTTGGATATATACATATATAAATAGTTATATGAGATGTATATTGCACATTTGCTATAACGTAGACCAAGGGGCTATATTGATTCTCATGATAATTCATTGAATAATTTCTATTTTTTTATTGTTGTCATGATGATAAATTTTGGCCTTCTCCTATCCCCTTCACAAATCACAAAACTATGAACGTAACCCTAATCACTAATGACTTGATAATTAAGAGTCTTTTTTTACTAAAAAAATAAAAATCTAAAATTTGAGAAAATAGGAAACTAACATCTTTGCTTTTAGATTGTGCCAAGTCAACTACATGAGATTTTGCTTATATATATATATATATATATATATATATATATATATATATATATTAGAATGCTCAATCCTTTGATAATATAGTGCCACATCATCTTGTAGTTCCTCCTTTTAATATATATAGATTACTGACAAAATAACGGATTAGAAATCGACAATTAAAGATAAATAACTAGGAAACGACATGAATATTTGATAAATAGAAAACGACAAAAATAAACAGGTATGTTGTGTATGTTATTAATATAAATAGGATAAACTGCGGCTAATGTACCCAATGTTTGTTCTTTTGCGAATTATGTACCCAATGTATTCCCTTCATGTAAATGATACTTTTGATGCTGGATTGTTTTTTACATAAAGTTTGACAGTTTTTCCTATAAAGGTAGACAATTTGTGGGGGCTGGACGGTTTTCTAGAACAAATTTGAGTGTTTTTCTCATTTAGGTAGACACATTTTCCGTTTAAAAAAAAGGGTAAACTGTGGCTAATGTACCTAATGTTTGATCTTTTGCGAATTATGTACCCAATGTTTATTTTTGGTGGCTAATGTACCCAATGTTTAATCTGTTAGATATTTTTGTGTTTTCCGTTAGTTAACCGTTAGAGAGTTATCCTCCTCTACATGTACACTTTTCGTATCACTCATTTTTTGTCCAAATGTTATGCACGACCTATGGTTAGAAAGATAAGAGATAGATCTACAGTCTCCTTTTTCATAACATAGAGGGAGTATATTTGAGAAATTATGCCGTAAATATTCTAATGAGGTCAAATTAATTAAAAAATATCATAATCCCCCAACATCTAATACGAATAAAATCAACTAAAGTGTAGTCTTAGGCTTCTAATTTCCTTCAATTTCATTGAAATCCACAGGCAAAATTTTCTTGCCAGCAAAACAAGGCAGCCTCTAAAGAGTTTGGCCATCCTACACGATCTTTAATTTCATTAATTTGCCCACAAAGAACCAAATTGTGGTCAATACAAAGTTTTTTCATGGAGTAATAATTATATCATTTCATGGCTTCGGCCATGCGATGCGGCAAGGGCATGGTGTCAAGCCCTTCCCGTGAGCGCATAGTTTGAGACGTATGGGGACCGCGGCAACCACAATTATTTGTTAAGAAAAAAAAATGCATTACTCATAACGTACATTATTGCTTTGAGCGTTTTCACTAGGTTGTGCCCAATTAGAGACAAAAAAAAATGAAAACAAAATTTTGAAATTGAATTTAGTTTTTCTAATATGTCTTTTTGTTTTTATCTTTTTATTTATATTTTTCATTCTCAATTATATTATTTAGTCATTCTTACAATTAACTAGGTCTGCGATGAAATTTGTATCCTAAGTCCGACTCTATAGCTTTACTGTGGCAGCCGCAGCCAGCTGCAAGCCCTTCTGTAAATTAAACACGTATTTATGAGTTAAATTAATGTAACAGATATTAATTACACCTAGAAGTCAATGATAAATTCAAGTAAACGATATCTACAAATACAATAAGGGGAATATATATATATATAAGTGTACATTTTCCCCCGATCACACATGACCCATAACTTCGTACCGTATTGGATATTACCAAAGTTTAGGTTGAAGTTTAATTTTTTGAGGGAATGAATGAAGAATAAAGTATTATTGTACCTTGTAATATGGCCACTGCCAAGGCCGACTAATAAATAATAAATGATGGAAAAATGTACCGATTTACGTAATTGATTTTCACTATGTTTGACCGTATATAATATTGCTAAAGAAATCAATATTGATGGTCATTGATTAACTTCATTAGAGTATAGCACATAAAATAAGTCATGCATTTCTAGGGTTTGTTAATGTGATACAAAAACCATGTTAACGACTTCTTAATTTATCAAACTCAGCTTTTCTTTAATCCACTTACTAAGAACTGTAAAAATACTTATATGATCATCAAATATATATATATATATATATATATATTTATATGATTGTTTTATTTATGTAGAAGTGGGTAACCGGGCTTGGGTACGTATGTCAACATGATACCGGAAATTTTAGAATACTGGCAAAAAGGAAAGAAGAAAAGAAAAACCCATGATAAACCAATAGCCGTCTCAATAGTTTACCGATGAGTAATAAAAAACCTCTTTAAACTGATAATACCGATGAAAAACAGACAACGTCTCACAAGTTTCATATAATTACTGTGGTATATTGAAAAATACGGATGACGGGTGGAGTTTCACTGTAAATTGGAAAACAAGAACCTTGCTTAATTAGCGTTTTGTTGTGAGGTTCTATTTTGAGATCAAAATCGTCACGTAATTAAAGTGATACTTTTTCCTCGCTTGTAATAATAATTATACTCAAAAAAATAATTATTGGAATGGTCTTAAAATATATCTCATATATAAAATGGCCATACAAATTTCAGAGTCGTCCCTGAAATAATATCAAATAATTTTTCTTATGGTTTCTATTAATATTTTATATAAATGGTATAATTAAAAAAATATAACTTATTAATTTCATGTATAAGTAAATAAATTTAGAACTCTGTGTGTAAAAATGATCAATGTCTTCTATTGTAGTATACATATATTATTACAAAAAGATACATAGAAAATTAGGATAATTCAATAAAGGGTCTACTTTTTTCTTCTTCTTCTTCTTCCAAAATACCGCACTTTCAACTGCATTGATTAAATACTGAAAGTCGTGAAATTTATGTTTACAGTTTGATTTTTCATATATGCGATATGTTTCAATTAATATTGTGTCATTTACATATATAAGTATAATTTAGCATGAGAAATCCCAAAACGTAAAAACAAAAAGTGTTCATTTAAGCTGTACACATAAAAAAAATATCATTATAACAATGAGACAAAATCAATGAAACAAAAATGTCACGGTCTAGGTATTTCATCAGACACAATTAAAATTAGAAAGTTTGAGAATATCCCGTGTTATTTTATAAACATATTTAGCAAAAAAAATTCTGAAATTATTCCTACAAATTATGCGGAAGCAAATACTGCTATATTGACTCTATCATAAATTGCCGGTAAAAGTTTTTGTTTTTAATTTTTATAGGGATGTATTAACTCAATTACACAAATATATACATGCAAAGCCATAAATAATTTTGATATACAGTTTAGTTATACGTGTACATGCGATGCGATATCATTTTTTTTTTCAAACACGAGAAAAGTATATTAAATTGATTAATACACATATATATTTCTATGCACTAGAGCGTGTACTTCACGCCCTTCTGCTACAAGATATCATCTATAAATAGTGAGCTTAATCATGCGATGTAATAATATTCATAAAGCGAGCAAGAACACAAATTAGCAAGATGAGTATAATAAACAGCAGTGTCAAAACTATCCTCGTCTTATGCTTCATTCTCTTATGCCATTTCCATGGATCATATGCTAATCCTGGGCGTGAAAGTAAGACTATAATATTCGATCCCTAACTACATATATATAATATCTGTTCTACAGTTGTGCAAGTTATTTTTCGTCCTTTTTTATGTGAACATTGATAAATTTAATTATCAAATGTTGTGATATAGAGATTAGTCAGATTACTAAGATCTTAATATACAAAATAGCCGGTAACTACTTATATTGCCGGTGCATACACACAAAAATATGCAAACACGACGACAAAGTAGTGGATTTTGCCGCCTCTCATAATTTTGATTTTTTTTTTGTTGAAATTAAAAATTATCGAGACAATATGTTTTTTCTCTCTTCTTCGAGAGTTGTCGTCTTCCTTATAAACATATTCTTGTTCCACCTACGGTACTGCAAGTTCTCAAATCTCAATAAGTTCTTGATAATCATTTTTTACGACATTGCCTTTCTCATCTAATCAAACTTTTTTACATTATTTTTTATTTAATTACTTGATATAATTTTTTTACTACATTGCCTTTTTTACATTCTCAATTGTTGATACGCATACATTATAATGCACTATATATCTCCTTATTATTGCCATTTATAAATACCTCATAAACTACACATTTCCAACTTTTGTATAGTACTATATGAGTTAATTCACTAGACGCGATAATGTATATCTTGACTAATCTATTTGAGAATCTTTTGATGATAAACCCTAAACTCTAAACTAGGTGAGGAAGTAAAATTCTCGTACGAAGAGAGATCAAGAAGAGGGCCATCCCGGTGGGCCCGGCTGGATCGGGACTGGTTCCTTTGCGGCAATGGCACCATGCAATCCCCCATCGCAATCAATGATCGCTTGACCACGCGTAGGCCTACCCTTGGCCCTTTGCAGACTAACTACGTGCGTGCCCCCGCAACTTTGAGCAGCAGTGGACACGACGTACAGGTAACCAATATGAATGCCTAGGTATATTATACGATCGGGTTATCGATCGAGCTTTGGAGATTACCCAAGTAGACTGACAAAATTGATGAAAGTATCACGATTACATCACAAATTTTATAAGGAATTGAAGGTATATATGTCGAAAAAAATATCTTGCATGATTGGTCACTTTTGAGTGGAAATGGAGAAACAAAGAAGACTTATGACTTCTTTACGAAGTATTGTACATTTTTTTGTCAAAATTTGTCACATAAGTCTTTAAAATGCACCTTTTTTTTTTTGTCTGTTGGAAAACTCTACTTATAAATTTTAATATTTATTTATTTAGTGATGAAATATATATATGTTCTTTGCAACATATATAAAATAAGTATTATTGTCTTTCAGGTATTGTGGGCAGGCCCTGGAGGAGCAGGAAATATTACAATAAATGGGACAGTGTTTAAGGTGGTGGAAGCTCATTGGCACAAACCAGCTGAACACATTCTCAATGGCATAAGGTTCTCTAATAATTACTTTTTTAAACTTTTTTTCTTTTCAATATTTTAGGATTTTTTAACTATCCATAAATATTCATTTAAAAAAAATGTATCGATATAAACCTTAGTATATTATATAAAAAATTGTTAAATATTCATCTATTTTTTTTTTATCAGTTTTTCTATTCAATGATAAAGATCACACTGTGAATTTATTACCAGTTATTACCATTAATAAGTGGGTGAACTCCTAAATTTTGAACCTTGCTCTATTTTATTCCATGTAACTTATTTATTGCATTTTATTTCTTTATCTATATGTCAGATTATATATACTTGATGATCTATAATTTATATATATTGGCAATTAAATTAGGCACGCAATGGAGCTTCACCTTGTGCATGAAAGTGCAATGGGACAAACTGCTGTAGTTGCTGTCCTTTATAGATATGGCCGAGCCGATCCGTTCATTGAAAGCGTAATTCTTTTCAACCCTCTCATTAGTCATTATCTAATAAATAATCTTTTTGTTTTTGTTTTCAGTCCCTATATTTAGAAGAAAGAACAAAAATTAACATACCCTAAAGTAGATGATATATAAGTATTTTTATGTTGTAACTTGTAAGCCTGTAATATTTTTCAAATTACTCTACATACAAATCAGTTATTAAAATATATACAAGTCAGTACTCAATACTCAACCACAAAATTTGAGACTTCTTGAGGAATGAGGATGTTTATCTTACGTCAAGTCTACGCATAACTCATTAAACTCTAACTAATTTCAAGGGGTTTAAGATACAATATAGAGAGTATACATTCATATATTATAGAGGTAATTGTCGCATAAGTACCTTTTTTTTTTGCTAATTAAATGCACCAAGTTCGATTCCGTCATGTTGAGTTAACGCCTTCAAGCTAGATACGTGTAATGTCTCTAGCTTAATAGAGATGTTGAATAATAAATTAAATGGTGTAAAATTTCTAAATAAATTGAGATACGATACTTACGTCACACATATAGCTCCTTACTGTATAATAGTATTCCTGTCATTATTGATATACCAAAATTGTATTTTCTTTACATATATATTCAAAAGAGTGCGTCGTAAGACTATCATCGATTAGATTTTGGACGGCCAAAATAAACTCAAAATCTTTGTAACTCCATCCTTATAATACATTCATCGCTTATCATTACGTCACAACTGGTAACTTATTTTAAAATTTTGCAAAAACCTTATCGATATACTTATAAACCGGCCTTCGGTACACTATTGTTATGTGGCAGTTGTATAACGCTATAAGATCCTTGGAGAGGAGGGAGGGACAAGTTATCGATGTGGGAATGGTGGATCCAAGAGATATCGATCAGTTCAATGGAACGAACAACAATTACTACAGATACATGGGTTCTCTCACAACTCCTCCTTGTTCTGAAAATGTCATTTGGACTATAAGAGAGAAGGTACAACATTTTCATATATCTCGTTAAATTAATAGTTTTAATTATATTATACTTTTTCTTGAATCAGTTTTATTAATATTTTTAAGATAATATTCAATAAATTAAAGACTTTAATAATATAATAAATACTATGATCTCGACGTAAGTAATTTATCGAGGTTATAATTATATTATATTTATATTTGTAGAATTATAGTGATGCAAAAATTATTGGTTTAATATATTTTAATCAATTTAAATATACATACATATGATCAAAGTGAATGGAAATTAAATTGACAACCCACTTGGTCTAATGGACAAAAATTTGTTCTTGATTTCAGTTCATGTCAATAACCTTTACAAAATCAGTTTAATTATAGACTTTTTACTATCAATAATTCTTGTTTATTAAGTGTTGTTCACATTTCACTTTCTCTCCAAATATGGAATGGTAATTTTGAGTCCATAACACATAATTCCATTTCCGTATTAATAAGCTACAATTTTAAATATATATATATATATAAAAGATACATAGTTTTGAGAAAATCGGGATCGGAGGATCCGAATCCTAAATAATATGAGATTTCTGATTCCATATTATATCATTATCTCTCTACTATTTACAGATTCAGACAGTTTCACGGCGACAAGTTCGTGCATTAGAAGAAGCGATTGATGATGATGTAAGTATAGCTTGTTACGAAATATCAGAAGATATAAACTTACATAATATACGATATAATAAATATGTATATATAACTATTCTTCGCCGTGGAAATTTAAGCTTGTTGCATGCGATCAATTTTTTAATGTATTTGAATGATGTTTTTCGCAAACTGTCGTTCTAAGTGTCCGCTTTGTACATTTTTCTTTGCGGGCATTACATTCAAGGAGGAGAACGGGATTTCTCAACTTAAAATATCAGTTTTTGTGTAATTATCGTGTAAATTTCTAAGTTCTCACTTTACAAAATTATTTTTGAGAAGTATATATTGTGTAAAATCCGTAGTATATATCCTTTAATTATGTAATGGCGGCATGATATATGAGCTTGTAGTTAAAATTAATAATAGATCTAAATTTGCTATTTATTTTACAGGATTTTGAGGAAAATGCCAGGCCAGTTCAGCCACTAAATGGAAGACCAGTGTTCAAGTTTGAGCTATGAATTCTCTAAGGATCTCATTAAGGCTCATAAAATAATATATATTTATATACATTATCTAAGAAACCAATAGATAACTGTAATAGACTAATTATTAGCTATTACTTATCTTATATTTTGTAATGAATAAATAAAAAAGGAAGAGAAGCCTTTTTACTCTTAGTTCTATATAAATCGCATTCTAGCTCTACTTATAAGCTGAAGATACGCAATGATAAATTAAGAAACAAGTATTGGGGTTTTTTCTTTCCTTAATTAAGTAATATCAATATGCTTGTTTTTGCTATTTTTAATTTATAATATCCTATCAAATTGAAGAAATTATAGTGTAAATTCAAACTTACATCTGTATATAGGTAGGTGGTTTAAATAATGACAATTAATACTATCATATTAAAATAATAGTTGATTTTGTAAGATCTTGGGATTATGCCGAACAAATTTGAATAAATATTTGTTAAGACGTATTATTGCGTTGCACATGTAATAAGGCTTTATGACTGTGAACAATGGGAATATAACGAGTGCGAAAAAGTAAAGGAACACCAATACTTTTTGGTAACGTAGTTCGGACTTTCTGTCACTACTTCTGCAGGGCACTCACCCAGATTAATCAACCAAGAGTTACAAGATGAAGATTACAATCAATAATACAAACATGATTCAAAGCGTTAACAGGAAACTCCCCCTTGTTGTCACGACAACAGATTTGACATCCAAGTAAACTCTTGATGAATATGCAAGATCCCCTTTGTGACAGTCACTAATCCCGTGAGCCACGAGGGCAAGACCGGGTAAGCTGTGCAATCCCACATCGCCTGGGCAAGGGGATGTGCTGATGGGACGTTCCCGAGACTGTGCAGGTATGGGACTGCACGGTTATCAGAGATCATACAGGTATGGGACTGTGTGATCGAAGAGGCTTAAATGAATTGATTGGTACTACCTATGTCAACAAGATGCATCTTCTTTTCGGTTGCCCGTTCATAGGAACTCCAAAGTTAAGCGTGCTTTGCTTGGAGTAGTACCAGGATGAGTGACCTCCTGGGAAGTTTCTCAGGAAGCGTGCGAGTGAGGACAAAGCACGCTGAAAAGACTCGTGTTGGCCTGTGGGGACAGTCGTCAATTTGATTGAGCAGCCGAGGCGTTACACCCTTGCAATCAGCTACGAACTTCCAGTCCTTCTTCACTTCACTCGTGAATCTGCTGATTGAATTCTCCCGAAGATTAACTTTGGTATTTTAAGTTTTGTAAAATCAGTTTTAGAAAAATACAAAATTTCAAATACACGTAAAACTGGACATTAGTTTAATGCAAAATATTTGTTTCGAGCAAATTTTAATATCCTTAATGACTTTTTATGATGAAACGTAAAACTAAAAAGTTGTAGATACATTTTCTTATCTTTCAAGGGGTGTTTATTTATAAATTTTGGACAAAAAATGAGTGAGTTATGCCAAAAATATGAAAGATGTATTGTTCTCTGTAAGTGCTAACGATATGGGACCTCCTTAGCCGGGACATATAGGAGCTGCACACTTAATTCATTCCATAAATCATCTCCTGAAATCTCTCCTCTGATTAGATCAATCACGCAAATCTTCTTCAATTAATCCAGGGTGTTAACAATCAATAAGTGCAGGAAGATTACGACTTAGTCACTTCTTGATTGAGGATGCGACTTGATTTTTTCCTGAAATAAATCAGCAGCTGTCATAACATCACAGATGTCAATACTTTCCATAAATAGACAAACCGAATCATGAAAGATAATTGAAACTCAATAATCGCAAATCATGATTCAACAATATTTATGCCGCAAGTCATAATTCTATAAACTATTTAGGATTTTAGGTCATTGTATAAAATTTGAAGCTTGAATCTACTTGCTTTACAAGTTGGTTTGATTTATTTCTCTCTTTTATTTTCGTTGCTATGTGTATCTATTAACATTCGTACGTCTCACGTGGAAGTATTAACATGAGAAATATCATTATATGACACACATGGCCATAGTTAATATATATATATATAAAAAAAAAGACCTCCGATATTCATTCCGCGAATTGAGATCTAGGGAATATTATGCTGTTTGAATAAAATATTTATGCCGCATGTCAAAATTCTATGATTCATCGAATAACTTTTTTAAGCTTGAGCTCTACTAGCTTTACAAATTGGTTTGATTCTATTATCTCTGGTAATTAAAAATAAATAAAAATGTTTAAATTTTTTTAAGCTCGTAACATGCATATTCATTATATTATTATAGTCCACGTATGCAAAGGCGGAGCTATGTGGGGCCTAGTGTACGTTCGGGCACCACCTAAAAACGTGAAAAATATTAAAATAATAGTGTTTGAGCAAAAAAAAAAAAAAAAAACTTTATATATCATTATAACATTTTATGAGCCTAAAAAAGAAGTCAAAGAGCATTTAGCCCGACTGGCAAAAGTGTTTTTCCCAAGAGAGAGAACTTGAGTTCAACTCATGTGCTAGTCATAGCTTTTGTTTTATTTTTCTTTCTAAGTTTTAAGTTTTTTTTTTGTTTATTTCTTTTCAGATATTAAATATATAGATGCATTTTTATACTCGCTTATTATATTATTAAAAATATTATATATAATATTTATTATATGGATACATTATTATACATAAAAATATAGATAAAAATTTTCTTTATATATATAGGTTACAATGTTATTATTGATTGTTGTTAATTGTATATTTGATTTTCTTATAATTTTTTTTTACAAGGCACCGCCTGAATTGAAATCCTGGCTCCGCCACTGCACGTATGAGCTTTTCCCCATAGAATCATATATACCAAATTTGGTAGGCGTAACTGATTGATTAACTAGATAACTTATAATATTTTTGGTTTGATCATTTTATAATTATTAATTACCGAGCCACGAAATTTTAGAAACTTTGAAAGCTGATAGCTGGAACGCTCCACGATTATGGCTGAAGACTAGTGGATGCTAATTAGTGACAGTTTCTACTTTCTTGAAGTTGAACATAAACTTAGACTTTATTATACTCCCAAGATCAACGGAGTTTCAATTCTTTTATTTAAATTCTTATGGACGTCAAAATTTATTAATTACAAAATAAATCATATCCGCCTAACTCTGAACGAATAAACGTTATCAACTCAAGTATAGTCTGAGAGTTATATATATATATGCAACATTTTCTGCCAACAAAACAAGCCAGCCTCTAAAGAATTTGGCCATCCTAGGATATTTAATTTAATTGCCATAAAACCAAACTTTGGTCAATACAAAGTTGTGAAGAAATATTTATGACTTCAAGCCTTCGCACTAACAACTTGCACTTGACAGCCATGTGGTGCGTCTGGCCCTCGCCGAGAGCCGTGTAGTTCCGGTCGCGGATGCTGGGGGAGGATCGCGGCAGTCGCAATTTTTTGTGAAAAAATATTTATTGAAACTAACAGTGAAATACTAATGCCTCGAGCCTTTTGACTAAGGCCTGATGCAGATTGACCCCGAAAGGGGCTACAGTCCTCCATAATTTATGAAAAAAAATATTTTTTTTTCTTTTTTCAATTGCCTTTAAACTTTTATTTTTATTTAAATTTTCACTCTTAACTAACTTATTTAATAAGCCCCGAAATCTGTATCCCGAGTCTGTCCCTAGCTGATATCTTCACAACTAAACCGGGCCAGCCGCAAGTTCATCACGGTGCCGTAGGCATTCTCTAAATTGATATAATAATATAATAAATATTAGTTAAACCTTGAAGTCAACGATAAGTTCAAGTAAACGATATCAAATAATAGGGGAATAAATAGATTAGTCTACTTTGCCCCGGATCACACATGACGCATAACTTACCGTGTTAGATATTACCAAATTTAGGTAGAAGGTTTTTTTTGGGGAATAAATGTAGAAGAAAGTATCATCGTAACTTGTAAAGGATAAAAAATTAATAATAATAAGTGAAAAATATATCAATTCACGTAATTAATAAATAAGTCATTCATTTCTAGGGTTTGATAATGTGATACAAAAATCATTACGTCTTCTTAGATCCAACTCGGCTTTTCTTAATTTCGCTTATTACTGAGAATAGTAAAAAGATTTATACGACCATCAAATATACATTCATATACATCCATATATATATATATATTTATTTATGCAGTATTGGTAATCTGGCTACTGGCCGGGGTAGGGAAACACGGTATTGGAAATTCGAGAATACTGGCAAAAAAAGAAAAACCCACGAAATTGTCTTTATAGTCAAACTACCATGCTAAACTGATAATATCGATGAAAAACCGAGGTTGCTTTCACAAGTTTTATAAAATTAATGAGGTATATTGAAAAATACCGAAAATACAAGGAGTTTTATTAGTGTAAATGACAAAAAGAGAGCCATGATTAGTGTTTCACCGGTGAGGTTTTATTTTTTTCGATCAAAATCATTGGGTAGGCATTTTAAAAGTGATTTTTTTTTTAACAATTACAATTGTTTCACCGGTGATTTTTTAATATTAATAATATTATTTTTGGAATACCCGCGGTCATATTATACACCATAAAAAATAGTAGAAAATAATATTGGTATCAATTACTCTAATTTTTATCGATATATCCGTTATATTGTAAAATTAGACCATCGGTATCTAAGCGAACTACTTATGTATATAGAAGTAATAACACATAACTTCATCCAGTGTATGCATGGGCATGTAACAAGATATTCCTGGCTTTCTTTTTTCAAAAGAAGTGTCGTCATATTTTTTGGACTTATATGAAACAAATTAATAATGCAAACTGACCAATCATATTATATATATATGAAAAAAACTATAAAAAATTGTCTGAATGGTCTCAAAATATATTTCTTATATTGGCCATACAAATTTCAGAGTCGTCCTTGAATATATATCAAATGATTTTATTTATAGCTAATTATAAATTTGATATAAATGATATAAACTAAATATACCGTATTTCCTGTATAAGTAAATTAATTTAGAATTTCCTTGTGTAAAAATAATCAATGCTTGTAAACATATGGTACTATAAAAAGACATACACGTAAAAAATTAGGGACGATTGCGATAAAGTACCTAAACTTTATTAAAATAGCACGATTAATATTCAACTGCACTGGTTAAATTATTAAAGTTATGAATTTACGCTTTCTATTTGGTTTTTCCATACAGGGCCGTGCCCAGGGTTTTCGGGGCCCTAGGCGAGGAGAATTTTTGGGGCCCCCTACCGTTAGTGCAAAATTCAGTTTTGATATAAAAGTATAGAATATTTATATAATAAATAAATTATCATCCGAATAAGACTACACGTCTAGCTTTTTTAGAAACAAAAGTACTAATCAACTCCGCATAATCGAGTTTCGCGACCATGTCTTTTTGATAGACAATGTAGCTAAACCACTCAACCTATCTTGAGACATGGTTGATCGAAGATAAGACTTGATCAATTTCAACTTTGAGAAGCTTCTTTCTGCATACGCAACTGTGATCGGTATGGTTAACATGATTCGGTAGGCAATCCAAGCATTTGGATAACTACAATCCAATTCTTGTATGTAATTCAAAACCTCAATCGCTCCCTTCCTGTCGGTTGGCACGTTCACACTTAAAATTTCTAATTCCTTCAAGAGATCATCCGCGTCAATATATGAAACTTGATTGTGCTATTAATTTATTTATTTGGGGCCCCTAAATTTAATTCAAGTAATATTAATATTTTTTTGGGGGGGCCCCTTAATTTAATTTAAGTGATTTTAACTTCTAATTAATGTGACAATGGGGCCCTTAAATTTAAAATTTTTGGGGTCCCTAATTTTTTTTAAATTTATGTGACAATGGGGCCCTTAAATTTATTTTTTTGGAGGCCCCTAATATTTTTTTACTAAAGGCGGGCGCCTACTCCGCCTCCCCTCAGGCACGGCTCTGTTTCCATACATATGTCTCCATTAACCTTACGTCATAATATACACATGGAAACATCAAGTTAAAATATTTAATATGAGAAATCTCAAAATATAAAAGTAAATGTTAATTTGAGTTGTACACGTGTAAAAAAGTCATCATTAATGAAGACATGTGTTTTTTTTTTTTTTTTAATGAAATGCGAATTTCACGACCTTAGATACTTAATTGATTGAAGAAATTGAAATTGAAAGTTTGAAAATATGCCACACTATTTTCAAAATATTTAAGTAGTTTTTGCGTAATTATTCCTATAAATTATGCGCCGACAAATACTGAGAGTTTTGCCAACGTCTCTAAAATCTTCAAAACGCCGTTAGAGGTCTTGTTCTTCATACGCTTATACACTGATACACATGATATACTAGCACAAATATATACGGAGCCTTAAATAATTTTGCAACGTACACGAAACAACTTGTACTTGAACTCATCAATATTATTGACATATAGTTATACCTACATGTAATATCATTTTGCCAAAAAGAGAAATTAGATAATAAAATAAAATAAATTCATATTTATAGATATATATTCCATGCACAAGAGCGTTTGCTTCACGTCCGTTCTGCTAAACATCATCTATAAATAGTGAACTTTATCATGCCATGTAATAATAAGCAAAGCAAAGCAAGATGATGACTACGAACACCATTGCCAAGCCTAGCCTCGTCTTTTGCTTCTTTCTCTTATGCCATCTTCATGGACGGTCATATGCTCTGCCTCGCTGTGAAAGTAAGCTTATAATTCGATCATACATAATATGAGTTTGAGCAAGTTTTTCAGTTTTTTCGAAGTGAACAATGATAAATTTAATTCTTTCATGTCTTATACTGTATTGGTACGATCTCAATACGAATTCAGATATTCAACCACTAAATAGTTATATCGATGATGCATACACACGAAAATATGCAAAAACAATGGTAAAGTAGTTGATTAGCCGGGTGGCCCTCTCGTAATTTAAATATTTTGATAAGTTTTGAATATATATTTTTTTTATATAAATTATGGAGAAAACATGGTGTTTTTTTTTCGTAAGAAACTTGCTTAATTTGGCCATTCGATAGTTGTCGTCCACCTTATAATAAATATATCATAGTTTCATCACTTAATTAAGCAAATATATAGATCATATATACTTTAATAGTTTTAAATCGACAAGACTCTCTCCTCTATAAATATCACTCTAGAGGTGTAAACCCTACCTTTGCAGATAGACATGTGCTTATTTATATGAAAACTGAGTGTACGATTTCATAAATTATGAATCCATTTTCATAAAAACAGGTCCAACTATTTTTATATATGAAAAAATAGGACTTTTGCTAGTATCTTTTTCTTCTTCGCATATGTGTTACTTTTCAGGCCCGACTCTGCTTATAGGCGAGCAAGGCCAACGCCTCCGACCTCCAAATTTAAGAGTCCCAATATTTTCATATATATGTTAAAAAAATATATATCTTAGGGGCTCCAAAATCTTTTGCTGTCTAGGGCTCCGACAAAACACGACAAACTCAAGGCTTGCTTTTACTATATTTTTTAATAACAAAAACGGCATATTAATGCATGTTTGAGTTAACCAGGGGAATTAATACATTATACATGACAATTGATATCTTAACTAGCAATATAATTTGAACATCTCTTAATGATAAACCCTTAACCAGAGGACGTAGAATTCTCGTACGAGGAGAGAACAGGAAGAGGGCCGTCACGGTGGGCCCAGCTGGATCGGGATTGGTTCCTTTGCGGCAACGGCACCATGCAATCTCCCATCGCAATCAACGATCGCATGGCGATTCTTAGGCCTACTCTTGGCCCTTTACAGACAAATTACATTGCTGCCCCCGCAACTTTGAGCAGCAGTGGACACGACGTACAGGTAATCAAATATGTCTTAGATCGATCAAGGTTGAAAATACGGACGGATTACTAGCATTTGAAGATTACATGAATACCCTTGTAATTATATACTGATAAAATTAATGATAGTTTCGCGACAACATCACAAATTCTATAAGGAATCGAGAGTACGTTGAAAAAATACTCCTTATCGGTGAAGTTTGAGTGGAAAATAGAAAAGTGAGCAAGACTCGTCCGCTTTTTGCCACGAGGTATTTGTACGATTTTCAGTCAAAATTAGTCATTTAAGCCTTGAAAATGGCACTTTTTTATTTTCTGGCTTACTACCGGCTCTCAAAACTCAAAAGTATATGTACGTCTACTAATATTAATGTTAATATAATTATATTAAAGAGAATAATTATTTAGACAATATTATCTGTATAATGTGATAAATAATAAAAAAACCACACTAGTATTTAAATACCTCGTAAAAACGGATCATTTGTATTTTTTTTTAAAGAACATTTGTATTTTATTGTTAACAACGTTACGTGACCAATTATCTGGGGAGCTTTTACTTATATATATACATACACATTTATACTAAAATACATATTTTCAGGTACTGTGGGCAGGAGGAGCAGGAAATATTACAATAAATGGGACAGTGTATAATTTGATGGAAGCTCATTGGCACACACCAACTGAGCACATTCTCAATGGCATAAGGTTCTCTAATAATATTTAAATAAATTGTTTGGTATTTAAGTTTTCATTTTTATATTTATTAGATTTATCTCTTTTTTTATCATCCGTAGATCATCTTTTAAAAAAATATTGATAAACCTTACTATCATATAAATTTTTATTTTTTTTTAAGGATTCGTCAGTTTTTTTGTCGGTTTTTGGTAAACTAGCAATAGCCCTCTCTATCTAACCTATTAAACGATAACGATTACCGTGGGATTTTTAACCTTTCTTTTTAATTTATTTCATGTAATTTAATAATTTAATGGCTTTTTACTGATAAATTAGGCACGCAATGGAGCTTCACCTCGTGCATGAAAGTGCAATGGGACAAATTGCTGTAGTTGCAGTCCTTTACAGATATGGTCGACCCGATCCTTTCATTGAAAGCGTAATTCATTTCGAACCTCTTTCTTAATTATTTATTAATCTGTTTCGGGTTCTTGCACAATGTACATGAGTAGGGTCGGACTCAGAAAATAAAATTTGGGAGTTAAAGTAAAAAAAAAAAAAAAAAGCACGTGAGAACTTCATAAAGAAAAAATTATAGTATAATTTTTAACCTCTAATTACGTCCACCATTGTTCACGCGCCGTAGAGTTAATTTGGTCATTTTTAATGTGATTTATTTCAAGCATATTTTTTTACTTGTGATTTCTGAATACCGTAATTTACAAATAGACCGAACAACACACGCAATCACAACGAGCTATTATAAGGTTGCTCGTTCTGTATCAAAATTAGGAGTAGATTACTCCTAATCGCTATGTAAGGTTAGGAAAAATCGGAACTTTGTATCAGTCCAATTTTTTTTACGAAAAATTAAAAATCAATTTTTGTTTGAGGTTTCTAAATTAATATTTTTTAGTTATTTTCAAAAAATTAAGAATAAGATCTAACGCGTACGATTCAACTTCAATAAAATAGAAATATCGTTCGTGATGCTGATGTTGTGTTTGTTCAATGCTGGTGTATTCACACAAATGTGCATGCTTACACGTCATCAGATAAAATAATTGTGATGTCGTTTTTCTTTCTGTTGAACCTAGCTATATTTATCGATATATAATAGTAAATGTTGTAAATTTCCCGTTTTCAGTCCCTATAAATAGAAGAAAGAAAAAAATTAACATACCTAAGTAGATACAATAAGCATTTTTATGCTGTAAAGCCTGTAATCTTTGTCATATTAGTCTTTTTTGTAAATTAGTCAATAGAGTGAGCAAAAAAGACAAAATGGTTATTAAAACATAAACAAGTCACTCAACCACAAAATTCAGACTTTTTAGGGACTAAATTTAAGTCTTTTGAAGAAGGAACTTATTAAACTCTCACTAGTTTTGGTATACAATTTATTAACAATATAGAATACAGATTTATTTGAGGCATAAGTATCAATTTTATACTAAATATATCGACATATTCTCAATCATTTTAAGCCCATAAAATAATCTCAAAGCCCAATTCTTCCGTGTCAAGCACTCTTACTAAGTTAAAGATTACATGCGCCGGTTCTTGTAGTGTCTTGTCTTATTGTTTTAAAAACTTGCCATTTTTGGTTTCCAGCTGAGACCCAACAATCGAGCGACAGAAATTTGCAGCCGTAATTTTCAAAAACTCTTCGGTATAGCCATGAAAATTTGATTGACACAATCAGTTAGCGGTATAGCCTAGAATTAGACCCCCGTATGTGTAGTTTGCGGTTTTCGGAATTTTAATAAACGTTGGTTTGTTATATATATTAATTGCTGGTATTGTATAATGATGTGGCAGTTGTATGAGGCCATAAGGTCCCTGGGAAGGGATCAAGGGCAAATTATCGACGTGGGAGCGGTGGATCCAAGAGACATCGATCAGTACAGTGGAGCAAACAACAATTTCTACAGATATATGGGCTCACTCACAACTCCTCCCTGCTCTGAAAATGTGGTTTGGACTATAAGAGAGAAGGTACAACATTTTTATATTATTGTGTATATAATAGAACCTCGTTAAATTATTAGTCTTGATTAAAAAATATTTTTATTCAGTTTCGACTTTAACTAAATTACTTAAGTATACACGATTAACTAATAACTTCGATAATATAATAAAATTATTTGGTCAAGTTTTATTGTAAATATATATATATATATATATATAATTATCTACTTAAATTAATATTCTAGAGTAAATCAAATCTATCTAAATTAATAATATAATGAAATTTTATAACCTTGAGATTAGTAATTTATTGAGGCTATACTATATATATAATCAATTTGGAAAATACATCCTTATTAAAATTAATGGAAATCGATAACCCACTTGGTCTATTCGAAAGACAAAAAAACATGTACTTTCCACTTCATTCTACCTAATCTTATTAATATCAGTCTACAAATTATTATTATTTTACCAATATGAAAAGTTTATATTGTTGATTATGGAATTCCCATTTTACATTTCTCAAATCTGAAGATATGGAATGGTAATTCCATTGCATATATATTATTAAGTTATTGAAATTCCGACTCTGAGTTAAGAAACTATGTTTTAGTTTTTAATTGTAAATGAGTTTTTCAATAACTTAATATTAAATCCATAAAAAGCAGATATAGTTTTTTGAGGATCTGATTCTTCTCTATCCACATGAAATTAATATCTCTCTATATTTTGCAGATTCAGACAGTTTCACTACTACAAGTTCTAGCATTAAAGAGAGTAGTTGATGATGTAAGTATGCTTTGTTAATAAGTATGAGAAGAAAGATGTCTATCCATTATAATAAGCTACTAATTTTTCCAATCGATATTTTAAATATAATATTTATCTATAACAATCAAAGTTGATTATTAAAACCTCATTTATCTCTTCGCTATAGTAAATATATGAGCATATAGTTAATGGATATCAATTTGCTTATTTTTCAGGAATTTGTGGAAAATGCTAGGCCAATTCAGCCACTGAATGGAAGACCAGTGTTCAAGTTTGAGCTATGATAGTTTTCTAAGGATCTTATCGCAGGTCATTATAATATATTATTATTAAGACTTATTTATAAATGTAATAGAATAATTTAGTTATAACTTATCTTATATTTTTTAATATATAATAAAATGGAAAAGAAGCCATTTACTCTTAGTTCTATATGTCGCATTCCAGCTCTAGGTATAAGCTGAAGATATGCAGTGACTAATTACGAAACATTAGGTTTCTTTTCCTTTAATAGTATCAATATGTCCTTGCTTTTGCTATTTTTATTTTAAGAAGCCTACCAAATTGAATAAATTATAGACTTATAGTCTTTTTAAACTTACAATTATACATAGGTTTGGATGTACCGTATATATAAAGAAAGATAGTGAATAATAATTATAAAACTAATACAATCGTATATAAAAGAAAATTTCCTGTTGTAAGAGTATTGATAAATGTCTACAAAAATGTGCCAGCGCGCGGCTGATTTTGTTCGACGCCATGAAATCGTCGGTGACAGTGAGAGAGATTACAATATCAAAAATATGACTTTCAACAGCGAAATTATGTAATATATTAATTACTACCAAAAATCACTCAATTTTGGTAAAATTGCAAGGTCGGTGAATATTTACGATTTTTTTTAGGTAACCGTTAATGACATCGTATTCTAAATATCGTGGCTTAAAATTTTTTCTGCCCCATTCGTGTAAATCTTGGCTCCACCCATGAGCGCGCGCGCATGTGCACACACACAAAGCTTGAGGAAAACTTGAAAAAATGACTCTCAAAATGCAAGTTTTGCCCGTATTGTTTCGTGATTCAATGTTTCTAAAAATATTATTCCCGAACTTGTATTTTGCCATGTTTTTGCCCAAAATACCCTTTAGACTATTTTTTAAATAAAGTTTGAGGTTAGATAGTCTTCACTATTTGGGTGGCCACTTTTGAGTTTATGTTAAAAAAACTTTAATTGTATTCCCTTCATTTAAACGATACTTTTGATGTTTGACCTTTTTTTACATAAAGTTTGATACTTTAGGACAGTTTGGGGGGGGGGGGGGGGGGGTAGTTTTCTAGAACAATTTAGAGTATTTTTTTTCATCTAGGTAGACACATTTTCCGTTTTTTTAATTTAAATTATCAGGATCTCGTGGACATTTTTTAAGCTATGGTTTAATAGTTTTCACTATTTAAGTGGACACTATAAGAGTTATGGTAAAAAACACTTTAATTGTATTCCCTTCATGTAAATAATACTTTTGATGCTGGATTGTTTTTTACATAAAGTTTGACAGTTTTTCCTATCAAGGTAGACAATTTGTGGGGGCTGGATGGTTTTCTAGAACAAGTTTGGGTGTTTTTCTCATATAGGTAGACACATTTTCCGTTTTAAAAAAGAGGGTGAACTGTGGCTAATGTACCTAATGTTTGATCTTCTGCGAATTATGTACCCAATGTTTATTTTTGGTGGCTAATGTACCCAATGTTTGATCTGTTAGATATTTTCGTGTTTTCCGTTAGTTGACCGTTAGAGAGTTATCCTCCTCTACATGTACACTTTTCGTATATTTGACATAACTCACTCATTTTTTGTCCAAATTTTATGCACGACCTATGGTTGGAAAGATAAAAGATAAATCTACAACTTTGTTGTTTTAAGTTTTGTAAAATAAGTTTTAGAAAATACGAAATTTCAAATACAACATAAAATTAGACGTTAGTTTAATACAAAATATTTGTTTCGAGCAAATTTTAATATATATAATGACTTTATACGGTGAAATGTAAAACTTAAAATTTTTAGATAAATATTTTATATTTTTAACGGTTGTTTATTTATAAATTTTGGATAAAAAACGTGTGAGTTATGCCAAAAATATGAAATATGTGATGTGAAATAATCTTTCATATTTTTGGTATAACTTACTCATATTTTGTCCAAAATTTATAAATAAACATCCGTTGGAAAGATAAAATATTTATCGACAACTTTTTAGTTTTAAGTTTCATCATAAAAAGTCATTAAGTATGGTAAAATTTTCTCAAAACAAATATTTTGCATTAAACTTACGTCCAATTTTACGTTGTATTTAAAATTTCGTATTTTTATAAAACTTATTTTACAAAACTTAAAACACCACAGTTGTAGATCTATCTCTTTTCTTTCCAACAATATGTCATGCATAAAATTTGGACAAAAAATGAGTGAGTTATGTCAAAAATACAAAAAGTGTACATATAGAGGAGGATAACTCTATAACGGTCGACTAACGGAAAACACGAAAATATCTAACAGATCAAACATTTGGTACATTAGCCACTAAAAATAAACATTGAGTACATAATCCGCAAAAAATCAAACATTAGGTACATTAGCCAAAGTCTGGTGGACAGTTTTTAAGCTACGATTCGATAGTTTTCATTATTTAGGTGGACGCTTTAGGGGTTATGGTAAAAAAACTTTAAATGCGTTCCCTCATCTAATTGATACTTTTTATGTTGGGGAACAATATTTCACATACATTAAATCGGGAAACAATACGGGTAGAACTTGCATTTTGAGAGTATTTTTTCAAGTTTTCCTATATATATATATATATATATATATTTATATATTGCATGTTTAAATTTATTTAGGATTAGATGTTGAGCTTGAGACCGAGTAATGTTATGAAAATAAGAAAAAGAACAAGTTTTCTTTAGCTCATAAGAATATAAAATAAATATAAGAAGATATTAGAGATATTAATTTATTGAATTAGAAACTGATATTGAGAAATATGATATCAAGAATTCGTACTCGGTATTCATAAAAAAAAAAAAAAAAAAATCGTACTCTGTATTGCGTGACTCGTAAAGTCAAAACTCAAAAGTATTATCAACTTGGTTTGACTAGCTCCCCGATATATAGGTTGCGCCCATGACCCAAGCGTATGATATGCCATGATATTTTATCTTTTCAATACTATTAGGATAATAGCGGCAAAAGTGGTAAAAGTTAAATAAAGTGTGCAAATAAGTGGCCAAACCGATATAATATCGGCTAAGTAGCCAAAGTTTACCAAACCGTGGACAGTACAAATTCCATCCATTTCAAGTCAACGCCGTTTGCCACGTCATTTCCACAAGTGTTGAGTTTTGGTCACTTATTTGCACACTCGGCCTAACTTTAGCCACTTTTGCTGCTATTATCCCTTATTTTATACGTTCCAAAGTATTTTTTAGGGTTTATCTAGATTTTTTTTTTCTTAAGATTTGACTAAAACTTGATTTCTGAAATAATTGATTCCGTTTTTTATATTTAGAACGCTGAATATCACTCTCAATTTTGAAAACATTAATATGTGTTATCGGTTTCACATGTAATTTACGATCATAGGATTTGACATAAAACCTCTATATATTTAATTGTTAGGGACCATTAGATTTTTTTCAAGGAATTGGTACGAAATACCTATTTAGCCACAAGTTTTTTTTATTCAAATTACTCATTGTGTGTTTTAAAATGTACTAAAATAGGTATGTTTTAAAAAATTTGTACAAAATAAAAATTTCGTTAATAATGTTGGCCTAACATTATTAGTTAGAGCCGAGACTAAAATCGAGACTTTTTTACATTATTTTATTAAGATTATTAATTTTATGAAATTTTATTGTACCATGTTAGGAAATTTTATTGTATTTAACGAAATTTCATAAAATTAATAATCTTAATAAAATAATGTAAAAAGGTCTCGATTTTAGTCTCAGCTCTAACTAACAATGTTAGGCCAACATTATTAACGAAATTTTTATTTTGTACAAACTTATTAAAACACACATATATTAGTACATTTTAATACACACAATGGGTAATTAAAAACAAAAAAACAAAAAACTTGTGGCTAAATGGGTATTTCGTACCAATTCCTTTAAAATAATCTAATGGTCCCTAACAATTAAGTATATAGAGGTTTTATGTCAAATCCTATGATCGTAAATTACATGTGAAATCGATAACACATTTTAATGTTTTTGAATTGAGAGTGATATTCAGCGTTCTAAATTTAAGAAACGGAATCAGTTCTTTCGGAAATCAAGTTTTAGTCAAATCTTAAGAAAAAGAAATGAAAAAAAAAATCTAGATAAACACTAAAAAATACTTTGGAACGTAAAAAAATTAAGGGATAATAGCGGCAAAAGTGACTAAAGTTAGGCCGAGTGTGCAAATAAGCGGCCAAAGCTCAACACTTGTGGAAATGACGTGGCAAACGGCGTTGACTTGAAATGGATGGAATTTGTACTGTCCACGGTTTGGTAAACTTTAGCTACTTATGCCGATATTAAATCAGTTTGGCTACTTATTTGCACACTTGGCCTAAATTTAGCCACTTTTGCCGCTATTATCCCATACTATCATGATATGTTTAAATTTTAAGACTAATATGATCATTAAGTGAAACTTTCGCACGTATAATTAAGCGGCAAAAAAGAGATCAATGGCCAGTAAAGTCCACAAATAGTCTCCAAGTCTAATTTACGTGCATACTAAAGACAATACGAGTATATATTGATGATATTATCATAAGTATCTTATGATAAAGGATAAACTAATGAAGTTTTCATAAAATAAAAAATATTAAATATTACTAAAAAGTAAAAACAATATCTTACATTTAAAGTAAAAATTCAAATATTTATATGAGAAGTTCTGATGGATTATATAAGGATTAATGTGAAAAAAAAGTTTATATAAAAAATGCATAAAAGTTTAAGAATTTTATTTCAAAGTTCTTTTTGTTAAAATATTTTCCGAAGATGGGTTTAATGTTGACCAAGTACCAGATGGGTTACAAACTTACTATGTTAGAATCTAAAGCACCGTATCGGTTTCAAATATTAAATTTTCTCAAGCATTTGTTAGGAGTAACTGTAATTAGTCAGCTCTATATCATTTAGCTGATACCAAACTTCTTTAGAAAAAGAAAACGAAAAACCATGTATATATAGATACTACTGTTACAATATATAGCTAATTAGATCATAATTAGGCGGAGACAATAGATTATAAGATTTCAACTTCCTAATTAACTAATTAAATAATAATTTAAGAAAAAAAAAGATTAAAATCAGTTAAACCGGATCCAAGTTTCAAATTCTCATACTGGATTTTTTAAATATATTAATATTAATATATGTATAGTATATTCTTAGGGTTTCTCTCTCTTATTTTTAAGGGATTTTTCACTTCTATAGATTTTTTTTTGTTTTCTCAATCCCTATATAGGGTTTACAATTAACTATTAAGAGTATATATTTTACTTTTAAAAATTTAAAGCAAAATTTAAATCCAAATCTAAATACAAAAAGTTTAGATGGCGTTTGGTTAACTGGTTTGGGAAGCCAGTTCTGCAATATAGTTTGGAAATTCAGTCTGAGAGTTTAATCTACCAAACCAGCTTGAGAGTTTGATTTTTGAAACACTGTTTGGTTAGTCTTTTGTTAATTTGTGGTTGAATTTAAATGAAAAAAATACAACAAAATATAATTTATGTTACTAAAAAGAAAGTATGTTTTATTTGAAAGTAATACATATTAATATCGTGTCTAAAAAATATTTGCCATAATACAAAAATTATTCATAATCCATGACTCTAATTACATGTTTAAATAATGTAATATAAAGTAGTAAATATTTTGTATCAAGAGTTTACATCATTGTAATTAAGTTAGTATTTAATAATATACATAATTTAAGTATATTTGTTAATATGATAGTAATATCATATTTTAATTATATTTGTTAATATGATAGTAATATCATAAAATATATCATTATATATAAAAAATAATTTTTTCAATTAATTATATGAGTTAATTTTATAGTTAATATATTATTATAAATAATATAATACTATTATAGAATGATAATATATTATTATGGCTATATTTTGTACGATTGAGTTAAAGACCAAATAAGACAGAAAACAACTTCAAATTGTTTTCTATTTTCCTTCATTAAAATTTCAGTGGTTTGCACACCGGTCTCAGAAAACAAAGACATGTGGTAACCAAACGTGGTCTGCGAAATCAATATAACACTGTTTGAAACCAAAACCAGAAACTGGTCTCGAAGACCATAACCAAACGCCACCTTAGATTTTTCAATTATAAAAATGACTGAGGTTTTTGTTCTCAAAATCCAGATTTTGAAATTTGAACCAGGTCGTAGCTCTAATAGTTGACCGATGGCCAATACAAGATCCTCCTTGCCAGCGACGGGACTCGCTAAGATCACCGCGGATACTTGTTGAGGTCAGATTTTGTCAAATCACCCCTAACACTTCTAGTGTCGTTTTATGCACAAACGACGAAGAATAGAGGCAAGGATACTTGAATATTCAAGGCCCACCAAGTGTAGAGCAGTTTAAAGCCCAATAGCGATAAAGCCCAAAGAGATCAAAGCCTGCCAGCATGAAGACACATTATCGCGTCATATCAACGAAGTCTATCGAGAAGCAAGGCCTTATCACCCAAGAGAGCGCATCGAACAAAGGCTTATCGAAGAAGAGTCTCATCGGGAAAACCCAATTGAATTAAAAGAGGAAGCAAGTCGAGGTCGCAAAAAAAGAGGGAGATTCGTTCATTCACTTGAGGATTTCGTGGGATATCCAACGCATTCAAGAAAGGTCAGCAACAATCAGAGCAAGAAAAAAGGAAACCCTAGCACGATTTGTGGGAATAATCTAGAAACCCTAAAGCCTATAAATATGCATGTAAACTCGTTGTTAAATTCATTCAGTATCATTCGATTGTGAGTTTGAGAGAGAAAGTCTTGTGTTCTTGAGTTTGCTTATTCATAGTATTCTCAATTTTCCAAGGACTAGAGTGTGTAATCTTCGATTGTCCAAGCTACTAAACGGAAGAAACCGGGTCCTCTCGGAATCATAATAAATCAAGAGTATTCGTGTTTATATTAGTTTGTGTTTTTTCAAGTATCATTATAAAATAAAAATTGCTCTAGAATATCGAATCAAGTAGTTTTTCTTTTTTATCACAGGTACTCACAAGTAATTAATTTTCTTGAGGGAACAAGTAAACGTTTTTGTTGCAAGTTGCAACATTATAATTTGGTTAGTTGGGTAGAGTTATTGAATTTTTTTTATCAGTATATAACTCCTAGTACGTTATTTGAAAAGGATCAACGGTAAATAAGTAATTTATTATGGATATTTAATGTTCATAAATAGAAAAAAAAAAGAATTTGCAGCCTTTAAACTTCTATTATATATTGACAAAAAAAAAAAAAAAAAACCTTCTGTTATATATTGTTTTATTTTTTATATGTAGACTAGACTAAAATGTCTTCTCTTTTTTGGTTATGGTAAAAGTCAGCTCTTACTTTTATTTTATAATATTTGATGCAAAGTTATTTTCATGCAAAAAATATATGTTTCTATGAATTAATTAAAATTATTATTGAGGTAAAATAATTAATTTATAGTGGAACAAAATGAAAATAAACAGATATAATTTAACTTATTATATTATTTATATAACAGAAAAAATACATTTGATAAGGATTAGAAGCGTAGCATCAAAATACTTGAAACAAAATTGACAGCTCTAATGAAAGAAATTTAAGAGATACTACTACAGGGTATATCATCAAAATAGTTCTAAGCAAAATTTAAGAGATAAATATACATAGAAAATTAAGAGAGAGAATTACAGTTTTATCACCAGAATAGCTCCAAATAAAATAGACAGCTTGCGTGAACTAACTTTAGATTTATGGAGATTTGATTTTTTGTCCCTGTACTGTACTGTATTCTCTCTTTTTTTTTTCTTTTTTCTTTTTTTTTTAAAACTGTACCCGCTATATATTTTTTTTCAAAATAAAACTAGTGGTAGGGCTGAAATTTTTTTCTCCGGTTACGAGTCATAGCAGTAATGGCCAGATTTTAATCCAAAATTGGGATTGTAATTTTAACAGCGGGAACCGGAATATTGTTCGGGAACGTTGACCAAGACTTAGGGACAAATTCTCAATTTTCTTTCTAGCTCCTTATTTCAGATACATATATATAATATATATATATATATATATTATATTTAATATTCTAAGGGTTTTATTTTAATTAAGTTTTTTCTCAGCATTCTCTTCTGATTTCTTCTCTCGGCCAGAGCCGGCCCTGAGTTCGTCGTTTTTAGTCAGGGTCCTAAGCGATGTAAAATTGTGGGGCTCTTAAAGTACTTAAAAATTAAATTTTGTTTATATTTAATTAAGTATACAACAATATATCTAATAAAATTGGGACCCTTAAAATTTCGGGGCCCTAGACGCCTGCCTTGCTCGCCTATAGCCAGGGCCGGCCCTGCTCTCGGCTTGCACCCTTTTTTTTTAATTCAACTTCGACGGTGATTTGTGCGCCTTTAATTTTCCAAATCTCGACTTGGATATGGAGACCTGTTTTAAACTGTTTATAAATAGTTTTTTACATATGAAAAAAGCTAAAATTGTAGGTCATGGTCCTGGTATAAAAGAAAATTTATAAACTATGATAAGTAAGGGTCAATTCCCAAAAAAAAAAAAATTAAATTTAAATTATCAAGTGTAAATATAGACCAAAGTACATTATTTAGTTGTTTTTGAAAACTGGGGGTGTATTATGCAAATGTAGAAAAAAGAGGTATATGAAAAGCAAATAGGGGTAAGATGGAAGCCACGTTGTCAATAACAAAGTGTGCGAGGAAAGCGCGAGCAGTTCGTAGTTTATATACATTATCAATTCATCACGTACTACTATTCTAATACAGAAGAGCTTCTCTGTTCAGTTATGGACCTCGTATATTCAACAGAATAACCACTGTTCTCTATGTATATATACGTATCTATTTGCATGCAACATTTCCCATTCACATCATTCAACTTCTTAAAGAGAGATTCATCATCAAAGTCTTGCTCATTCACTATGTATTTGCGAAAGTTGGTCTCTTTCTTTCTCTCTTGTCTCCTCATCTTCTCTCTTCATTTCCATTTCTCTGCAGCTCTTGCATCTGAAGTTGGTAAGTTCTCTCTCTCTTTCTCTTTCTTTTTGTTATATAAATATTCATATATTATGGTTTTGTATCTCTTGTATATGGCTGCCACCTGATAATTAGTCTTCTTACTAATTTAAAATAGTTTTAGAAATTAGTTTATTTTCTAGGTGGCCCGGAAAAACCCTACCGCCCTTTGTGGTGGCTGGGGACGGACGGACGGGGGTGCGGACAGCCGTCTGTCTGCCGTTTGTTTGCGCTAAGTTTTCTACATTCTTTTGTGCCTTAGTCTTTCAGTCTTATATATTTGAAGATAAAGTATTTAAATATATTATTTGCAGATGAAATGACAATTTTCTTATTGTTTATTTATCAACGTCCAAACTATATTTTATGTAAGAGGATGGCTATATGACTGTGACTTATTAATATTGTTAGGATTATGGAATTTTACTACATTATTACAATTATTATTTTATCGAGTAGTAACTTAATTAGTAATATTAATTAGACATGAACAATATTAAAGTATTATTTTATCGAATATTAATTTTACAACGTTCTCCTGCATATAAGATTTAATAATTAATTAATTAATTTAAATGTCACATTTTTGCCATTCAAGCTTCATTGTGACTGCTTGAAAATCAAGATAAGAATTGCTTCTTTGCTTGCTGATTTAATTCCTTTATGTTTAACGAACATCTCATTCATATCTCACAATTTAATTATATTTATGTTACTTTCGGTTTTATATCTGAGCAAAGCATAAATGCTCTTTGTCTGCCATTTTTATTTAGTTAACAAAACAATTTTTTGCATTTTTCTCTAAGAATATCTCAAATCATTACTGGGGCATTAATTGACACCCAAAAAATCTGGTCTTGACCCAACAAGATCCAGTTTTAAAATCAGTTTCCGGATCCGGGTTCCTACATCCGGATTGAATACCTAATTAAGAAACTTGATTTTACTACTCCCTTTTTATTATTATATTATTATTTCCAGAGGTTTTTTGTTCTCTCATTTACTATTTTTGGAACTAAATGTTGTTATATTTTTATTTATTGGTTTGAACGTTTGTAATTTCTACTCTTAATATATCAAAACGGTTTAAATTTGGTTTTAAACCCAGATCAGATTTGAATCAGTGCTCAGAAAATTGATAATTGGATTTCTAGGCCAGATTTTTTTAGTTTTTATTCGGTTTGAAGACACGACCAAATTTGGTTAATTTTTTTATAAAATATAATTGAAATGGATACAATAGTATAGTGTATCAAATTATGTCTAAAAATATTTAAACGGATAATTTATTTGGTTGTAACAGAGGACGAGAGTTTGTTTACTTACATCGAGAAGACCGGAAAGGGGCCGAATAAATGGGGTCAAATCGATCCACATTGGAAGGCTTGTGACAACGGAAAACTGCAGTCTCCGATTGACATTCACGACGCAAGAGTTCAAGTTTATTCCAATCTCGGGAAACTGAAAAGGGACTATAAACCGGCTCGCGCCATCATGAAAAACAGAGGACACGATATTGAGGTAAGAAAATACCATTAAGGCATTAACGGTCAACAAGGCTACCTCGGTTGGTTGACTATTTGAATTTAAATCCTTCAGAACAAATCTGATTTGCACATGGTTTGGTACAAGTTTTGAACCTGGTAGAAGAATTAATTTTTTTTATAAGTTTTGGATAGTTTTATGAAAATATGGATAGATAAAGTATATTTTGCTGAAAGAAACAATTTCTTAAAATATGTTTGAGTGGGTATTCCAGAAAATATACAATAAAAAATCTCTTATAATTTTTTATATTTTCATAGTTAATACACTTAATACGAGACTCATAAAACTAGAGATCTAATTTGTTTAAACTTTTTTGTAAATTGGTTTCGGATTTAGTTTCATATATATACTTATCAATTCGGGACTTCTATCGCTTCGTGTTTTTTGACATAGTGAATTCTCAGGTGAAGTGGAAAAGCGATGCGGGGAATATCAACATCAACGGGACAAAGTATGACTTGTCCCAGTGCCATTGGCATTCTCCAGCTGAACATACATTCAACGGAACAAGGTTTCTCTCGCTCTGTATATATTATGTTGCAAATTCCATACCAATGACGCGGTTTTAGTAGCTTACCTCTCGTAGTTTCTATATCAAGCTGTTAACGGGTTAAAATCATAACCGAAAAGTTTTAAAAATTGGTTCTCTTACAAGAGAAAATACGATACGTTCTTGATGAAATTTGAGTGTCTAAACCTTCATTAGGTTGGTATTATTATAAATTAAATAATTTTTCAATAATCGGTTGGTAAATTACAAAGTACTTGTCAAGCTACATAGAGTAATTTCGGTTGAAGATTTATAAAGACATAAATTCTTTAATTTTCAATACTAGTAGCTAATTACTCTGAACTGATTATTGTTTTTGTAGGCATGCTTTGGAGCTTCACATGGTCCATCTAACCCCGGACTCAAAACAAATAGCTGTTATCGGAATCGTCTATAAATTCGGCCGACCAGATCCTTTCCTCACAAGGGTATTTTTGTCTTTTCCCTTTTTGGCTTGCTCTAATTTTCTTTGTTTTCTTTCATGAATCAACTGCATGAACACAAATGTATTTCCATGCCATATAGTCACTTGTATCGTGACACTATCTCAAATTTCTTAATAATTCATGATAATTTTCCGCTATTGCGGAAGAACACGATGGTGATAAAAACACATTTGAGTTTTACATATTGCAAAAGCTAAAACTATTGCCGGAATAATACGTAGCATCTAATTCCGAGCTTTAGATCACTCTCATTACCCTTTTATTATGTTTTTTTATAATTGAGTGTCACTCTTTTTTTTTTTTTTCTTTTTTTTTTTGCAGCTTCTTCGGAGAGTGAAATCGCTTTCCGGGCATGAAGAGAAAGAGGTGGGCATCATCAACCCCGGTGAGATCAAGTTTGGGAGCCGAAAGTACTACCGCTACATAGGATCGCTCACCGTGCCTCCTTGCACCGAGGGCGTCACTTGGACAATCCTCAAAAAGGTCCTTCATTGACTCTCTTCTTGCTTTCTTTTTTTCTTCTTCACTCATACTCTAACTCCATTCCCTTGGGGTTGTGCAGGTCCGAACAGTGTCGAGAGAGCAAGTTCATGCCTTGAGAGAAGCTGTTCACGATGTGAGACTTTAACAACTCTATTAACTACCCATTTTGTTTCATTTTTTGCTATATATAACCTGAAGATGCTTAGGGGGTGTAAATTCGTAATTGGTCATTCCACTTCAGGCTTTTTTGCGGATCTCAATCCTTTATTTTTGTGAAATTTATACAAAAAATAAATCGAAACTATAATTTGTATTCCGGGTCTAATTGGTACACCTACATTGTCATTATTCGGAGTCTCGTATCGACAGAGTTAAATGGTACACCTACATTGTTATAGAACTTCTATTTTCTAAATTAATTGTAATGCGATGTTGATTGCAGGGTTTTAAAGCCAACGCAAGGCCAACTCAGAAGTCAAACGGAAGATCAGTGGGGTTTTACACTCCAAAGGAAATTAGGAATGGAGGGCCTTCTCAAGCTTAAAGCTTGATTGAAGATAAATGTGCAACTTTACTATCTCTATAATTTCCATTTATGTATAACTACTACTTATTAATGCGGTAGCTGCCTACGTGTCTTTTGTTGTCGCTGTTCTTACCGACACAAGAGATTACGAAGATCATATGATCTGAATACATGAATTTCTTGATCTCACAAAACATGTCTCCTACTTTCTATAGGATCATAATCTGAAGTCTGAACTTCATTATTACATGATATTTATAAAAATTAACTCAAATTAGTTAAACTAGATCGTTGACAACTAAAATTAATAAGATGTAGGCCCAATTGACATTGAGGTGTTCTCTTGAAATTACGTTTGGAAATAATGTAAGGATAACAACTATAAAAATACCCAAGCTTTTATCAATTGCTCTTATAGGTTTCCAGTTTTTTTAGTCGAAAAAGTATCAAAATTCACTAAGACGATAGTTTAGTCTAATTCCGTCTAGTTTCGTTAAGAAAAAAATTTATAAAAGGGCGACCCAATTATATACTATATGGGATAATAAGTTAATAACGGTAAAGGTTTTTTTTTTTCCTTTCAAAATAACTTAACATATTTCCAAACTCTTAATTGTGCTGACTGAATATTATTATCGTAAAATTTGCATTAATTTTCTATTGGTTTTCTCCCTATATGTCACTGTTAAAATTAAGTCGTTTTACACATGTATGTCTAAAATTTGTAAATGAGGCAAATACCGATTTATGGCTCAAGGTTTCAAAAAAATGTTCATTTCTAAATATGGTAAACATAACCACTTTTAAATTGAAATGTGGACTAAATTGCCCTTCTAATATTTGACAGAAAGCCACGATTTATTATTCTAATTCATTTTATTTTGTTGATTAAATTTTAAAAAAATTCCTTAAATGTAGTAAAAAGAGAAACTAATCTCTCCCCTATTAATTAGTAATATCTTGGATAATATTTTACAAATCATGTTGACCATTAAATATGAATCTTTTTTTCCCTATTAATTAGTTTACAACTTATTTGAATTTTTGGTTTTTATTCCGCCATTTTTTTAACAAAAAAAAAAATCAAATCAATTGTTATTTCGTCATTTTTATTTAGTATTTAGAATTCATATTTTCCCTATTTATAAGGATTATAAATATTTTTATATGTTAATGAAATTTTCAAAAATCAATTAAAAATCAATCCTATTATTTCAGCCTTATTTTTGTATGTAGCTATATTTACGATTCTGTATTTTTAGTTAACTATATTTTTACGATTTAGTAATTTTATTTACAACTTCGTTGTTATAGGTTTCTCATCTATTCATAATTACCTAAAAATACATAATCAATACGAAAAATATAAATAATTTTATGAAATATTTATGAATCTTGTGTATATATAAACTAATTTCAAACTGCAAATTAAACTACAAAAAAATCTGTAAATTTAATTACGACTATTGAAGATCCGAATTTGTAATTCCATTACGTATTCAACATGTAAATCATAAACTTTATAAATTCATAATCATTCAACACGTAAATCCGAATTTCTGTAAAACCATTTACGAAATCATAAACTTTAAAAACTGCATAATCATTTACTGTATAAAATAAACTGCATATTACTGTAAAACTATTTACAAAAACTTGGTAACGATTTACAAACTGTAAAAGCATTTACAAAAACTGTATTAAACCTGAATAAAACCATTTACAAAAGCATTTACTAAAACTTGTATAACATGTATTAATCTTGTAAAGGCATTTACAAAAACTTGTATAAGCTATATAAACTGTATTAATCGTGTAAAAGCATTGGCAAAAGCATTGAAAAACATTTGTATAAGATTTTATGGTAAATATAATTACAAACATTTGTGTTGTATTAATCATGTAAAAGCATTGGCAAAAGCATTGACAAACATTTTTATAAGATTTTATCGTAAATATAATTACAAACATTTGTGTATTTAACAAGATGTAAATTGTATGTAAATCCAATTGAAACTGTAAATTCTATGTAAATTCATTTACAGTAAATCCATTTACAGAACATTTGTGTAAATCCATTTACAGAACAAATTGACACTCAAAGTGAAATTATCAACATCAAAATATATAGAACATTTGTGTAAATCCATTTACAGAACATTAGTGTAATTCCATTTATAGAAAATATTGACACACAAAGAGAAATTATCAACATCAATATATTGTAAAAACATTTACAAACTTCAATTTTTAAGACTTGACGTGTTAAATACTCAATATTAAAGTTGACACGTGACATATAATCAATCAAAATTACTAATTTCTCTATCATATATATTTAATCACCAAAATTAAAAAATTAAGAATATGCTATGCCAATTTGAAAATCGGCCTCCTTGACATTTAAAGACTTGGCAAGCATGCAATCGCCGACCTTCAAAGCTTCGTGGCTCGTCAATTCGAGTGCCTGAAGACGCTTAAGATCCCCGGGAACCTCCGCAACATTTCCCAGGTCATCGAGAGCGAGTTCCTCGGCTTTTTGGAGAAGAACGAGAGAGAGGCCGACGAGTTTATAAGCATTGGGCGATCGGGCCGTTGGATAAAATAGCAAAGAGCATCTCTCTCTATAGTATGAGAGTGGAGCAATACTTGGAGTAATTAAACCAGCAAGAGCCGAAGTCGGTGATTGGTGTATTTCTACTTCGGAATGACGACTTTGATAGCAGGTGATAAATCGGAGAGCTAGCACTCAGGCTCGTGAAAGCCAGGAGGAAGTTCATCCGGGCTCTTAGAGACGCCGAGATAGCGAACATCTTCGACGAAGTTGAGGACATAAGGCATTGGCTTCCGTTAGGGTTTGAGCAGAGAGTGGAAAGCTCGAGAACGGAATGGTGGTACGGGAGTGGGCGCTTCAAATGGAGATCTTGGGGCACCTGTCGACGGGCGGGTTCGTAAGCCACTGCTGGTGGAACTCGTGCTTAGGGGTACTTATTCGAGTTCTGTGTCGTGCTTGTGTCGGGTCTTAATCGTTTACTTATTTTATGTAGACCCAGATTCACCCCATTTATTAATCGTGATAGAAGATGAGAACCAGACCCGCTCCATATAAAAACTGTGCTTATCATGTCTATTCATTTAACCCATTTAACAGATTCATGTATTCTTAAAATAATAAATTAATTCAATTTACTCGTAGAAAACAATTTATTATATTATATTATTTAAGATTTTATTATTACTAATAATTTTTTATGTTTATTAATTATACGGCATAATAAAAAAGTAAAACGTATAAAAATCATATATAAACAGAGGATTTCTCTGTTTTTGTGCGGAGACCATTATGAAGCAATTTTTCTTTTGAAATTGCATTTTGGTGCATCCTTATAAAGTTAGATATTTTTGCGATTTATCCACGTAACATTAATAATGAAAAATAAATTATACATGCTCTACTATCGCTTTAGAATAATGATATTTGACTTTATGTTTTAAAACCCCTGTTTTTCTGGCAAAAATTGCTGGTTTATTGGGCGACCGGCAGCAGGACGAAACATACACGATTAACCGAACGTGAAAATAAATCTGACTACATAAAAACAAGAAGATTTAAGTATAACTACTGTCAGGTTTTTAACTCTTTCACTGATTGACCAACAAATTAATAATCTTCTTTAAAATATTGGTCATTATATAGCCCCCCTTACAATCTGTAACACATCAACAATGAACAAATAAAACAAAAAAAGTATATAAAAATAGGATAATCACGATTTAAATCTGTGTGCTGTCTATTCAGATTAATTACGTAAATATAAGAAATCGGATTTCAGATTCTCATATTTTTATGTAAGATTCTCATATTTTGGACCAAAAATAAAGAAAACGTACCCGGGATATTCTAATTGAGACATTTCATTAGGTGAAAAGCATATCGATGTTTGGATTTTGACATATACTTTAAAAGATTTATTAGCCAATAAATAGTCCATGTGGGCACGTATAAGGATCAATTCAAATTCTTGAGCACCAAGTATGATATTATATGTATATACTGACCAGAGACAAAAAAAATTGACCTGAAAATTACTTGAGAGACAAGATCAACACACCTATAAATATCCATCCATATACCTTTATATACATATCCCTTAATCTATAGTGATCATAAGATGAGTAAGAACAAAGAAATGGCAAGCGAAGAAGCTCGACGGTGCTCTTCAGTTGTGGTGGCCATGGTTCCTTTACCAGCTCAGAGCCACCTCAACAGCCACTTGCTGCTCGCCCACGCCATAGCCTCGTGCGGCGTCCAAGTCCACTACGTCGGGATGGCGCTCCACAACTCTCAAGTCAAGTCTCGCTCGACGATCCCGAACCCTAACATCATTTTCCACGACTTGCCTACTCCCGAGTTCGCCTCTCCTCCGCCGAACAAAACCATGTCTCACACAATCCCACTCCTGCAAGCCACCCTTGGCCTCCGAAAGCCGGTGACAACCCTGCTCGAGTCTCTGGCGGTGGCGGCGAGGAGGCTCATCGTTGTCCACGACCCTCTGATGAGCTACGTCGTGCTAGACGCTTGCGCGCTGCCGAACGCGGAGTCGTATCTCTTTAACTGCATCTCTGCGGTCGCCACCATCGGAATTGCCCGGGACACCGCTGGAGAGGAAACAGGAGAGGGCATCCCATCGTCCAGAGGCTGCCTTGATGCGGAGTGTCAGGACTTGTTGGACCAGCAATTCGTGTGCTTGGAGAGGATCAAGACCTCCGGGCATCTCCGCAACACTTGCAGGGTCATTGAAAGCGAGTTCCTCGACATCTTAGAGGAGAACGAGGGTGTGGGCGTGAATCAGTGGGCGGTTGGGCCTTTGGAAACTGTGACAGCGTTCAAGGACAAATCGACGAACAGTTCGGATCGTAGCGAGAGAGTGAGTCGATGCCTTGAGTGGCTTAATGAGCAAGAGCCGAAGTCCGTGTTGTACGTCTGTTTCGGGACGACGACTTCCATGGAGGATGAGGAGATTAGAGAGCTGGCAATTGGGTTGGAGAAAAGTGGGACAAAGTTCATATGGGCCTTGAGAGAAGCTGAAAAAGCGAACATCTCTGACGAACTTGAGGAGAGAAAGACTCGGCTTCCATTAGGGTTCGACGAGAGAGTGGAAGGGCTGGGAAAGGGAATGGTGATGAGGGAGTGGGTTCCGCAGTTGGAAATTTTGGCGCACCCTTCGACGGGCGGGTTCATGAGCCACTGCGGGTGGAACTCTTGCTTGGAAAGCCTGAGCCTGGGAGTTCCCCTATTGGCTTGGCCGATGTTCGGAGACCAGCCCATGAACGCTTCCCTGGTCGTGAACAAGCTCAAGGCCGGTTTCGACGTGAGGGAGTGGGCGAAGAGAGAGGAGTTGGTGCGCTCGTCGGTGATCGCCGAGGCTGTGGATAGGTTGATGAATTCGGAGGAAGGCAGCGACATCAAGAAGAGAGCCGGGGATTTGGGGTATGAATTGAGGAAGAGTGCCCAGAAAGACGGAGTTTCTCGCATGGAGTTGGAGGGTTTTGTCGCTCACATTACTAGAGTTTGATCGTTACCGATCCAGATAATTTATCTGAGAGATCTTTTTGTTGGTTTTATTTGATGTTTTTGCTATAATATTATGTGCGGCTTACTTCCGGTAAATAAGATATAATCAAATGTCGATTGCTTTTACACTTTCTCTAGTTTGATATTTTTAGTGTCATGAGAATTGAATTCAGTATTTTTTTTGTTCTTTGAAAATGTCAAATATTTTTTCCTTCGCAGTCTCCAAAATCCAAATCACGCATGCTTCTTCCAAGTTCTAAATACTTTGACCAGCTTTTTTCTAACTTTTATTTTCAAAATAATATTATAAGAATAATATATAATTACTTGATAGAAACATCTAACCATGTCATATGCCTTGAATCCCAAACTTAAATATTTAATCTCTTGACCTTCAGAGCCAAATTGATCCTGTTACCGAGAAGTTTCAGGAACCACCTTCCTAAACATTTCTTAAATATTTAGACTTGTACATGGAATGGAACCACCTTCCTAAACTTTTCTGAACAGAGAAAAAGAAGAAAAAAAAGAAAAAAAAAAAACGTTTCTTAGTTAACGATCTTTCTGTCTTTAAAATTAATTATATCCCTATCATTGACATTTGACAATACAGGGCAATCGCATAACATTTGACAATACAGGGCAATCGCATATTACTGTAAACTAGGAGGTATGATATCTTATGCAAAGCAAGAAGGCCACGCATGAGGTCATAGGTTCAAATTTTATGGGAATCAAATGTATGCCCTTTTTATAATTTGTAAATCTAACCAATAATATCATTTATTCTTACACTAAATATATTTGGTAATGCGAAATTGCATTATAATTTTGGTCAATATATAGTGCTACTTTATTTTTAAAAAAAAAAAAAAACACAACAACAACACACATGATTCAATGAAATTGTGTGATGTCAAACGTAACTTTGTAATACTGGCTTTCTCCTTTCTTTTGTGCGTACATACAAAATATAATTTACTTGTAATAGTGGCATGAGTATTTAATATTTTTATTTTTTTGGTGTTATTTATTTAACTTAAATTTTTTAACATTTATTATGTTATATTATGGTGTTATTTATTTAGAAATAATTTTTTAATATTTATTATATTATTTTTAAAATTTTATTTGATAAATTTAAATGTACCGTTAAGCCTACGTGTCATTTGTAAAAGAGTGGATATTGATAATAATAATAATAAATCAAAATAACGTTAAAAATGAAATTTAAAAAAGAAAGATTTATTAAAAAAATTATGCCACTTCAATAACAAAAAATATTAAATATTTATATAGCTACTGATCCTATAATTTATTACGATATTTATAAACTATTGGTTAATAATTACGACATCAATAATTGGTTGATGATGCAAAGACAAGAGCGAACTCACAAATGGACTATAATAAATATACTTTGAGAGCAAGGCTTTGACTTTGACCATATTCGTTTCCAATTATGACCACATTACGAATATTACGTGACGAGCACGTATGACCAAACCCTTATATATATCTCTCTGCATTTCAGTTTTAGATAGACAACTTGCTTTCTTATCCAAATAGAATTCTCTCCGAAAAGCTCCATCAATGGCGGACAAGAAACCGCAAGAAAGCCTTCACTATCCACTCTCTTCTTCATCGTCAACTTCTATTGATGTCGTAATGGTTCCTTTCCCTCTTCAAAGCCACCTCAACCAGCTCCTGCAACTCTCTCAGATCATCGCCACGGACGCCATCAAAGTCCACTTCATTGCCTCGTCGCTGCACAACTCTCAGGTCAAGTCCCGGACGACGAGACAAAACCATAACCCTAACGTCACTTTCCACGACTTCCCAACTCCTTATTTCCCGTCCCCGCCCCCGAGCTGCACCAAGTTCCCCACGCACCTCATCCCGTCGTACAAAGCCTCCGTCGCACTCCGAGAGCCCGTGAAGCCCCTGCTCGAATCGCTCTCAAAGACGACAAGAAGGCTCGTCGTGATCCTCGACCCTTTGATGAGCGTCGTCGTCCAAGATGCCCATTCGTTGCCCAACGTGGAGTTCTACGTCTTCAACTGCATCTCCGCCATCGCCTCCTTTGTTTGGGCGCGTGATGATGACGGCCTCAAGCTGAGGGAAGACATTCTTGCAGCTGAGGAATGCATCGATGCCAGCCTTCTAGAATTCGTTGCTCACCAGTTCGAGTGCCTAAAAACTCTCAAGATCTCAGGGCATCTCCGCAACACTTGCAGGGTAATAGAGAGTGAGTTCCTCGACTTCTTGGAGAAGCGAGAGAAAACGGCCGACGAGAACATCAAGCATTGGGCGATCGGCCCGTTGGAGACCGTGACGGAGTTCAAGAACAGACCGAAGAGCAGTTCTCACCGCAGTGATAGACTAGGCCAGTGCTTTGAGTGGCTAAACAAGCAAGAGCCGAGGTCCGTATTGTACGTCTGTTTCGGGACGACGACTTTCATGGAAGACGAGCAGATCAGAGAGCTGGCGGTCGGATTAGAGCAAAGTGGTGTGAAGTTTGTATGGGTTCTGAGAGATGCTGATAAAGCGAACATCTTCGACGAAGTTGAGGTGAGAAGGGCTCAACTTCCGTTAGGGTTTGAGGAGAGAATGGAGGAAAAAGAAATGGGAATAGTGGTGAGGGAATGGGCACCCCAAACGGAGATTTTAGGACACCCGTCGACGGGCGGGTTCATGAGCCACTGCGGCTGGAACTCGTGCCTGGAGAGCATGAGCTTAGGAGTGCCCTTGGCAGCATGGCCAATGAACTCCGACGAGCCGATGAACACGGTGCTTGTGGTGGACACGCTTAAGGCCGGGCTTGTTGTTAGGGAGTGGGAGAAGAGAGACGAGTTGGTGCGTGGCTCAGTGATCACTGAAGCCCTGAAGAGACTGATGAAGTCGGAAGAAGGCGAAGAAATCAAGAAGACGGCGGAGGATTTGGGCTACGAGCTAAGAAAGTCCGCACAAACTGGCGGAGTTTCTCGCTTGGAGTTTGATTCTTTTATTGCTCATGTCACGAGAGTTTGAAAACAGCAACATTTTGTCATTGTTTTCATCATCTCATGCTTTTGAATTAAAACAATTGTATTTTTCTTTTAATATTGAAGATTGAATAGAAGACTTTATTTTTGTCTAAACTCTCGGTAATTTTATGGACAACTTTTCAAGGAAGAAGTACCTCTAGTTATAAGATGAGATGTTATGCTAATATTTTACCTTGGGGATAGACTCTCTCTTCTATATTTTGGGGGTATTTATGCAAATTATTCTAAGATTGTGCTAATTCATTTCCTAGAAATCTCTTCTAAATCACTAGTAGAAGGGAATTTCAAAGCTATCTGATACGACCCGTGATCGTTAGGAACTAGGATTTTATTTCAGGTGAAGCTTAAAACAAAATTTTGACAATTTTTTTTTTCAAGTAAATTTTTTAAAAAAAATTTCAAGTACATAAATAACAACAATCACATAATAATATCGAACATTTATTCAAAAAAATTCAGTTGAAACACAATATAAATAAAATTCACAATCAATATTAAGAACTTATGTCTATTTAAGCTTAAGTTAAATAAAAACAAGAAAACAAAGACAGTGAAAATAAAAATTGAAATAGACCGCTTCTAAATTTTAATTAAATATTTAGTACTCATTTCGTTATTATCCAATTAGATATATAACTTGTGCCATTTAAAATATAATAGCATAAAAAAAATTGCTGGGCTGGTTAAAAATTGAGCAAGATTACAGATATATCCAAATATGACAACGTGAATGTATTTTTAGATATATCCGTAAGGGTTAGGGCTTTAACTAAAACATGGAACCCGGTTTTAAATCCGCATCCGCATCCGTATCCGGTTTTAAAATCCGGATTCGGATTTAAAATCATATACAGATACAGGTTTTGTTATTTAAAAAATTGGATATCCGTATCCGGTTCAAAACCCGGTCTATTTTAGTTTTTAATTTTTTTAATTCATTTTCTAGGGTTACTCACTCTCCTTTCTTCGGCAGTCGACATTTCATGTTAAAAAATCCGGATATACAGATATAATATCCGAATCCGGATTTCAAAACCAGATACAAATAATTAAACATTTTTTGAAAATAGGTATCCGGATACGGGTAGTGATTTTTGGATACCCGGAAAACCGAATACGAGTAGTTAAAAAAAATGGATACCCGCTCCGGTTATAGCCCTAGTAGGGGTGACAATTTGGAGCCAGACACGAAACACAAAACGCTTACAACGCGATTTAAACATGTATGGGTCTACTATAAATGGATCTGGGTCCAACCATATCGAACACGATTAACACGATTAAATAACGGGTAAACACGACACGAACACGATAACACATATGAGACCCAATTAGACATGATTAAGGAGCAAAATGTACCACTTTATATATATATTATTAAGTATTTTAATACTTATTGTATATGACATTTATGTTTTCTTACTTATTTATTACATTGTACAATTGATAAACATAAAAAATTGTTAGTTCAACAATAAAACATAATGTACGTCATGCATGGCAATTTGTACCTTTATAAAGATTAAAACACAAAAGTAGTTCATAAATCATAACATCTTTCAACACAAACTTTTTGATAAATTAACAGTTAATTGCGTTGATAATGCTTATAGTTATGATTTTTATTTTTTTAATAACACTAATATTTAATAATATTAAAAAAAACTTATTGTAAGTAATTTATTTTTTCTTTAACACTCTACCTTAAAATTCTATGAGGCGATATACATGTATCCACTTCTTTTGATTTTGATCATGTTTCAACTCATTTTCAACAAACTACCACTATTAATATATTACACCAATTAAAAGAAATTATTGGTAATAACAAATACTAAAAAAAAAATTGTAATAATCTGTTGAAAATGCGTAAAATGTCGCCACATAAAACTTCACGATAGCGAGTTATAAAAAGAAACTTAATTGCTTACGTTAAAAATATTTATATGACTAAAAATTTTGTCATAAAAAAAATATAAATCATATTTTATATTATATATGGATAATTTCGCTGCAAAATATTCCATAAATTCACATACGTGCAAACGTAATAAAGAAACGAATCTTTGTCACAGCGAGAAAATCCTAATCCAAGAGCTATATAATGCTATTATAATATTTTGTTAAATTGTATTCCAAGCAAAATCACTTTAGTGAACTGAATTTCAGAGAAGTTCAAAGAGACTTTGAAGTTGATAAATTAATAAAAGTGAAAGGGGTCAAAGTGGGAAAAAAAAAAAAGTCAAGGCTCAAAATTCTGAGGGGTGGGGTTGCCAATTATTCATATATATATTATATTATTATATATGATTCGAATCTATTACAGTAAGTATCAACTTGTCTACTCCAATCCACACTATGAAGTATTTTGTATCTGCCTAAATATAATAACACTAAATGATCACAACCACCCCACGTACGCTAACGATCATTAGAACTTATGCCACTGGCAAAGATTCTAGTGTTCATCTTCCACTTCCAGATCACTAGCTATATATATACACAGTGGTAAAGCCACTTTTTAAATCCCCGTTACTTACCGGTCTAAATTTCTCCACAAAAATTGAGTCCGGTCTCTCAATTATTTAGTCGATCGGGACTTTTTAAATATATAAAATCATAACTTCATATTCATATGTCTCTGCATATATTTTAGACTTTATCTGTGTTATCTCGTTCTTCAGGGTATCTCTTGCATATTTTTTGCATCTTCGGTTTGGAACGATGATATTAGTGTTGAAATTGAAAAAATAGAAAATAATAGTTCGTTATTGTGCTCATTGTCCTATTCATGACATCGTTAGTTAAATTTTCAGACGCGGATTCATGTCTTTAAAGTAGTTTTATAAAGTATTTGCTTATCATTTAAAAAAAAAAAAACGTATCTGAATTTAGCTTGAACTCAATCAATTAGCCAATCATACACAGAGAATAGCACTCATTCACACACACATATGGAGTCATGGAGTATAATAAATTAATACGTTGAGAGCAAGGCATAGACTTTGACCATTCTTTCCAAAATTTGACCATCTACAAGTCTAACGTGACGAGCACGTATGACCAAACTCTTATATATACCTCTTCATCTCAGTTCTAGATAGGCACCACTCGTTTCTTATCCAAAGCTCCATCAATGGCTGACAAGAACCCACAAGAAAGCTTTCACTATCCACTTTCTTCTCCATCTTCATCTTCCATTGATGTGGTGATGGTTCCTTTCCCTGTTCAGAGCCACCTCAACCACCTCCTGCAACTCTCTCACATCATCGCCTCCGACGAGATCAAAGTCCACTTCGTTGCATCGTCGCTGCACAACTCTCAGGTCAAGTCCCGGGCGACGAGCCGAAACCCTAATCTTAACATCGCTTTTCACGACGTCCCAACTCCTTATTTCCCGTCCCCGCCCCCGAGCTGCACCAAATTCCCGACCCACCTCATCCCGTCGTTCAAAGCCTCCGTCGCGCTCCGACAGCCCGTGAAGTCCCTGCTGGAATCGCTCTCGGAGACGACGAGGAGGCTCATCGTGATCCTCGACCCTTTTATGAGCGTCGTTGTCCAAGATGCCCGTTTGTTACCAAACGTGGAGTTCTACGTCTTCAACTGCATCTCCGCAATCTCTGCCTTTGTTTGGGCGCGCGATGATGATGGCCTCAAGCTGAGGGAAGACATTCCTGCCGCCGAGGATTGCATCGACGCCAGCCTTCTCGAATTCGTGGGTCGCCAGTTTGAGTGCCTAAAGACGCTCAAGATCTCAGGGCATCTCCGTAACACTTGCAGGGTAATCGAGAGCGAGTTCCTCGACTTCTTGGAGAAGCGAGAGAGAGCGGTGGACGAGAACATCAAGCATTGGGCGATCGGCCCTTTGGAGACCGTGACGGAGCTCAAGAACAAACTGAAGAACAGTTCGCGCCGCAGCGATAGGCTAGGCCAGTGCTTCGAGTGGCTAAACAAGCAAGAGCCGAGGTCCGTGTTGTACGTCTGTTTCGGGACGACGACTTTCATGGAAGACGAGCAAATCAGAGAGCTGGCGATCGGATTAGAGCAAAGTGGCGTAAAGTTCGTTTGGGTTGTGCGAGACGCCGATAAAGCAAACATCTTCGACGAAGTTGAGGTGAGAAGGGCTAAACTTCCGTTAGGCTTTGAGGAGATAATGGAGGAAAAAGAAATGGGAATTGTGGTGAGGGAATGGGCGCCCCAAACGGAGATTTTAGGACACCCGTCGACGGGCGGGTTCATGAGCCACTGCGGGTGGAACTCGTGCTTGGAGAGCCTAAGCTTGGGCGTTCCCGTATTGGCGTGGCCGATGTACGGAGACCAGCCCATGAACGCTTTCCTCGTCGTGAACAAGTTCAAGGCCGGCTTTGATGTGAGGGAGTGGGCGATGAGAGAGGAGTTGGTGGGTTCGTCGGTGATCGCCGAGGCTGTGGTGAGGTTGATGAACTCGGAAGAAGGCGGCGACGTCAAGAAGAGAGCCGGGGATTTGGGGTATGAATTGAGAAAGAGTGCTCAGAAAGACGGAGTTTCTCGCTTGGAGTTGGAAGCTTTTGTCGCTCATATTACTAGAGTTTGATAGTCAGTGCTAGTCGGAGAGGACCAAGCTATTCCATTAATAAACAATTTCGAAATTTTCTATATTATGAAGAATTATTTATGTATAGAAACATCAAATCCTACCGTATGCCTTGATGCCCAAACTTAAATATTTAATCTCTTAAGCTTGAGAGCCAAAGTGATCTTGTTGCCGAGAAGTTTCAACCTTTGGTTTATTATTATTATTATTATTAAAGGTCGTTTTAGTGATTTACAAAATCTCTTAAAACTTGCTACTCTCGAACCACCTTTCTAGTTTAAAAATTATTTACATTCCTATCATTGAAACTCAACAATTATTTTAGCTACATATAAACTACGTGGCACAATATTATTATGAAAGGCCATTAAAAGAAGACCAACGCCTAATTCGTTAGTATATAATATATATATATATATATATGATGTCCCGCAACACTTTGTCTTCTTTCTTTAGACTGAAACCACGTTATTAGTAAGATTAAAGGTTAATATATGATCTCGGATTACAAGATATATTCTTAATATACATAAATAAATAAACAAGTATTTTTGGCTGCAATTACATACTTACGCAAAAACTGCGTCTCGCTGCGATCGAATATATAAGACCTCTCGATTGACTTAGTCCTTTCATTTTGTAATTGTATGTACAATATAAATTATAAAGGAAGACACAAGTATATCTAATTTTTAATTTATATAACATAATAATTCAGGCTTTTTTTGTTAACTGTTTTTTATGTTCATTGTGTTTAATTTTATTTTTTTCCAACATTTTGTAAATTATAACAACAAAACAATAGATTCAAAATTATACTAACATTACAAAATAGATAAAGTTTCGGTAAAGAAAACATTGGTATTGATAATTTTGAGTAAAAAATAAAGGGATAATAGCGGCATAAGTCCTCAACCTTTACTCAACTGAGGCGGCATAGCCCCAACCTCATTTAATAGCGGTATAAGTACCAAAAGATGATTTCCGTCCATATTTGACTAACGGAAGTAGTCAATGTTTGCGTGGTCAGCTTCTCGTCAACGTGGACGCCACATAGTCCGACATGTCACCATACATGTCATCCTCGCGTCATCAAATTTAATGCAAAATTAATTGAATCCCTCCATCACCCTTAATTTTGCATTAAATTTGATGACACGAGGATGACGTGTATGGTGACATGTCGGATTACGTGGCGTCCACGTTGACGAGAAGCTGACCGCGCAAACGTTGACTACTTCCGTTAGTCAAATATGGACGGAAATCATCTTTTGGTACTTATACCGCTATTAAATAGGGTTGGGGGCTATGCCGTCCCAGTTGGGTAAAGGTTGAGGACCTATGCCGCTATTATCCCAAAAATAAACTATACCACTTCAAAAAAAAATTATACTTATACAACTTAACCTTATAATTTATTACGATACATATAGTATGTGGTAGAGAACCAGATGCACATGCAATGTACTGACAACTAATCGATAACATTCAATCAATTAATTATTGATCAATCATACACAGAGAATAGCATTCACTCACACGTGGAGTCATGGAGTATAATAAATTAATACGTTGAGAGCAAGGCTTTGACATTGACCATTCTCTCCCAAATTTGACCATCTACGAGTCTAACGTGACGAGCACGTATGACCAAACTCTTATATATACCTCTTCATTTCATTTCTATTCTACATAGACTCAACTCGTTTCTTATCCAAAACTCCATCAATGGCTGACCAGAACCCCCAAGAAAGCCTTCACTATCCACTTCCTTCTCCATCTTCATCTTCCATTGATGTGGTGATGGTTCCTTTCCCTCTTCAGAGCCACCTCAACCAGCTCCTGCAACTCTCTAACATCATCGCCTCCGACGAGATCAAAGTCCACTTCGTCGCCTCGTCGCTACACAACTCTCAGGTCAAGTCCCGGACGACGAGACAGAACCATAACCCTAACGTCACTTTCCACGACTTCCCAACTCCTTATTTCCCGTCCCCACCCCCGAGCTGCACCAAGTTCCCCACGCACCTCATCCCGTCGTACAAAGCCTCCGTCGCGCTCCGAGACCCCGTGAAGGGCCTGCTCAAATCTCTCTCGGAGACGACGAGGAGGCTCGTCGTGATCCTCGACCCTTTGATGAGCGTCGTCGTCCAAGATGCCCGTGCGCTGCCCGACGTGGACTTCTACGTCTTCAACTGCATCTCCGCCATCACCTCCTTTGTCTGGGCGCGCGATGATGACGGGCTCAAGCTGAGGGAAGACATTCCAGCCGCCGAGGAATGCATCGACCCCACCCTTCTAGAATTTGTGGCTCGCCAGTTTGAGTGCCTTAAGACGCTCAAGATCTCAGGGCATCTCCGCAACACTTGCAGGTTAATCGAGAGCGAGTTCCTCGACTTCTTGGAGAAGCGAGAGAAAGCGGCGGACGAGAACATCAAGCATTGGGCGATCGGGCCATTGGAGACTGTGACGGAGTTCAAGAACAGACCGAAGAGCAGTACTTCTCGCCGCAGCGATAGACTAGCCCAGTGCTTTGAGTGGCTAAACAAGCAAGAGCCGAGGTCCGTGTTGTACGTGTGTTTCGGGACGACGACTTTCATGGAAGACGAGCAGATCAGAGAGCTGGCGATCGGATTAGAGCAAAGTGGTGTAAAGTTCGTTTGGGTTCTGAGAGACGCCGATAAAGCGAACATCTTCGACGAAGTTGAGGTGAGAAGGGCTAAACTTCCGTTAGGGTTTGAGGAGAGAATGGAGGAAAAAGAAATGGGAATAGTGGTGAGGGAATGGGCACCCCAAACGGAGATTTTAGGACACCCGTCGACGGGCGGGTTCATGAGCCACTGCGGCTGGAACTCGTGCCTGGAGAGCATGAGCTTAGGAGTGCCCTTGGCAGCATGGCCAATGAACTCCGACCAGCCGATGAACACGGTGCTTGTGGTGGACACGCTCAAGGCCGGGCTTGTTGTGAGGGAGTGGGAGAAGAGAGACGAGTTGGTGAGCGGCTCGTTGATCGCCGAAGCCCTGAAGAGATTGATGAAGTCGGAAGAAGGCGAAGAGATCAAGAAGACGGCCGAGAATTTGGGCTCCGAGCTGAGAAAGTCCGCCCAAAAAGGCGGAGTTTCTCGCTTGGAGTTTGATTCAATTATTGCTCATGTCACGAGAATCTGAAAACAACATAATTGTCATTGTTTTCATCATTTCATGCTTTTGAATTGAATAAATTGTATTTCGCTCTTAATATTGAAGATTGAATAAAAGACTTCATTTTTGTCTAAACTCGCGCTAATTTTATGGACAGCTTTTTAAAGGAATAAGTATCTCTAGACTCTAGTTATAAGATGAAAAGTTATAATAATTTTTTACTTTGGGGATAAATGAGCATTCTCTATTATTTTGGGGGTATTTCTGCTCATTATTCCAAGATTGTGCTATAATTCATAAAACGCAATCAAAGAAGACAATGAGTTAAAAAATTTGATAATTTGTTAACGAGGGAAAAGAAGAAATTATAATAGACCACGAATTAACAACTAATTAGTTAGATTACACTTAATTACAAAAATTATTAATAACTAAACTATCCTAATATAAAGAAATAATTAAAATATCCTACTTGCTAGGGTGGTCAAAAGAGGATGAGGAAACTTGTAATTCAAACGCACAAATGTGGATATGATGAGCTTGCATGGCAATTTGTCGTTTTCGAACATTTCCTCACAAACTTTTTTTTACAAATTAAGGATTATTCGCGATAATAATACTTATGTGTTATGATTTATATTTTTAATTTTTTAAGTAACATTTTTTTTTTATTTGAACATAATTATTCTATTTTCGTTAACGCTCTACTGTAAATTTACTCATTTAAAAAAAAAAGTAAATAATAATCATTTTTTTAGGTTTTTTTAACCATTTATGATCACCAATTAAAAAAATCTACTGCTAATAACAAGTGATAAAAAAATAGTAATAATCTGTTGGAAATGCGTAAAATATGAGTAAAAAATTCACGATAAAGAATTAATAAAAAAATAATTACTTACTTAAAAATATTTACATCACTAAGATTTTGTGCTATTAAAAATAGAAATACACATCATACTTATAAGTTATATGTGGATATTTTTGCCACAAATATCTTATATAAATTTACGTATGTGCAGACGTAGATAAAGAAACGAATCTTTGTCGTCCAGGTGAGAAAATCCAAAGCCAAGAGTTATATATATTCCAAGCAAGATCACTTTAGTGAAATGGACAGTAGGAAAGTTCAAAGAGTCTTTAAAGTTGATAAATTAAAAAAAATGAAAGGGATCAAAGTGGTAAAAAAAAAGTATGGGCTCATATATATTATATTATCATATGATGAGATTCATATCAACTTGTCTACTCCACTATGAAGTATTTTGTCACTGCCTAAATATATCAACTCTAAATTATCACAACCACCCAACGTACGTTAACAATCTTTTGAACTTATGCCACCAACAAAGATTCTTGTTCATCTTCCAGATCACTATATTATGAGTGTACTGTTTCATCTGAAACCGGGTCAAATAAAATTCAACAACAAAAGATTACTATTCATTAATGGCACGCCAAGAAATCCCCCAGAATTCACCTTCTTCGATTACTGTGGTGATTGTTCCGTTCTCACTTCAGACTTCAGAGCCATCTCAACCAGTTCTTGCAGCTCTCTCACGCTATTGCCTCGGAGACCGTCGCGGTCCACTACGTCACCTCGTCGCTGCACATCTCTCAGATCAAGTCCCGAGCCTCGAGCCGAAAACCTAACCCAAACATCACGTTCCACGGCTTCCCGACTCCCGATCTCCCTTCCCCGCTCCCGTTGAACCCCACATTTCCTTTGCACCTCATCCCTTCCTTTGAGGCCTACACAGAGATCCGGGAGCCTGTTGCGTCTCTGCTCAAGTCTCTCTCGCTGAAAACGAGAAGGCTTGTCGTGATACACGACCCTCTCACTAGCGCTATCGTCCAAGACGCTTTCTCGTTGCGCAATGCGGAGTTTTACCTCTTCAACTGTATAATATAAGACTTTCAAGAGCATACGAAAATGATTAAACTAATAATATTTTTATTACTTATTAATAAACAAAAAAAATGACTAAGTTTTATTAATTATTACCCGGACCGAGAACGTCGAGGACGGCCGACGGAGGCTTCACCGGCTTCTTGATGGGAAGGTTCGGGGGAACCGTCGTAGTACGAGCCGACAACGGAGCCATGGATAGAGGGCGGCGTCGGAAGATCGGCATCATCGGCGTGTTGAGTTTCTTGAAAGTTGGCATCGTTGGCGCGTTGAGTTTCGTCTTCGTCGGGGTGTTGGACTTCTTGACCGGCTTGTTGTTGAAGCATGAGGGCGAAAAACGGATCGTTATTTCCCGCCCTTAATTGATGTACCGCGTCGACCAAAACTTGGGGCACACGCTCCGGATTGGCGTCGTGCGCGCCCATCGCCCGGACTAGACTAGGTCGTAGAGACCGTACCGTATCATCGGGGTAATCGGGATTTGGTGGGGAAGGAAAAATTTCTCTCGGTAGCATAACGGGAATGTAGCCGTCGGGCGTAGGTTAGCCGGGACCCATGGGTTGAAATTGGGGTTCCAATCTCCTAGCCGTCCTTCGACCCCCGGAATTACCGCTTCTTCGAGACATAATAGAGAACTTGAGAACTTTAGAGAACGTTGAGAATTGAGAGAACTTTGAGAATTTGAGAGAGAGATGGAAGATTGTTGGTGAGGAAATGAGAGAGGAATGGATGGTATTTATAGGGTTTGAGGAGATAGTTGGGTGGGTGAATAATTATTGTGGTGGGTGAAATTTTATTGAAATTCGGGTAAAAATTTAGGGATTTACGCCAAAACAAACACATATTTTGCACACCCATCGGATCGCTGACGTGGCGAGATCGTGGCCGTCGGATCAAGTGCGCGGATCGAGCCCTGTGGATCGCGACTTTGTGCTGTATGTCGCGACTAAAGGGCTGCACGTCGCGAACGTCGCGACTTCCCCTATCGCGTCGCGACGAGTCGCGATCCTGGTTGGCGACGAAAATGTGCCGCTCTATATATGTTGGAATCTATTAATCACTTTTTATCCTTGCTCTTCTCTTATTTCTATCAATCACTTTTTGTCCTTGCTTTTCTCTTTTTTGAGTAGTGGACTAAACCGCGCTTCGCGTTGCGATCAAATTATTGTTAATAAATTTAAATAATATATTGAATAATTTTTGTATTGAAATAAAAAGATATCCACATCAAAATTACAAATTGATAAGTCTATTTTTACGATTTTCTTCATATTTATAGTACATTAATAATCAGGTGTTATATTTCTAACATATTTGAAATTAGAATAGTTAATAATTGAATCCAAAATTTATTCCCATAACATATGGTAGTTTTGTAATTTTGTCTAAACACTGGTTTCTATCTTTATAAATGACTTAATCGAAACTCAAAAATTCACAACAAACTAAGAATGAAAATTGTATTAATAAAAACGTACAGAAATATAAGTAACACAATTGCTTCACCATAATAATTGTCAAAGATCAACAAATATTTTTTATATTTTTTGTTTTCTAATGCTAATTTATTTATCGAATAAAACTGCAAAAAATCTAATTTTATCTTTGAATTCAAATCGTTCGTTGAGAGAGAGTTAATGCATATGTATTATCATTTATCATAGTATCAAATGATAGTCCATCTTTAATTAAAAAAAAATAGTATCAAATGATAGCATGCGATCCACTATAAATTTTATTTATATCATTACGAGCCTCGGTTCTTACTTTGTGTTCTTTGGGTGCCAACCTAGTTGGGATTCAAATTCACTCGGCAAGATTTCGAGCCTCCATCTTTAATTAAAAAAAAAATAGTATCAAATGATAGCATGCGATCCACTATAAATTGTATTTAATTAATCCACTGCCTAAATAAAACATTAATAGGTAATTAGCGGCATAAGTGGCTAAGGTTTTCACATTCTCTTAGGCATGATGCTATTCTAAAAAAACGACGGCAAAAGTAGCCAAAGTACACTAATCACGTTAATTAGAAAAATTCCGTCCAGTTAAGTGGATGGCCGTTTGCGACCTGCCACGTGGCCCCATGATTATGCGTTGACCCAACCCAGGTGGCATTTTTAAATTGCCACATGTTTTTATTTTTCTCTTCTTTTTCCGTCTCCTTTCTTTGTTCTAATTCCCTTCCTTCTCTCTCACGGTGGAAAGCTCGTGGAGTCTCACCCCAATGCAATCCTGCACAAAACACCCAAGTTGGAAATCTCGTGGCTTTCCGACCCCACGGAGAATTTCATGGAAGAACTCAGTGAAATGGGTTCGTTTTTTTTTCACCGATTTTAGTCCCTCGAGCTTCGCAAAACACAAAGAACGATGGCGATTGTCGCTTTCTTCCGATTTTACGATTTTAGTTCCATGGAAGAACACCCTGATTCTGCACATGCTCAGCTCGTCTACCGTGGCTTAAAGCCCAAGAACGTTCTGGTCCCCGATGATTGTCACATCATGCTCTCAGGTTTCGACTTCTCGCTGCGCTGCGTCGTCTCGCGGCCACTCATCTGTATCTTGTCTGACTCCGACCCGACCGTCATGCGCTCAGTCATCCTGCTTTCTCGCCAACAAGACTAAATCTCGCAAACCCCGTACCGATCCTGACAACGCCGGATTAATGCCTGAGCTCGTGGCGGAGCCCACAGCAGTGCACTCGTTGTCTTTCGTTGGCACACATGAATACGTTGCGCCAGAGTTCATCAAATGCGAGGGCCACAGAGCGCGGTGGACGTTCGGCGTGTTCCTCCTCGAGCTTCTCTACGGAAAGACGTCGTTTAAAGGGTCGGGAAACAACGAGTTTCTAACTTGGGTTGGGTGATTTGTGCAGAATTAAGGTCAGAGGGAAGAGAAAAGGAGAAGGAAAGAGCGTTCAACGAGAGAGAAAGAGCAAGAAGAGAGGGAGGGAGAGAGAGAAAAACAAAAAAATGGTACTTTTATTGTTAAACATAATTATTATTATCCAAAACATGATACTTTTACCGAAAAATAGTATTTAAAAATTGTACAATCACGGTGCCACGTGGCAGGTTACAAACGGTCATCAACTTAATTGGACGGAATTTTCTGATTAACGTGATTAATGCATTTTGGCCATTTTTGCCGTTGTTTTTTGATAATGGCATCGTGCCTATGGAAAAGTAAAAACTTTGGCCATTTATGCCGCTAACAGAACTTATGCCACCAAACGAAGATTCTTGTGCATCTTCCAACCCACTAGCCAGCTCTACTTAATAGTTTATACATGTTCTCTTGATCATCTCCTTCCTCAAACTGAAACGGATCGAGTCAAAAATTCAACGACAAAAGGTTCATCAATGGCACACCAAGAAATGCCTTCGTCTTCGATTACTGTGGTGTTCGTTCCGTTCCCACTTCAGAGCCATCTCAGCCAGTTCTTGCAGCTCTCTCATGCCATAGCCTCGGAGAGCATCGCCGTCCACATCGCCGCCTCGTCGCTGCACATCTCTCAGGTCAAGTCCCGAGCGATGATGAGCCAAAATCCTAACCCTTACATCACTTTCCATGGCTTCCCGACGCCCGCTTTCCCGCCCCTGCCCCCGAGCGGAAGCATGTCTCACCTCGTCCCGTCCTTTGAGGCCTATGACATCTCTCTCCGAGAGCCTGTTGCGTATCTGCTAAAGTCTCTCTCGCTGACAACGAGAAGGCTCGTCGTGATACACGACCCTCTCACGAGCGCTATCGTCCTAGACACTTTCTCGTTGCCCAATGCGGAGTTTTACCTCTTCAACTGTATCTCCGTTGTCTGCTCTTTCGCCTTTTCTCGTGACATGGCCGGGCTAACTGTAAGGGAGGAGATTCCGTCCCTGGAAGGTACCGCAGTCTATGAATTTATAGAATTCGCGGTTCGCCAATTTGAGTGCCAGAAGAAAGTCAAGATCTCGGGACATATTCGCAACACTTGTCGGGTTATAGAGAGTGAATTTCTCGATTTTGTACTGGAGAAGGAGAGAGAGCAAAATAACCCGGACACCAAGCTATGGGCAGTAGGGCCAATGGAGGACGTCGCGGCGTTAAAGAGCCGATCCAGTTATGGAAGAAGGATAACTCAATGCTTAGAGTGGCTTAACAAGCTGGAGCCAAAGTCCGTTTTATACGTCTGTTTCGGGACAACGACTTTCGTCGAGGATGAGCAGATCAGAGAGCTGGCCATTGGGTTAGAGAGAAGCGGGACAAAGTTCATATGGGTTCTGATTGAAGCAGATAAAGCTAACACCTTTGATGAAGTTGAGGAAAGAAAGACTCAGCTTCCATCAGGGTTTGAAGAGAGGGTGGAAGGGTCGGGAACGGGAATGGTGGTACGGGAGTGGGCGCCCCAAATGGAGATCTTGGGGCACCCGTCGACGGGCGGGTTCATGAGCCACTGCGGATGGAACTCGTGCCTGGAGAGCATGACCCTGGGAGTGCCCCTCTTGACATGGCCGATGCACTCGGATCAGCCCGCGAACGCCGCACTTGTAACGCAGGTGCTCAAGATCGGCTTGGTTGCGAGGGAGTGGGCGAAGAGAGAGGTGTTGGTGAGCTCGTCGGCGATCGCCAAGGCTGTAGAGAGGCTGATAAAGTCGGAAGAGGGTGATGAAATCAGGACGAGGACCGAGCAATTGGGATCTGAATTGAGGAAGAGTGCCCGGAAAGGCGGAGTTTCCCGCTTGGAGTTGGAGTCTTTTGTCGCCCACATCACTAGAATTTGATTTTACTCAATGCTGTATTATGTACTTCTACAATTGAATTGTTTCTGTTTGTGTACTTGGTTGCTTTTGTGATTCGGATCTTTTATTGCCAAAATTCATCTCTACCGAAAAAGCGACGTATATAAACGGCCTCACCAACTTAATTGTCGGAGAATTTGTTACCGGCAAAATATTTTTTTTACCAAAACAGCGTTCTTCTGCCAGCGCATTTGTTTTTCGTCGATAAATTAAAGTCCGATTTCTTGTAGTGATTCACAATACATTGATTCTTTAATCAATTTTGTAAAATAGTTAAAGAAAAGGAGCCTTAAGCATGCTTATTAATTGTTATTTTGTCCGGTTTATATATATATATATATATATATATATATATATATATATATATATATATATATATATATATATATATTGTTAGTTTTTTGGGTTAATTGCGGCAAAAATGCCCAACCGTTGGTCAAATTCTCTGCTGCGTATACAGACTCTGTAAATGGTGGCAAAAGTACCCAAACTTAGCATTTGAGAGTTGACCGAGAATATCTATCTATGTGGCAATCAGTCCTTGCCACGTGGCATGCCACGTAATTATTAATTTATTAAATAAATAGAATTATTTTTAATTTTTAATTTTAATAATTTTTTCAATAATAACAAATAATGAATATTTAAATATAAATATTCATTATTGGTTATAATTTTATTTTTAAAAAGTCGGTAGAACGAAGTAATTCTCTCCGCTCACGGTTCACTTGAACTCCGTTTCCGGTCCGGTTCACGCGTCGAATAAAATTGTTTAATATGCTTAATAATAATAACTAATAAACACATACATAATGTTTAAAGAGTCAAGACATAATTAAATACACACCACTTATTCAAAAATAAAAAAATAGTAGTCATATTTATATTTAATGAAAAATTATTTTTATTTGTTTGCATATAATTTTTTTGTTTTTGTATTTTAGAATAATAATAAATTGTTTAATATGTTTTTTATTTATATATATATATATATATTTTAAATTGTCGTTAAATAATCATATGATTATTATTGGTTATTATTATTAAACATATTAAATGATTTCGTTTCACCCGTTAACCGGATCGAAGGCGGAGCTTGAGGGAACCGTGAACGGGGATTTTTTCTTTATTTATTTCGTTTGATCCACTTTTATAAATTGAATAATTATATTTAAATATTCATTATTGGTTTTTATTTAAAATAATTAAAAAATATATATTTTTTTTAAATAATAATTACGTGGCGTGCCATGTGGCGTGCCACGTGGCAAAGGCTGATTGCCACATAGATAAATTTTCTCGGTCAACTCCCAAATGCTAAGTTTGGGTACTTTTGCCGCCATTTACGGAGGTTGTATACACGACAGAGAATTTCACCAAATGTTGGGTATTTTTGCCGCAATTAACCCTAGTTTTTTTAAAGAGAATTGGTAGTTATGCCACGAATATTCCTTTTAATTTTGTAGTGCTTTTATGGAGCTTGACCAACACGTTACACGTGCAAAGTATGCTCATTTCATTACGTCGTTTGTTCATTTGTTACTACGTACATGCGACAGAGACGGCACTGATCGACCAATGATTAGCCACTCATGAACTGGTCAATCATATGTAGAGAAGATCGCTCACACGTGGCCCACTGAGATATACTTGGAGAACAAGGCTTTGAGTTCCGCTAGCTTCGCTCGTCTTCATTACTTGCCCTTCAAGATTGACCGATCTTTATATACAAAACGTTTCAGAAATGCTAGAGAAACTAAAAGATTCATCAATGGCAGACTCGAAACCAAAAGAAACCCTTTCTTCTTCTTCATCATCGTCTTCCATTGATGTGGTGATGGTTCCTTTCCCTCTTCAGAGCCACCTCAACGAGCTCCTGCAACTCTCTCACCTCATCGCCTCCGACGCCATCAGGGTCCACTTCGTCGCCTCGTCGCTGCACATCTCGCAGGTCAAGTCCCGAGCGGCGAGCCGGAGCCCTAACCCTAACATCATTTTCCACGGCTTCCCGATTCCCGATTTCCCGACAGACCTCGTGCGCTCCTTCGAGGCGTATGCCTCTCTCCGGCAGCCTCTGAAGTCCCTGCTCGAGTCTCTCTTGGCGACGACGAGGAGACTCGTCGTGATCCATGACCCTTTAACGAGTGCGGTCGTGCAAGACTCGGGTACGTTGCCTAACATGGAGTTCTACGTCTTCAACTGTATTTCCGCTGTGGCTTGCTTCGCCTTTGTGCGAGACGAGGCCGGCCTCAAGACTAGGGAAGAGATTCCCTCCGCCGAAGGTTGCTTCGATGCTGACTTTCTTGGGTTCGCGACTCGCCAGCTAGAGTGCCTGAAGACATTAAGAACCTCTGGACATCTCCGCAACACTTCCAGAGTCATCGAGAGCGAATTCCTCGACTCCGTGGAGAAGATAGAGAGAGAGGCCGACGAGAGCGTCAAGCAATGGGCGATCGGGCCGTTGGAGACGGTGACGGAGTTCAAGAATAGAGAGACAAACACCTCGGGCCACGGAAAAAGAATAGATCAATGCTTCGAGTGGCTGAACAAGCAAGAGCCAAAGTCCGTGTTGTACGTCTGCTTTGGGACAACGACGTACATGACGGATCAACAGATCGGAGAGCTGGCAGTCGGATTGGAGAAAAGTGGGGCAAAGTTCATTTGGGTCTTGAGAGACGCTGATAAAGTGAATATCTTCGAAGAAGTTGAGGTCCGAAGGCCTTCGCTTCCATTAGGGTTTGAGGAGCGAGTAGAAGGGTTGGGAACGGGAATGGTTATCCGGGAGTGGGTGCCCCAAATGGAGATCTTGGCGCACCCGTCGACGGGGGGCTTCATGAGCCACTGCGGCTGGAACTCGTGCTTGGAGAGCCTCAGCCTGGGAGTGCCCCTTCTGACATGGCCGATGCACTCGGACCAGCCCATGAACGCAGCGTTGATCACACTCGTGCTCAAGGTTGGCTTTGTTGCGAGGGAATGGGCAAAGAGATGGGAGTTGGCGAGCTCGTCGGCGATCGCGGAGGCTGTGACGAGGCTTATGAAGTCGGAAGAAGGCCGCGAGGTCACGAAGAGGGCCGAGAATACGGGGCACGAGCTAAGGAAGAGTGCGCAGAAAGGCGGAGTTTCTCGCTTGGAGTTCGAGTCTTTTGTAACTCACATCACAAGGATTTGATTCTAAAGATTGTTTGTTTCTTAGGGGTGAAATAGTAATAATATTGATCGTTGGGGACCATATGAAACACATAAGAGAATATCACCAAAAAAATAAAAAGACCGATCTTATATTGGCCTATTTGTGTCCTGCTTCATGTAGCGATTTTAAACGCATTAATCATAAAAATTTCCGTATTCTCGTTAATGGAATGATTGAGTTGATTTTCAACATGGTTGCTTACAAAATATCTAGAGCCTTACTTAAAGAAGATGATTGCTCGTGATTATATCCGTTGAAAAACCGAAAATTTAGCGAAAGACGACCAAAATAAAACTCAAGGACTTTGGCTCTATATAATTCCGTCTTCGAGGATTATTGCACCATTCTCCCGTCTTCTGACACAACAACCGCCCCATCCCCTCCGACCATTCACAAGCCAAAGATAAAAGCCAAAGGTTACCGCAACCAATTCTTCACCCAAAAAAGTGTTCTTCCTTCATTTTTTTTTTAAATATCTTTGGATGAGTATGCGCGGGAGGAATAACATTTCGTGTAAATTGGAATTTCCATGATGAGGGAAGTCCGTTTTTAAAAAAGCTTCCACGACGGATTTTAACGCTCGTGCAAGCTTGCCCAACAGTGACTTGGCATGGCAGAAAACTCCACCGTGAAATATTTGCGAAAGCGGATAAAAACCATTATGCAAGCCCTTTTTGCACAAATGAAAACGCTCACCAATAAAAAAAAAAAGATTTAACACTGCTAATATTACCAATAGTCTAGTGAATTTCGAAATAGGCTCGAATTCACATTGAAGTTACTTTTTCCAATGCTTTTAATGAAATGTGCCGATAAATCCTGGTTAAATAATTTGTTAGCATCTCTTTGCTCCGGCTAAAGTCCTCTGTAAATAAGATACCGGCATCTTTTGCGCTCCGGCTAAAATCCAAGGACGGAACTAAGTATATGCAATGGGGACCATGGCCTCTCTCCGTAAAAAACAAATCCATCGATCACATGTGAGCACGACAAATTTCATTTCATTTATTAATGATGTCACTCACTAGTGACTTGTTCATTCATTCACTCATTCAAATAATTATAAGTAAATAACTTTTCAATCAAATTTATTAAGAATCTAAAAATCCCCATACTTTCTTGTTAAAATTTATTAGTATTAGTCAATATTTCTAAATACTTTTATTTTAGGGATAATAGCGGCTAAAGTAGCCAAACTTTCATGATTTGTGTCGATAAAGGTCCAAACTGGATTTATAGCGGCTAAAGTAGCCAAACTCGGTCAATCTGTGGCAAGCAATAATTCCGTCCAGTCAAACTTAACATCCGTTAGTCTATCGCCACGTCACTTACACGTTATATCAAACTTTGGGTATTTATGCCGTGATAAAACCAAAGTTTGGGTACTTATACCGCGATAAACCATTTTATATATGTTTTTCGCTTGTTCACGTCATCTAAATAAAAGTTAAAATATTATAGTTTTGGGAGGACTCGAACTCATCACTTTCCCCCTCATAAAAAGACATTATAATCATCAAACCACGTCCACTTCACGTTATATCTTGACAAAAAAAAAAAAGAATATACATAGAAACTTCTTGATAAGTGATCCTAGTAATAGAAACATATGTGTTTTTCGCACCGAGTTCGGGTTGACTAATTTGGATGGGGTGATTTGAATTTTCGGACCGGGGTCGAGTTGACTTTTTTAGAACGGGGTTGACTTGAATTTTTTGGACAGTGGTCAAGTTGAATTTTTTGTACCGGATTCATGTTGACTTTGTCGGTACGAGTTCAGGTTGCCTTTTTCAGAACCGGATCGAGTTAACTTTTTGAAACAGGGTCGGGTACAAAATATTCAACCCGACCAAATTCTGTAAAAGTCAACCCATGGGTCTGAAAAAGTCAACCTGACCCCGTTCCAAAAAAGTCAACTCAATCCTGGTCCAAAAAGGTCAACCCAACCCCTTTCCTAATAAGTCAATCCGAAACCAGTGCGAAAAAACATATGTTTCTATTACTATGTCACTTATTAATAAGTTTCTATTTATATTCTTATTTTTATCAAGATATAACGTGAAGTGAATGTGTTTAGTGGTTATGTTGCTCTTATATGTGAGGGAAATGATGAGCTCGAGTTCTACTAAAGGCATAATATTTTAACCTTTATTTAGATGATTTGAGCAATCAATTTTTTTTTTAAAATAGTTTATCGCGGCATAAATACCCAAACTTTGGTTTTATCACGGCATAAATACCCAAAGTTTGCCACATGTAAGTGACGTGGGGATAAACTAACGGATGTTAAGTTTGACTTGACGGAATAAGTGCTTGCCCCAGATTGACCGAGTTTGGCTACTTTAGCCGCTATAAATCCAGTTTGGACCTTTATCGACACAAATCATGAAAGTTTGGCTACTTTAGCCGCTATTATCCCTTTATTTTATATAAATTTGTCGACTTATAAGCTATAATACCCGCGTAAAGCTTGATTGGCACAATCAATTATTGTTTTTTAAAATCATACAAAAATTTTATCGATATAATCGGTGATTATAATTACTTGTAAAAATGATATTATCGGACAACTTCATCAGTTATCGTTATAGTCGTAAAATTTAATCGGCATAGTCAGTTATCGGTTTTTAAAATATTACAAAAAACTATACCACTCGTCGATTAGATATACCCGGAACTGGAAAATTAAACTACTGGACAATTAACGTTTTCCGAACTCTTATACAACTTGAATGGCATTACCATTTGTTTGTAATACTTTGTATATAATTTTTCAATAAAGACCCACAGCCACAAAAAATAATTATATAAACATACGTATATGCATTCTATCGTTGCATGAGCTTGTCGTTACACACAACTAGGCTGCAAGTGATAACCATTTGATAGCTCCAACAAAATCATTTCAAACACCTTAAACGATTTCTGGTCACCAAAAGCTCCATCAATGGCAGATAAGAACTCACCTTCTTCTTCCTCCATTGATGTGGTAATGGTTCCTTTCCCTCTTCAGAGCCACCTCAACCTTCTCTTTCAGCTCTCTCACGCCATAGCCTCGGAGAATATCAGAGTCCACTACGCCGCCTCGTTGCTTCACGTCTCTCAGATCAAGTCCCGAGCGGCGAGCCGAGACCTTAACCCCAACATCACCTTCCACGGCTTACCAACTCCCGATTTCCCATCCCCGCCATCAACCAACACTCTGTCTCACCTCCTGCCTTCCTTCGAGGCCTCCAACTCCCTCCGAAGCCACGTGATGTCTCTCCTCGAGTCTCTCTCGGGGACGACGAGGAGACTAGTCGTCATCTTCGACACTTTAGTGAGCATTGTCTTGCAAGATGCTCGCGCACTGCCCAACGCGGAGTTCTACGTCTTTAGCTGTGTCTCGGCCGTCTCCTCATTCGCCTTTGCCTCGGAAAAAGCTGGGCTTAAAAAGGGAGAAGACATTCCCTCCCCAGAAGACTGCATAGACGCTGTTCTTTTACAATTTTTCTATCGCCAGAGGGAGGGCCGGAAGATGCTCAAGATCTCCGGGCACCTCCGCAACACTAGCAGGCTCATAGAGAGCGAGTTCCTCGACTTTGTGGAAAAGAAAGAGAGAGTCTGACGAGAGCATCAAGCATTGGGCGATCGGACCATTGAAAACCGTGACAGAGTTCAAGACCAGACGAATGGGCACTTATCACCCCAGCAAAAGAGTAGGTCAGTGCTTCGAGTGGTTGAACAACCAAGAGCCTAAGTCGGTGTTGTACGTATGCTTCGGGACGACGACTTCCATGGAGGATGAGCAGATTGGGGAGTTGGCAATAGGGTTGGAGAAGAGTGGCGCAAAGTTCATTTGGGTTCTGAGAGACGCCGATAAAAGCGAACATCTTCGATGAAGTTGAGGTCAGAAGGCCTCAGCTTCCGTCAGAGTTTGAGGAGAGAGTGGAAAAGTCGAGAATGGGAATGGTGGTAAGGGAGTGGGTGCCTCAATTGGAGATTTTGGGGCACCCGTCTACGGGCGGATTCATGAGCCACTGCGGGTGGAACTCATGCATGGAGGCCATGAGCCTCGAAGTGCCCCTAGCAACGTGGCCAAATGCCGGCGACCAGCCCATGAATGCAGCACTCATAACTAGCGTGTTAAATACCGGAATTGTGGTTAGAGAATGGGCAAAAAGAAAGGACCTGGTGAGTTCTTCGATGATCAGCGAAGCTGTGAGGCTGCTGATGAAGTCGAAACAAGGCGAAGAGATAAGAAAGAGGGCCGAGAATCTGGGTTCTAAGATGGGGACTTAAACTGGAAAAGGCGGAGTTTCTAACTCGGAATTGGATTCTTTTCTTTCTCACATAACCAGAATATGAAGTATGAGCATTACAAAAGTAAGTGAAAGAGAAATAGTTTGATTTGTTTAATAAGAGTTTTTAATTGATTAAGCAATTTTTAATTGTTTATTACTCAGACAGAGACAATACTCATTACTCATTTCATATGTTGTTAGAATAGACCTAATTAATTTTATATTATTCCATATAGTAAACGAGCCCAAGATAAATTAATTAGTCTTTTAAAGTAGGTACAATTAGACACTTTATAACACAAATAATAATTGATAAAAAAAATAAGATTAAATAATTAGTTAAACTCATTCATTCACAAACAAATCATACTCATTTCCAAACTGAAGCTGAAGACTATAAAAACATGAGCAAATTCTTAATCACTGTTTATTGCTATATAAGGCTGTTAAGACCGGATAAGATCATACTTGCGATTACAAGATGAAACAAAACGAAGCCACGAGCCCAAAAAGCCGTCACGACCACTCTACGCAATGATGAACGGAAGAACGGTGAGCATGAACGCCTCGTAGCTGAAAGTCGCAGAGCCCGAGTACATCGTGTCCTTCTCCTTGAATTTCTCGGTCAATCCCTGCAAAAATCGATAAACAAACAATTATTCATCAGGATTATCGACTCGAATAACGAATCTCTTATCGTAAAGACTTTCGGAGCGAGTTATGATACCTTCACGGTGAGGCAGCACCTGAAAATTCCAACGCAAACCGAAAGAGAAACAAGAATGTCATCAGTCTAGAGATCAATAGACAATAGAATTAAAAACAGAACGGGAGCAAAAACCGGGACTCACTCGATGAAATTGTCGTATTCAATGGACTTGGATCTGCCTCCCGACTTGTCGAACTTAGAAACGAGCAAATCCAGAACCACCGGCGACACAGAGAACCCAAGGCTGAGCAGCGCTTCCCTGAGCTCATTCATGTCGATTCTACCGCTCCTATCTCTGTCGAACTTCTCGAAGATTCCCTGCACCAACACAAAACATACCATTTTCACAGCTCATCAACTTCAATTCTCCGAGAAGAAAGAAAGAAACGCGGAGACGCTAATCTCATAGGAAAAATCGGGCTCACCCTCCAACTCTGAAGACTGTAGAACAGCGAGGTGAATTCCTTCGGACCTGAATGAACCAAAGAAGGAATGAATTATTACAAGACTAGTCTAGGAATGAAACCAGGACCCGTGGCATTTTGGAATATTTTAGTCCCAGCCCCCGTTTTTCCGATATTTTCCATTTGACGCTGTCGCTGATACCGGTTTTGTAACAAAACCAATCCTTTTGGAAACTAGTACCAAGACTAGTTAAAAACCGGTACTAACCATGCTTTTTTAAAACGAATATATAGTTATTAAAACCGTTACTATTATCGAAGTTATTAATTTATAATATCATACTGTTAATTTAACCACGACTTAGCAAACTTTCTTTCCAAAAGGAATGCACGTGCGCCCCGCGTGAAACCTTGCTGACGTGTCCTAGGTCCACAGGTCCCAATGTTTGCAAGATGTGGGACCCGCCGAAATACCGTTAAGTAGATGAGCTTGCCAATTTGCAACTCGTTCAGTTATACCAAAACAGCCCTTATCATTAAGCTGCTACGAAACGCGTAAAGAAAAGGAAAAAAAGGAAATAAACACGAAATAGCGAGGGCATAATGGGCATTTGACACGATAGGCAGCACCAACGGCGACCGCCACGTGTCGGCCAACCCCCTACTATGCAAGTACGCAGCGACCACAAGATGACCGTGATGCCACGCGTCGCTCGCTCAAATCAAGTGGGACCCATTACCCATGCGAAAAAGAGAGCGTACTCGTATCAAGTTATCATTAATAACGCGTTGAAGTAAAGAATTAACGCGTTCAATCGAGGGCAAATCTGTCATTTCACGGCACGATCGCGAACGCCGGCGACCGACGCCGGCGCAAGTTAGCACAACTGAGCAATCTGATCGATCTGAAATTCTAAATCGACCCGATTGGAATCCATATTCAACGAAGAAATACGAATCATTCACTCCAAAACAGCGAGGGAGGGCACAACCGTCATTCCACGGCAACGACGGCTGCGAATCAGTCAAACCCCTCCGGCGCAATTTAGCAACACTCCGGCCAGTCCAAATCCCTAATCCGATCGCGAAAACCCCAAATTGCACAGTCTGACAGGTCGAGTACGAATCTCTCGCCCCGAAACACGAGGGCATACTGGCCATTTCAAGGTATGATCGCCGCGATCCAGTCAAACCCCCGCCGGCGCAAGTTAGCAGTTCATGAAACCCCCAAATTGCAGAGAAAGATATGGAGAAAGAGTGAGTACCGATCTTCTTGGCGTTGGAATTGGTGAAGAGGTACATGAGGAGATGCACAGTCCTCAAGCTGAAGCTCTGGTTGTAGGAGGAGAGCGCTCGCTGAAGCTCCTTGTCGTCGATGAACCCACTCCCGTCCTGATCCGCCATCTGGAAGCACGCCACCACGTTCGGGTCCGTCCCGGGCGGGAACGCCGACGGCACCAGCGCCGCGAACGGGCTCCCGTACCCCGCGGGGGGCGGATACGACTGCGACCCGTAGCCGGACCCGGGAGCGGCGTAGGGCTGCGACCCGGAGCCGGAGCCGGGCGCGGCGTAGGGCTGCGAGCCGTACCCCGCCGGCGGCGAGGCGTAGGGCGGCTGCGGGCCGTGGCCGTCCTTGGGGGGCTTGTAGGGCGCGGAGGGCGCGGAGGGCTGCGCGTAGGGCGGCTGCTGCATGGGCTGGTGGTGGTGGGACTGGACGTGGGAGGGAGGCGGCGAGGGGCTGGCGTAGGGGGGAGCGGAGTAGGGCAGCGACGAGGGCGGCGGAGGAGCGCCGTAGTTGTAGGCTCCCGGCGGCGGGTTGCCGTAGCCAGCGGGCGGTGGGTTGTTGTAGCCTGACATTTCTGTGGGTTTGCAGAGGAAGAGAGTGATTTGTCTTTTTCTTGATGAGGGGGTTTTCGTGGTCTGATGTTAATGCCTAGATAAACGTAAATATATATATATATATATATATATATGTATATATATATATATATATTAAAAAGAGAGCGTGTGTAACTGTGTATATATAATCTGTGATATATAAATATACTAATACATTTTACATATCGTGTTTATCAGGGGTGTAAATAAAACCCAAAAAACCGGGTAAAAACCCGAATTCGAATCTGTATCCGAATTTAAAACCCGAATCCGAGTCCGAATCCGGAATTCGGATCCCGGTACCCGGTTTAAAAACGGGTTCGGGTATCGGGTAGTGAAATATTAAAAATCGGGTACCCGGTACCCGGTTTGTTTAATTTTTTTTTTATAAATATTTTAGGGTTAGGGCTCGACACTCATCTCTTATCTCTCATTTTCATTTCTCATTTTAGGGTTTCACTAAAATATTTTTTTTAATTTTTGATGCGCGGACGGTGAAATGATGATGGAAAGCCGGAAGAACGCGAAGTGATTTATCATATGTTTTTTAATGCATTTTAAATTTTAGAAAATAGATGTATGTTTTTTTTATGTAAGAGACATGTGTAATGTTTATTTTGAGATAATTTAGTTTTTCTATTAAAAAAATAAAACGGATCCGGTTGAAATCCGAACTTGGTTTCCAATCCGGGTAGCAATTTTCAACTACCCGAAAATTCGGGTACCCGGAATACGGGTACTCGGATTTCGGGTACCGGGTACCGGGTAGTAAATTTCAACTATCCGAAAACCGGGTCCGGGTACCGGGTACTTCAAAAAAATCTGGTACCCGACCCGGTTTCACCCCTAGACTGTTTATGTGTATCTTTGTGGAACGGGTATCATGAGTTATCTTACACCGAAAACCATCTTATAGTCCGATTTATGGATTTTTACCAAAGACAATAGGAATATAATAATATAGTATTCATAATTTCTATTGAAATAATTGCTATTAATTGTGCCATATTTTTATGAATATCTCGATAAGGTTCAACTTACCGCCGAGATAACCGATAAATCGCTTGTCGTTATCGACGGATTAATCGATAACTTACCGGATTATCGACGGAAAACCAATAATATTGTAGCTTACCAATTACCGATACTTTTCGATGATTATCGACGGATTATCGGCACTTTTTGATACTTTTTGAGGGAAAACTTACAAACTATTTTTATAATATCATACCTCAAAACATATTAAATAAAGTCATACACACACTTCCATAAAAAAAAATAAAAAAAATAAAAAGTCACATTCACATTTAATTCAATCGCAAATCTCTAATCTAAAACACTAATAAAACATAGTCTTACAAATCTCAACTATCAACCACATAATCTAAAAACTCAAACACATAAAGGATAGATAGTAGATAGATAATACTCAGAGTCTCAGACCAACTTCTCCGACCTCGGAGAAAAGACAATCTCATGTGACACAACTTGCTTCTTTATGCATCTTCAGATATTTGTTCCAAAACAAGTTATGCACGATCGAAGTGCGTACGATCTCCTACGCAAATTTTTTGTTCTTATCGGTGCCGGCCAAATGTTGTTTCATTCTCGTGATTTCGCCAACTTTGATCTCATTTCCGCAATAATTGCACTTGAAACTCGAGTTGTTGCTCGGATCCCCATAGTGATTTCAATGTTCCCTCGCAAGATTGTCTTTACTCCTCTTCAATGTAAACAACAAGAAGAATTACGAGACTAGTTAAAAACTAGGGGTGTAATTAAAACCCGGAATCCGGTTTTAAATCCACATCCGCACCCGCATCCGATTTTAAAATCCGAATCCGAATCTGAAATCCGGATACGGATATCCGGATCCGGATTTAAAATTGGATTCGGATAAGGGTTTTGGTATTTAAAAATCCGGATATCCGGATCCTGTTTAAAACTCGGTTTATTTTAATATTTTTAACATTTTTTTTTATTTTTTTTATGTTAGGAGTACTTATTTATTTGTGATGTTTTTTTTTAATTGTCATATCTTTTTGCAGTTGATGATGATGTTGACGCTTGATGATGCACGGGAATGAAGAAAAGATGGTGCGGAATGAAGAAGGGGATTTGAATGCATTTTAATTTTATATGTATTATGTGATAATATGTATTAGATTTGTTCGGTTTTTTGGACAACGGGAAAATATGTAGACTTGTACGGGTTTTTTAGTCGTTAATTTTTTTTTTAATAAATAAAAACCGGATCCGGATATTCGGATAATATCCGGATCCGGTTTTAAAACCGGATACGGATCCGGATCCGGGTTTTGAAAACAGATATCCGGATTTTTGGATATCCATAAATCCGGATATCCGGTTTTTCGGATCTGGATACCTATTTTCGGATATCCGGTTTTTCGGATCCGGATTCGGATAGTTCCGAAAAACCGGATACCCGCTCCGGTTACACCCCTATTAAAAACAGCAAGACAAATGGCAAAAATATGTACTTTTGCCAAAAAACAATTTTACCTTGAAAAAAAAATCCTCCAAAATCTCACATTATTGTAGGAATAAGTATTTAATAAAAGCTAACAGCAAGAAAAGTAAGTAAATTATCGGAGAAATCACAAAATATAATTTAGATATTATAATTTTTTTATTTTGTATCTTCTCTTATGATAATTATAAGTTATTATGCGCCATGCGAGTCAATCACGGGTTTCAGGCATGTTTTGATTTTAAAAATTGTTAGGAGCTTGCCAGGATGGCTTGGTAAGCAAGCAACTTCTTGGGTTGCGGGCGGAGAAGAGCGGACGTGGGGCTAGGGGTGTAACCGGAGCGGATATCCGGTTTTTCGGAACTATCCGAATCCGGATCCGAAAAACCGGATATCCGAAAATAGATATCCGGATCCGAATCCGAAAAACCGGATATCTGGATATCCGGAAATCCGGATATCTGTTTTCAAAACCCGGATCCGAATCCGCAACCGGTTTTAATTTATTTTTTAAAAAAAAAAGTTAATTTTAACGACTAAAAAACCCGTACAAGTCTACATATTCTCCCATTGTCCAAAAAACCGAACAAATCTAATACATATTGTCACACAATACATATAAAATTAATAGAAACCGGGTTTAAAACATATTATTAAAATTAAAATATTAATAGAAACCGGGTTTAAAACCGGATACGGATATCCGAATTTTATAAAATTAAAACCCGTATCCGAATCCGGTTTTAAATCCGGATCCGGATATCCGAATCCGGTTTTCGGATACGGATTCGGATTCGGATTTTAAGATCGGATACGGATTCGGATACAGATTTTTAACCGGATTCCGGGTTTTCGAGACAGCCCTACGTGGGGCAGCGTGAAGGCCTCCTCGAATGTTAAGTTTTGTTTGTTATGCGAGGACTATGATTAAATCTTGAAAATAAAAATTATTTAATATATTAAGTTATTAACTAAAAATTAGAGACTATTCTAACTTGAAGACGTACACTCATCTCATATTCTCACGTAATGTTTAAAAAATATATTTTTTTAAACATCACACGATGAGATTAGTGTATAGAAAGAGCAATTTATGGTGATTTTTTTTTTTTGCAACATTAATTAATGCATAGTTACGAGTGATTTTTCCCAAATCAATTTCGGCCCAAAACGTCGCCTATATCTCAAAATCAAGAGGCCCAAAACATGCGAAAACAATTTTAACTATTAAAATAAAGATTAAGTAATAAAACGCGTCATTCGCGCGCCGTAACAGGATCTCGGATTAGGTTGCGCACCGCGCACTGTATGGTGCGCGCGAGCGCATTATGTGCGCACCATACAGCGCGCTAACCATACGAGCTGATAATATTTTATTGCAATTAGGCCCCTCCTCCCTACGTATAAATAGAAGCTTGATTTCATTCAAACAATAACTTCAGTTCAAACGCTTTATATAGTGATAAACACCGTTTTCTCTCTTCTATATATATTACTGTAGGAATACCCGACTAAGATCAAAGCGGACGAACTAGCTAGAGCGGAAGCGCTGGAGGAATCCCCGGCTCACCGGAGGAATCACCGACTTCCCAGATGAAGGTCCGAGCGCCATCCGAGTTCCGTCTGCACCATCGACCCCCGGCTCGCCCAGGCAAGCCCAGGTACGCACCCCCTAATCAACATCAACACGAGTGTTCCGACTTCTAATTATGTAGACCCGTAAGTTTAATGAAGGTTTTTTTTTGGAAATTGAATTCAGATAGAAAATGCCAAAGTTTAAAGTTTAAAACTTTAAATCACGAGTGTAATTTATTTCTTATAGTATTTTCGAGCACTAAAAAATGCCTTTGAGTAACGTGCATGAAATCTAAAATCAGACAACTTAATTTGACCAACAAATTAAAGTGTCAAAGTGATATCCGACCGTAAAACTAATCAGACAGTTTAAAAACCAACAAATGTTGTATTAAGAAGTCCTTACCGTTTAAAAAATGACATTTGTCGTTCAAACGAGGCGAAACATTCCTTTCTTCGCAAACGAGGATGATTGTTAATCGCCAACAACCACCTACACTTGGCGGGAATCGCTATGAGGAGCACAAGACTCGAGTCTACACCGCTCACAACGATGCCACACGCTCAATTGCCTCACGTGTGCCTACAAGACACCACTTCCATCTTTACGCATAAACCCCCAAGCCCAAGCCGGGTGACACTGGCTAGGGCGGTGATGCGAGAGTAACACCGGCTATCACTTGCATTTGGCATAACATTCTTTAATCTTAACCATAATTGAATTCACTCAATATTTTAAAACACTTTCTTATGTTAGTGATATATATAAAAACCAGATGACCAATTTTTTATTAATCAAATTGAGCTGATAATTAGGGAAAGTCAAACACAACACAAGTGGGTACTTACGTAAGTATCAAATTGATAAGTATTGTTGCAAGTGGACCATTGAGTCCTTACGGATAACATGGCCATCGTGTTGGTTCCCGAAACCACCACTTCCGAAACGCACAAAGAGAAGTGCACTTGAACACACACTACACACTGATTAATGCACTAACCCACAATGTTTGGAAAATGAGAGAATTTGTTTCTCTGTTTTTATTCGAAGAGGAAGCAAATACACGGTTTGGGATGGTTTCAATTATTTCACTACATGTGCTTATATAGGCCACCACACAACATATAAAATTACCACTTTAACCCCTACAAACTTGAGTGCCAAGTTTAAGCAATAAAAATAAATAAAAACTAATTATAAAACTTGCTCTCCAAGTATAGTAGTCACCACGTCAATGTTTAGGTTCATATTCTCCCCTGTAAACTTGACGTGGCTCGAGGTTCTTCACACCGAGCATTTCTCGCATCTCTGCGAATTTGACTCTCGCAAGAGCCTTGGTCAAAATGTCAGCTCGTTGCTCTCTGGTGCTGACAAACTCCACAATGATCTCCCGCTCTTCCACACACTCGCGAATAAAGTGATATCGAGTGTCGATGTGTTTGCTGCGTCCATGAAATACTGAATTTTTCATCAGTGCGATCGCAGACTTGTTATCAACGTAGAGAGTCACTGGCTTCTGCTCGGCTCCGGTGACTTCGCTCAATAAATTTCTGAGCCATAATGCTTGACACGCCGCTCCGGTCGCTGCCATGAACTCGGCTTCACAAGACGATAAGGCCACGGTTTTCTGCTTCTGTGACTGCCAGGTGATCAGATTACCGTTGAGATAAAACGCCATACCTCCGGTACTCTTTCTATCATCGATATCACCGGCTAGATCACTGTCGGTAAAACCGACCAGTTCTTCAGCTTCATTTCCTCTTCCGTACTGAATCCCGTAGCTTGTCGTTCCCTTTACGTAACGAAGGATGTGTTTCACAGCTTGCTGGTGTAAACCAGTAGGCTTCTCAATGTGACGACTCACCATGCCAACGGCATATGAGATGTCAGGTCGGGTATGGGTTAAGTACCTGAGGCACCCGACAACACGCCTGTACTCCGTGGGATCCACTGGAGTTCCTTCTGCATCTTTCCCGAGTTTTAACTTCGGCTCCATCGGATACTTGCTCGGGTTGCAGTCCGCCATCTTGAACTGCTTCAAAATTTTCATTGCGTAAGCCGACTGCTTCAGTGTGACAAAATCCTTCTTCTGATCGACCTCAATGCCGAGGTAGTACGAGAGCAGTCCGAGGTCGCTCATCTCGAACTCCTTCATCATCTGCTTCTTGAATCCATCAATAGCTTTTGCACTGGATCCTGTCACGATCAGGTCGTCGACGTACACACCGACGATGAGGGCCTCCTCTCCTGAGTTCATTGTGTAGACTGCCTGCTCCTGGGAACACTTCTTGAAGCCAAGACTCTTCATACTCCTGTCGAGTCGAGTGTTCCATGCACGAGGTGCTTGGCGCAGCCTATAAAGAGCTTTTGACAGCTTGTACACCTTGTGCTCTGCGGTCTTGTCGACGAAGCCTTCCGGCTGAGAAACGTAGACTTCTTCTTCAAGTTCACCATTCAGGAACGCCGATTTGACGTCCAGGTGGTGGATTTTCCAGCCTCGGTGAGCAGAAAGGGCTATGATCAGCCTGACTGTGTCGAGTCTGGCTACTGGAGCGAAAACTTCCTCGAAGTCTACTCCCTGCTTCTGCACGTAGCCCTTTGCGACCAGTCTGGCCTTGTGCTTGAGGACGTTGCCTTCTGAGTCCTTCTTCAGCTTGTAGACCCACTTCAGACCAATGGACTTGTGACCTCTTGGAAGGTCGACAAGCTCCCACGTTTGATTCTTCTCAATGGACTCCAGTTCTCTCTTCATTGCTTCCTGCCAATCCTTCTCGGTGGCTGCCTCACGGTAGTTGGTCGGTTCCTCTTCACTGACTAGCAGGAGCTCCTCCGGGCTCAAATCAAGCTCCCGCGCTTCTTCGTAGACGTCAGATAGGGTACGGAACCCTCTTGGTCCGTCCTTGATTGATGAGTCTCCCGAGCTGGTTCCTCCCGAACTAGCTATCATTGGGATCGGGGTGCTCATTCCTGATCCTGGGTTGGGCGAGCCTGGTGGTGAGCTGGTTCCAGACGAGCTGGTTTCCGTCGAGCTGGGCGTTGCTAGCCCCTGGAAGGGACTCTCTCCCTCAACCTGCTCGACCGCCTCTGTGTCTTCGAGGATGAACTCCACCGAGTTCTGTTCAGGCTCTCCGTTCTCGTCGCGCCAATCCCACTTCTTCTCCTCTTCGAACACGGCATCTCTGCTCACATGGAGTTTGCCGCGTCGGGGGTCGTAAAACCTGTGTGCCTTGCTCCCTTCCTCGGTGCCAAGGTACACCATCGGCTGACTCCGATCATCGAGCTTATTGAGGTGTGGTCCCACATTCTTCACATGTGCGGTGCACCCAAACACCTTTAAATGCTCTAGATGAGGTTTCTTCCCTTTCCATGCTTGGTAAGGGGTGCGCTCGCCTAGCGCCTTTGTCGGCAACCGGTTCAGCAAGTAAACCGCGTGACGTACTGCTTCTCCCCAGAAGTTCGCTGGGACTTGCATGCTTTTCATCAAGCTCCTTGCAGTGTCCATGACGGTTCGATTCCGTCTCTCCACCACGCCGTTCTGCTGGGGCGTGTATGGTGCAGTGAGGTGTCGCTCTACACCTTCTTCTCCGCAGTACTCGGCGAACTTCTCAGACGTGAACTCTCCTCCACGGTCTGTTCGCAAAGTCTTCAGCCTATGTCCTGACTGGTTCTCCACGAGCCGCTTGAACTTCTTGAAGACTTCAAAGGCTCCTGCCTTCTCTTTGAGCGTGTACACCCACATCCATCGACTGTAATCATCAACAAGCAAAAATAAGTACTTGTTGCCAGCTAGGGTTGCTGGGCTGATTGGACCACACAGGTCAGCGTGCACCAGTTGGAGGGGTCGCTCTGCTCGGAACTTGGCCTTGATAGGAAATGGCACTCTTGCCTGTTTCGCGACCATACAACATTCACATAGCTGGTCGGGGTGTTCAATCTTCGGTACCCCAAAGGCCATCTCTTTTTCGCCTATCATCTTGAGGGCGTGAAAATTCACGTGCCCAAGTCTCGCATGCCATAGCCATGCTGGGTCTGCGATCGATGCCATCAAGCAAATCGGTTGATCTACCACCAGGTTGATCTTGTACAACCGACTCGGTGATCTCTTCAGCTTCATTAATAAGGCGCCGTCGCTGTTCCACATCTTTAGGAACTCTCCGGATAAGATCACTGTGTGACCAATCTCCGTCATTTGTCCTAAGCTGATGATGTTACTCTTCAGCTTCGGTATGTAGTAGACTTCGGTCAGTAGGCGCTGGTCCCCATTCTTGCATTTGAACAGGATGGACCCTCTGCCTTTGATGTCGACGATGGAACCATCGCCAAACTTCACGTTTCCTGTGATCTTCTCGTCGAGCTCTTCAAACTTCGCTCGATGACCCGTCATGTGGTTGCTGGCTCCGTTGTCTAAATACCAAATGTCGGTATAGACCTTCTCTTCGCCATCTGCAAGTAGGTTGGCGACAATCTTGTCTTCATTGAGCATCACCTTTCTGGTTTGCTCGTCGTTCTTCCTGGTCGAGCTGGGCTTCTCTGCCATCATCAGCTCGTCCACTCAGCTCGGTACTTGGTCGTCAGGTACCTCCTCTCTGGATACCTGGTCGTCAAGTACTACGTCGACGCGCTCCTGCTCGACGTGTGTCTCGTCGACCACATCCTGGTTGTCGTGCTCGTCGCTACTTAACTCCACCATTTCCTCGGCGAACATAAGTGCGTGCTTGTCGTCATCGAATCTCACCAGATTCGCTTCTTCGTCGCGTTTCTTAGTATGACACTCATTTGCGTAGTGACCATACTTCTGACAATTATAGCACTTCACTGTGCTCTTGTCTTTGCGGGTGGTGCCGTCTTGGCGAGGAAAGCTACTGCCTCGACCACGCTGGTCGCGACCACGTCCTCGACCTCGGGCTCTGCCACGTCCACGGCTCTCGTTGCCGTATCCGTTGCGACTCGACGAGCTTGAACAAGAACCTTCTCGCTGGTTCCACTTCTGCTTAGCCTTCCATTCTTCATGCGTGAGCAGGAGGTGTTTCTCCTCGTCTCTGTCGCCATAGCCCCGAAGCCTCTCCTCATGGACTTTAAGACGACCGACGACCTCCTCGACTGACATAGTCTTGAGGTCGCCGAACTGCTCGATCGACGTCACGATCTGCATGTATCTGTGAGTTACAGATCTCAAGAATTTCTTGACCACGGTGGTCTCGTCCACCGGTTCGCCTAGTGAGCGGATACCCGTTGCAAGAGATGAAAGCTTCATAGCGAACTCGTCCACGGATTCACCGTCTCTCATACGGAGAACCTCGAATTCGCTTTTCAAGGTTTGAACCTTGGTTTCTCTGACGCGTTCTGCGCCCATGTTCATCGTCCGCAACGTCTCCCACGCCTTCTTTGCGGAATCCTTCTCGCCGATCATGAGAAGGATATCTTCCGGAACTCCCTGATAGATGGCGGCGAGAGCCATCCTATCCTTGTGCGCTTCGACATCTCCGCCTTCTACAGCCTCCCAGACTCTTTGCGCCTGCAGATTTACTCGCATCTTCAGCGCCCACACCGAGTAGTTGCTCTTCGTGAGCATCGGGTACTGTAGCGTCACGTGTCCTCCGGTTGATTTGCTTGACGACTCCATGTACTTCGGCATAAAGGGAACTCGTACTGTAAAATCTCAAGAAATCGTTTCAGATGTGGAAGATCAGTCAGAACCGCAACCACAGAGCATACTAAGAATTCAAGAGACTTGACAATACTGATAACCCCACTCTGATACCAAAATGTTGGTTCCCGAAACCACCACTTCCGAAACGCACAAAGAGAAGTGCACTTGAACACACACTACACACTGATTAATGCACTAACCCACAATGTTTGGAAAATGAGAGAATTTGTTTCTCTGTTTTTATTCGAAGAGGAAGCAAATACATGGTTTGGGATGGTTTCAATTATTTCACTACATGTGCTTATATAGGCCACCACACAACATATAAAATTACCACTTTAACCCCTACAAACTTGAGTGCCAAGTTTAAGCAATAAAAATAAATAAAAACTAATTATAAAACTTGCTCTCCAAGTATAGTAGTCACCACGTCAATGTTTAGGTTCATACATCGAATCTTGTTTCCCAATATCTACATGTGATGTTTATATTTCTTTTCTGTTCACTTCGTTTGTCTTTTGACTTAAATTTAGAGTCTCGATAGTCTTTGCTTTTTGAAACGTCACGTTCTTCGGTTATGCGGAAAATAACGACAAATAAACGTACGCAAAAATAAAGAGACACACGCGATGTTTTGTTAACGCAGTTCGATACCTATATACTCTGCGGGGCCCTCACCCAGATTAATCAACATTGATAATTACAAGATGGACGTTACACAATCGATTTGTTCACCGAACAACAAACTGGAAAATACACTCTAACCAGTGCGACCAGCGATGTAACCAGACTTGTAACCTGCTGATTAAGACGACGACACGGCGGCTCGGCAAACGGGTAAGGCGACTTCCGGCGAGTGTCGATCTGTGCAAGTATGCACAACTCCGTTGACGATAGTGAAGTGCTTCAGACCTCTTCAGACTTCTTCTCGGGAAGAAAACGCCAACGAACGATCCTTGGAAATTGTGAGAAAATGCCTAGAATGCTCTCTGTAGCTCTGAACGATTTTCTCTCACTTTATGGCTGAAAGGATGAACGAAATTGAGAGCCTTAGATCAGCTTAAATAGATCCCCAAAAGCTCTCAACAAGATAACCAATTCTTCCTCATTTTAAGGCTTTTTACTTAGTCTTTCCTTGACTAAGTATTTCCTCAATAATTCGAATTTATCCAGCTCATTTAACTCTGATATTTGACAAGCAGATAAGGGAGAACGAATTCCTTAAATATCTCAACCGAAACGGACCAATTCCGCTATATGGATAAGGAAATCGTAGGTATGACCACGCATATGATCAACAATACTGCCCAACATGAAACTGCACTAAACTGTCAAATAAAGACAGTTTTTCAAACTCCCCCTTTGGCATTTTTGTTGAGCAGATTATTAGGTGACCCGTAGACATGTAGCGACGAGCAAACGATCATGAAATAAACTTGAACTTCTGATTAAATTAATTGAGTGACCAATGTTCCGACAACCAACAAAAGTTTAACAAAAGTAAATCTAATAGCAAAATGGTTGGTCGGGTCACTCATGGCAATGCTCCCCCTGTCGTCGATGTCTCCCCCTGTCACCTTTCTCCCCCTCTGCTGACGGAAAATGTCAAAAACTAGTCGGAGTGAGGACAAAGATCCCGCTGAATGGCAAGAACTGTCTCTTGAAGCAGAGTAATCTGGTCTGAGAGAGCGTGAACTTGTGCCAAAGAAGATTCTATGGTGCGAACCACCAGCGCTTGATCTTTCTGAACATTGAGATGCTCCCCTTTTCTATCTGATGTTCCTAATGTGATACTCTGAGACTGAATCTGCACAATTTTGAAACCAATTTTGTGAAGCTCCCCCTGACTCGGTGATAACGAAGAAATGCTCCCCCTGACTATTGGATAACTGAATCTGTACAATTCTGAGCCTAACTTTGTGAAGCTCCCCCTGACTATGGGATAATTCTTTCGAATCTGCACAATTCTCCCCCTATGCGAAGCAATATGCCAAAGACTCTTCTGATGGTTGATTCACAAGATTCTATTTTGGCTCTTTAGTACCCTTAGCGGTAAGAGATTCTCTTGAACCGAGATACTATTTTTGAGCGCGAATTCATCAGCCTCTGTAGTTTGATTTCCTTGAAGGCTTGCATAAACCCTCTGAGGCTTCCATATTGTGGCATCTTCAGGATTGAATATGTCTCTAATTATATCTTTTGGAGAAGTAACAAGTGCAACTGTGTCCACATCTTTGTAGTTGGCTATCACTCCATTTACCATGGCTTCTTGTCTGGTTGTGTTTTGCAGGAGAGGCATTGTTGGTGGATCTTGTTATCGTTGGATTGACGGTTGCATCTATGAGAGGAACTGTGTTGATGGTTGTTCCATAAGATAAACTATTCTTAGGAACCCAAGCAAGTTTTGACTTTGGAACCTTGAAGAGAATAGACTTAGCCACCCACACTGAACGACTTTTCTTGGTCTTGGTTGCATATCTGCGAAGCGATGTCTTTTGAATATTTTCAAAGAATTGTTTGTACATATTTTTGCACCTAGCATCGTTGTGAAAAATAGACTTGCATAATTCACATTTCTTGGTTACTTGGCTAGCAATACTGATGGTACCTTTGGTGGTTGTTATGCTTTCACTTTCGGTAATATTCTTATCTTCTGACTCTTTTCTAAAAATGCGGTTGTAGCTTGTACGGTCATATTCATTCTTTCTACATTCACTAACTAATCTTGGTCCTTTTGAAAATCCAAGACCAGTACAATTTCTAGACTGACGTCCTTGTTCAAGTATGTCATCGAGTTTGGATTTTCCAGAATTGAACTTCACAACAGCGTTTTCCATTGAGGTTATCTTCTTGTCTTTTTCAACGGCGAGACAGTTCACTCTTGAAAGAGACTCTTTCAGTTCTAGCACTTGGTCACTGAGAACCTTGTTCTGTTGTCTTAATTCTTCTACAACCGTGGATAAGACTTGCTTTTCAGAAATAAACTTCTCTTTTTTGGACTTAGCTTGGTCATTTAGAGTCTGATTTTTCTTCACCAGTTTCTCTATAGTTGTTGAGAGAGCTTGATTTTCACCAATCAATTTTTCCTTGTCAGAATTAAGGTTCTTGCTCAGGTTGCATAAAGATAGCCATTTTTCAAAGAGAGATTTGAATGATGTTTGAAAGTCTTCTTCAGAAAAATCTTCATCTGAATCATCACTTGAATAATTGCTCTGATCACGAGAGTGGTGTGATGCAGGGAACGCAACATAATTGCTAAAAACTCCTCCGCCATCTTCTTCATCTGACCCTTTATCACTGGAAGAAGTATCGTAGGATCTAGTCTTTAGTTTCTTGATAGTGTTAGCACATTCTGACTGTATATGACCATATCCGTCACACTCACGACACTTGATTCCACTTCTTTTGACTTTATCATTTGTAGTACCACCATCATTATGACCATGATTGTTGTTAGTAGATCTGTGTTTACTGCTTGAGTTACTGTGTGAAGAATCATTTCCTCCTCCATTGAAAGGTGGTCTCTGAGTGTTAAATTTCTTCAATATTCTACCAAAATTTGTAGTAAGAAGAAAAATATCATCCATGGTTACATTACTTGTACCATCACCAGGTACATCATTGGTAAGACTGGTTGCATCGTCTATGTGATCACGTTTGGTAGAACTTTTGAATGCTACTCCTTTTTCTCTTTTTGCTTGAGACATATTCATCTCAAAAGTTTGAAGAGATCCCATGAGTTCATCCAAATTCAACGTGGTTATATCCTTGGCCTCTTCGATGGCTGCAACCTTGGCACTGAAGCGTTCTGGTAATGACCGAAGCGTTTTTCTAACCAATTTTAGATTAGAATATACTTTTCCAAGTTGAAAAGCTTGATTTGAGATTTCACGAAGATTTCCATTGAAGTCTGCAATGGTTTCATCCTCGGTCATACGTAGTTCCTCAAATTTTGATGCAAGCATTTGGAGTTTCGAGGTTCGAAGGGCTGTGGTTCCTTCATGGAGATTTTCCAATGCTTCCCATGCTTGTTTGGCAGTAGCACACATAGATATGAGCCTAAACTGTCCTTCGTCGACCGCAGATACGATCGCATTTAAGGCACGACAATTTGCTAGGGATGCGGTCTCATCTTCGGTATTCCATTCACTTAGCAGTTTTTCAACAAATTCTCCTTTTGTATTTTTCTTCATGGGAGAACTCCAGCCATGTTTCACAGCACTCCAAGCTTTTGTGTCAAACGATTGGATGTAGATAGTCATTCGAGCTTTCCAATACGAATAGTTTGTACCGTCTAACATCGGTGGTCTTATAAGAACAATATTTTCGCGCGAACCCATCGTGATTCGAAGAACACCTAGATCTTTCCGCTGCCTTTGAAATCAAAGAAATATATTGCAGCGACAAGCTCTGATACCAATTGAAACGTCACGTTCTTCGGTTATGCGGAAAATAACGACAAATAAACGTACGCAAAAATAAAGAGACACACGCGATGTTTTGTTAACGCAGTTCGATACCTATCTACTCTGCGGGGCCCTCACCCAGATTAATCAACATTGATAATTACAAGATGGACGTTACACAATCGATTTGTTCACCGAACAACAAACTGGAAAATACACTCTAACCAGTGCGACCAGCGATGTAACCAGACTTGTAACCTGCTGATTAAGACGACGACACGGCGGCTCGGCAAGCGGGTAAGGCGACTTCCGGCGAGTGTCGATCTGTGCAAGTATGCACAACTCCGTTGACGATAGTGAAGTGCTTCAGACCTCTTCAGACTTCTTCTCGGGAAGAAAACGCCAACGAACGAACCTTGGAAATTGTGAGAAAATGCCTAGAATGCTCTCTGTAGCTCTGAACGATTTTCTCTCACTTTATGGCTGAAAGGATGAACGAAATTGAGAGCCCTAGATCAGTTTAAATAGATCCCCAAAAGCTCTCAACAAGATAACCAATTATTCCTCATTTTAAGGCTTTTTACTTAGTCTTTCCTTGACTAAGTATTTCCTCAATAATTCGAATTTATCCAGCTCATTTAACTCTGATATTTGACAAGCAGATAAGGGAGAACGAATTCCTTAAATATCTCAACCGAAACGGACCAATTCCGCTCTATGGATAAGGAAATCGTAGGTATGACCACGCATATGATCAACAATACTGCCCAACATGAAACTGCACTAAACTGTCAAATAAAGACAGTTTTTCACTTTTTATCAAATCAACATAAATGTAGATGAGGTACAGCAGTATAGTCTTGCGGGCCTAGCCGAGGCCTTCTCGCCCGGTCGGGCCTTGTAAATAAGGTCAGATTGGGTTTCATTTAAGAAACTGAGCTCAAGTCTAGCTAATCCCGTTTTTCAAACGGGTGACCAATCTCTTCTCGTAACAAAAAATTGTATTTCATGAATATTATTTTTCAACCAAAGAATATTCGGCTATACTTTGGTCTAGCGGCTAGCCAATTTTTTTGTTATTTTGTACCCAACATCGGAATGCGCATAAAAAATTGATGATGAGAAAACGAAAGAAATAAAAGAAAAAAAAAACTACAACTAGTTAGGAAAATTATGATAAAATTATTATCTTTTTAAATCGCTATGTTCTTGGGTTCTTAATTGCAACGTCTCCAATCGAAAATGTAATGTTTATATTTTAAGATTTTAATTGAAATGTCTCGAATTAAAATATATAATATAAAAACCCTAAAAACAATATATTTTTATAAGACTATAACCAGACAAGATTATATACATAATTTGTACTCTTACAAAATGAAAACAGAAAAATATTTTAGAAAAGCTAGCAAAATACAATATTTTTTATTGTCAAAATTGTACTCTTTGAATTATCTGTACGGACGAGATTTCACTCGTCTCTCTCACGGCCGATAAACAGAACCCCAACGAGAAAGCGGCGCACGATAAGACAATGACGCCCACGCGGCGCACGTTAGAGCAGTCACCCCGTCTGCGTCCTCGTTCTCTCCCTTATCCTGCGCACCCCTCGCCCTTTCCCTTTCCCTTTCCCTTTCTCTCTCTATCTCTTCCCTCCTCCGCTCTCTTCTTCTTCTTCTTCCTCCTCTTCCTAGGGTTACGGTTAGGGCTTTTCTCCAGGCTCTTCTCTCGACGAGCTAGGCTTCGTCTTCTAGGGCTATGAGGCTCGCGCCACTATGGAGCACAATCGCCGCCTATCCAAGGACTCAGCCCTGTACTCGAATCTCTTTAACCTCGAGGTTCGTCTCCCCAATTCGTCTCTAATTGCGAAATTTCAGCTATTTTTCTGGATAATGGTGTTGCATTATTCGTTGTTGTTCTTATTGGAGTTGATGATTCACTGTGTTTAGTGAAGATTTTCTTTGTTTTGATTTCGATTTTTTTGTTGTAGTCTTTGATGAACTTTCAACTTCCACAACCAGATGATGGTTTCGATTACTATGGGAATAGCAGTCAAGATGAGAGCAGAGGTAGTCGAGGTACGCAATTCGATCAGTAATTGTCTTCTTCGGCAATCAGTATCTGCTTCATTGCTTTATTTGACGTGCATTATCGTCTTTCCGCGTGCTTGTGATCATTGTATTCGCGTGTATATTATGTCTACGGATGCGAGTTTGGGCTGGTGAGACGTTTTTCCATCCATTAGCGTTGCGAAAGCTGTCGACTTTTTTTTCTTTTTTCAATGCAATGTAGGCTTGGGTTTTTTTTTTTTCTTTGATCGATCAAAATGAGTTCATCTTTCACGGGGTGATGATGGGAGTTGGTTGGAACTGTTTGAAGTTTCTAAGTATGAAGTTGTTTTGAAACATCAAAGTGTTTGCGGTCTATACTTGCAATGAATCTAGACCGGCTAATCTCAATTTGGTGTCTGCATTTCTCTTCTCGTTTCTAATTTATTTATTTATATATATATAAATAAATAGTACATGATATATTCATTTTATGAGCATAACAATGGGAACCTGTTATAAATTAGGAATGCACTGCATAGTATATTTGTAGCCGGTTTCTAAAATGGCTTGCTTATATTCTGGCCATACCAACGGGAACATCTATCTAGCAACAGCAGATCTGGATCTGCAACTTGTCAGAATTATTATGATGGTATTCGAAGCAATTGTTTATAAACTTATGTTAATAAAGTTTAGAATTGTTTTGCTAGATTTAAATTCGCGAGAATTATAGAAATTTGGTTCTAGGCGATGTTCTCTGTGTTACTAAATTTCACTTGCTAGCGACTTCTTTACCTTATTTTTAATGGTATTATACATGCGGTCGCTGTTCTTGTAGGTGGAGCGATGGCAGGTCAAGGTAATGGGTTGATGTCAGACTCGAACTCGGGTCAGAAGAAACGACTTTCTACAACCAGGGATTACGAGGACGAGGGCAATTATTACAACTCTCACATGACTGAGGAACGATATAGGTCAATGCTCGGAGAGCACATTCAGAAATACAAGAGGAGGATCAAGGATTCCTCCGCAAGTTCTGGCCCAACTAAGGGAGTGTCGGCTCCAAAGAGTAATTTGGCGATGAAAGCTCAGAAGTCAAGGAATGAAAAACGAGGGTATCTTGAAACAGAGCCCACAACTGAGTGGTTTAATGATATCAGTGATCCTAAACCAGGGACCTACCGAGAAAAAGAATTGATAACGCAAAACGGCGTTGATAGGTTAGTTTCTTGACTCATTTCGTTGAAGTATATGCAGGTAGCGAACCTTTTAAAGTGAGTGGTATAATTCCATAGTGTTTTTTTTTTTTTTTCATTCAGAATAATATACGATCCTCCTTATTTGGATATTGGGGATGGCATCACCTACAAGATACCCCCACCTTATGACAAGCTGGCAAATTCTTTGCACTTGCCAAGCTTTTCGGATATTCGTGTGGAAGAAATTTACTTGGAAGGAACCTTGGATTTGGGGTCTTTAGCAGCAATGATAGATGCGAACAAAGCCTTTGGGCCGAAAAACTGTGCAGGGATGGGAGAACCCTACTCTCAGTATGAATCGCTCCATTCAAGATTGAAAGCGCTCTCAGCCTCTAACTCCGCTCAGAAATTTAGCCTAAAAGTATCTGAAAATGCATTGAATTCCTCAATCCCAGAGGGAGCAGCTGGAAATATAAAGAGGTCTATATTGTCAGAGGGTGGAGTTTTACAACTCTACTATGTGAAAGTATTAGAAAAAGGCGATACATACGAGGTTTTCGATTCTCTCTTTATTCGTGTTTCTCAGTATTTATAGATTTTTAGTCCCATTTTTTCAGATATTTTTCATTTTATTCAATTCAATTTGGTTCTTTGATCTTCTGCAGATCATTGAAAGAAGCTTGCCTAAGAAGCAAACAATGAAGAAAGATCCATCAGTGATTGAGAGGGAAGAACATGAGAAGATCGGAAAAGTTTGGGTTAATATTGTTAGGAGAGACATACCAAAGCATCATAGGAATTTCACAACTTTCCAAAAGAAGCGACTAGTTGATGCCAAGCGATTTTCAGAAAATTGCCAAAGAGAGGCATGTAAATGTGACGAAGTTCTTTGCATTTTTTTCTTCTAATGGCATTTATAATACGCCTTTCAGCATATATAGCACCTTTTGATTAGGCATATCGCCATTAGCAAAGATCCGGATGTAAGATTTTGTTTATTTACCAGCAGATACATATACTAAAACTTCACTTGTTTTGGATTGATTTACCAGGTGAAAGTGAAAGTGAGTCGATCACTTAAATTGATGAAGGGTGCTTCCATTCGCACCAGGAAGCTAGCTAGAGATATTTTGCTTTATTGGAAGAGAGTAGACAAGGAGATGGTAAATTTTTATTTTTATTTTTATTTTTATTTTTATTTTTTAGGGTGTACATCTGAATTATAAAGCGAGGATTGTGATTAATAATTGTTAGGGGTAATTACCGGGGAGGATACCTGATTTTTTCTTCGAAATCGGATAAATCAGTTACCCTGAAACCGGGTTTGAGTTTTTTAAAACCCGTTTTAATCCGGATGCTAGTATCTGGATCCTGGGAACTGGTTTTACCAGTTTCGAAAGAAAAAAAAAAGTCCCGAGTATTTTCCACTCCCGGCTATTATCTTCACCCTAATTATAGCTAATTAGGTAGTTTATTTATTTGATCAGTTTGTTAGCAGCTAGTTATGCTAGTAATTTAGTATAAGATATTTTATTATTGCAGGCAGAAGTCAGGAAAAGGGAGGAAAAAGAGGCTGCAGAAACCCTCAGACGCGAACAAGAGCTTCGAGAAGCAAAGAGACAGCAACAAAGACTGAACTTTCTCATTCAACAAACCGAGCTTTACAGCCATTTCATGCAGAAAAAGCCAAGTACAGAGCAATCTGAGGCTGCAGTTATAGGAGATGATGAGCAAATGGATGAGCAAGAAACAGCCACTATGTTTTCAGAAGAAGATCCCGAAGATGCCGAGTTGAAGAAAGAGGCCTTGAGAGCTGCCCAAGAAGCAGTCTCTAAACAAAAAAAGATCACAAGTGCGTTTGATAGTGAATCCGATAGGTTGCGTCATAGTGAACCCGAGGCTCCACAGGAGGTTGCTGGAGCTAGCAACATAGATCTGCATAACCCGTTAGTTCTTCATTCTATCCTTACCGTTTTACCCCAAGAGTTTTATTCTTTGAGCAGCTTTTAAGTAGCAGTGTTTTTATTGCAGCTCCACTATGCCAGTGACGTCAACTGTTCAGGCACCACAGTTGTTTAGAGGTTCCCTCAAAGAATATCAGCTTAAAGGTCTCCAATGGCTGGTTAATTGCTACGAGCAGGTTGTTAATTACATATACCGAGTATAAATACATGCTAATAAAGGCTGCCCAAATCGTTTCTTTAAATATAATATGTGCGTGGGTTTGTAGAGTTTGGGATAATTTTTTAGACCTCGTGAATGAAAAATTTTAAGTACATCATATACTAATCAGACATTATTAACAACAACCAACAATAATAAATAACTCTAAACCTATAATTACTCATGATATAATTATTATTTACAAAATGCTTTGAAACTTTCAATTATAAGAAGTTTAATACTGTCTACAGGGTTTGAATGGGATTCTTGCGGATGAGATGGGGCTTGGAAAGACCATACAAGCTATGTCGTTTTTGGCTCATTTGGCTGAGGTACTTACTTGACTTGATTACGGCTATGCATTTCATTTTATGGCTCTAACATAAAATGAACTTTTGATTTAGGAAAAAAATATATGGGGGCCATTTCTAGTAGTTGCTCCTGCATCTGTACTGAATAATTGGGCTGATGAAATTGGCCGGTTCTGCCCGGACTTGAAAACACTTCCATATTGGGGTGGGCTTAACGAGCGTACCGTTTTAAGAAAAAAGATCAACCCAAAAGCTCTTTATCGCAGGTAGACATCAACTTTTGGCTTGTATACTGTAAAACTGTATTTGTGCCTTAAAAGTTACTTGGATTTTTATCCTCATTTTATCCAATAATACTATGATTTTTAATCTATTTACGTTTATTTTCTTTCCAGAGACGCTGGGTTTCATATTCTCATTACCAGCTACCAGCTGCTAGTCTCTGATGAGAAGTACTTCCGGCGTGTAAAATGGCAATATATGGTGTTGGATGAAGCCCAAGCAATCAAGAGTGCAAACAGGTTTAGTCTAAATCTCCTTTTGTTAGGTTTCAAATATCTTGTTTTGGGTACTAGCTTATTCTAGGTCAACTGCATGTTTTACCATTACCGAGGGGTGAAATTTTATTACTGATTCCCAAAAACCCAGGACCAAGAGGAGTTATTTTAATTTTTGTAAAACCGGACCATGAGGACACCTCATTAAATTCCCGGTGGTCCCGGTTTCACTCCTAGTCCTATGCATTGATGAGGGGATCTGAATAAGGCTTATATTGCTACTACATGAAAACTGAATTTTCTCATGCTGTAGAATTTGCTGATTTTAAAATTTAAAATAATCCACTTTTGCTCATTCGTTTGTGGTGATTTTGCAGTATAAGATGGAAGACACTGCTTAGTTTTAACTGTCGAAATAGGTTGCTACTTACGGGTACTCCTATACAAAATAACATGGCTGAACTGTGGGCGCTTCTACATTTCATCATGCCTACCTTATTTGACAGCCACGAGCAGTTTAATGAGTGGTTTTCTAAAGGGTATTGGTCTTTCTTTCAAGTTTATTAATTAACAAAGAATTATATATCTTTCTCTCGTAATTGCTAAAAAGCTCTTTTGGCTCATATTACCAGCATAGAGGGTCATGCAGAACATGGCGGTACTTTAAATGAGCATCAGCTCAGCCGATTGGTGAGTGTCTTTTTTAGGCATTACGCATTTAATTATGTTTTATAATGATCTGTTATTTAAAATTTAAATTAATTAATTATGTTTTAAGTTTTTTACTCTAATTAACGTCTGTCCCAGACCACTAAATGTGTTGATTGCCTTTTTCAAGAGTTCTAAGCAACTATTATTCAGTAGATTAGTGTAGTAAAACTAGCTAAGATTCTCTAGGCTTTTAGCTAGGATTTTACCCTTTTGAAGTTGAAAGTTCCACAAGTATCTTTTGTTTCTCTTACTTCTAAAGCTCTTGAATATATTTAGGTTTCTTTCGTATTTCAAATGAAGGCTTTATTTGGTACGTTAAATAATTTGTAAAAAGTGGTTACATTGTTTCTCTATGTTCGTCCACAGCACTCGATATTGAAACCCTTCATGTTACGGCGAGTGAAGACCGACGTCGTTTCGGAGCTAACTCAGAAAACCGAGGTCACAGTGCACTGCAAATTGAGTTCTCGACAACATGCTTTCTATCGAGCGATAAAGGACAAAATATCACTTTCAGAGTTGTTTGACAGCAGCCGTGGGCATTTAAATGAGAAGAAGCTTCTTAATTTGATGAACATTGTTATTCAGCTCAGGAAGGTAATTTGGGTTCTCCATTAAAGTTCACCGGAAATAAAAGTTGGGTAAAATGCATCATCAATTGATACTTCAGGGGGGCATAGTGCACTAAAACCAATTTCATGTGCACTAAAATAAATTTCAGTGGGCAAAGAGAACGGTTGAGTGAAATTTTGGGGGGTTTTCTGCCAAGTTACTACAATGACAATTTACTCTCTGTTTACTGGATCCTTCTTTTGGGAGCAACTAAAGGAGGGTGAAATCTTGTTTGACCTTACAGGTCGATACTAGGAAGACGGAAAAAAGTAATTCCGAAATTAATCTTTAGTAAAAGAAGGATAGTTTTATCTTTCAGTTTAGGGTTTCTTTATTTAGGAGCATAGTTGTGATAGGTTCTCCAATGTTGAATTGGGATAATCAAGTAATGTTTGTAAGGGGAGATTGACCTTCCTCTGAAATTGAAGGTCGTTTTGGTTTGTAACTCCGTTCACTAACTTTTACTTTGTTTGGTGAAAGGTGTGCAATCATCCAGAGCTATTTGAGAGGAGTGAAGGAAGCAGTTTTCTTCACTTTGGAGAGATCTCTAATTCTCTTCAGCCACCGCCATTTGGGGAGGTAGAGGATGTTCATTACGCTGGAGCTCGTAATCCTATTCAATACAAGGTCCTTTTTTACGCCTTTTTTTTTTACTATTTCGTACTAAAATGTTTCTTGTTTCATCATATTTGAACCAGAGAAATCTACAGTAATGTGTTAGATAGACCTGCGAAATTGGAATTTATAATAATAATTTATTTTTGTGATCTGTTATGAGAATATTTTTCTGGAGCTTGTCTATGCTAATGCAAGTCTGAATTCTTATAATGGAAACCTACATATGATCTGTACGCGCGCGCGTGTGTGTATATATATATATAGATATATAATATTTTTCATGCTTCACTTATTGTTTTTAATTTGATATGGAATCTTTCCGCTTGATTTTCTCCAGATCCCAAAACTTATCTACGAAGAAATTCTCCACAAGTATAATAAGTCAACCCCATCACACATACGTGGTATCAGCAGAGAGTTTGTCGAGAAATATTTTAATATCTACTCCCCTGAAAATGTTTTTCGATCAATATTCCCAAACGAGAATATCACCGATTGCTTCCCTGTTAAAAGCGGAGGCTTCGGCTTTACTCATTTGATGGATCTAAGCCCATCTGAAGTTTCATTTCTGGGAACAAATCCTTTTATGGAGCGCCTGCTTTTTTCCCTCGGAGGACGGGATCGCCATTTTCCAGAAAGATTCATCGACTCATTTACGGAAACCGTGGATGATGATCCGGATCTTGTTCACCTGGGGCGGGCAAAAGTGACAGCTGTTACGCGGATGTTGCTGATGCCATCTAGCACTGTAGAGAAATTACTTGAGAAAAAAATTGGAACGGGAAGTAGTGACGAGCCATTCGAGGCTTTGGTGGTCTCTCATCGAGATCGATTTATATCAAACAGCAGACTTCTCCATTCAACATACACTTTCATCCCTCAGTCTAGAGCTCCCCCGGTATGTTTGCTTGTCATTTTTTTATTTTTATTTTTCGTATGTGTGTGTGTGTGTATATATATAAATGGGTTTACTAAGTAATTGCCAAAATGCCCAGTCAATGATTACACTCATTGGTGCACTGTGCCCCTTGAACTTTTATCATAGTGCAGAATTACCTCTTTACTATTATAAAATTGTAAAAAAAAACGTTGTTTTTGTGACTTTGCCAATGATGAATTATGTACATTTTAGTCTCACTTTACGATAATAATATTATTTATGATGATTTTATACTTCATTAAGTCACTTGGTAACAATGCATGTCAACTTTATAACATAGAAGGGGTAATTATGCACCAAAATGAAAGTTTCGGGAAGCAATATAAAATTAAGGGGGTAAAAAAGTGCACTTTTTGTCCAATCACTCTTCATTTATGTGCATACAAGACTTTAAAGTATATAACCTTTTGTCCTATTTCTTTTAGATTCATGCCCACTGCTCTGATAGAAATTTCGCCTACAAAATGATTGACGAACAACACAACCCGAAGCTTAAAAGGCTGTTTGTCGGGTTTGCACGGACGTCCGACTTCAACGGGCCCAGATTGCCACCGCCACCTCATCATTTAATAGAAGAGATAGATTCCCAGTTACCTCTTTCACAGCCCGCTCTTCGGTTGACTTATGATATTTTTGGGTCTTGTCCACCTATGCAAAGTTTTGACCCTGCAAAACTGCTTACAGTAAGCTTACCACTGAAAATAGTTTTCTTTTGTGCCTTACATATTGTAGTGCTGATACCAAGTTCTATCCTCTTCCTAGGAATCTGGAAAACTTCAAACCCTAGATATACTGCTGAAACGGTTGAGAGCAGGAAATCATCGGGTACTTTTATTTGCTCAAATGACAAAGATGCTGAATATTCTTGAGGTAACATTTTCTTATGATAGATTTTCTCCAGTAGTTTGAAAAGTAAACTGTGTTATTAATACTGGTAAATGAAATAATCTATTTTTTTCAAGAGATAAATAATTTAACTAATCACAGCAAATTAAATATCTAATCTATGTTTACCGCCTAACCTAATCTCGGCATTGATACAAATCTGGATTCCAACAACATTAAATTTTATTTTTGAATTGACGAATGACTCAATATATTGCAGGACTACATGAATTACAGGAAATATAAATATCTTAGGCTCGACGGATCCTCCACCATTATGGACCGAAGAGACATGGTCCGGGACTTCCAGCTTCGGTAGGGACATACTCGTACTTTAAATGAATTTTAAGTTCTCACATTTTTACCAATTACAAAATATAAGTACGACATTGAGCTCATTTAATTCATTACACGCTTGTTGCAGGACGGACATTTTTGTGTTCTTGTTAAGTACTAGAGCCGGTGGACTCGGCATTAATTTAACAGCCGCTGACACGGTCATATTTTATGAAAGTGATTGGAATCCAACTTTGGATTTACAGGCAATGGACAGAGCTCACAGATTGGGACAGACCAAAGACGTTAGTTCATTCTTGTCTATCAGTTTAATCAAACTAGGGGTGAAAATTTTGGCCCTAAAGCCTGGTTCCGGCTCGAAATCACGCTTTTTTTTCCAATGACTAAGAGCAGGACTTGTTCCCGGTCCTGATCCATAATTTTAGCTTTTAAAGTTCGATTTTATACTTATTTTAAGTATTTTTTTTTTACAATTATAATGATTGGTGTAAAAACGGTTTTTAATCTTTAATTAACTAGTCCTTAATAATATTTTTGTTTTTAATAACTGGTCTGCCTGGTTCCCGGTTTTAAAAAATTGGGCTTTTTGAAAAACCAGAGCGGGCCAAAAAAAGAAGAAGCCAAAAGCGCCGTATCCTGTCTCACTTTTACCCCTAGGTCAAAACAAGTTTAGTTACCTTTTTCGTATAGATATATTTTAAATGTTTTGTTTTTCTTTTTCTGTAGGTTACGGTTTACCGTTTAATTTGCAAAGAGACCGTTGAAGAGAAGATTCTTCAGAGAGCAAGTCAGAAAAACACAGTGCAACAGCTTGTCATGACCGGTGGTCATGTTCAGGGTGACCTCTTGGCTCCCGAGGACGTAGTGTCGTTACTTATCGACGATGCCCAGCTGGAACAAAAAATGAGAGAAATCCCCCTACAGGTAAACTATGTTCCTTGCATTTCGAATTTGTTGAATTTAGAGATTTTTTTTTATAATTTCGTTTCTGAATATTAAACCCTAACTACACCCTATAGATGCCAACTTTTTCGCGTCTACTTGGTCTACCAGGGCCTAAAATAAGAAAAAAGATAATAATAATAATAATAATAATAATAATAATAATAATAACTAGAAAATAAATAATTTTATTAGCTATTCTTGAAAAATAATGAATCATACACGATTTTTACTTTTGCCCCTAAATTTTAGAATCTCCAAATTTTCTCTGGGCAGGCTAAGGATAGGCAAAAGAAGAAGCAGACAAAGGGTATAAGAGTCGATGCGGAGGGGGACGCGTCTTTGGAAGATTATGCCAATATTGCTGCTCAGGCTGCCGGATTCGAAGACTCTCCGGATCTCGAGAAATCCAAATCCAGTAATAAAAAGGTAATTTTTCTAAAGTAAATTTTTAGTTGGTAATGGTTAATGGTGATCGTATCGTTTGCTTTAGTTATATAGAGGCATTGGCACCATTATAGCAGTTTGGCCTAAGTTTTATATTCGTGCACTGTCCCTTGAAATCTTATTTATGTACACTTTGCCCCCTGAATATTCATCTTATTCAGGGGGCAAAGTGAAAAGAAATCTATATATCTAAGAACTGATATCACGTTTTCAACGATTTGTATTGATTAAAAGAAACAAGGTATCTTTTGTACCGAAAGGAAAGTTTTGGAAGGGGATAAAAAAATGCATCAAAATAAAAATTTCACTAAGCGAAATAAAAGTTGAAAAGCAAATTGTGCTTGAGTAGAAAACCCGACTCTTTTCTTCCTTGTGCTGATATTTCTGTCTGATACAATGCAGAGAAAACCCGCTCAGGCATCGAGATCGCGCAACACCCAAAGCATGGATGAATCGATGGACTTCGAACTCGACGACCCGGCTATAAACGCAGACGTGGCACCGAAGCCGAAGAGGCCAAAGAGACCGAAGAAGAGCGTAAATGACAATTTGGAGCCGGTGTTTTTTCCCGATCACACAGCCCCATATTCGTCTTCGTTTCACGACCCGACTTCCGTATACAGAGCTCAAGAAACCGATCCGTTCGAGTGAGATACCAGTGTAATTTTTTGTCATTTTTTCGGGGCGTCTGTATATATCATAGTGGTTTATCGAGGTATGCTATATGGAAATTCATATTGATACCAACTCTTAAAGTAGTCATTTTTATTTTTTTGTATAGGAAGAGCTAGTATGTAACATAGACAAGTATACATGGTTATCATATATTTCTCTACTTTTATAAAAGCAAAGTTTGAGGCTTTCAGAAAGCTTTTATACCTGCTAAATAAGTTGAACCAGGTAATAGGTTTTTGGCATTTACTCAGTTGGGGTCGGGTTTTGAGAAAGTCTTTTTAAACCTGAGAAATTGAGACCGAGCCTGTTTCGTGCCGAAATAATAATCTAAACTAAATATAGTCTTACATAAAATCTAAAAATGATTATGTAAGAAGTTAAAATAAAACCATAACGTTTGAAACTAATAAAATAATAGAAATATAAATTATGCTAAACCAGAGATTCAGATTGTTACCGGATCAAAAATGGACTTTGAGCTGATGTTTACAGCCCCTAAAATGAGCAACTGGGTCTTTAGTGCGGTATTCGGTGTTCGGTTACGATGATATTAGTATTTTTTCCGTATTTACCACTTTGAATAATATGACTACAAAAATTTAATAAAAATATTAATCTTTATATCATACAACTTCAATACCATAATCATTAAATATCAAAGTGATGATAAATATTATATAAATAGAAGTTAATACATTGCGCAATGTAAAATATAAAATTATGTACGGTAAATTCGATTTCCGGTTCATTTCATAATAATCCAGTACCGCGATTATAATTGTTTGAATTCGGTATTCAATATATACAGTAGCAGTTAAAGTTTTAATTTTTTCACCAACTAATAGCCTTAAGTTTCCCTATATGAAAAGGTGGTTCTCTAACCCAATTTTCTAAAAAGTATTACAGGTGAATTGAGAAATTTACTTCCGGTACACTTGAAGTAATTACACTAATGCCGTTGCTTAAATACGACAAACCAAAACAGAAAATAACGATTTATAACACGTGCTAATTCCGACCCGATTATTACTTTAGACAAACATGAAGATGGTTTCACAAAAAACATATAGACGATCAAACTTAGCATACCATACATCATAGCAATTTCTTAGTTGAAATTTGGGCAACGGCAAACTCCATTGAACTTCACAAACTATACTGGTACTCATACCATAGCATTACTGCATACACGTCTACCAGAAACCCGACTCACGCGCATGGCGAGATAGAGATGCTAAAGCCGACCAAGGTTTCTGGTAGTAATTAACCTTCATGGGAGATTTAGGGCTTGAGCGTGGTGGCGGATGTGATCGTCGATGAAGGTAGCGATGAAATAGTAAGAGTGATCGTATCCTTCCTGGAACCGCAGAAGCAGGGGAACATTCACTGCCCTGCACGCCTCTTCGAATTTCTGTGGCAGTAACTGGTCCTTCAAGAATTTATCGTCCGTTCCCTGATCGAAAGTAGTTGTTTTTAGAAAACGTTGAAAATTTTCTAATCCGAGTTTGTTTACTCAAAATCTCTAGGAAAATCAGGCAGAACGTATTTGGTACGAAACCCGATATTTGAGATGAAATCAAATCCTTCTTTGATAAAAGGTGAGAAGGGTTTAATAAGATCCAGTTCTCTAAATTTTGTCGTTATCCCGAGATTAATCACATTTTTTTTGTTAAGGTGATTTCGTGTGTTAAGAACATGGAAGACGCAACAAAGGGCGGGTAGGTATGCCGATCTACGTGTCGTCCCACGCGGCCACTTCATGGATTCCATTACAATGCAACAATTCAATAACGGCAGTAAGTTTCGCCGCCGATTTTTGAAAACTTAGCTATTTTCACCGCCGATAACCCAAAATAAAATAGAAGCAATCATATAATACCTGATCAATTAAAATTGTCGCAGACACATCATGGAACTTGGCTACTAAACTAGTAGCGTCATATTCCTGCATTATTTGAATATTAACAGATGTTAAAGATTCTCATATATAATTATATATATAAGAAAGAAAAAAAAACAGATGTTAAAGATTAAAACCGGTAACAATGGTCTACAAATAAATGTCGTGATTTATTCGTTTTGCGAAGAAACTAACCTCCCAGTCATCTTTATTGTTGCCGAGATAATTTGAGAAAGCCTTCTGGCCCCACGGACAATTTATCGGATTTGTGATCGGAGAAAATGCAGATACTGACTGTAAAATGATTAAATAAAAAACATAAATCTAGATACAAAGATTTAAAAGCGGTATTATTGTTTATAAGCATTTTCATAAATATATATATATATATATTTTTTATAAATTATCGAATTTCCGGAAGGGAAAAAGCAGATACTACTGTGACAGATAGTAGAAACTCTTATTGTCGGTATCTTACATTTATAACCATTTACTTGCCTTATATTTATCGAGGTTTTTCAGGTAGATCGTTAGGGCACCGTGACCGCCCATAGAGTGTCCGAAAATTGACGCTCGTGATGTATTGAGCTCGGGAAAATGTTCCTTCAGAAGACTCGGCATCTCCTCAACGACATAATCATACATACGCCAGTTCTTCCACTTCTCTTGTGTGGCATTGAGATAAAACCCAGCTCCTGTTCGGGAAAAGCGAAAAGAAAAAGATGATAATAAATTTAATGTTGATGATTCGATGCATAAATTCACTTGTCCGAAAGCAAAGGATGGATGGTGCCTTTTTCCTGTCCTGATTTCCAATTTTATTGAAACTCTCTTTCGTGCGATTGAAGAAACTGATGTCAAGTTCGTTTAATCACACAAGTGATACGTTTATGTACTTTCATAAGACCTACCAAAGGCAAAATGTACCCTTGGGCCGAACAACTAGCAAGCGTTTATTTTGTGCACTAGGATCTATTTTCCAAGTCATTTAATCCCGGCAATTTAATTGCAGGATTCATCATTCAGTCGTTTAAGTTAGCTGCCATTAGAAAAAACCGTTAAGAAACCCGTTTTAAACTGGTGTCCTACATACAAATGGGTCCCTTCTCATTAACGAACATCTTTCAACCAATAATCTTAATCGCTCTTCTTTATTCCAGAACTTCCAACAACATCATGCTTTTAGAAGTATGATCATATCTATATGAAGAAATATGATGATTGTATCGACTGTTTGTGAAGCAGCCCCCATAATTTGGAACATACTAATAGGAACCAAATCGATAATCAAAGAAAACAAGAACTCTTTATTGATAAACAAAACCCTGGTCATTAATTCGAGAGTTAGACCGGGAAACTCTCGATGCTCTGGAGGTACAAAACCAATCACTCAAAATATAAAGAAAACTTTAATGGAGGCCTATTTATAAGAAGCAAAACCCTAGCCTCGTAATGGAGATAAAATACATGTAATACCCGTACATAATTCAAGTTCTATCACATACCTACGCCGAAATCCCAGCTGTCTGCTTCTCCTTCCACATTTAGGCCTCCTGTAAATCGCAAAAAATAATAAAAATTAGCATGAAACGTTATGAACTAGTACAGAGCTGGATAATCGCCATTCCAGAAGAAACTAAAACATGTAAGAGCAACTAAGGAGTTGACAGTTGATATCATATGAGGCTTACTCGGTGACGTGTCTAGAGCGATCAATGCAACACCCTCACTGGAAGCAACCCGCTGCGCCCCCGATTTCGCAATGAAATTCTCATCGGTGCAGGTGAGGCCGGAGAGCCAGTAAAGCACCTGCGCATCAACCCAATATCCAATACAACGTCAATCGCCCGGTTCTTTATATTCCTCATTTGCTACTCTCAAATCCCGGTTCCGCCACTGCAAATGCTTTGAAAGCTTGCAATTTTATTAAGTCTCATACTGCCACAGTCCCCCAAATTTGACCTTAAATTTCTATAGTTTCCATTACAAACACTTTGGATGGAGCTCGCAATTATCCGTAGCAATTCGCTCTCAACAACATTGAAGAACCAGTTTCAGCAGAAACCCACATGCAGACAGAGACAACGAAGCGATCTAAGATGGAGACTTACAGGGAATGGGTGGGATGAGGAAGGAGAAGGAGGGAGGAAGACATGGAAGGTCATGGAGCAGCCCAGCGTGGGGCTGAAGTGCTTGAATCGCTTGTTGCAGCCTCCGAACATCCTCGAGCTTCCGATCTCCGTGGGTTTCGTCTCCATTGCTTCTTCTTCTGGAATTCGATGATCGATCGCTTCTCCTTATCAGCAGAGTGACAGAGAGTGAGCTCAATCTCAGAGGAGAGGAGAGAGAGAGATGTAATGCAAACAAACTTATAGGCACGTGTCAATAGTGTGTGAGAGAGATCACTCTTTGATTTTCTTTAAAAGCGGTATAAGTATCTAATTTTTTTGTGGAAGTTTTTTTTTTTTCACGGGTAAGGTTTTCCGTATTCGCTATTTTTCTTTCACCAAGATTCTATTCACTTTTCCGATCGACACAATAGAAATTAACATTTTCCATTAACGAGACTCCTTCTATCTCAGATAGAATGACACTCGTCCAAGATTTAACTGTGCACAATGTTTTAAAACCCGAGGCACGTTGCGGGTGAAATTAAAAATCACGGATATACGATTTAAAATCGACACACATAATTGTCATTCTACACTAACAACATATAAAACGCAAGTAAACCTCATGTCTCGTAAGAACTGAACAACAAACATGTGCATGAGGTTGGGCCCGTAAGCCCATCACAATATCGTATTGAGCTCACTAAACCCTAACTTTTATATTATATAGTCTAATGTATTTATTTTTAATTTGGGCCTGTAAGCCCATCACAATATAATAAAAATCCAATGAAATATGCTAATAAAATTAAGCCACAATAATACTTTAAAACATAAACAAAAATATAATTGTCGCAATGTTTACTATCAATTTCAATGTTAAGTGCTAGGAAAATTGATCATTAACATAAATTATAGCATAAGATATTAAAATACTCGAAACTCAAAAATATAAAATATTGACCCACCTTTAAATTGTGAGTCGTAGATGATGTTATTTGTTTGTGTTTGAGGAAGGAGAAGAATTAATTATTTACCTAACCTGTATATGCATTAAAAGTAGTACTTCATTGTTATTGAAAATGATGGATGATTTGGACGCACATTCAATACAATGTCAAATACGCAGATTTTCCCACCTATATAATCCCCAAAAAAAACGAGCTATCACTATGAGATAAAAGTAGAGTAATTAACATTTATTATTTTGGAAAATACATTCTCTACGTGCTAAAAAGAGTTACCTCCTAGAATATCAACTTGTAACAAAATTAATATACACCAATAACTCTCGAAAAGTTATTAGAACAAAAATCTCAAGAAAGATTAGAAATATAACAAATCGATAAAAATATTTTTAAATTAGAATTCTTTGAAAATTATAAGGGACGAGTAACTTCTTTAAAGATATAAGAAGTTTTTTCATTAGAAATTAAATTGCACACGAGCTAATCGAGCTTCAAAAGTATTCGCATCGCACAATTTGTACTTTATCTAGAATGTTATTCTAATAAGCTAAAAGCTCCTCCGATCTTGCTCGACTATAATTGTCTCCGGGACTAGTCCGCCCCGGTCCGTTATTTAAGCTTAGATGGATATGTTCATATTTAATAACTTATTTTTGTGTGATATTTGTAGCTCATTTTTCCCTCGACTTGCGTGTGATAAGACGCAAAATAAGTAAACTTGGATACGATCCACGTTACGATGAAAACGACATGATTTTTTTATACTATATTACTATATATGTGTATTAATACATCAACAATATTAAATGGCAGATGAAAGTTATCATTATCTATCTAATAATACGTTAATTATTTGTGATGTAACTCGTTGTTCTCGTGAGAGACACGAGATTCCAGTTGTACCAAACAAAGTACAAACATAAAATATCTATATATATATATATATATATATATATATATATATATATATATCTTGTTGCTATATATGAATATGACTAGTAAACAAATAAACAAAATTAACTTTTAAAATAGAGATACTTTTGGCAAAAGTACCTAAGCTTTTTTTTCCAAATAGCACGGCACACCCAAGCTATTAATTATGCAGATTAAATACCCAAAAGATCATGATATTTGAATTATTGATTGATACCGTTCATTGTCTCGGATAACTTAGAGTCATGTATGTCTCAAATGAAAGTATTAACCAAAATAATAAATACTCAAATTACACTATAGTCTATATATGTGACTTTCATGGAGTCCAATGAAGAGGTGTTCATGCAAGACCATGCGAAGTTACGGTGCGGCCTAGCACATGCGAAAGCCAAGCGACCAAAATGATCCAACATTTAAGACCGTTTGGGACGTTGAATATGTGTGTATATATATATATATATATGAAAACCTTTAAATGCTGATTAAATTTCCAACTCAAGCTCAACTGTATTCCATCAATGCCTTCTCTCTTTTCATCTTCAATATGAAACTTTATAGTCCCTAAATTCCCACTATTTTCTCATGACACATTATTTTTTGCCACAAAATTTAATTACCTTTCTTTTGGAAGTAGAAATGGATGGTTGAACTACAAAAAGGTTGGCTAATTCTCTTCTATTATGTATGTTTTTGTACTATATATGTATTGGGTAGATGAACAAACTTTGACGGAGAATGCAAAGCTTGAAGCTTCTTTCTTCATAAATTTTGTGATGCTTTTAATTATTATTTATTAATTTAGTCAATTAATGACGAGCCTTACTTGTGTGAATGGATTTGCCACAAAAGTTAGTTTTCCATTTGGTTGAGAAATCCACCAAAAAATCTTAATACTTTTGCCACACCATCTTATATAAATTCTGGAATTGGGTTCTTCTCAGAATCTGGTTTGCTATGTTATAAGCACAAATTTAGCTTCTTTTAAATTTACAAGCGGTCTGTTTTCGACCTTGATCAGTTTGTGATTGGATTTCTTGAACTGGGTTCTTCTCGAAATCGGATTTAGCTCGTGAAAACCGACGACGGAAAACCGACTTCTACCGTTTTTTTAGTAAGGTGAGTGTTTTTTTAATTTTTAATATGTTCGGTTGCTTGAACTATATATCTCATTGATATTATATTAGCTCATATACTCAACCAACTGAGCTAGTCTGATCAAAGCTTTGTGCTGTTGATCTTGATCAGCTCGTGATTGGACCGGAAGATGGTCGGAAGCGCGCACTCGAACGGGACGATTCCGAGCAGCAACAGCCTGGAAGAGAAGCTCGATGAGCTCCGAGCCCACTTGGGAAAAACCGATGGCGACCCGCTGAGGATCGTGAGCGTCGGGGCGGGCGCTTGGGGTAGCGTCTTCGCGGCCCTGATGCAGGACAGCTACGGGCAGTTCCGCGACAAGGTGCAGATCCGGATATGGCGGCGAGCCGGGCGGGCGGTCCCCCGCCCAACGGCCGAGCGCCTCTTCGACGTGATCAACTCCCGCGAGGACGTGCTGCGGCGCCTGATCCGGCGCTGCGCGTACTTGAAGTATGTCGAGGCGCGGCTTGGGGACCGCACGCTCTACGCGGATGAGATTCTGAAGGACGGGTTCTGCCTGAACATGGTGGACACGCCGCTGTGCCCGCTGAAGGTGGTGACAAACCTGCAGGAGGCGGTATGGGACGCGGACGTGGTGGTGAACGGGCTGCCGTCGACGGAGACGAAGGAGGTGTTCGAGGAGATCAGCGAGTACTGGAAGGAGAGGCTCTCGGTGCCGATCATCATCTCGTTGACCAAGGGAATCGAGGCCGTGCTGGAGCCGGAGCCGCATTTGGTCACGCCCACGCAGATGATCAAACGCGCCAGTGAGTACTCTAATTTATTAGTATAATCCTCCGTTTATGTCTCGTGTTTCCGTCACAAATTGATTCAAATAATCCCCAAAAGCTTGAGAATATCTTTGTTACATAATGACCAAGGGTTTAAAAATCTCGGTCTGCCACGGTATACTCTCCATTTCGGGCCAGTACTGAGTTTGTCGTGTTTAGTCGGGGTCGTAGGCTAAGTAAATTTTGGACCCTTAAAGTATTTTAAAATTATTTTTTAATATTTAATTAAGTACATAATACTATAAAATTGGGGCCTTCAAGATTTGGGGGGCCTGGGGCGCCGGCCTTGCCCTTGCTCTCGCTTGTAGTCAGAATTGGGCCTGTCGTATTTTTATAGTGCTGGCTTTTTGTAGTAAACCTCTTGGCGTAAAGACCTTTTTTTTTTCCTTCCAAAATGTCTTTCAACACTCAAATTTGATCTTTTAACTAAGAAAATTCTACACTTTTTTTTTCTTTCAATTTTTTCACATCAACCCTTACATAATCTTTCAAGTCCCTTCTAAAATCTCATCTTCAAGTAAAAATTTTGATTTAAAAAAAAATTGGGGCGTGCAAGCTTAAATGACCTAGCATGTACAAAGTTTATTAAACAGAACAGACACAAATTTTATTTTGCGCGACTGGAAGCTTGGGAATATGTTGGGTTAATTTTCATGATTTTAGATACTTTTGCCGCTATTATTCCTTATTCTTTTCACTCAATTTTTTATATAGATATTGAACATAGATTATACTTGTATAATACCAATATAGTGTCGAGTTAGTTTATGTTTACGTTATGCTAGTGTATAACTCAGCTATATATATGTTATTTGAGAAGTAGAGTTTGCAAATTGCAAACATATTTTTCTGAGTATCAATAAATGCATTACCGCCAATTTTAGTACCGGTTTCACTACCTGCTGTCCGGTAAATCGGCAGCGAAGAGAAAGTGACGGATTTGTTGGTGACAGCTGGAGTGCCGATAGAGAACATACTATACCTGGGAGGACCGAACATAGCGTCGGAAATATACGACAAGGAATATGCGAATGCTCGGATTTGTGGAGCTGAAAAGTGGAGAAAACCTCTCGCAAAGTTTCTCCGGCAGCCGCATTTCATAGTGTGGGACAACAGCGATCTCGTCACGCATGAAGTCATGGGCGGCTTGAAGAATGTCTATGCCATTGGTGCCGGTAAACTAATCGTTTCATTAATTGGAGTAAAATATTTATATAGATTCCAAGTTTCACGATGCCGGTTAAAAAACTGGAATTTAGGATAGAAAAGCGGGAATGGGTATTTACTGGTCCGGACTAAGACATGTTTTATGACATTTTTTTCTTCATTTTTTTAGAAACCGGTATTTACGGGTTATTGTCCCGATATCAGATACTGGTTGCCGTGAACACTGGGAGCGGGACTAATGTACGAATTCCCGACCCTAGATTTATCCCAAGTTATTAATTAATCACCTAACTGGAGTCATATTTACATGTAATTAAATAAAATAGTGTAATTATTAATTAAGTTTAAGTGGCTCAATTGTAATTCATTAAGGTTTCTTTAAGAGGTGTGTTATAGTAACAAAAATAATAGATTCTAGAAGGGGATAAAATGTCATACTTAAAAGTATATAAACTAAATTCATAAAAAGGAATTACTATGTATAACTTGTAATCTTAAGTATTTTCAATGAATTCTGTGTTCTTGATAATGAAGCATATTTAAGATCTTTTAATTCAGAATAAATTATTTTCAATGCTAGGAATGGCGGCGGCGCTTACGAAGGAGAGTGCGACAAGCAAATCGGTGTACTTTGCTCACTGCACGTCGGAGATGATATTCATCACTCATTTGCTATCGGAAGAGCCCGAGAAACTCGCCGGGCCTTTGCTGGCCGACACGTATGTAACGCTGTTGAAAGGGCGTAATGCGTGGTACGGCCAGATGATAGCGAAAGGAGAGTTGAGCCGAGACATGGGTGATAGCATTAGTGGTAAAGGAATGATTCAGGTATGTATGGCTACTTATGCCCGTGAACTTGCCGTGCCGTCACAATTTTACTCGTAAATAGCAACAAACCTTTCCATGATCGCTGAAAAATCGACGATTCTTTTCCCAAACTTGTAACCAAGTTCGATTTATCATAACCGGACTAGAGTCTGCATCACATGTGGCTTAAAAGATTTCGCGAAACTCGTCGATAAATTCTAGAATTTTTTAGTTAATTGAGAAAAATGGCTACAAAAATTAAATAAAAATAAAAAATTGTGGAGGAAAACAAATGAGACCAAACGTTGAGAAAAAAGACATTATATTCGTAAGTGAATGGTGTATATAAAGTTGGACAAAATTGTGGATAAAATAAGATAATCTATTTTCTTTAAATTTCTTATTAAGTATACTGGGATTTGTTTTAAGGGTGTGTCTGCTGTTGGAGCTTTTTACGCACTTCTGAGCCAGTCGAGCCTAAACGTGTTGCATCCCGAAGAGAACAAGCCCGTCGCGCCCGTACAGCTCTGCCCGATCTTGAAGACGCTATACAAAATACTCATAACCGGGTACTCTTTGAACTCAAGATGCTTATTGTTAAAAGAAAACATGTTATCTTTGAATTCCCGCTAATTTATTTGCTTGAATTTCGTACCCGGATCACATTATTTTGGTTTAAGAATTTAGCGAAGTATTTAAAAACAAGGAACATGTGTTTTGCATCATTCTTCCCCCAAGTCCCGCTCCCTCGCGATTAGTACCGTGCCATCTACTTTTGTTCTAACATAGAATCTGGCGCTACCAAACACGGTTTCATTCTTTCTTATCAGATAACCATTTAAACGAATTGTCTACTAAACATTTCTTCAAATTCCAAAATTCCAAACAACCCGTCAAAAAAAAAAAAAAAAAAATTACACGATTTTCCCGATTTTCCTATTTGGAGACCATCATTAACTATAAACAAATTCAGTACTTATTGCATGAAAATAAAAAAGTTGATTACTTTCATGTTGTTTCGATTTGCAGGGAACTATCGCCTCACGCGATTCTCGACGCCTTGAGAGACGAGACGTTGAACGATCCGAGGGAACGAATCGAGATTGCTCAGAGCCATGTTTTCTACAGGCCTTCTCTGCTTGGACAGCCTTAGCCAGCTTTCCACATTGTTTTGGTGATAATAATTAATAAATAGATATAAATAAATATAACAAGTAGCTTCAAGTGAATTCGTTTATTTTTGGTTTGAAGATTGAATTGCTTGAATGTGTTCAATTATAAGTTGATGCTCCCTGAAGGGATTTTTTTCACAAATTAGGCCCTCCAAATCTAACGTTCATAGTCGATTTTAGCCGGAAATCGGCTGACTCTAAACGCTTCAAACACAAAAATCTTGGTAATTTTTACGGATTAGTAAGCAAAATATGACCTTAATATATATATATATATATATATATAAGATTTTTCAATTATAGCTTCTTATATAAGATTTTTCAATTATAGCTTCTTATTTTTTTACAAGTTTCGTTAAGTACTAATTATTATATCTATCTACCAAAAAATTGCATAAACGTTTATGCTAAAAAATAATTTAAAAAAGTGGCATGAATCTCTGTTTTGTTTAATACAAAATTGGATCAATCTTTATGGATACTTTCGGGTCATTATATTTTGCATTTTCGGCTAATTTTATATAGAACCAAACTCAGCCATACAATATGAATTAATGTTTAAAGTTGCTCTATTCAATAACCGTGTTAATCGTATATTTAACTCATTTAACTAATTGCGGTAGTATTAAATAATAAATTAGTTCATTTTGGAATCATTTAACTTAACTATAATATAATTATATAGTGCGAGATCTTGAAACGAAGTAGGAATTCTATATTTATCAATTGAGCAGCGCAATTAATAAAAATAAAAAACATTTCACATAAGTATGGCATTAATTTAAAGGGATAATAGTTGCATAAGTCCTCAACCTTTAATGACCGGGGCGGCATAGCCCCAACCTCATTTAATAGCGGTATAAGTATCAAAAGATGATTTCCGTCCATATTTGACCAACGGAAGTAGTCAACGTTTGCGTGGTCAACTTCTCGTCAACATGGACGCCGATTACGTGGATGACACGAGGATGACGTGTGTGGTGACATGTCGGATTACGTGGCGTCCACGTTGACGAGAAGCTGACCATGCAAACGTTGACTACTTCCGTTAGTCAAATATGGACGGAAATCATCTTTTGGTACTTATACCGCTATTAAATGAGATTGGGCTATGCCGCTCCAATTGAGTAAAGGTTAAGGACTTATGCCGCTATTATCCCTAATTTAAAACACTTAATTACGTAAGCGAATGATATAGAATAAATATTTTACTTTTTTAATCGAGCCTAATTGGATCTCATCATCATGTTATGTGTCTGTACCGTATTCGCATTATAACCGTAAGTAAGGGCACATTATAACTGTTTTTAAAATTAGAGGGGTATAATCAGAAGTAAAGCAAAAGTAGAGGTTCCAGAAAATAAATTCCGAAAAGTAGAGGTTGGTTCGGTCGTTGGTGAAGAGGTTGGGAGAAAGTCCAAACGAAATCCATGGCAGACGCTGAGACCTTGAAGCCCTTCTTCCACAGAGCCTCGCAAGCCGAGGTTTTTCATTTTTATTTTATTTATTTATTGATTTACAGCAGGAATTCAAAATATTTATTATTTTTTTCAATATACTGTCGACATGTTCGTTGATTCTCTCTTAGATTGTTTACTGTGAATCTGGAAAATGGCTTCATTTGAGCTCTGTTATTCAATCTTTTTTTTTTTGGCCTATGTTAAAATAGCCGGCTGCAACTGACGGTTTTCGTCGATATGCCGCAAATTTGGAAAAACGGGCGGCAAACCGGGGAAAAACCGAGCCGTTAGGTGAAACGCGGATGGGTTACTGAAAACCCGGGGAAAATCCGAAACAGCAACGAAAAACCCGCAATTCTATGTAAAAGAAGAAAGAAAAAAAAAACCCGACGGTATGGTGAAGAAATACCCGTGATTGGTGGATTTTGAGTGAAACGGCAAGCCGAGAAGACGTATTCCTTCGCCATGACGTTTTGTTTTCGGTCAAAAATGTCATTTTGGCCTTCAAAACGGCACTTTTTATTTTTTTTAGTTATTACCGGCCTTAAAAGATTGATTGACGAGCTTGGACCGGCTTTTTTAATAGTTTTAAGTTCTTGCAATTAGTATTTACATGCGCCATTTCGCATTTACCTGTGTCGTTCGAATTACTTCGTTTTGAAAGTATGCTTTGTCATACCCCGTAACCTTCCTTTAAATGGGTCGCGTTTTTCGTAGTGTTAGCTAGCTTAGTCTCTCTCTAGAATACCGAGACTTGGCTTGTGAGAGAGCAAGGCTCGGAGAGAGGAAATCAGGCATCCATAACATGATCGAAACCTCGGGCTGTATCAAATCTCTGGTTTCAATCACGGAAACAATGACCCGTGTTGAAAATCTTTTTAGTTCTTAATTCTCTAGTATCGGTTTATTTGATTATCCAAGGAGACACGGCACGTGGGTTTTGGCATATTGTCTCTTACGTCCTTTGGGAGATTTCAGTTCTGGTTCTTGAAAGAACGACTATTTATTTATTGAACTAATCGGGAATTTCATCCATCTAGTGAAAAAACTTGTTGATTGGTGTTTGAGTTCTACATCCGGTCCTTCAAATTCATGCTAATGTAACCGTTATCATCGTAGGAACGCTTGACAAGACTTGAAGCCGCGGTTGCAAGTAAGAACGGTGAGTAAAGCAACTTCTACGCTTTCATATTCCATAATCTTTATAAACACATTTAAACTGATACACGACATGTCGTTCAGACGCCGGAAATGAGGACCATTTGAAGATGATAGCTGATCTTCAGTCTAAGCTAGAAGGTGCGAACGCCGAGCTACTTTCTGAGAAGAAAAAGGTAGCCATTTTTATGTGCTCACTTTACGTTTCGTGGAATAAGTAAACGTAACATCATAACATGCTTATTTTAAATGCAGTCTCAAAGTCTCGCCTCGGAGGTTTCGAAGCTGCAATACAGAATAAAACATCTTGTTACGGCGGTTGAAAAGGCGGATCAGAAGTTAAACCAGGCTGAGTGACCGGTACCAATTCTTGCAAGGATCATTTCACCTTTTTCGGTCGGTCTTCGGATTTGTGGTGGATCGGAGATAACTTATTGCATAAGTTGCATGAAATTTCAGAGATAGGGTTGTTTCATCTTTCCCATTTTTCATCATTATTGTTTGATCATTTCAAAGAGACTGTAAGTTGCATTTTGGGCAAAGAAAAAAAAAATTGCAAACGTGCATTTCAAAGAATTGATGGGTCATAGTCATATGAAATTTAATGAAAGCTAAAATAAGGGTTTTTTTTTTTTTTTTTTGAGGTGGTTTTACAATGGGATTTTGTATTTGTATAGTAGGGAATAATATAGGTGTATATTTTTCACCAAAAATTTAGAAGAGTAAATTGAAGTAATTTAAATAAAATTGGATTTTTCAAGTAGGGAAAATATGACAGCTGTTGCTCGCCATGCAAGACGCAAGTAGTGAAAGATCAAATAATCGTTTTTTTTTTTTTTTTTTACAAATCGGTTACAATGGTTACCGTTTCTTGAACCTTGATATGAAAACATATATGTTACCGTATAATTACCAAGGTTCAAAATGTCGTTTCTGTCGATAAATCATTTGCCGTTATCGACGGATTAATCGTTTACCGATGGATTTATCGATGGAAAAGCTATAAAAGTTATCATTTGCTGTTATCGAAACTTATCGAACTTATCGACGAATTAATCGGTTATCAATGGAGTTATCGATGTTCTATACAAATATATTATAAGAATAAATTAACAACTATTATAATATATTAATACCAATAATTATTTACTAATAATAATTATATGTTACAAATTATTTTTTACAAATAACACTTATTCTATTCAATTAAATTATAATAAAAATTAATAATTATTATTTACGAATTATTACTTGTAAGTCAGAATGTTCTCATTACTTATTTGCTATTAAATAACGTGTACTTATTTGATAAATTTTACAACTTAATGAATAAATGAGTCATAGTCATATTTTATTAATATAAAATATTTGAAAAGCACCAATCACAACGCAGTAGACGAGAAAAAAAAAGGCCAAAAAATAGTGTATTGCTTTGCTTTACGTAGGTCTGACACTTTGATTTATTATTATTTAGCGAGAAAGTCTTCACTTTTCCAAAAATTACTCTTGAAAACATTGAGCGAAAAGTAATTTAGTTTTCCATTCGAAAAATTGCAAAAAGTATAAAACAAAAACGATTAAGTTAGATAACTTACCGAGAAGCTTGTTTTCAGCGATAATTGAACAAAAATCGATCGAAAATCACGATTTTCGATTCATTGATAATTACATCAATCAATGTTCAAAAGCTTTCAATCGCCTGGGTGAAAGGAGACTGGTTACCAAGTTTTTGGCCTGCTTGTTGGTATCGCCAGGTTTTCAGGCCTTCTATAACTTGGTCCAGTCTTGCTTTCAACTGAGAACTTGATCAAGCTGCACCAGGCCAAAATGGGGCAATAAACCGAGCCAGTTTGGTTTTGTATAAATATTTATTCTTCACTTTATTTACAAGTAAAATCTAATTTTTTACATTCTTTTTTATAAAACAGTTAAAAAATGGACAGCGAGAAGAAAAACGTCCAATAATTAGTGAAAACCTCGACCCAATCTCCTATTTTTAACCCCCAAAAATACCATTTTTAGGCCGCACCCGGGCATCATCGCCAAAACTTTCACCCCTTCTACGATCTTTATGACTAAAATGAAACCGCGTAGTTTCATTCTCTCAAAATTCGAGGCACGCAAAAGAAAACCGGCACAGTGAAGAAATTCCTTCTTGTATTAATACCCAAAATCCAAAAACTTGAACCTGAAGAGGCTCAGTGAGAATCTGACATTCAATGCCAGTTTCTTTAGTCACTAGTGATTGTTCCTGAATTCCTAATTCTGTGTAAGCTCTGCACATATATGTCAAAAGGATGCACCATTTCACGTAAACCCTAACCCTAAAACCTAAAAACATATTCTTTCTTCTATACTCTGTCTCATCCCTCTTTCCCATATTCACCTCTCTAAAAAAATCCTAGAAACACTATGTTGAAACCCGGCTTCCTAGTTTGTCCACTAAAAATCGGATTAGTTCGTCTTTCTTCATCTTCGAATAACTGGTGAGACCGTGCTGTTTAGCAATGGCTCTCAGTTCGGGCATTTTCAGAGTATGCAATTTAGCTGCGTCCGGATTGTTAATTGGTGGGCCTAACGAGCCACCGTTGGTCAAAGGATTGGCTCGAGGGCGTTCTGGGAATTTCACGTCTCCGGTCAACTCTTTTGTATCTGGAGTAGGTAGCAATTTCGGAAGCTCTTTTCCAGACGGTTGAAGTGGAGTTGACTTCTTGGAGTTCTTACGGAATAGTAGCTCCTTTAAATTTGTATTTATGTCAACGGTATCGTCCTTGCGTCGTTTATATGTTGAAATGGGCAAAGTATCGTAAATCTTCTTTGAAGGAGGGAAAATTGTTCCTACCATTTGCGGATCTTGCTCAGGTTTCCTCTTCACTCTTTGACTTTGTGGGACTAACTCGGCGTTTAAATGTGATAGGTCAAAGGCGACAAAAGGCTTCCGATCAAAATTCCCTTTTGTCGTTGGAATTTGGTGTGGCATGTGTATTACGTTGAAGCACGGTTTCTGGGACGCATCGACAACCTCCTGAGATTTAGCTACTGTTTCTCCAACCTCCTCAATGAAACTTTTCTCAACCTGGGTTTGCAAAAGAGAAAACATCAAGTTCAAAGTCAATCCGGAATAGGTGCCAACTGGCATCTTGATCACGAATTGAAGAACCTAATTGAGCGCATACGAACCTTTAATTCTAAAGGCTCAACTCGCCTTTGATCTTTTTCTGGTCTTTTTGCCTCTTTTTCGAGTTTTAAAGTGCCTACGTTGGATTTGAAGCTCGCACTCCTTGCATTCATAACTATTGATCGAATGAAAGTATCTATGCTTGTATATTCCACAACAGCATTTAAAGCCTGTAAATATAAAGAGACGTTTAAAAATTCTACTGAGTTATGTCATAATCAGTACCATGTAAGACCGAAGGTTCGATATTTTTTATTTTAAGATAGAACCAGCATCCATATTCAGAAAGAAATAAATTTACGAGTAATTTGCATACCTCGCCACAGGTTTGATCTTTTTCTACATCATCAGCAGTAGTTGGATGTTCTTTTCTAACTTCCAAATTTTTATTCGTTTTCGAATCGGATCTACACAAACTTTTCACGGCACTGAAAGTTTCATTGGAGAATGTGAGAGAACGTAAGCTCGATGCTTCCATAGTGAGCTGCTCATTCTGTTTATTACAAGAAAGAACCAATTGGATGATCTGTTAGAGGAAGGCATATTTGACAACGGTGAAACTGGGACCAGGTACCGGGCTTTAGCCATTTTCGGCACAGTTTTAGTGTTAAAAAAGCCCGATCGGTCGAAACCGGGCCACCCAGTTTTAAATGATTTAATTAAGATAATTAAATGATTCAGTAAGTTTATTACATTTTAGGGTTAAGTTATGCAACGACAGTCTAGGGTTAAGTTATGCAACGGCCTGGCCCACTATAGAGCTCTGAGCAGTGAGATATAGCAGCAAAGTTTAATTAAGAAGTTTAGTTTAGTTTCACTCTAGAGTTTAGGATAGACACTATATGGAAGAGGGGTTAATTGATCTAGACCCGTGACGAGATCCATAACTCGGGACCATAATATTATGTTGTAGAATAAATAAATAAATAAATAAATAATCTTGAGGATAGAGGTTTACACCTGAGCTACTTCAACGCTTAGCTTCACTTCATGCCTCGGAGATTCATGATCACTCATTTTCTCGTCCTTGGACTCCGGCTCTTGTTGTACTGGATCCAACTGCATATTATCGTCAGAGTATCCATTTTCACTTCTCATACATTCGGTGAAGGAATCTGCAATATTAATGTGGGCAGGCTGTTCGTCATTAACCTGAGTGAGAGAAGAATACTGTTACTTAACGTTGTCATATAAGAACTTAAGGGGTTATTTTATTGAAATATGAAAAGTTGAGGTTGATAAAATCATTAGTGTGAATAACTTCATTGACCTTGATTTCTTTGGGACAACCTGTTTTCTTCTCTTCGCACCTTCCTTCCGAAACATTTCTCTCTCTAGACTCCTCTTTTAAAAGGATATCTGCAACTAACTGGCTCGGTACTATGGTCTCAGAAAGCTCAGTTGAATTGACGAAAGTGTTTGAAGTTGTATCCATGTTGACGAGTTGCAGACCCTGGTTAAGGAGAATAATTAAGAATTAATATCATAAAGTCTACAAAAATCTAAAAGTTTAATATCCATAAGCAACACATAAAGCACTAAAGCAAGGAAACTAACTAAAAAATGCAGATGAGAACTGATCGAAAATATTATAAGAACAAATTCGTGTATCAATTTATTAGCCACTTATGGGACCAAATACCAGTGATCCATAGGTTTAAAAAAAAAATGGGATTTTCACGGACATATCATAGTTTCAACCATGGACATGTTATTTGGAAGAAGTAATACTTGGATCCACAAAATAAACACTAAACAAAATTAAAAAAATCCATCTCTTTAGTTATTAGTTGTGGGATATGCTTAAGAAAGGATATAAAAGTCAAACCTGTTTCTCTTTTTCTTCGAAGTATTTTCTTAAAAGGGCTTTCAGTACATCATTTAACTTCTCTGCAGGTTCCCAGTGAACCGACAGCTGAGGCTCGGAGAGAGTCGGAGACATATTCCTCAAGCTCTTTACTGATACGTCGAGGTTGTCTATCCTCTCTCTCAAGGCTTTACAAAATAGCTCAGACCATTCTTCATCCTCAGCAAAGGACAACTCGGTTTGAAGAGACAAGAAATCCTGTTCAAGCTCGTCTATTTCCCTCTCAGCCTTTACTAACTGTATCCTCAACACTTGGATACAGCATTTCTCATTCAGAGCATTTTCTTCTATTATATCTATGGCAATAAGAAAACCCGAGTGAAAATCGAAGCGTCAAATAGATAAGTCAAGGAAAAAAGATGATTGTTTTCCCTACCATATCCGCAGCGAAAGGAGAAGTCGCACTGCCACTCAGATTGCATATCGTTACTGCTTTCCATCATATCTGAAAAGTATGAGAACAAGTTTTGAACAATTTGTTTCTTTAATTTATTCTTTAAATTAATCATTTGGAAGGGAGATTCAACACAATAAGATGAAAGGTGACAGAGACCTTGTTCATATGATGACTCCCAAAGATCCCAAGCCATGACATAAGGAGGTTTACCTACAATTAAAACATTGTTATTTCAGAATTGGAAATTTTCTATATTATGCAAGTTTATTCAAAAGGACACGAAAAAACACCGCGTTATTGGCGCTATCGGCCCTTCAGCCCACCTTTATGAGGGACGTGCAAATTTAGCCCTTCCGTTCTAGAAATAGCGTAAATGACCCCTGTTTCATAATGAATGTGCGGAATTGGCCCCTCCTTTCTGCAAATAGCAAAAATGGCTCCTCCTTTATGATTTTGGCGTAGATTTTGGCCCTTAAACTGTCAAATAACAGAAAATTATCGATATTTCATTATTTCTAATTTAAAAACATAAAAAACGCCTTATAAATATTAGAAGCTTCTAAGTCAATAATTTTTTTTTTTATTTCACCGAATAATGATTCTAAAATATTTTTCTATAGTTTTAAACTTGAGAGCCAGTTAATTTTTGTTATAAAAGGGTCAAATCCACACCAAAATCATATAGGACGGGTCATTTCTAGTATTTCCAGAAAGGAGGTGCGTAATCAAGACCAAAATTATGAAATAGGGGGGCTATTTCCGCTATCTATTGAACGAAAGGGCAAAATCCGCACATTGAATATAAAGGGGCCAATAGTGTGCCGCCAATAACTCAAGAAACACTACGTTTGAGGCGAAAATCAATTAGGAAAAACACCAAACACCTTGTGCCCCAGAAGATAAACACCAAACACCAAAATATTAGCAATGGTGTATAGTGAAGAACAGTTCGATTCTGCTCTCACTATCGCAGTATTAACATCTCCGATCGCAAATTCAAGGTCAAAGACAAAGAAACAAATTCTCCATAGTTCGATTCCTCAAGAGCAGCACCAACCTCAGCATCACAGCATGACAAATAAACACATACATTTTGCTCACCAAACACACGACATCGATCATTCCACTGAATCAAACACTAAGAGCTCACGCTTCAGACATTCAAACCCGATTACGCTTAGCAAACAGGCGGAAACCACAATCAGACACGAAATGCAGCACAAGAACTCGGAGAAGCCAAACAGCGAGAGAGCTGAGACAGAGGAATGAGCAGAAACAAACCTTGCTCGCAGCGGTTACACTCTCTGGTGCATTGGCTCCTCGCCGCGATCGTCTGCAACCGTCTCCGGGAAACGCCTAGGGTTTCGAGCTCGCGGGAGAGAGAGAAGAAGCGATTTATTTCGAAGACATTTTTTATTTTCTCAGATAGGAAGAGAAAGGAAGCGGAGACTGGCAGTGGCAGAGAGACGAAAATGGAAATCGAAAAACGAAAAAGAAAAACGAAAACGGAAAACGAAAATGGCTGCGATTGAAAACGACGCGCCTGTGTTATATAACGTAATGGTTTCTTAGGGGGCACGTTAGTAAATAAGTGAGTCGGGGCGGGGACAGTAGCGTCTTTTTGGATGCCCGAAGGCTGACGTGGAGGGGGAGATGAGGAGGGGACGCTTCTGTGGGTTTCACGCGTTGGTCACGCGTCGTTTTGGGCCGTTGGATCACTCGTCGTCGTTGACTATTTGAGGAGGAATATTCTTATGATTGGACTGAGAGTGGATATAATTTTGTGGGGCCCAGTTGGGATTAAATTAATGTATTTTAGAGGAATAATTTTCGTGTATTTTAATGTTGTTTGAGATGTTTTGGGACCACACTTTTGGGCTCGATGATGGTTTGAAATAGTTGGGTCATGGTGATTGCAGCCCACTCTGACTGTGAAGATGGGCTGAGAAAGCCCAACTGGGCCCATTGAGATCATTGATTCAAGAAGAGTATGGGTGGTTCAATTCTTATTTATTTTTTTAAAGAAAGCATGGGTGGTTCAATTCATAAAATTGTAATTGCATTTTACATTTCAGAGATTTGCAGCAGCTCAAAAAATAATAAAAACCGTTATAATACGAGTGAGGAGAAAAATTCATCATCTTTACGATGTAAGTTAAGAACACATGAAAATGACATAACAAGGTTGGTACTATCGTAAAGTTACATTGTCTGTTGATTTTTCAGGTGAAACGTGAAATATTAAGGAAACCGACGAATTACTTATTAATCAAAATCCGAATCTTTAGTACTTTTGTTTTGCAAAGTGAAATATCGAGAAATTGGTAAATTGGAAAGTGAAAACCACATAATCATATGTCTAAAACATGTATTCATCAAAACTAGAAGAAAAGTTGAAAATGTACCTTAAAACTGAAAATTAGGTACTTTTACTGCATATTTACCTGCAAAACCATTTATATCTTTCCGTGAGTTCTCATCAACTTACTCCATATGTTAATGCTTTTGTGAGATTGATAATTGTCACACAAGATCAAATAGAAAAATAAAATAAAACTAAATTCTTGATTTTGTTAATTTGAACTGTTTACGATGTGAGTATCCATGAAATAACGAAAACTAAAGTCAATGGTAAATATATATATATATATATATATATATATATATATCCTTAAACAATTAGAGATCAAATTGATGTATGCTTCAACAACCCTTAAAATGATCCTTTGGATTGATGTTAATAACGAATAGATTAATATCATCAATAGACAACAAAATTCATTAATTAATAGAATAATTGTTGTATTCAAATAGTTAGTGCATATTAGCTTGTTTAGCGTGTAATGCTATTAATTATTGGTGTGGAACACACGTCAAAGCACTAAAAGAAGATTAACAATTATAATTAACCTTTAATTATTCTACGGATGTTGTCATAATAGATTCATATTTATCAGCTATCACCTCACATCATGTATTAATTTGAAGGTGTAACACAATTTGATATGAAGTTTTCAAAATTTGCACTTTATTTACAGAATTTGACAAATAATTCATGTATGATACCATAAACACATTTAAAAAGAAGAGCATCAACATATTATAGTTCAATTAAAAAAAAACAATTGTGTTAAAAGTAGTGCATAATTTATCATATGAATAATCCAATAATCATAAGAAAATGTATTATTGAATTTACTCGTTATTGTTTTAGTATATTTATCATTTGTGCTAGTGTGTGACTTAATACGTCGTACGCGGTACACATGAATTCTAACTCGTTAGATTATAAAGGTGCGATGCATTGAGCCGGGTGCGGAAAACGTGATCAATTAAATTTTTAACGATGCAAACGGAAAATATGAGCTAGTGCACCAAAACTCAAAGAACGAATTAGGAGCATTTCCGTCATTTTTCTGAGTACGGGGGGGCAAATGGGCACCCCTCTAGTAGTTCGAGGGTAACTTGGCAAATTATTCATTATTTCATTTCAGTATAAAGCGACAAGTGGGTTTTAATAAATGTTTAATAAGTTACATGACGGAATATAGAATATTTAATTCCGCATTATGTAGAATAAAAAACTAGCAATCATGTGCTAACGTTAGACGTGTCAAAAGCTCATCACAATTAGTTTAATCAATCACGTGTTTTTTTTGTTGATCAATATATTTCATTGTCGTGTTGTATTAGTATCGAATAAAACGACAATGTATTTACACTATGGCCAATAAAACGATACACTATTCTCTCAAAAGCCATGCACCAAGTCTTAAGATATCTTTAACTTGTAAAATAAATAAAGTTGAGTTGATTTATGGAATTTAGCAATTTTTAGGAGCCAATTTAGACTAAGATTTAAGAACCATTGTATTTGCATTGAAGTAATTTAAATGGCAAGTATATGTTATATCTCGATCTAATATAAACATTCATTTCGCACGCAAATATTAAAATAATAATTTAACTACACTTTGTTATTAAATAATAACATACACATCTTATTTGAGGTCAACATGGACAGAATTAAGACTCCACCTAAATATTGTTTATAGTCTTTTAATAATATTTGCACTTAAAAATAATAAATAAAAAACATTATGATATATGCGGTACATATATCCAAGGTCCAGAATATCGTTTTTACCAATAAACCGGTTACTGTTATTTACAGATTTATCGCTTAGTTACTGATTTTATCAACGGGTGAAAGATAAGTTGTAGATTATCACTATTGAGACTTATCGATGAAAAAAGTATATATATATATATATATATAAACATATTTACTCAATTTTTATAAAATATGTTGAAAATACCAAAAATAACGTCATAATGAGTAATTGACTAAAGAGTACTCAATAAATAATATCATACACAAACATATATAAATAACTTCATAAACCAACATAAATAAATAAATGGAAATTGTATGAAATGCCCATTTTGTGTCAAAGGTTTTAAAAGAATGCCCATATGAGAGTAAAAAATACACAAAATGGGTAGTTTTTTAAAACCTTTGACACAAAATGGACATTTTGTACGATAACCCATAAATAAATAAAGTCTCAACTTGTTACTCATTCGGAGTAAAAGCAGCACTTTTGCCACAAAAACCAATAACTTTAAGAAATTAATCAAAATCAATAACTTTAATATTTTAAATATTTTATGTTACTTTCATATTATAATATATACACATAAATATATATATATATATATATATATATATTAGAAAAAGCAAAATCAACGTGACACACCAATAATACAATCCCTTTGATTTCATTCAGTATAAGTTATAACAAAACAACACACGAAGAAGGAGACACAAAACCGAACCTCCAAATCCGCCATTGAAGCTCTCAATGCGAGCTTCTCCTCCTCCTCCTCAAGCTCAACAATGTCGAGTCTCCCCTCGTCGTCCCCGATGTCCTCCCGCAGAGACGCCGTGTTCATCGTGACGCTCGTGATCCTCTGGTACTCCTCCAACATCGGGGTCCTCCTCCTCAACAAGTTCCTCCTCTCCAACTACGGCTTCCGCTTCCCGATCTTCCTCACCATGTGCCACATGGCCGCCTGCGCCGCCCTCAGCTACCTCTCCATCGCCTTCCTCAAGCTCGCGCCGCGCCAGCCCCTGCGCTCGCGCTCGCAGCTCCTCAAGATCGCCGCGCTCAGCGTCGTCTTCTGCGCCTCCGTCGTCGGCGGCAACATCTCGCTGCGCTACCTCGCCGTCTCCTTCAACCAGGCCGTCGGAGCCACCACGCCCTTCTTCACCGCCGTCTTCGCCTACCTCGTCGCCTTCAAGCGCGAGGCCTGGCTCACCTACGCCGCGCTCATCCCCGTCGTCACCGGCGTCGTCATCGCCAGCGGAGTACGCTCTCTAAACTTGTTGGTTTTAGCTCTGCCTCTGAATTCTGAAGCTTCTGGTTGATTATTTCTGTTTGGATTTTCGTGATTCAGCTTAGAAATTTTCCATTTTTGAACGAATTTTCTCCATACATTGTCATTTTTTTTCCCACTGATTTTCCAGATTTGAGTGTGTTCTTCGAAATGGAGCTTTGCGATTTGAGTCTGTTCGATCAAATTTGTCCATAATTTTTTCTGTTTTTTTTCTTTCCTTTTTTTTGTCTGAATTGAGCGAATCTGAACTTTCTGCTTCCAGGTTTGAAATCGATTTGCTTATAAATGTGGAAGCTTGTGGATCGTTTCAGATCGGATTTTTCGGGTTTCAGTTTTGAAATGGGCCGTTTACAACGAATTTTCGCAAGTCATTGTCATTTATTTAACTGATTATTTCCCAGATTTGAGTGTTTGAATGCTCTTGGTTTTTCGACATGGAGTTTTGTTTTAAGCTTTTGACATTTTGTCTGATCGATCGTGTTTTGTGTGTCTCGTAGCATAGGAGGATTGTTTCGGTTTGAATTTTCGGGATTCAAGTTTTGTAAGCTGTCATTTACAATGATCTTTCGCAAGTCAGTGTCATGTTTATTTATTTTTACTGAATTTCTCCCCCTGATTTGAGTGTTTGAATGTACTTGTTTCGGTTGCTATTTTTGTTTTGCGTAAATTTAGATACTTGTTTATATTTTTTGTTCGGCGATCAATTTAGATCTGGTTTAGTTTTTTGCTGGTTTGACTTTGAAGTACGATCACTCTGTTCATTTGGGGTATTTTTGGAGTTGACTTTTATTGTTTGTAAATCTGAAAACTTCCTTATGTAGATAGTTTGTGTTTACGGTGATCAAGTTGAAATGCGATTTTGACTTTTAGTTATAAATAGATAAATTTTGACCCTTTATTATTTATGATTGGATTTATCAGCAAATGGGTTCTTGCTGAAATTGGAGCTTTGAAAATGTATGTATGTTTGTGAATAACTGGTTTCTATATAAAGTTGGATTTGCTAGTTTGCCCTTTATAGGTGCTTTGTTTAGTGACAAAGATGAAGTTTGAAATCAGTAACAATGAGCAAAAAAGATTAGTAGATTTCTTTAATGGTCATATAACATCTTAGATCTATCGAGATCTGCTTCGTCCCACATTCCAAAAGATTGGTGCAAAACTTATGAGACGATTTATGTCTCCAAGCAAAGTGAGGTTTATTTGTGAACTCTCTACCGCTTTATACCATAGAAACTGATAGAAAGTCGTGATGTGTTACTTTTATAACGGGTCGTTTCATATTTCACCAGCTATGATATTTGTTCATTACAGTTGACTGCAGTTTCTTTAGATTGATGGTAGAAGTAATTAGTAACTACATATATAAATATATATTATAGACTCCAATAAGTATTGAATGATTTTATGCTTCACTTGCATGACGTGTTTTATCGGTTTGATGTTAGGGCGAGCCGGGTTTTCACTTGTTCGGCTTCATCATGTGCCTGAGTGCAACTGCTGCAAGAGCCTTTAAATCGGTTCTTCAGGGTATCCTGCTTTCTTCCGAAGGGTAAGTGCTGCGTTTTATAAAAAAATATATTACCTTGTATGTACGTCACAAATATTGTTTAATTTTTTCAGTTCATTTTGTTTATTCGTATACGTAGTTAAACCTCGGAACGTGTATATTTTTAGTGACGATGAAACGGAGGCCTTGTTTATTGAATGCCGAAACATCTTTTCACTAATGTAGTTTTTGTTGCATTTTTTTTACATTAGTTGGACATCACCTAAGTTCTTTTTGTTCAAACTTGCAGGGAGAAGCTAAACTCCATGAATTTGCTGCTCTACATGTCCCCAATTGCAGTGCTTGTATTATTGCCAGCATCGCTTATAATGGAGCCGAATGTATTAGACGTGATAACGGAACTCGGGAGGGAACACAAGTTCATGTGGCTGCTTCTTTTCATCAATTCGGTTCTGGCTTATTCGGCTAATTTGTCTAATTTCTTGGTTACAAAACATACAAGCGCGCTCACTCTCCAGGTTTTTCTTCTCAACATTTCCTTTTGTTTCCTTTTGAATTCGTAAGTTGACTATCACCCTGAAACAAACGCCATGGCCGTTGACCAGGTTTTAGGGAACGCAAAAGGCGCGGTAGCAGTTGTGATCTCCATTCTTCTGTTCAGAAACCCAGTCACTGTCGTCGGAATTGGCGGTTACTCAATTACCGTCATGGGCGTTATCGCATACGGAGAAGCCAAACGGAGGTTCAGATGAGTAATTCCCGCTTTCTCCATATATATATCGTTCTAATTCGATTTCTGAATTTGTTTTAGTAGGTAGTCAGATGAATCTCCTGTTGTTGATGGATTCTTGATTTAAGTCTTTTTGTTAGAGCGAGGGCAGGAGGGAGAGAGAGAGACTTAATTTCGGTTCTGTATTTATCATTTTATAGTTTGAATTTCCGTCCCTGCCCCGGACGATTTAGAGTAGGTCGTTTTCGTCGTATTTATATAGAAATGTTGTAACTAATTTAGCTACCCTTTCATATTACAATCATCATTGTTGAAACTTGAAACTCCATTGCCATAATAAATTGTTCTTAAGAACATTTGATTCTCCCGGTACCGTTTCATCCCGTTTCATTGTAAGAACATTTGACGCAAGTATCTAACATTTAATCAATCGACGTACCGTGTTCCTTATTTTTCCAAAATGGAAAAGGTAATCAAATTCCGATAATGATAGGTTATTGTTACTAGTCGGACAAGTGTCTCACAAATCCGAAACCTTTTTAGTTTTTTTGAATTTTTTGTGTTAATATATTTAATCATCTTAACTCGGTGGATAATTGAGCTTTTGATTTCGTTTAAGGCTGTAAGGTATAACTGTCGAATATGCTCCTTCTCGTTTTCGGATCCCGTTGGCTTGTTGTCGTTTTCCATTATCGGTCATGCAATATCATTCTACAATCTTTTCCTTTTTCTCTGTATAATTTTTTTGCCATTTTCAAATATTTCGACGACATTCTTATGTAAATAGATAATAGCGAACCGGCGACGATTATCAAAGTTCTTTAGTATCCAAGTTTAGAATAGATTCGTTCAATTTTACATCCACACAATTTTACTTTCTTTAATCATTTCAATTAATTTGGTCCTCATTTTACTAACTTTGAAGTATCTTTCCTAGCACAAAATGAAATAGTACTGACTACTGAGTGATGGAGTTGACTATGATTTGGGTACTTTGGGTTATATTAATCCTAAATAGATGATCAAGAAGCAAGGACCAAACTTTCAATGGGAAAAGTAAATACTCTCAAAATTTGATCCTTTACAAAATCATGAAAACCTCAAACAAACATATACACCCATATAATATAATAGTCTTACGAGCAAAAACAATTTCCCTTTTTTTTTTCTTCTGAGTAATCCTCACAAAATCCATGGACTGACTTGACTGAATGAAACCTTCAAAACCAGAAAATGAACCTTTTGGCCTGTTATTGGAATTTGAGTTTCCAAGGTTTATTCACCATTTTTGTTCGTTGTTTCTTTTGATTCTTCTGTGTTTTGAGAATTTAGGTGAATGAATTCCTACTCTCTCAGTCATATCAATTCCATCTGCAAAACGGACTAAATACTATTATCATCTATTAGAAGCAACTCCACAAGATATACAAGCCAAAAACTCCATAACAATACATAAATCATGAAATATGGCTTGAAAGTTATTATGCATTGTTGTATTGCAGGGGTGAACCCGTGAGCGCGTAAATAGTTTTTGCCTTTTTCTGGCCTGGTAACGGTTTCTTCCGCCCTTTCAAAAACTAGATAAAGCCGGTTTTTGAAGAATATTTCTAAACTTCACATAGTACATAATATAAGGCTTAAACAAAGTCCCCGTTGTGTTCTTTTATTTTTTTTTCTTTTCGAAAAGAGCTATTTTTCGACCGAAACCTGGCGAAAACCAAGCTTTGGGGCCAAAAGTTTCACCCCATGTATTGCCAAGCATACTATCAAAAACCAGGGAAGCCTAGTAAGACGGGCTGGGTTTTGGTAAAGTGATATAAAGTCTAATGCTCTATTTGTTTGCTCTTAATGAGCATCTTAATCTTATTGAGACAGACTTTTGTTTTATTTTTTGGAAAACCACTGTTATCCTCCAAAACAAAAACAAAAAACTAACTAATGTGATAGGACTCAAACCGGTAATAAAAATGAGAATTATTTATTGATAAACGATATCTCGGCTTCTCGTTCGAAAATTAACTCTCTTAGGCTTTGACACCCTTCGATAACCATAGATTTAAAATGCTCTTGATAAAAGAAAACATAATTAATGACAAATACGCCGGTCGTTAGCCTAAAATCATCCATTCACATTCTACAAATCACTTATCTAAGCAATAGCTATAAAGATATAAAATGCCCTTATAAACAAAGCATGTTATTAATTTCATTAGAAATTCACAAGGAAAAATATTAAGGTTCGTATTAGCCCCGTCATCAGCTAACAACCACTAAGATTAAATGGCAGAGTTAGATTTTTAAAACCATGACACAAGATAATTTACTTCAACCTATGCATTAATCTAAGGATTTAAATTCACAAGTTTGTAAAGTCAACCCGGCAGTTAAGAGTCAACTACCTTTTAAGCGAAAGTCAGGCGAGCTCCGGGCCGCTAGGGAGCGCTTCGTAGCCGTCGTGGTGTTTGGGCGTCGACTTCGACTCGACGGGAATGCACTTGATCACGACGGCGACCGGCATGCTGACGAAGCCGATAACGACGCTGAGCAGCCATAGTTGCCAGTTGAGCGGGACGGTGCTGGCGAACGTGCCGAGGAACTCGATGATAATTACTTGGAATGCCACTGTGCTGAAGATGACGCTGAGGAACACCCAGCTGGTCAACATGCCCCGGAATATGTTTATCTTCTCTACGTCACGGCTGTTAATCTCGTTAAAAACCTGCAAGAAATATATATATACACATATACACAGTTATATTACATTGTATATACTTAAATGAATAAGGATTAAGGACAAGCTTTCAGAGAATTTATATGAGTCCTAAGATTAGTAAGAATTATGTTACATTCCTAACATTACACTTATTTAATTATGTTTATTTAGATTATTAGTTATTCTAAGTAGAAAATGGAAGCCCGAGATTTCACGAACCGAACCCGAGTTCCAATAGATTACTTTAGTTTTAAAACTATAATTATGGGGTCGGGGTAGAATTATGTTTATGGGCACGAAACTATTAAGTTATAATGTTCTCTCTATTTCAGTTTTAATCCCGTGATGAAGACTTTAACAGTTCTAATCCCGGAAAATATATTTTATTCAATTGAATAGGATTCGGTTGAGCTTATTATTCTGTTTTATTTTTATATCACTGCGCTCAATCATATTAAATATTTACTAATTTTAACAAGAAATTGACAAGCAAATAAAGCACAGAGAGTTGGTTCTCATTTGGCAAAGGCTTAACCTGGCAGAACACAAATGCATTGAAGATCAAAGTGTTGAGAACTGCAGTCGCATCGGAACCAGTGAGTCCGAGCAGTTGCTTGCCGCTGAAGTTAAGCACGGCAAGCACGGCCAACTGGTAGATGCTCTGGCCAATGATGTTGCGCCACATGGTGTTGGTGATGAAGCTCGCTCCTCGTCCAATGGGAGCCTTCTCCATCAACGCATCGTTGGGAGGCTCGGTGGCCAAAGCCAATGCGCCGAGAGTGTCCATGATCATGTTCACCCACAGAAGCTGCACGGCCGTCAGCGGAGCCGATCCTGGTAAAACATTGACCGGTGTAAATCCAAAGCTAATTATAGGGATGAAATCGGTACGGAGAACCCTTTTTTGTGAGCATTTGTACTTTGGTCTATATATTGAAACCTCTGCCGCACTGAAAACCGGTACCAGTTTTTCTTTTCAACAGTTACTGGTTTTTGGAGGGGGGTAAAAATGTCTGTTTTTCTTTTGTAAGTACTAAAGCTTCACTTGGATCACCAACAAACCTGAGATGCAAGCAGAAAAGAAGTTGAGAATGAGAGCAACAACGTTAACGGTCAACTGGAACTGAACGAACTTTTGGATGTTTCTGTAAACTGCTCGTCCCCATTTCGCCACGTTTACAATAGTTGAGAAATTATCGTCCATTATGATCACGTCAGCATTTTCTTTGGCCACCTGCACAAGTTTTCAGCTTAAAGCTCAGGCTATATTCATATGTTCCGGGAACAAGATTACAAAATGCTAAGTAATTTTCCGAAATATACTTATGAAAAAAAATGGAGTTACTCATGAAAAAGATTTGGGAGGGGAATCTAACTCAAAAACGAGTTATGCAGGTAAAAATACTGAAAGAACAAACGAGGGTACCGATTTTCATTTAAAAAAAATCAGAAAACCGGCATCGGTTATAAAAATATCCAATAAACTGGTTACGTTACAGGTTGCTACCCCTAGATACATGATTCTCTTGCATTAGCCAGGGCAGTAAACGATTAAAACAAGAAGAGTTGGTTCAGTGAAAAAAATGAACGAGACCTCAGTTCCAGCAATGCCCATAGCGAGACCAATGTCAGACTCATGCAAAGCAGGAGCGTCGTTGGTCCCATCGCCAGTCACCGCAACAACCTCGCCGAACATACTTCTCAAATTGCTCACCAACGTATGCTTGTCCAACGGCAACGACCGCGCCATCACCTGTGTCCAAACACGCCATTACACAAAACTCAACCATTTATCATTAACATATCTCCATTGAGGGTGAAAGCTGAACCAGGACATAGTACTTGGCTTTTTTCGACCCATTTTTGGGTTTTCAGACCTCCCAAAGCCGGGCAAGTCTTGGTTTAAAAAACCGGGCCGACCTAGTTTTTTTTTTTTTTAATAGTTACTTATAAGCAAATAATACCTTAAAACCCCTGAAATTCGAATAATACATGATTTAAGCCTAAAATACACCTAAGAAACTAAAACCAGCCAGGACCAGACCTGTCCGGTTTTGGAAAGCTTCGGGCCGAGTTTAGTTCTCGATTAAAAAAAAAAAAGGTCTGGGCTTTAAGCCTTAAGTGCCAAAACTTTCTCTCATGTGTTTCAATCTCACTCATATAGTTACCTGAATTTTTGGTATAATATCCCTCATTTGTTCAGGAGACAAGTCGCGGAACTCGGGTCCTTCAATGGCTATCCCGCCAGGTGTAAGAATGCCACACTCTTTCGCTATAGCCCGAGCAGTGTGAATGTTGTCACCGGTCACCATTCGAACCGCTATTCCAGCGGCCAAACACGTCTCGACAGCTGCCCTCACGCCGGGACGAACAGGATCCTTGATTCCCACTACAGCCACCAAAGTATAACCGTCTTCCGGGATGTTCTCACCGCAATCATCATCAACATCTTTGTAAGCCAAGCAGAGAGTTCTCAGAGCTTCATTGGCGAACGAGGTTATAACATTCTCAACGTTTCTCGCTTGTTCGTCGGATAAATCAACAGATTCGCCATTCGAATCCACAAACTTGCTACACAGCTTCAGGATTATCTCCGAGGCGCCTTTGCAAAACGAGCGCTTCTTACCATCAGAACGAGCCACGAGCACGGACATTTTCTTTTTGACCGAGTTAAAAGGCTCGATCTTGATAATCTTTGCGCTGCTACGCTCGGAATCGAAATCAGCACCGAGAAGCAGCCCGAACTCCAGAATCGCCGTCTCTGTCGGAGACCCGTAAATGGTGAGTTTCCCGTCGGTGTTTGCAACTTCAGAACCGGTGTTCAGAAAGATAACTTGCAGGAGAAGGCTCAAAACGTCTTCACAGGATTCAGAGGTTATCATATCCCTGATCTCCTTACCTTTCACCTCCATAGATTTGTTGCATAACCAGAGTTTGTTGACAACCATATGGTTCGTCGTCAACGTTCCGGTTTTATCTGTGCAAATACAGCTAGCGGAACCCATCGTTTCACAAGCAGAAAGATGCCTCACGAGAGCCCTTTCACTCATTAACTTGTTCATAGCAAAAGCAAGACTCAGTGTCACGGCCAACGGCAATCCTTCGGGAACCGCAACGACGATGATCGTAACTGCGATGGCGAAGTAGTCCAGAAGCGTAAGCGCATCGGCCGAAGACCAGACAAGGAGCTCATCGCGAACTATCTTCTCCACCACAAACCGTATTGTCAAGACCAGAAATGTTAAAACGGCGAAACTCAGACCTATTTTACCAATGATAGTAGCGACACCGTTGAGCTTCACCTGAAGCGGAGTCTCATCTTCTCCTCCTTCGCTTAAAGTTTCCATCAACTTACCCCATTCAGTCCTCATTCCGACCATAGTGACCAACATTTTCGCAGATCCGTCTTGAACTTTGGTCCCGGAAAGAAGAAATGGTTTCTCGTTATTGACATTAACAGGCTCGCTCTCGCCTGATAAGCTCGACTCGTCGATGAGCAAACTGTAACCGGAGATGAAAACACCGTCGGCCGGAACCTGATCTCCGATAGAAAGATGAACAATGTCTCCGACGACCAAGTCGTAAATCGAGATCTTGTGTCGTTGCCCATCTCTCGTGACCTGAACGAAGATCTTCTTCTTCTCCTCGTCCAAACGCTTGAACTGCAAAGACTGTCGGTAATCGCTGATCGCTGTCACCATCACAACAAGCAAAATACTCAGCAAGATTCCCGTGCCGTCGTACATTCCCTTCGGCCATCCTTCGGTGGCGAGTCCCACACCTATAGATACAACAGCGCATACCATAAGGATCATAAGCGTCAAGTCCTGCAGCGCTTCCCATACGAACGTAAAGAACGTCCTCGGTTGTTTCTCTTTGAAGCGGTTAAATCCGAACACGCTCTGCCTCGACGGGAGGTCCTTCTCGCACACTCCTTCAGTCAGCGAGACCGAGACTTTACGAGCAACTCCATCTACTCCCCCGTGCAGCTTCAGGGCCTTCAAATCATGGTGACGTGTGATGGAGGCTAACTCGTCGGGGTGGATAGCGAAACCGGCTTCTCTCGCTTCGTCGGAGAGCGTATGTTCGACGCGATTCCCAGCTGTGAGAGAGGAGAATTTCAGATGACATGAACACTAATGCAAATGGTGAATCAGAAAAACTATAAAATGTTATTAAGAAGTTTACCATCAATGAACTGAATTGCTGCTTTCTGAACGTAGAGAGCGATCCGTATCGTATCCTGTTATACGAACACGTAAACATGAGAATCGTGCACTTAAAACTATATAATTATGAAACTAACAAGGTGTTTTAATTAATCAGCTTCAAGGTAAATTATTACTAAAATCATCCATAATACATGTTTGAGCAACTCATGTACTACATTATCCTATTAATAAAATAAAACAACGTTTAAAACTCCCCTTTATAGTGGTGATGGAGACGTGTGTAGTTTAAAGAGGGCACTGATTATTTTATTTTATTTTTATTTTTCAACTATTTAAATAATTTATAAACTAAACAGAATGTTAACTTATGTTAGTAATGATTTTAAAACACAGATAAGACTAAAAACACTTCTAAACATTAAATATTTGTCACTAAAATTGAGAATTAGCACGTGCACATGTTAGGTCACTCCTAACTCCGGCCCGGTATACTAGTGGTAACTCTCTTTTGGCATGAGTATGAACAATTTGCGGTTTCTCTTTTGGCCTAGTAATTCAACCTTGAAATTCGATATTTGACTCAAAAAACTTTGTACTTATTTCTTTTTAAGTGTATTTAATTTTTTCTTTTTAACAAAATGTTCATCGATATATTTATCGATTCTGCAGTATACCGTTAAAGAATCAGCACAATCGTTATCGATACAAAAACTCTATCAATATACTAATACCGTCTTAGGTATATTTAGAGTTGCGGGGTGTTTGCGACAAGTAAATTCGGCATTCCAGGAGACCACGTTTATGATACAATATCATATCATGATTCATGACTTACCACCATGATCGAGGGTCCACAGACACACAAACATGAAAACATCAACGAAAAGATCACATCCAAACAAATACGTTAACGCGTCTAAAGTCAAAACCGTGTTTGCTAAACCGACCCTCGATGATCTCACGCATAAAAGTCCATGCACGGCATAACTACCAAAGTACAATCAAGTCATCAACAGAAATATTTTTAATTGCATGTTTGTTACGAAATCAACAAAAAATATTTTATAATATTCCGCTTTACAATATTGTTACTAATATCCAAAAATATACTTTTAGAATATACTTACTATATATAGGTGACATATTCTATATATACTAAATATGTCACCTATTTTAATAATTCTTACGGGTACTTATCCTCTTAATATTATTATCTTCTGCCATTTTAATCACTTGTTCGTTTTTCTCTAGTATAATACAACCCCTAACAAGACGCTTAATAATGTCTTCTTTTTTATTTTATTTTCTTTTTCTCTCGAATCTCGATTATGATTATTCTCTATCACTTTGTGATTGTGATGTCCCTATTCGATTTAATAACATAGAAACTTCGAGGAAACTTCCTTCATCGTCATTATCCTTAAGACTAAATTTTTATGTCCCACACCATTATTTTCAGAGAAATAATAATTCAAGAAGAAAAAAAAAAAACCTAGCCTAGGGAGCACGGATTATACATTATTTATCTTCAATTTGATAATTATATTTTGTATTTTTGTTTGTTTGCCATCTAAATTTGATAATCCTATACTATAATATATGAAATGTATTTTAGTAGACATTTCTCATAATTCATATTTATGCAATTTCAACGTTACCAACAATAGATGGCTGGCTAGTATTGGAAACGCATGGATATTCTCCCAAAATAATTTGATATTGCACATAATGGGATATTTGTGGTATAAGTAACTAATTTATACCAAGTATACATTATATGCTTAATATCTTTTGCTAGCGGTAGTCGGTACTAATAATTTAAGTCCACAAAAAAGTGTTGTGGTCTAATTTTGCCCGTAGTGAATTAACGTCTGATAAAATAGAAACACTCTTACGTAATGTAGCACTTATACCGCAAATATCTAGAATAAAAAATACACCTACACAGCTAGTAATGTAGCACTTATACCGCAAATATCTAGAATATAATCCACCATATTCTAAACATTTAATGCAAAGATATGAACCGTGTAACGTAGTAATGTCCAGAGAAGTATCCAGTGGATTAAAATGCAAGTGTGCCCAAACAAACCTGATCAATTTATCACAGGCTGCTATAAATCTACCAATCGTGTTGCGACACGTGTCTGGTCCCAATAGTATATTTATAATTAATATTACCTAGTGGGCAATGTACCTCTTTAAAGCTTGTCCCACTATGGTCACCTATAAAATTTTGTACCCAATCTAAATCAAAATGGTGAGTTCAATTTCATATGGAGATGTTTTATATGCGTATCTATATGAAAATAATAATTAGTAAAAATAAATTATTAAATAATTTTAATACTTCACTGACGGAATTGTTCGAAACTAATTTCATCTTTAGTGGGTAAGTTGCTAAAAGTTAAAATTCTGGGGAATATTCTCATACTTTTATAAGTATTGGGATATAATTGACAGAAGTAATGAATACGTGGACCAAGGGATTATTTTTATACGGAAAAAAAAAATCCATTTTCTGTTTGGATGCCGAGAAAGCAGAGTTTTCTGACTTTAAAGTTTAAACCCTACTTTTACTACGGAATCAAAATGTCGGATTCCTTCCAATCTCTCTTTGACTTTCTAATCGGTGGCTCTTAATCGAACAGTTTCAATCCGACGCAGAAATCAAGAACAACACTGAGAAATGCTCGGATTGGTTTATATATATACATACAGAGAGAGGAAAACCTGGATGGATTTCTTCTTCTTCTCGGCCTCGGAGCGCTTGGCGAGATCGGCGACGAATCGGAAGCGGCGCGTGGGGTTTTTGACGATCTTGCCGACGGCGGATCTCCAGCGCAGCTGAGCTTCGGGCGTGGGGTGCTTGTGCTCCATGGCGAAGTCCTTGAGGCCCATCAGCTTCTCCATCTCTGCCAAATGGTGTCTTCGTGTTCGTGGAGGAGACTGAAACGCAATAGCTTTTCTTCTCACATAATAATGGAGAGAGAGAGTCTCTTATAGAATCGTGGAAATGGAACGAGACAGTGTGTTATCTAGTTTATAATATACCAAGATATTTGCGGCACAAATATTCATATCTTCAAAAAATGCAATTTACTTTCTTATTTTCTTTTTATACTAATTTTAAATATAAATTTAGCGTAAATACTTAAGGTGTTACCCTCGGCTCAGTCGAGGAAGAAAATTATCGCTTAGATTTTACGAGTTGCAAACCGCCGAATTTACTAACGGATGTTTATTATGTAAATATACTAAATAATTAATGAGAATTTGACCCACATTTATTATTATGTTCTCTCTTCTTTCTTCTTCATATTTTTTTTATTTTTTTCTCTTTTTTTTTTTGCTGTAATTATTAAACCGTTGTTGAAGAAAAGTTACCAACAAGTTAAAATGTTATAAATATTTAAGGCATGCCGAAGAAAAATTAGGGTATTAACAAATAACAACCACGATGCAAAAGTACCATACTATCGAAATAAATAAAGGGTTAATTGTGACATAAGTCCTCAATCTTAGGCCAACTGGGGCAGCATAGCCTCCACTCAGTTTAATAGCGGTATATTTACCAAAAATTAAAATAGGTTCATTTTTTACTAACGGTTGTTAACCAACTTTGACGTGGCGAGTTTCTTTTCCATGTGGGTGCCACGTCATCATCCACGACAGTGATTCTCTGCTAGGGGTGAGCATTTTAGACCCAACCCAATTCGTTAGAGACTAGGGGTGCAAATAAAACCCGAAAACCGGATAAAAACCCGAATCCGAATCCCTATCCGAATTTAAAACCCGAATCCGAATCCGGAATTCGGATCCGGCTACCCGGTACCCGGTTTAAAACCGGGTTCGGGTACCGGGTAGTGAAATCTTAAAAATCGGGTACCCGGTTTAATACCCGGTTTATTTAATTTTTAAAACAGTAATTTAGGGTTACGGCTCGACACTCATCTCTCATTTTCATTTGTCATTTTAGGGTTTCATTAAAATATTTTTTTAATTTTTGATGCGCGGACGGTGAAATTATGATGGAAAGCTGGAGGAACTCGAAGTGCTTTATCATATTTTTTTTAATGCATTTTAAATTTTAGTCAATGGATGCATGTTTTTTTTTTATGTACGAGACATGTGTAATGTTTATTTTGAGATAATTTAGTTTTTCTATTAAAAAAAATAAAACGGATCCGGTTGAAAATCCGAACTTGGTTTCCAAACCGGGTACCGGGTACTAAAACCGGGTACCAATTTTCAACTACCCGAAAATTCGGGTACCCGGATTTCGGGTACCGGGTACCGGGTAGTAAATTTCAACTACCCGGAAACCGGGTCCGGGTACCGGGTACTTCAAAAAAACCAGGTACCCGACCCGGTTTCACCCCTATTAGAGACCCAACCTCAATCTAACCCGCCCACTCTAACCCGCTCAAAATTGGGTCGGATCGGGCTGGACTCGACTATTATTCAGGTCGTGTCGTGTCCAAAATCTTGGGTCGGGTCGGTCGGGGTCTCCGACCCGACCAATATAATTAATATATATTTCATATTAATTTTTATTCAAGTACTGCAATGTTTAGTCTTTTAAATGTCTCATTATCAGTTTTATTTACATTCAAAGACCGTTCAATATATAATTTTCATGTTTTACATTGTTTAGTGTATGTTTGCTTGATTAAATATGTTTGGGGTATTTTTACTTGATTTTTGAGTTACATTGATGCATTTTTTTTTGTTATATAAGATTAAATTTTAATTAATCGGACCAGCGACCCAAACCAACCCCACCCTATTTTTTAGTTGGACGGATCATTTTTTTTTTGGAACCGAAGTGATCGGGTCGGGTCCGTGAAAAGCATCGGGGTGGCCCAACCCAACCCATGCTCACCCCTATGCTCTGCCATATCACCCATCTGAGGTAACGTAACTATGATGCAGATAGAGGGGATTGATGACCTAGATGGATGATGTGGCAGAGAGTAGCTTACGTGGATGATAACGTCGTACCCACGTGGAAGAGAAGCTCGCCATGTCAAAGTTGGTTAACATCCGCTAGTAAAAAATGGACATAATTTAACTTTAGCTATATATACCGCTATTAAATAGAGTTGAGGCTATGCCGCCTCAGTTGGCCTAAGGTTGAGGACTTATGCTGCCGTTAACCCATAAATAAATAATAGAATGCTAATTATAGGCGATCTAGTAGAAACCCCACTTGGCAAAAAGAGAGAGCATTTATAGATCCGCCGCCGCCGGCGGTGCTCATGACCCACTTCCCGACCACCATTGGAGAAAAGATTCTCTAGAAATGTATTAGCCACCCTTTATCTATAGTATAATATGCCGATAGTTAGTCCATATTATATATAATATATAATGTATATATCTGTATATACTATATAATGCCATATCCAATAATGGGTAATATTTAAATCACTTAAATATGGCAAAGAATTTAACTTTAAAAATAAAAGAAAGAAAAAGAAAAAAACTTTTTGTTGTGGTTACACACTTTTACAGCACTTGTACAAAACCAAGCAATGTTTGAGCCGAAAATCGAATGCGGCCCAAGGTTCCAATACGGATATAATGACGCGGGGATTTTGTTAGATTTTAAAATCGAGAAAGATTATACTTTAAGGATCAATGTGATAATTTTGTAAAATAATAATATTTAAAAATATTTATTATAATATTTTTAATTTAATTAAACACTAAAATACTTTGTAATTTGCTGCTTACAAAATAGTCTGTCAAAAGTTTATTTAAAATTTCATCGGGTTTCTGTCATCGACCTTTGAAAAATAGCAGGTTATCGGGTTTCTTAAAACACTGGTACCAAGAAGGACAAAGACACACCATACAAAACATTAATTCAGATAATTTATTCATTAGCAATTATTAATAATATATTACATAGCAGCCTAAAATTATTACTAATAAATGGCCCCATTGAATATAAAGTTCAAAATTTGATTACAAGGAGGACAATTAAATCAAAGTATACCTCTGGCCTTTACTTAATTAGTGTCGACCAAAGAGCGTGGTGAAGGGATAAATAATTAATTATTGTTCTTTTACAGAGATTAATAAATAACATTTGATCGTTGAATCCCACCAAACATGATAAATTTTTAATATTTGTTGGAATGATTTTTTTTTTAGGAATGAATTGAAGAATTACTGTCCGCATGTGAAACTCAGTCCTCTATGCAACAAAATGGGTTGGTTATGGAGAGACTATAATATAGTTTGATTAAATAAATTTAGCTTAATTTTTATTATATTATATCATTAATTCATCCAGTGTCAATTTTATATAATTATTTTAAATCGAGACGGGATAAAATTATTAATTTATCGAGTATTATTTAATTTGAATATTATTTGGTTGATTAAAGTTAAATATATTTTATTTATTCTTTTAACAAAAACCGGTATAACAAGTTGAATTTTAGTTAAGAAAATCCGATATTGATTTTCACGAAACCGGGAATCAGTTTCGAAATAAAAACCGAAAAAGATAGACACCGATTGTGGCCCAAAATTTCGGGTAGGTATAGTGGCCCCTAGTAATTGACAGTTACAAGATCCGCAATGTCAAACAACGAGATCACTTTAAAGATTTTTTTATTTATTTTTTTAACACAAACATAAGTCTCACTAGTCAACCTTAAATTATTGATTTTACTATTGTATGATGTATCACCTTCGAAAGAAATAAACATTTACTAGAACTGCACGAAAAAAAAAGTAATCAATTACTAGCATATCTTAATTGCATTTTAAGAAGTGGTTAAGTTGTTAGATCTTGATCCTTAATAAATTTGAGCTCTTGATTATTAAAAAATAAAAATATTTTAATTGGATTTTTTTTAAATAAGTAGACTCTAAATAAATATTATACGGTACTTTTTGCGTTTTTTCCCATCTCTATATTCTTTTTCTCTAGCTCTTACCGTTGAGTATCGCCGCGGCTGCCGTCTTCTTCTATCTTCCCAAATTCTTTAGGGGAAACAAGTAAAATTAGCCATAAAAAAAATCCAAATTATTATATATATTTTTTTATTTCGGTATTTTTTATATATATATATATTAAGCCATTTCTTAGATTGGGAGAAGTATATCTTGCATCTTGAAAGTTAAAAGGATAAAAAAAGTCCGATATTATTAAATCAGTTCCAAGTGAAGACTCATAAATATAATTCAATAATTGTAATGGTATTATTAATAAAGTGCTCATTCATACTTAATACTTATGACCTGTTATTAAGCACCAAGTCCAAAGATTAAAAAAAAAACATATCTTAAGTTTACACAAATTGATAAAATCAGAAAGAGTCTATTACTTGGCACTTTTCTATGTATATATTAGTAAATTGTTAAGGCATTTTGGTTTAGAGACTAATATATAAAGTTATATATATATACACACTTTTTTCCCTTTGAAAAAGTAATAGGAGAAATGTGTGACTGGGATATGTTAACAAATCACCTAAATGTCGATTCAATAACGTGTTTTCAGTATGAAATCGAAAAAACAAGTAATTTGATCAAAATATATATTAAATAAATATGTAATAAGTAAGGGAATTAAGAGCCATTTACCGAAAATCACCCACTTTTATGAGTGATGTGAGGGGTGTACGGGTATACTAATGAATTTTTAAATTGTAGAACCGATAATTAATTGTGCCAATCCAATTTACGGGTGTATGAAAAAATGGTTGACATATACCAATGAGATTTTCGTAAACTAGTAATACCCTTTTTGGGTTTGCGAGATTGATAACGTTGAAATGTTAGAATTTTCTCGGGTAAATTTTGGTATAAACTCAGACTCTTGTAAACCAGATTAGAGGTTGAACAATTTAACCCGGCTAACCTCTAAAAAAGAGTTGCTCACGGGTTTTAAAATCCAAATACACAATAAATAATAAAAAAGAGAGCTTGAAAGAATACTTTTCTTCTTATTATTTTGTTTGACCAGTGACAAGACAACTTAACAAACCTTCAAAATCTGATAAATAAATGGTTAATTGCGGCAATAATGCACAACCTTTGGTCAAGAGGGGTTTTAGGTCCCCAACCTTTCAAAGTGTGGGAAAAAATACACAACGTTTGTTGAATGTAAAATCCGTTGGTCCTTTCGTTAGGGATGTTAACTTATGCTGATGTGGCATCGTTAAACTGCCAAATGGATTATCAATTTGTAATATTAATTACATAACCTAATAAATAAGAATAAATTTAAATATTTTAATTATGATTCAAAAAATAAATTAAAACTTTAAATTAACGAGCAATACTTATTTAACGCGTAATTCTTTTTTTTTGAACTCGTGCTTCAATATTATTCACATCTTTACTACGTCATTTTTTAAATTACAGTTGTTTTTAATAATCGGTCGTTTTTTCAAAATTCTAGTTGTTTCTAATAAACTGTCGTTGCGTAATCTTTGCAAATTTTGTCATGTTTAATAATCCGTCGTTTTTCAAAAAAATTATTCATGTTTGACGAAGAGCCTGTTAGATTTTAGGGGGGAGTAAAAATTATTTATTTAATTTAAAGTATTAATTTTTTTAATCATAATTAAAATATGATTTAATTTATTCTTATTAATTAAATTATACAATTAATATTACAAGTTGACAGTCCATTTGGCAGTTTAACGATGCCACATCAGCATAATTAACATCCCTAACGGAAGGACCAACTTATTTTACATTTAACAAAAGTTGTGTATTTTTGCCCACACTTTAAAAAGTTGGGGACCTAAAACCCTTCTTGACCAAAGATTATGCATTATTGACGCAATTAACCCATAAATAAAATGACAAACGTATTGATAGTACATTCATGACTATTCTTACCCACGTATATTTAAATGTCAAAGATAAAAGTCTCTTTTCATGAAATTGTTGTATAATAAATTGACAACTGACAATTATGCATTGCTTTACGAAGATTTCCACCACTTTTTTTTTTCTTTTCTTTTTAGGTTCTCTTCCTAATTACGTGAATTTAGTACAATTGTGCATCGTACATTTATGAAGAAGGCTAAATGTTTGTTTATAAAAACGAAAAAATTAAATAAAACACATAGTTAAATTGGGACCAATGTTATATAGCTTCTAATCTAAAATGTCTAAATTAATTAATTTTCTTTTCATGGCAATGGAATTTTCAGTAATGGGACATTCGTGGATTCATGTCACACCATTCTTTACAGCTTGCTATAATTGGTTATACTTTGACAAAAGTAAATGTACACATAGTAATATTTTTAATTTATACATATTTCTCTCAATATTTTAAATTTCTTTTTCTTCACCATTTTTCCCACTTACATTAATATATATATATATATATATATATATATAATATTACTCAATTTGTGATGTGGTTGGATTTCATAGAGTCGAATTACCGCTTTTGTGCTTCTATTATATATATAGGTGTCCTAACTCCTAATTAATAATACAAAAATATTATATATTAATTTGGTCCATGACTTACACCAAACCCTACTTAATTTATTGTCATGAAATTTCCATGAAATTTATGCCATGTTTTATATATAAATGATGAGGAAAGGGGATACATTTTTGTTGGGGACGAAGTGGGATACATGTTGTGAGTATAAATATAATTTCAATAATTTATTACTTAATCTTCGATATATATATATATATATCTTTTTTATCAATATCATTGTTACTATGTAACAAGCGTGGATGATAATGTCACACACACGACACACTGATAATGTACCACATTAATTTTTTTTTTTAAATTACAAACTCTGTATAAGAATCTCATATAATTGTAATTATTTTTCCAAGAATAGAGTGACAATAGTGAATAAAAAATTCATTATATAAATGCAAATATATTAATCTCCTGATTATATCTTTAAGGTAAGTGTCCTAAACTATTAATCACAATTTATTGGAGTTAATATGACGCAAATAAGTATTCTTGTTGAGACCCGCTCTCTAGTTGCAAATTTTTACTATATATCATCTTCGGTTTTATAAATTATATGCGATTATCGCTTTAGAAATCACGCAAATGAAAAATGCGGTATCCGTCAAAGACTTTAATTCAGTTGACATACAAAAATAGACCATTTATGCCCCCAAATTTTAGGAGAGATTTTCTGGCATTTACCGCGAAAACCGAGGGCCTAAGTCCACTACTCATTAAATTTTTGTAACACTTCTCTTAGATCAGTAATTTACCACTTATCGAATTGAGTTTCCACGTAAAAAAAATTGCGTCGATTTATCTCATGTTCGTTGCCATCTTATGTCTCAATTCTCAATCGTAACGGCAAAGTCCTTTGCAACTAAAGTAAATTTCAAAGGAAGAAAATAGCAGAAAAGAAAAACTCGAAATATTTTCGATGATAAACTCAGTTTAAAATTAGCCTTTTATAAACCTCTCTTGTGATCCCTCTCAACCTCCACGTGACCATCACGCAAATTTGCATGTAATAAATCCCGTGTTTTACGAATGATGAAATATCTGATAAATAATTTCTTACATGGCGGTGAGAATTCCCAATCACTCGTATTTTGTGGCCGAGGATTCGAGCTGCTTTAGCCAGTCAACGTATTGACTTTGCTCCTTCTTGTGCAAGTGAAGGAGAAGGAAGTTAGTGAAGTGCTCTCCAATGCCCTTGGCAACTAGGTAGTCCTTCAGTGCATCTTTTAGCTCAGGGTCCAAATTACTGCAACACCTCAAACGCAAAGAAGATAGACGAACCGGTAACAAATATAAAGTAAAACGGAAGCAGTAAAATGTAAGTCAATCGATAATCACTGAGACGATGGTTACTGGGAAGTGGGAACTTTATTGAAATCAACAAAAATTCCAAAAGACCGTTCGTTCGAGAATAAGACCAAAGATTTTTCCCTTATTACCCCCTTACTTAAATATAATATAACATAAGGACATAAATAGATAATAATCCCGTGCATTTCCCTTGTCCGATACGCAATTAGTGCCAACATATCAGTACCACAATGACGCAACAAAGTAATCGGAAGAATATATGATTCAAAACAAGTATGTAGTAGAGTGGAATTGGAGATAGTGATTAATGTATTGTATATGATCTTCGATTTTTTGGTTTTTAAAGTCGTTTTAGATTTTACTTACTCCGATCACGGGTTGAAGTTGAAGAAAACAAAGCTGACATAAGATTTAAAAATAATTTAAAAGCTAATTATGCATTTTCATTTGTTCTTACCGAGGAAGATCCTAGTGAGATCAAAGTCGGACTCAAGTACAAGTATCAACCAAAGAAAACATATATTATCGAACCAGAATCAATATGTCACCATAAATTTTACCTGAATACTGGTCCCCTATAGGTTGATTTCCCAAGAGCCGTCGGCGACTGAAGATAGCACGCATTATAGATGCCGAAATCCGATCCGTCCTTGCCTTTCTGATAAACTTCGCAATCAAATTGCAACATAGATCTCAAGCCAGGCTTCTTCAGGCACACCTTCATCAGCACATCCCTTGGAAGAACGCCTTCCGTTTCCCGCTCAAAAGGCAAGGGACCCAACAATGCCGACACGACAACCTCTTCACCAGTTTCACGTTTGCTCCGAAGAACGACATCTCGGGACTCCGACGAGTCCCAATCCACCGTGAAATCTCCCAAAGGTCTGCTTTCGACGCCCTGCAAAATAGTAATGCTTAGGATTGAAGAATTTGAAAACCGAAACAGCAGAGTTTATTTAGTTTAATATTACTTTTTCCTTTTAGTTTTGCTTCGAATTCGAAGGGGGATATGGATCGCGTCTGTGTGTATTTTACTTTAATTTTTCTTTCAAAGAGCAAGGATCACACATACAACTTTGTATTATCTCTCCCTCTATAGTCCATGACCATCTACAATTCTTAGAGGCTTACTGATGCGGCGGCTGTTAGAGAAAACGTGACCGAACTAGGATCATTGATCCGAAGAACAAATACCCGATCAAAGCTCGATCAAAGCTCCTTCCTTCACCCGTTGATTCGCTCACGAATACTGGATTTCGGGCATTCATGACAAAAATACAAAACAAAAAAAGTTCACCGACCCCTTTAAACGGTAGTTAAACAGCGTCTTAGACGCAGTTTTCGGGGCGTCTGTCTGAGCACGCCTTTCGGGTTGCCTTAACGAGCGCCTCTCGGAATGCCAACATAATGCATTGCCATTTTCTCCTTCTACAGAACGCTGAATTCGATGAACAATCGACCACCATATTCAACCAAGCTCATTTCTTTTGAAGACCCAATAGTAAATACAAGAAAACCCAGAAACCGAAGAAGTCTACGAAGCAAAAAATTGAAGAGAGAGAGAGGGAGAACCTGATAGGGATTCGAAGAGAGCTCGTGGGCAATCTCGGAGCGCAAAATCTGAAGGAAGTTGAGATCTTGAAGCGCTTTCTGAGCCTTCCCTAGTAACGGGCTCAGTCGATTCATTGGAACACCTCACTGATTTTTCTTCATTATTCACTAAATCGTAAATGTCTGAGACCTGGCTTTTATTAGTCAAGATGTTTTTGGTATAAGTACTTAATTTCATACTAAGTGTGTCAGTATTTTTGCAATCAACAAAACAAATGTTTTATTTAAATCCGTTAACCATAGAGTTAATTTACCGAAATTTGTAAGGTTAAGGATTTTGTTATTAGAAAAGTAAAAATGAAAATCATACTTTCATAACATGTAAGTATTTTTGCCGCAAATATTTGAAAGCTGATATTCGTTTAAAATGTTAGGGCTTTAGATGAATAATTGAAATTCACATAAACCCTCCATTTTCCCCCTCTCTCTGAAGCTCAAGCTCCATAGCCATGGCGAGCGACAGCGACATGAGCAACTGGACCGATCTCCTTCACTCTTCGACCAAGCTCCTCGAGCAAGCTGCTCCCTCTGCTCAGTTCCCGCCTCTCCAGGTTTCTCTCACTTCTCCCAGAATAAAGCGCCAACATTTTACCACCATGTCCTCGCTCGTAGCTTTTTTTGTTTGAATCAGTGGAGTTTGCGCTTGAATTCGAACTTTTTGTTTTGGGAAATGCGAATCCTGAAACGAAAAGCAAGTGGAACAAGTCGAAGTATTAGCTTAGAGAGTTCGATTAGTGAGATTTTACTTTGTTATTCGGTTTCAATGGTGTCAGAAAAACAAGTCCTGTTGTTTCCCATCAGCGTTCTCATGATTAGAATGAGATTCTTGCTGAGATAAGATCTCTCTTTGTTTCAGAGAAATTTAGATCAATTGGAAGCGTTATCGAAGAAGCTCAAGGCGAAAACGCTACGAGCCGAGGCTCCATCTCAATCGATTGCTGCTACGAGGTACTGCATGGGTTTTCGTCGTAATTATTAAACAATTCATGCTATGGAGACAGAGACTGAACGGAACGTACCTCACAGTTTTATTTGTGTTAGAATGATTAAATATGTTCTCGTATTGTGGCGATTGCAGGCTTCTTGCACGAGAGGGTATAAATGCAGAGCAACTTGCCCGCGATCTTAAGTCATTTGAATTGAAAGTAAATATCATTTTCACCCCTTTCTTGGAAATTTATTGCATTTGTCTCGAGAGCGAATTCATAGTGTAGTTTTTAAGTTGGGAATTTGGTTCATTGTCGTTTGTATTCTTGAAGACGACTTTTGAAGATGTTTTCCCTGCCGAGGCAACCACTGTGGAGGAGTATCTGCAGCAGGTAATATATTCTCTATGTAGGTTTGGACGTGTCTTTCTCTACGATTTATTTATGTCTTGTTATTTATTTATGTTTATGTTTAATTTCTTCAGGGTTTAGTTATGTATGTCTGGCCCGACCCACTAAGTGTAAATTTTGGCTTAGTTTCTCTCTAGGATTTAGGGTAGACAGACACCATAGAGAGAAAGGGTTTAACTGGTTCTAGACCTGTTACGAGATCCTTAACTCGGGATTATAACGTAAATATTAGGACCAAAGTGAGGTAATTACTTGATCATCGTCTATTATTCGAAAATAAAAAAGAAATTCATTTCTTGAATTACTATAATTATGTGAGTTGGAAGTGTCATTTCCACAAGGGTTTTCTTTTCTTTTTCTTACAGTTTCAATGTGTTACTATCATGGGTTTGTGCACTTCCACAGTTCTTAGTGGACTATATAGTTAGGATGAAATAACGAGTTTCTCCTTTGGTTGAATTTACTCACAATATTAATATCCATCTTAACTTGATAAATGAATAGAATAGAATAGAGCTTGAATGGTAACTGATTTTACTGATGAATCAGGTCCACGAAATGGCAATGGTTTCAGCTGTTCAAGAAGCTCAAAAGGATAACCTGAAAAGTTTCAATGATTATATGCTGAAAGTCTTGGAGGTTAGTACAATGCAGGACAATGTGTTGATCGCATTAAAGATTTTCAGTAAAGCTTATCCAGAACATTTTAATTGATAATTTCGTCCCAAAATGCTGACAATTGTTCACACTTAAAGGGTATTATATAATATCAGTAATGGATCCTTATTATCCTTATTATATTTATTGTTCGATAGGAGGATTGGCAAAAGGAGAAACGTGACAGCCTTCAGAGCTTAAGTAGAATTTCCACATTACCAAGGACTAACATGCTAGTTAGCAGCAATGGAGGTTCCCGCTCTGGCCAGATAGCGTCTGTGATTTCTAGCCCTCAAGTGTCATCTGGTGCGTCAAACATGGAGCTTGTGTCCGTAGCTAACAAGCCCGTTATTGAGAAAAAGGCTACCATTTATGCTGGAGTAGTAAAGAATCTTAACAATGCTCGGGAACACGGTTTACCATTCAAAGTAAGTGTCCTACATGTTTAATCCTTTTCAACATAAAGAGAACGACACCTGAACTATTGTTAATTTGTTAGAATAACATGCTTTTACGGCAGATCTTCTTACCAGTCCAATTGATCTCATGATTGGCAAATCCATCAATACCTTTTCTTCTGTTTCCAAACCATGTATACTTTCCCTGTCAAAATTATGTAACACGCTTTTGATCCCGTGTAAGTTTAATTGTGAATATTTGATAAAGCTAACAACTATCTTTTACTGCCTCTAGCCCGCTACAGCTCTTAAGAGTGCTTATGAAAGTTTAGGCCTGGATGCATCTGGTGGAAAATCAGTCAACATACAAAAGATATGGCACCTTGTTCAGGTATAACCGTGAATAGGCTTGGCAACTTTGTATTCATCAGATTGTATGCTGAATTCCCGTTCTAGTGACTGCATATATTTCTTTGGCTTGATATTGTCTGAGCCTATTTTTTTGTAATTTGCAAAATGGTATAGGCTATGACCAGTGAAGACTCAACTACTCAACGGAGCTTGTCAAGAAAGATGTCTATGATCATTGGTGCAAGGCGTCACCTTGAACGAGGACATGAAAAATATATAATGGATACTATTCAAAGTCACCCGGCCCAGGTATACATCAAGTCATACGTGTTCCGCGGAATTTAAATCTTCTGTAGAAAATATTTGCATCGATCTTGTGATGTTTGAATGAACATCTACTTATAATTTGGCTGCTCCATGTTTTACCATTAATGTATATAAAAGGTTTTTAAAGCGCATTGTGGCAATGAACTTTTTGCTCTTGTTGTAGGCGGCACTCGGTGGGGTTGTTGGAAACATGCACAGAATCCGTGCCTTTCTCCGGGTTTGTTAATATATTTCTTTCAGTTTGTGAAGATTTTTATCTCATATCTTGTGTTATCAATTCATTTATTTTTACCAAAATAAGTAATTAATTATCGTCTGTTATCGGTAGATTCGTTTGAGGGATTATGGAGTCCTAGATTTCGATGCAGGCGATATTCGTAGGCAGCCACCTGTGGATACCACATGGCAGCAGGTTAATGTTCTATTTCTAGTTGAAGCTTCTGTACTTAGCCGTTATCTATCTTTGCCCTAAAACTGTTTGTATCATATACCAGATATATTTCTGTTTGAGAACCGGGTACTATGACGAAGCAAGAACAGTTGCTCTCTCTTCCCGCTCTTCACACCAGTTCGCTCCTCTGGTACTCAGTTTTAAATTTCCTTTTTCTATTCATTTTCGTTAATCTCTCTGTATACAGAGGGTCTGATACTTTACTTCCTTTCTCGTGCCTTCTCTCGAACCAGCTAACAGAATGGATCAATTCCGGTGGCTCCGTGCCTGCAGAAATTGCAGCCTCTGCATCAGAAGAATGCGACAAGATGTTACGAATGGGTGATCGTTTAAGTCGATCTTCATACGACAAGAAAAAACTACTTCTATATGCCATCATATGTGGGTCCCGCAAGCAAATCGACCGACTCTTGAGAGACTTACCGACACTTTTCAATACGATAGAAGACTTCTTGTGGTTCAAATTGTCGGCGGTACGGGACTGCCCGACTGGGGCCCAATCTGTTGTTCTAAGTGACAGCTTGGTACCGTACACCCTCGACGATTTGCAACTCTACCTGAACAAATTCGACCCTTCGTATTACACAAAGAATGGAAAGGACCCTCTTGTGTACCCCTATGTATTGCTTTTGAGCCTGCAGTTAATACCGGCGGTTATGTACTTGTCTAAAGAAGGAGGAGATGAGGGGTATAATATCGACGCTGCACACATATCCATTGCACTGGCAGACCACGGGATTATTTCCTTAGGTGTCGGAGCGGGGCAGAAGACAGGAGTGATGGATGCTCAAGCCGAGGCATCGAGCATAATCAGGTGTGGTTTTGGGCTAATATGACTAACCATTAATCAGAAATAGAAAAACATCTTTTACTGGATTACTTATTACGAGATTATCATGTGCTAAACTGTTCCTGTTTGATTTTTTTTGTTATATTTTTCTTCTACATAACTGGAGATTTCCCGGTTTACTGCGCTATTTTTTTTATGACATAACATTTTATTAGAAGTGATTTTTTTTACTTTTTATTTACTTACTTTTTAAACCGGTACCAAAGCCTGTTTTTTCCAGTCACCGTCCTGAAGATATAGGTGTTTTGAAAACTGGGATCAGGACATGTTTTGAAATCCCGAAAATTCAACAGAAGTGTTCCAAAATTCTGGTTCCCGGAACTGGTTTTACTGTAACAAAAACATAATCTAAATTACTTATAATTTATAATTACAGACTAATCCTCAATTTTCTACTTCTACATTAGGCAATACGGGTCTTTGTATCTACGTGTCGGTGATCTCCGGATGGTTTTGGAATACTATGCTCAAGCTGCGGCAGTTGTCGGTGGTGGACAGGAGTCTTGGTCTGGGAGAGGCAGTGCCGATCAGCAAAGGCAGAGAAACTTATTGCTTAAGCAACTGCTCACGGAGATTTTACTGGCTGATGGTGGGATCTATCTATTGCTTGGCCCGAGAGGAGCTGGAGAAGAAGGCGAACTGATTCGGTTTTTGACTGATACAAATGGTAGAAAACAGTTCTTGCTTGAAGCGGCTAATCGGTGCCAGGATGCCGGGTTATACGACAAGGTAGATTTTCTTTCATTGCTGTATACAAAAATGTATAATATACTTGTAGAAAAATCAGGGTTTGTTATCAACTTGGTTTGAATTAAAATTTTCCGTTTGCATTTGCCCTTTTTCTCATCCATTCAACGGATTGACTCTTTTGCTATCTTTCTCATCTCCGTAGTTTATAACCAAACACATATTGATCTTTGTTGTTTTTTAATGCGTTTACTGGAATTACATTTCTTGCAGTCAATTGAACTTCAAAAAAGAATTGGCGCGTTTTCAATGGCGCTGGATACGATTAACAAGTGCCTCTCTGAAGCAATATGCTCTCTCTCACGTGGTAGAATCGATGGTGAAAGCCGAACTGCTGGTCTCATTCACTCTGGAAACGAGATCCTCGAGAGTTACAAGTATCATTCTGAAGTCAGGTAGGTCAAAAGTCATCGCTCTACATCTTTTATGATGAAAACTAGAAGGCTTGCGTAGTTTTTTGTATTCACTAATATGTCACAAATCATCTAAAGTTCTTTGTTTTGCGTAAACTTTGCTTTGAAAAATCACATAGTTTTTGATACTTTGAAGACCGAAATATAGAAATACTTCATCTTCCCACTGCTACCACCGACGTTTTTTTCTTCCTTTTCAAGGATAAATATAGTTAAGAGTGCACTTCCTAAAACGATGGAAGATGATTTCTTTCTGGGTTATTTGCCCGTGAACACTGAGAATGTGATTTTGAAACATAGATGATTTCTGTGATATGAAATAAAAAGATTTTTTTAGGATTGTTAAACTTTTACGAAGCTTTATTCTATATAACGATGTCTTGATGCAGTCCTCTTGAGAGACAACACGTTTCGGATCAGCAGATTGTTCTAAGGCAACTCGAGGCAGTACTTTCAGTCCACAAGTTTGTCAAAGTGGGCCACTACATCGACGCTTTAAGGGAGGTTTCGAAGCTTCAGTTTCTTCCGTTGGATCCGCGAGCTCCGAATACGGTCGCTGATGTGTTTCAGAATCTATCTCCTCATGTTCAAGCTTGTGTTCCAGATCTTCTTAGAGTCGCACTTACGTGTTTGGATAACGTTACAGATTCAGATGGATCACTCCGTGCTTTGAGGGCTAAGGTATGTTCGACGATAAATAGCTCTAGCTTTTGATGAATAATGGTCTGATAAATTTAATAATATATAAAAGTATAAAACTAATCCTCTAAAACCGAGATTAAATTAGGAATTAATCCTATTCAGTGACTATCAAAATATGCTTATCGGGGTGGCTGACAAATTTCATGGAAACCAGATATGCAAATTTATTAACCTGTTTTACTCCTATAATTGAATAAAACTCCTTAATTGTCATAATTTAATGAAGTTTTCAACTTTTAACATATAAAAACTAATTTTCTAAATTTACCAAGAATGGTCAGAAATTAATCCCTATTATAGTGAAGCTATCAAAATAATAATTGCACTACATATATAACATTAGCTATACAGTTTACCAATTTACCATTTTTTATTTATTTACTTATAATACTACAAAATTGAATTCTTAGAGTTGCTCAATGTTATTAATTTGTGGTGTTTGATGTTTTTGCAGATTGCAACTTTTATTGCAAATAATTCTAGCAGGAATTGGCCACGTGATTTATACGAAAAAGTTGCAAGGAGCTTGTAAACAGCTGTTACGACACGGGATTTTGATCACGAAGCCGTAGTGCAATTAGCCATTTTGTATGAACAATCTTTTCTTGTTCACCTTTGTAAATTCAATGGCTGTCGCAAGAAACTTGAGTTCTTGTCTTTAATTCTTTTGAAAAACAGCAAATCTTGAGACCGGTTCTTGATTCGGTTCATATAACAATATGTAAGAACTCCGATGACCGCTTATAAAAAAAAGGGCATTTCGGCCAAAAAGTCTTTTAACTAGTTATTTCTTTTCTTTATTATGCATTTGGGGGTGTTTTTTTGGTATTCCACCGGTGGTGATTATTTTGGTTTTTTTTTTTTTTTTAATTAATGTTGGTCAGTATCGAAAGTGTTTCAAATATGCATTTTTGTAGCGGTATTATTCTTAAAAGTTTTTATTTTACCCAAAAAGACTCGAAGTTAGCAAAAGTGTGACAATTTCAAATTTTTTCCCATAAAATAATAGGTATTTCTAAACCAAGTTTTTTATGTACATAAAACAGTGTCTCCGTATTTTTTGACCGATTGCACAATATTTCTCAGCATCTTAAGAAATTATTTTTTTTGAATGAGGTGACATTGTCGGCTAAGATTACAATGTAATATGACATATTACTAGGTATATTCAGTGTAAAGTAATATGACATCACTAGGTATACTCAGTGTAAGAAAAAATTGTACTATTGTTCAAGTTTGCATATATAAAAAGGGCATGCATTTGTGTCCCATGGGATTTGAACTCGCGACCTCCAAGAAAGTTTAGTAGAGTTACCATTAAGCCAAACAAGCTTGGTTCGACATTTTAGAGTTTAAAACCAATTAATTTTTTGTTTTTTTAATTGAAATCAATTATATGGAATGATTTAAAAAAAAAAAAAAACTTACTTATCATATAATTTTTCATTTTATGTTCGCAATTTTCTAGTTTATGTCAGTCTAATTTCAAATTAAGTTTTCTTGTTTACCAATAACAAACCCTTACGACGACATACATCTACTATAAACGACATTCGGTTATTGTTAAGGAAGCTGAAAACCGACAATTTTTTCGACGACGTTTTGGGAAAGAAAAATTGCCAATAAATTACAAGGACATAAAATGTAACAAAAAAACGACAATTAACTCGTAAAACGACATATTCCTCGCTGAAACGACAAAAAGAAACATACTGAAAGGAAGGAATCAAATTCAAAAGCGACAGAATTGCCCTGAACTTATTGGAAGGTGCATATTTGCCCCCCTAAGCTCATAGTTGTTGTGCGTGCGTGTGTGTTTTATGCTTCTTGTTTTCGTTGTACTAAGATTCACCATGTTGCCATTGATTCATAAACGTGTGAAAGCTTGGTAAACTGGTGTGAGTGTTGATTTAGCACTCAATGTGTTTGAGAAAATGTCTAAACGATGCTTCATACAGTGAAGAAGCCGGATGAATTCTTCGCCATTAGTACGTTCTCGGGTCGTTACTAACCGAACCGTATATTTTATAACAGATTACGGCAAAAAGAAAAGAACAAAGCTTTGTGGGGGCTGTCTGCACCTTATGAAAATTTCGAGCGGGGAACGAAGCCAAACGCTCGTTTTCATTTGAGAGTTCTGTGGACGTGTTTTGCACACTTTGGTTGATGGAGAAGCAAAAGACGGAAAGTGACGCGGAAGGAGATAGTGATGATGAGATCGTTTACGGTGATGATTCGGACAAAGACGAGGGTCAAGAGTATTGTTACGGCTCGGTTCCGGTGTCTCATTTGCAGCCGAGGTAGACTGTACTTGTTATAGCGAAATTTCTCTCTATACTTTCTATTTTCAAGCTTCGCAAAACATACCCGCCATTAAATATATAACAACCACGAGTATGATTTGACAATACTACCCTCTAATTTTTTTTAAAAAATTTAAATTTGTTCCAGAAGAATAAAATACCCTCTTTCTATTTCTAAAAAACCAAATACTACCCTCGTCGCTGCTTGCTCGTCCACTCGTTGACGTTTAGCTTGTCGGCTTCGGAAACCTTTTGAGAGTTGGTTCATAAGAGTATGTGTTTGTAACAAAGGGAACTAGAAGGTATATAACAAAGCAAAATTACAAACTATGATAAATGGTAAATGGTTTTTGAAAATTAGAATTATTTTAGTTATATAAAACTAAAATGCTATATAAAAAAACTTACAAGTTATATTTTAGTTGTTCTTGAAAATGGTGGGTAATTCCGAGAATTGAAAGTTAATGGTATACAAAAGCAAAACTAGCTTGTGATATTAAGAGAAAGACGACTAGTTTGGTGCGTTCCCTATTTTATAATTAAGTTTGGATGTAATTTTATTGCAGAAAAGTTTTGTCAAAAGCTCATTGGATGAGCAAGGTGGGATTAGCGGAGGTCGAAGTTCTTAAAGGCTCGATTTGGAGGTCGACCGGGATTGTTCGCCGCAGTAAAATTTATTGCTCCATCGAAGAAGTTCTGTGAGTGAAAATATTTAACTTTGCTTGTAAGTTGCAATCTTTTATTTATCCCAGGAACACTTTATTGATAAACATAATCCCGATTTCTAATTCAAGAGTTAGAACGGGAAGAATTTCCCGAACATGTTCGATAGGAATTTTCTGCTAATCGCACATGATAGCTTAATCTAGATTAGGTGCTTAAAGTTTAGGTGGCAAACTACATCGACATGCAAAGTTCTGAGGCCATTGATGTCAATTACAATAAGTTTGTATTATGGTGTACATTCTTTATATTGTTTTGCATATTTATAAGCTATGCTTTCATTTTAGGTATTTGGTGGAACTAGGGGGATTAGTTCTGATGGATGATACCGGTGCGATTACTTCCATTGAAGACGTATATACGAAGTTAGCCGACGAAAAGAACGGATGTTGTTGGGATTACTTTCAGGCCTATAAGCAGCTGAAATCGCTCGGTTATATCGTTCAACGACACGGAATTCCGTGGTCTCTGAAGAGTGTCAGTGGGATTAGTGAATCTTTCAGAGACTCGAAAAGTGAAGAGGAGCTCTATATTACCGGAATGTTGAGTAAGATACAGATCGGCGAAGCAAGGCCGTTTTTCGATGTCTATCTCCCAAACAGCAAGTTTAGAAAGTCCCGTCCTGGAGATCCGAGCTTCATTATCTGCTTTTGTAGGTATTGTTTCTTCAAACCATTTTAATAGTATTCATAATCGAAATACAAAACAAACAACATTGACAATGAGATATTAACCTAGAAAAAAACAGTAAAGAGAAATAAAATTTCATTACACATACTATTGAACATTTATTATATATAAACACTAATATCAGCACAGCCAACGGTCCAATTGAACGGTATCGCTGGTAAAAAGAAACAGCTAAAGATAATAAAAATTGGTAGTTTTCACTTTAGTGGATATTAAGAGAGTAGGGTGACAATTTGTGTTTCGTTTCGTGTTCGTGTCGTGTCTTATTAATTGTCTACTAATTCTCTATAGATCTAGAGTCACTTTATTTACTAATCGTGTTAATCATGCTTGACCCGTTTATTAACCGTGTTCGTATATGACCCATATAGCACATATTAAAGGCGTAAAATTAATATTTTATTTTAATTATCTAATCGTATGGTGTTCACCTTATATTTAATACTTACCATGTCAATCGAACACAGATCTATATACTGTCGGCTTAAACCAATTTACTTTGTGCCGTAAGCGTTTTGTGTCCCGTGTCCGGACCTGCAACCCTTAATTCAGCTGTTCTGAATCTGTGATAAATTTCATGAAAGCCCATTTCAATATATTAGATTTCCACTTAACAATATTTAGAGGCCTTGAAATTATTGTATTGACTTTTTTCTTTTCTTTTCTGGGTTCGTTAGTGGTTATCCACCATCAAAAGAAGCTGTTGAAGCTCTTGAAAGACAATGTGTAGGAGTTCCTTTGAAGTTCTGTCATATAGAACAGGGAAAAATTAGTTTCTTCTCCTTTGAAAAGGTGGATCTTCCTGTTCTTGCTTGATATACAAGGTACTTGCGCTAGAATTAATTATGCCATTAATTTTGTTATTTAAGTATGCCGTCTTAATTATCTTAACTTATCACATGAGCTCGGTCTATTAATTTGTAACATTTTGATCTATTTTATGACCTTTAGTGAATGATTCATGGTAGAACAATTCAAGAATAAAACTGAACCTTGCTCGAAGGAGGGGACATCAAGTTTGGTAAGCCTCGTTACGATTTGTTACACGAGGAACATGTGTACATTTACGGTTAAACTCTAAAACATCAATTATTTCTACACTTTTATTAAACATAGGCGTATGCGTGTCTCTAGCTTTACTGTTGGTAACTCCAGGGGCGGAGCCAGAATTTTACTAAGAGGGGGAGAAAAAAAATTAAGACGGGATTTTAAAAATAAAATATGATAAATAAAGTATTTCTTATAATTATTTTTCAATAATCGATAAAATATTTAGTGATATAATTATACAAATGTTATAACTTAATGTGTAATAAAAGAATCTTCATATTAAGAGATGAGTAATAATAGAGATCATAAATATTTTAAAAAATGAAGTTGATGCCTTGATGGAAATTGAACTTTGTCTTCTAGGAGAGAGTTAAAATTGTTCTCAAATAACTACTACATTAAAATATTAATTTTGTTTGGTTATTATACATTTAATATATAGCTTGATAAAAGTAAAATTGTATATATATATTTATCAAAAATCACTGATTTGAATTAAGTGGGAGCGACCGCACGCGCTTGGCCCTCACTAAATCTGCCCCGAGGTAACTCGACATATGGCTCCTATTTTGACTTTGTTGGAGACGGGCAATATCATCACTCGTCATTTACCACGTCATAAAATGATGTTATATCTCTTAATACTAAATTATAAATAATGACTAGTTTCAACTTTCATTTCACCTCATATCTCTAATATATATTTATATATAGAAAATATAGTATACATTATCTAATGCGAACAAATAGTCACTTATTTTCGATTGGTGTGATATCATACGATTTATAAGCAATTTGTTATTATAAGATTAAAGAGTAAAAAAAGAACTATATATGGGAAGCTTTAGTTTTCAAATTTGTCAACTCTTTTGATTTAATAGCAATGAAAAACGTATATATATATGTATATGTATATGTATATATTATATATATTTAAGGTAAGGAAAAAAATATAACGTATGAGAAATAATGATGCTATCACGATGGTCCAACTTAAACTGTAAACCAAATTAATCATCTATTTATTTTTTCGATAGGGACCACTATTTTGATACTCAATTTCTATATATATATAATACCGAATATCACATCAAATTCATGTTCCAAAGTCTTCTCAATCTCGCCTGCCCAATTTCTCTTACTATTTTGAAATAAAAAACATCATTATTGACTATTTTGCCCTTATTAAAATTTGATTTACCTTTTTTCAATTGATTTATTATAAAGATCATCCACAAAAAAAAAAAAAAATAAGGATTCATTACTTATAGGATAAATCCAGGTAAAAGTACCTTGAAGTATACAAAATTCCACGACATATTCCTAATCATATTTTATCGTTGTAAAAATACCAAAAGTACCATTTTCGTCTCACCATAAGTACCAATGGGCTTCCATTATGATTCATTAAGTACAAACATATTTTATTCTTCACACAAATTAAAACCATTTTATTTCCCTCTTTTCGAACCTTTAAGCCCCTTTTGAGCCTACAAACCCGAGAACTCAAAGTCGAAATTTCTTGAAACCCAAAAGCCCTAATCGCGTTTCTGAGGATGAGATGGACACGGACGATGGTGGATGTTCGTTGGAGACGAGAGAGTGACATTTGACAGATGAACTATAACGGAAGCTATTTGGTACTTACGCTAGACGAAAAAACTACTTTTGGTACTTTTACCATAATAAAATAAGATTAAAACTATGACGTTAAATTTTGTATACTTCAAAGTACTTTTACCTGAATTTACCCTTAAATTAGTAGGGTAAAGAGCAGCATAAGTATTAAATATTTTGCTTTTGTAGTAACATGATTCCAATCCTTTTTCTTTTACAACCAAAGATTTCAATTCCCTATATTAATTCTCTCACTTTTTTAATTAATTAAGCGATTTTCTTTGGATTTGTAATAAACCTCACTCTCTCTCTCTCTCAAAGACTTAATGAGCAATTGAAAGAAAAAAAAAAAACAGTGGACACTGAAATTTAGCGGTGAAAAATACAGAGCATGTGAAATTTTAGCATTAAAGAAAAGATTATGTTTATGTCAAAAAATAAAAATATTTAAAACTTATACTATTTATAATCCATATTAATATAAAAATATCTAGAGACATATTTAAATTTTAAGGTACTATTTCTTTCTAAATTATGTCGGTTATATTATACTACCATCAAATTAACATATATATAATTATAATATTATATATAATTGTAACAATTAATAAATAAATAATTTGTTGTGGCAGGCAGGAAAACTTTTGTCAAAGTTAACACAAATCTTATATACAGTCAAGTGTAGCTATACATGTCTCTCTTTAGCTAGCTCATCAATGGCGTCAAACAGCAGCGACATCGCAGTGTTGTTCGTTCCTTTCGCAGCACACAGCCATTTCAACCAACTTTTTCAACTCGCTCAGATCATTTCCTCCTGTAATCATGACAAGAACAACGCAATATCCGTGCACTTCATCGGCTCAACTTTCCACAACGCACGAGTCAAGTCTCGCGCCATGCACGCACTAAACCCTAACTGCGCCGTCCGGTTCCACGACCTTCCGAACCCGCCTCCACTCGGCCTGCTGCAATCTCCCGACACACCCAACGATCTTTTAACAAGCCCTAATGTCCCTCCGAATCTTCACGCGTGCTTCGTCGCCTACGTTGAGTATCTTCGCCCACACGTCACCGCCCTTCTAGCCACACTGTCGGCTAATTCAAGAAGGGTCGTCGTTGTGCACGACGCGTTCGCAAGCTCGGCCGTTCAGGATTCAGCCTTGCTTTCGAACTCAGAATCGTATGTTTTCCACAGCTTCTCGAGCGTCTCGTGCCTTTCCTTTCTCCTCTCCGGCATGGGAGAGAAGATAGAGGGCGGCATTCCGTCGTCCAAAGGATGCTTTTCGCCCGAGATCGGCGATTTCCTTGCTCGTCAGTTTGAATTCGGGAAGACCAATCGAACTTCCGGGCTGCTTCACAACACGAGCAGGGCGGTGGAGAGAGACTTCATTGACTTGCTTTTGGAGAAAGAGAGAGAGAATGTCGGTGACCAGAGCTTGAAGCTATGGGCAATCGGGCCTTTGCAGCGAATGACAAGGGCCAAAGTCAACGCCAAACCTTCGAGCTCTTTGAAACATGGCAAAGGCAAGCTATGCTTGGAGTGGCTCGACAAACAAGACAAAAACTCAGTGTTGTATGTGTGTTTTGGGACATCAACAGTTATCGAAGAAGAACAGCTCACAGAGCTGGCTATAGGGTTGGAGGAGAGCGGGACGAAGTTCATCTGGGTTCTGATCGACGCTGAAGATTTCAACGACATTTCTCTTGGTTCTAGGGCTTCGAGCACGTCGAAACTTCCGCTAGGGTTTGAGGAGAGAGTGAGGGAAAGGGGGATAGTGGTGAGGGAGTGGGCGCCCCAGCTGGAGATTCTGGGGCACCCCTCAACGGGCGGGTTCTTGAGCCACTGCGGGTGGAACTCGTGCCTCGAAAGCTTGAGCCTCGGCGTGCCCCTGTTGACGTGGCCAATACACTCCGACCAGCCCATGAACGCTGCGCTTATTACGGACATCATAAAAGCCGGTATGCCTGTGAGGGAGTGGGCCAAGAGGAACGAGGTGGTGAGTTCGTCGGACATTGCCGATGTAGTCAAGAGGCTGATGAACTCCGAGGAAGGAGACAAGGTGAAGAAGAGAGCCGAGGAGTTGGGTGTCGAGCTGCGAAAATCCACCGAAAAAGGCGGAGTTTCTCGGTTGGAGTTGGATTCTTTCGTTGCTCATATAACCCGTTGAAGCTGCATGATATGTGTGTTGAAGTTTGGAAGATTGATAGTTAGGTTTTATTTGCTCATATATCACTTCTTCTAGGGCTTTATATTGCCTTACTAATAAAAGTAAGTTTGTGGTTCTCTGAATGAGAAATTTCTATATGCATACATTTCTTTATACTTGATTAATACTTGTGATGTTTCGTTATATTATTTAGAAAAAGCAATCTTCAAAGTTCTTTGGCGCAATATATAATTTGTGCTTTGTGTTGCCATTTATTTTGTAAGACGACTCTCATATTTTGACTTTGTTGGAGATCGAGGTTCTGCAAGTCCAGTAATTTTATAGTATTTAACACACCATTAAATAATAATGTAGATGAAGCTGGAATCGGGAATGGAGGTTTTTTTTAACAGCAAAATTATGTCTTGGTTCCGAAACAGTAACAAATAGTCCCTTTTTTTTAAATATATATATATATATATATATATATATATATATAACTGGGACGGGATAATATAAATGACAAAATTCAGGACAAAATTCGGGACAAAATGCCAAAATAAAAAACACCAAATTACGGCAAGGGAGAATAAGAAGAGGGGCGGAGGCAATTTATTTTTTCTTCTTCTAGTAGTGGAAGAATAAGAAGAGACTAACATGAAAGAAAGAAAAATATTCCTATAGTTATATTTGTCAATCAAGTTTGTTCCCACTACCAGAAAACAACCCTATAACTACGATATTTGTCGTTGCTATATGTTAAAACCTCGTCGCAACAAGCTATTGCCAAGACATGTCGTGGCTAATTTGTTGTCACGGTTAAGCCGTGGCAACATGTTGCGACGAGGTTTTGATCTGGATCCAAATATATTAAAAATATGAAGAAAAAAATATTAGAAGTTTTGATCCCTCTTTGAGGCCGTGTTTATATCTCTTGATATATAAAAAATCGAGACCGGGACAAAGATCTAAAAATTTTAAGCATTGATCTGGTCCTATCCCAGTTCTCAAACTAGAAATAAGGATGTTCCGGTGTCCTAGTTATCGATATTTTACTAAAACCGGTCCGGGCCACTGGAATCAATTTATGACAAGATTGGGAGCCGTGTACAATATTTTGAGCTCTAAAATAATGCTAAATCTCTAAAAAAATATTACATTCTCAATAATGATTAGTTTGAAACTTCAACTTTCATTTCACACGATGGATATATTATATTGTATATTTGTATATATAATAATATTATATAATGCGAGCAGATATGTCACATTTTTCAGATAGGTACGCATGCAATACCTATCAATTGATGATATCATGGATATATATATAAGATATTAGCAAGTTAATATTCTAAGATTAAGAAGAACTCATGTTTTGCATTAGAGCAAAATATAACTAAGGGAAGCTGCCTAATTTGTCAACTCTCTTTTATCTAGAATAGCAATAATTAATTATTTAAAAAAAGTATACGTATATTATATTTAAGATGAGAAGAAAATATAACATGATAAATAATGATGCTTAAGATCTGGTCTAACGAAAATTGTAAACCAAGTTAATCATTTTAAATTTTCATAGGGACCACCAATTTAGTGCTCAATCCTATGGTGAAAAGACAGTGTGTATACCTTTGTTTATATATGTGGAATAATAATGATAAAAACGATAAAACCGTCTAATTTATGGTCAACTGCACTGTACATAGTTTTTTTTAAGTGAAATATTATTTCTGTCAATTTTTTTATAATAAAAAATCCAATATAAAAATCAATTAAAACTAACATAAAATTGTTTGGAGGTTATAATGTTTTTTATAAGAATTTGAACAAACTACTATTTTAATTAACTTAAATACTTTTTCATCATAAAAAACTTGAATACCATCAGCATAATTAATTATATCTTAAATATTTTTATGGGTATTATTGCCGTATTAATATAATACCACACCTCATATCAAATACATTTCCCAAAGCCATCTCAATCTCAGTCAAATTTCCCTAACTACTGTATATTAAAATGGATTACATTATAAAATATGCACCCACAAAGTAATCGACTAGTTTATGGATAAAATTGCAATATTTTGAGGATATTTGCGTAAATTAGCCTAAATAAATAAATTAATTTTGGAGGTCTCAAGAATAATGGTGATTAATGGAACCATAAATAGTATAAACTAGCTATACATTTCTCTCTTTCTTAAGCTCATCAATGGCGTCAAGCAACAGCGACATCGCAGTGTTGTTCGTTCCTTTCGTATCGCACAGCCATTTCAATCAGCTCTTTCAACTCTCTCACATCATTTCTTCTTACAACGATGACAACCACCGCTCAATCTCCGTGCACTTCCTGGCCTCGTCTTTCCACAACGAGAGAGTCAAGTCTCGCGCCATGCATGCACCATACCCTAACTGCAGTGCCGTCCGGTTCCACGACCTTCCGAACCCGACAAGCCCGACCGTCACTTCGAATCTTGGCGCCTACGTCGAGAACCTCCGCCCACATGTCGCCGGCCTCGTCGCCTCGCTGTCGGCTGATTCGAGACGGGTGGTCGTCGTCCACGACACGCTCACGAGCTCGGCCGTACAGGACTCGCTCTCGCATTTGAACTCGGAAACGTACGCTTTCCACTGCATCTCCACTGCGTCTTGCCTTTCCTATATCCTGTCCGGTACGGGAGAGAAAATGGAGAGCGGCGCCATTCTGTCCGCCGAAGGGTGCTATTCGGCCGAGTTCGACACTTTTCTCCGTCGTCAGTATGAGTTCTTGAAGACTAACGGAACTTCTGGGCAGCTTCACAACACTAGCAGAGTGGTGGAGAGGGATTTCGTTGACTTGCTTCTGGAGAAAGAGAGAGAGATCGTTGACCAGAGCTTCAAGCTTTGGGCGATTGGGCCTTTGCAGAGGATGGCAATGGTCAAAGTCAACGAGAAACCCTCAAGCTCTTTCAAACAAGGAAAGCAATGCTTAGAGTGGCTTGACAAACAAGACATGAGCTCAGTGTTGTATGTTTGTTTTGGAACATCAACACTTATAGAAGAAGAGCAGCTCAGAGAGCTGGCCATAGGGTTGGAGCGAAGCGGGACGAAGTTCATCTGGGTTCTGATCGACGCTGAAGATTTCGACGACGATTCTCTCGGAGGTAGGGTTTCGAGCACGTCGCAACTTCCGTCAGGGTTCGAGGAGAGAGTAAAGGAAAGCGGGACGGGGATGGTGTTGAGGGAGTGGGCGCCCCAGCTGGAGATTCTGGGGCACTCCTCGACCGGCGGGTTCTTGAGCCACTGCGGGTGGAACTCGTGCCTGGAAAGCTTGAGCCTCGGCGTGCCCCTATTGACGTGGCCGGTGAACTGGGACCAGCCCATCAACGCTGCACTTGTGACGGATATTGTCAAGGCCGGTTTGCCGGCGCGAGAGTGGGCGAAGAGAAACGAGGTGGTGAGTTCGTCGGAGATCGCCGCGGTAGTTAGGAGGCTGATGAACTCCGAGGAAGGCGACGAGGTGAAGAAGAGAGCCGACGAGTTGGGCGTCGAGCTGCGGAAATGCACCGAAGAAGGCGGAGTTTCCCGGTTAGTGTTGGATTCTTTCGTTGCTCATATCACTCGCTGAAGCTCCATGCATTATGTGTGTTGAAGTTTAGAAAAGATTGAAATTAAGGTTTTCTTTGCTAATATATTAGGTTAATATATTTTTCTTGTCACTTTTAATTTAATATAGTGCTTTATACTTTGCACCAAAAGTTCTATTTTGTTTTTTGTCTTCTAGAGAAAATAAGAGAGAAACGTGCATGGGTGGTTTTAATGAACTTGCTTTTCTTATAAATCCAAACATGTTCTCTTGAAATTGAAATTGTTTTAGTATATTTATACTTCGGATATTGATAAGTTTATATTTACGCTAAGCAATATTTTAGCGTCTAAGAACCGAAAACGGACGGAATCTATGATTTTACCTTTACACCGAGTGCCGCCGTTTATATCAATGGATGTCTTTGTAAATATTTTTCGAAAGCAATATTCGATTGTGCCTAGTCAATTCTAGAAGTATACATAGAAAATCAATTGAAATACAAATGGTATATTTAAAAAAAATACTAATATAAATTTAGCCTGATAAAAGTAACCTTTTAAGTTTTATACACGGTTCCGAGATCCAAAACCTAATTTATAACTTTATCTTATTTTATCTTCCCTTTGTTATTTATCTTTAGTATAGTCCAATTTAGATATTAGTATATTGAATGGCTACACAATTAGGACCTAATTATAAATTCTACTTTATATATATACATTTATATATGTATATATAAATACAAAGTCATTAAATGAATATCATTACAAAAATACAAAGTCATTATACGAATATTATTACAAAGGCATGGTTATTAAGTGGAAAACATTATAATATAATATATTCACACCGACACATCAAAGTAGATCTCTTGGTCATCAAGATAAGATTTTGGCACAACAAGAGAGAAAGGTGCATGCACTGCTCTCCAAAAATTCCACACTGACACTGACACTGACACGTTACCAACCAAGAGAAATAAATGAGTAATTAATCTCAAGGATTAAAATACAACCATACAAATTTGATTTCCCCAAATTTTATACCATGATGAAACAATCCTATTTGATTTCTATATATACATTATACACACGTATCCATGTTTTGAAAATAATAATTTCACTGAATTTATATTGATATTCAATATCTGTAAAACGACATATGTCACATTTATATAATATTTTATTTTAGTTTTAATGTAATTTTATGATTTATTTAATTACACGGTTCCTACTTTTACTAACGTTTTTTAAATAATAAATGAAATTGCACGGAGCTACTATTAGTACCAAATTTTCATATTTTTTTCACTATAAAAAGAACTTAAATATTCGTCGGCACTATTAATTAAATATCCATTTTGATCAAACATTTTCAAAAGAATAGCCATGTATAGTGTTGATGTGGTTTCCCACCTCAATCAGTCAAGTGTGATTTGTGAGTGTATGATATTTTTGAATAGAACAATTTGGTGGAATTCGATCTCTCACGTTGCAAGCTCACGATTCACTCACGATATATATATATGAATATAAGCGATATAAATGAGACGAGGAATTTTTTATAGAGGTTCGTCCCAAGGCGGTAGTTGACTACTTCCTCTGTTAGTTTATTGCGACAATGAACATGGACGAATAGCTACAGGCAGCTAGATCACGTCTAAGAATGGAAAAGAATAGAGAAGGAGAGAAAGAATACGACAAGATCTCAAATGGACAAGAATGCCGGGTAGAATCTCTTCAGTGTATTCTCTCGAGGTTGCAAGTATGCGTGTGTGTTGATCTGAGCTTGACCTTGATATTTATAGGCTTCAATTATCCCCGTTGGTCTTCCAGGAATCAAGGGGTCTTCTCTCCGTGCTGATCGGGTTGAATGGACGACCTTGCTACACGTGTCCCATGACTTCGTTCTCGTCGTCGTGTTTGAATTACGCCCGTTGGAGGCTTGACTCCGTGCTCCTGGTCTTCCGTCTGAATTCAAAATGGGATGCCGGGTAGAGAATATGACGACTCTACCCTCGTCTTTCTGGATTGCTGTCGAATGGATATTGGGCCTTTGAACTCATTGGGCCGAGTAGCCTGTATCCGTTGGTTTTGAGCTGATTTGAGAATCTCATTGGGCTTCTCAATTGGGCTTTTACGAATACCAATTTGTTTCTTTAAAGCTTTTTATCATGGTTTGTAAATTTAATTAATTCACAACATTAACACTTTATGTCATATTAAAAAATGACGAATTTGTACACCAACATATAGTATTTAAAACTATCAATTAAATTGGATTGTGGACAAATATAATATTCCTTCATCATTTACGTTACAAATTTTTAATTAGTAATTGTAAAAGAATTTATTGATTAGTCTTCCTATTAGTTAGGATTAATGGAATAAACTGATTACTAATTAATGTGTCAGACTACCTATTAAATAGGATTAATTGAATAAAGTGGTTTAAAATAACCAATTAATACGTAAAAAAATCTTTAATAGCTGAAAAATCAAATCAATAGCAAAGATCTCTACAAAAATCCCTCATCCGATCTGTATCTCGATCTTATTAATTTCATAGTAAAGAAAACACCAATTAAATAACTAAGGAATCTATTAGATTATTCGTAACTACATATATAATTACGAAACAATAATTTTAATTAAGTACTTAGATTGACGTTGAAGCTGTATGTGTAATAATTGTAATGACAAATGTGTAATTATAATTAGGAAAATTACGTATTAGAATCCAGTTAAATTACAACTAATTAAAGTGCAATTTTAATTACAAAATAATAATAGTAGTTACGTAAAAAAAATTAAAATTACGTAAATATAATGTTAGTAATTACGTAATTTTAATTACAATAATGTCATTATAGTTACGAAAATGTAATTAAAAGTTACAATAACGTAACTAAAAACTTTTAAATACAAATTGATGGTAGAATTCACAAATCACAAGGGTTAATTTGATCCAAAAAGAGAATCGTTAATGGGCAGAAATAAATTTTTGAACATTTCATGAAATTTATTTTAATGATAATTTAAAACTTTTATCAGTATTTGTCCAACTACCATATAAAATACATGGCATCTGAATAATCAAACATATTTTCCAAATTACCGAAATATGTCTTCCAGTCCAGAAAGCCAAAACCCTCGTCAAGAAAACCTCATGAAACCACCGCATGATGCAGTGGTTGTCATCATCCCCTTCCCAGCTCAAGGCCACCTCAACCAGCTCCTACAACTCGCCGCGGTCCTCGCATCCCGAGCCGCCATTCCCGTCCACTTCGTCGGCGCTGCCACCCACAACCGCCAAGCCAAGCTCCGGGCCCACCACCCTAACCCCGATACCCTCCATTTCCATGACATCCTTAACCTCCCAGCCTTCAGCCCCGATGCCTCGGCATCCTCTCCGCAAAACTTCCCGGCTCACACCATCCCGTCCTTCCACGCCACGTGCCAACTCCGAAGCCATGTGGCGGCGCTGCTCCACCAACTCTCGTCCGAGACGAAACGTCTCGTCGTCATCCACGACATCCTCATGGCTCACGTGGCACAAGACTCTGCCGGTGTGCCAAACGCCGAGTCGTTCAGCTTTCAGGTCGCATCAGCCTTCTCCATCTTCATGTTCTGCCGGGATGTGATGGGAAACAACGTCGTTTTTCCAGACACCTTTGTCCCCGAAAATGTCCCGTCTCTTGAAGGTTGTTTCCCCGATGAAGTGTTTGAGTTTCTCGCTTCACAATCTGAATTCGATAAGCTGAGCTCCGGCTATATTTTCAACACGAGCCACGCGATCGAAAAGCCCTACATGGACGCATTGGATAGGGTTTTCGGAGCCAGTAATAAGAAGAACTGGGTGATCGGACCGTTAACGAAACCGGTTCAGTCAACTTCGAGCAACGATCGGAGACACGCGTGCCTGGACTGGCTCGATAAACAGACTCCGAACTCCGTTGTTTACGTGTGTTTCGGGACAACGACAACATTCTCCAACGAGCAGATCAGAGAGCTTGCATTAGGTTTGGAGAAAAGCGGATGGAAATTCATCTGGGTTTTGAGAGAAGCGGACAAAGCAGACGTGTTCGACACTCAAGGCGTGAGGGAGATTGAGCTTCCATTAGGGTTTGAGGAGAGGGTGAGAGGGGTAGACTTTGTGGTGAGGGAGTGGGCGCCCCAAACGGAGATTTTGGGGCACCCCGCGACGGGCGGGTTCGTGAGCCACTGCGGGTGGAACTCATGTCTGGAGAGCATAGCCTCGGGGGTGCCCATCGGGGCGTGGCCGATGCATTGCGATCAGCCTACGAACGCAGTTTTGGTGACGGAGGTACTCGGGGTCGGGACGGTCGTGAGGGAGTGGAGCCGCCGGGACGAGGTGTTGACCTCGGATGACGTGGAAGAGGCGATCGGGCGGCTGATGGATGGGATGGAGATGAGAAGGAGGGCGGCAGAGCTCGGCCGTGCCACCCGTGATTCGGTGGCAGAGAGCGGGGCTTCTTGGAAGGAGATGGATGCTTTCATTGCTCATATCAATAGATAAGTTTGGCAAGCTTTTGTGACACATTAATGGTTTTTTTTTTTTCTTACCAAAATTTGATATGCCTACTTTCTCTGTTTAATAATTTAGCCTTGAAAATATCTGATGTTTAAATAAAAAGAATATATTTGAGTTATTTTGAATTGATTTTGAACAAGTATTGGTAGGTTTATATCCGCATAAATATTGCTATAAAGATATGATCTTGATTAATGATCAGAAATTAATTTAGGGCTTTATGGGTTACACTAGTTTAATCGCAACTACATTTGCGATCTAAATTCCAATATTTATCACATAGAATTAAAATTTCCAAGATTCATATATGTATTTTTATTTCGCATGTAGATTGACGATTCGAATATAAAGATAGATTACTTAGTTGTATTATAATAATCTCTAGGCTGCAACCGCTCGGTTAACTTGTTTATCTTTCACTGTTTGGTATCCTTAACCTAATTCCTGTTAGTCATGTTTTAATAACCTTAACCTGTTTTTAAAACCGGTTAACTTGTCCGGTTAACCTAATTTCCGGTTATCAAAATTTGATTAACCTGTTTAATAACCTTAACCTGTTTTTTATTTATAAGTAGCATTCGACACATTAGATCGCAGCAATAACACACATCGGTCCAAAATAAATCGCAAATAAAACAACCCAATCTAAAAAGAAACATACTTATCCAAAACATAAATCCAAAAAGTACAATAATTATAATTCATCCAAGAAGTCGAGGAGAAGTTTGATTGAAGAGAGAAGTAACCCTATTTAATTTAATTATAAAATATTTACATAAAAAGTTAATATTGAAACCGGTTACAAAGCAATACGGTTACAATTATTTTAAACTGAATAATTTTCGGTTACGGATTTAAAATTCAGTTATCGGTTATTTTGTACACCCCTAATGATCTCTATGATCAATTTTCGATTATGAAAACGTAATTGGCAAGAGACGAAATTGAAATTTGACATTAAAAAAACATAGTTTCCACTTTCCAGTGTAAGAAGTACGTCCGCTGCCGTTTGCAAATCTAAATCCACTAGAATATTAACAAAGTTTGTCGGCTACAGTCTTCAAACGGACACATTTTTTTCCTTCTCCTTTGTGCCACAGAAGTACATCTAATTAATAAAGACACAGCTACACAGATTAAATTACAACATAAATCGATCAATTTTCACGTCAGATCTCAATAGCGATTCAGTGTCAACTACGAAACTATGAGAAAAAACTTATGTTAAACGACAACAATAGATTGAATCGAATCGCAAAGATAGAAAATAATTCAACAAACGTATATAGTGTCCTTTCCTGGACCACGCTATATATCATATGAAAATTGCATGAAATGCTCATTTTATGTCAAACTTCTTAAAAAATGCTCATTTGTGAGCGTAAAAAATGCACACAATTGGTAGTTTTTAAAAAAGTTTGACACAAAATGGGCATTTCGTTTACTAACCCCAAAGATAATATAAGTATTTTGGCCCCGGTTTCCCTAAAAGTTATACGTTTATGATATTCAAAGCGTCAATTTTAGATGTAAGAATTTGAGTTTATAAACTGTGCTTGAAAAAAACATTTTAATTATTAGCATATAAATAAGCCCACAACTCAAGGCAAAAGATAAGGCATATATAATATAGGGTTGATGAACGGATAACTTTTACGGGGTAAAAATACTTATATGTCTTTGTTGTTTCTCCGCCTCACCGACTGGGATTGAACCGAGAGATGCTCGTAGCTTCCCGGAGCTCTCTCTCCGTCTCACGAAAATAATAGCAGCGCTTGACTCTCATCTACAACACCTGAAATTTTCTCGAGATATTTCAATTATTTCAATTCGACGGAGAAATACTTTTGAGATTATTTTTTGAATAGAGAACTCACCAAATGCCCAAAAATCACTTAAATTTTAAGAGAAATGTCCGTACTTTTATAAAACTAATTTATACCCACTAATAATTTTATATGGACTATATTATACCCTTAGTTATAAATATTAATTTTTGTTTAATTATTAAAATTATTATATTTTAATTTCAAAATTATTTTTCCTATAATTGTTTTTGACAACTTTCACCTTTTAATTACAATATTATGTTATTTTTTTTAAAATAAAATAATTTAAAATGATATGCATTAATTGGTATGGATTTTTTTTACTATTCATTATTTTTCTCCCCGATTGTTTTACTTTTTTTTTATCTCTCTAGTCTTTACGATTTACAAATTCGTAACTTAAATTACAATTATAAGTATAGCGATTTACTATATAAATTCGTAATTTAAATTACAATTACAATTACATGAATACATTCATAACTTAACATCGAATACAAGTTTAAAACATGATTATACATTAGTTAATATAACTCTAGTCTATACGATTTACAAATCCGTAACTTAAATTACAATTCCACTTATAGTGATTTACTATTATAAATTTGCAGCTCAAATTACAAATTCGTAACTTAAATTACAATCACATGTATAGTGATTTAATATTATAAATTCGTAACTTAAATTACAAATACAATTACATGTATAAACTCGTAACTTACCATTATAAATTTGTAACTTAAATTACAAATACAGGTATAGTGATTTACAATTATAGATTCGTAATTTAAATTACAATTAAAAAAATGGCGAATAAAAACTACCAATTCGTTCGAATAAGGATTAATAGAGAGAAAATATTTGAAAGTAATTAAGGAATGATTACAGTTATTGTATTTAGCTACATTTAAGGAAAGACTTTTATTTTTATTTAATTAATTCAAATAATTAACTTCTCCACACATAAAAAAAAGAAGGAATATATTGGTCCATATTTCAATTAATTGGTGATTTTGATTACTAAAAATAAATTTGAGCATTTTTTTAAAACCCTGAGTCACAAAATATCATTTGTCTCATTTGTCTTTTTTTATTTTTTATTTTTTTATTCTATAGTACCCTGGTGCAATTAACTCAGTTCGCTAGTTGTTAAAAAGAGCCACATAATTAGTACACTAAAGCTATGTATATATGGGGTCAATTTAGATTGAGATGGGAACAAATAACAATGTGGAGAGCTTCTAGAAATGAATGCCCTCGTATTCTTCATGTTATTATTAGTTCTTTTTGGGTTTTGTTAAGGTCAGATTTTGTCAAATCTTTCCCTAACACTACCCTTTGTCGTTTATGAAGTAAACGACGTAAAAACAAGGGAACGACTGCCTAAGTAGTTCAGGCCCATCAAGGAGCAGAAGAAATAAGGCCCAACAAGCGAAGCCCATGGAAAGTCATCATCCGACCAAGCCAGCCCAACACCTCATCGCGAGAAAGGAAGCTCATCGGAGAAAGCTCTTCGAGAAAGCCTATTCGTATTAAAAGATATTCATTCGAGATCGCGAGAAAGAAGGGAAGATTGGGTTATTCGGTTAAAGATTTCGTGGGATATCCAACGCAAAATAAGGAAGTCAACCACGATCATAGCGAAACAGAAGGAAACCCTAGCAGGATTTGAGGAATATTCTAGAAGACTTTCAAGCCTATATATACGAATGTAAACTTAGCATAATTGATATTATTCAGTATCCAATGTTCAGTATCCAATATTATCGTGAGTTTTGAGAGAATAAATCCTTGAGTCTTCGAGTCTGATTATTCATATTATTCTCGATTGCCCAAGGGTTAGAGAGTGTAATCTTCGATTGTCCAAGCTATCAAACGGAAGAAACCGGGTCCTCTCGAAATTATAATAAATCAGAGATATTCGTACTATTTATAATTATCTATTATTTTCGATTATCTTTGTGACTGCACGGTGAGTAAAATCGCCCTCTACAGTTTGGCGCCCACCGAGGGGGCTTTGTTTCTTTCTATCGCACAGCCAGGAAATCGAAGGGAGGAAGGAGGATGTCAACCGAGGAAGCCAACTCCGCCCAGGAGCAAACCATGCAGCGAATGCAACAGCAACTGGCCGAGGCCATCGCAAAGATGACGGAGGTCACAAGCAAAGCCGAGGAGTCCGCCCGAAAAATAGAGGAGCAGGCCGCGGAGAACAGACGCCTCGCAAGCCTCCTAGAGCGTGCGGAGAGACCGCGCCCGACGAACCAGATAGCAGAATCGGCCGCACGAGCTGCTGGGGGAAGCGCCAGCAGAGACACGGTGACGACGGACACACCGGTGGGCATGTCAACCCCCTCGCTCATCAGGAACCTCTTCGACACGGACGCAGCCCAGCCAACCACGGCGAATCGAGCGGAAGACACGCCGGGGAACACACAGGGCAATGCAACGACGGACGTGGCGGCGAGAGTGGCCGAAGAAGTGGCCAAGGCGATGGCCTTAATGTCAGCAAAGATGGAAGCCAAGCTCGGACAGGTCGCTTCACAGGTGCATCAAGCGACGAGCTCGGCGCCGGAAATCGACAGGATGGTGCGAGAAGCCAGAATCACCCCGTTCACGACGAGGATTCGGGGGATAGAGCTGGAGGAATTACCAAAGATCAGACTCACGCCGTACAAAGGGGATACGGACCCCCATACACACGTGAAGTCATTCCGAATCGCGACGGACCACATCGGGGGCGAAGAGGTCCGGAAGGAAGCCGTCCTGTGCAGACTTTTCATCGCAAGTTTGCAAGGCCGCGCCAGCGACTGGTTCGCGAGACTGACGCCGGGTTCTATCAACACCTCCGACGAGTTGGTCGCACTCTTCCTGAAGCACTTCTCCATCTACGTACAGACGGAGCTAACGGTGTCCAACCTCTTCGATGTCAAGCAAGGGAAGAACGAACCTCTTCGGCAGTATATAGAGAAATTCAAGAACGTCATGTTCCGAATCCCGAAGATCGAAGACGTCGTCTCGGTCCAAGCTCTAAAGCATGGTCTATACTACCAGTCCCCGTTCAACGACGAATTGTGCGTCTCGTTGCCAAAGTCGATAGAAGATGCGCTCCACAAAGCAACAATCTACATGGACATGGAAGAGAATAAGGCGATCAAGAAAAGGCTAGAAGAGGAAGCTGAGGGCCGAACGAGGCCAGACAGGAAGGAAACTAGAGACGGACGAGAGGGATCGTCGTCCAGAACAAGGAGAGAGGGAGAGCGACGAGATCGGAGAGGCAGAGACGGGGCCGACGAGCGAAGGATCAGGGAGAACCCTGGACACGGAGTCTATCAGTTGGACGGAAAGAAAGAGGCGCTCGGCAATCACGAGGGCCATCGGCAGGAGGCAGTCCCGCAAGGAAACTCACAACCAGGGTACTTCCCGAGCAACCAGGGAAGCTTTCCGGAAAATCGAGGAGGTTACTCGGGCAACCGAGGAGGCTATTCTGGAAGCCGATGAGGATTTTCGGGTGGCCGAGGAGGTCATTCCGGCGGTCGAGGCAGCTACGAAAGGAAGCCCTGGCCGAGGGACATGAGCAAGTACTGCTCTTTCCACGAATATCACGGTCATGCAACCGACGAGTGCGCCACTCTGAAGAAGATGATCCAAAGAAGGATCGAACAAGGGGAATTCCAAGACGTCTCCCAAAAAAACACTCAGCCGTGGAACAACGAAAACAGGTCATGGCCGAACAAGCGGGAGGCACCAGCTCAGCGCGCGGGAGGAAACCAGGAGGCCCCCAAAAGAAGCCTCGCGATCGAGGAAGCATCGGGGGAACGCCCGACCGATGGGAGGCCAGTCGCAAGACCAAGGATCGACTTGATCATGGGAGGATCTCGCCTCTGCGAAGATTCCATCAACAGCATCAAGGCCTACCAACGCAGAGGGAAGGAGTCCGCTCAGGAAGATGCGCGGATGACCGGTCCGAAGACGACGATAGAGTTCGTCGACGAAGAAGTATGCGCAGACGAGCACGACGATGCCCTGGTATTGGAGCTCAACATAGGAGGATGCGACGTTGCTCGCGTCCTTGTCGACAATGGAAGCTCGGTCGACGTCATCACTTACGACTGTCTGACGCGAATGGAGATCGAAGATTTGGTCATCGGAGGCCGTCCGCGCAAGGTGTCTGGTTTCAACGGAGATGTGGCTCTCTCGCTGGGAACGGTGAATCTCCCCGTCTACGCCGGAACCGTCCATCGGATGACCGAATTTATGGTGTTGAACGTGCGATCGCATTTCAACGTAATCCTCGGGAGACCATGGATTCACTCGATGAAGGCCGTCCCGTCCACCTATCATCGATGCATCAAGTTCCCCGGACGGATAGAAGGAACCATCGATGAAATCCGAGGAAGCAGCGAAGCCTATCGCATTTGCTACATGATGCACTACCGAGCGATGAGCGCGTCCAAGGACGTCGAGAAGGCCGAAGGCAGCGGCAGCAAGCCAGCCGCTCAATAACAATTAGCTGCGTCTGCTCCGCCTCCACCATCGACGATCAGGAGGAAGCGACGCAGGAAAAGGGGAAAAGGAGGACCCTCGGGCATCCCCAAGATCCTCAGCGCAGAAGACATGGAAGACCAAACTACCGAAGAAAGGCTAGGAGGCCCGCAGCTCGAAGAGGTGGAACAAGTCTGCATCGATGATTCCGACCCAACCCGAACCGTCGGTATAGGCGCGGGACTCGAGCCAGAAATCAAAGCTCAGCTGGTCGAATTCCTGAAGAAGAACCGAAGAAGCTTCGCATGGTCTCACGAAGACATGCCCGGGATCGATCCGACGATGGTCACCCACCGGCTCAACACGGACCCCGGGCACAGGCCCGTCATACAGAAGCGAAGGAAGATGGCCTCAGACCGGAACAAGATCATCAACGACGAAGTGGACAAGTTGCTCGCTATGGGAACCATCAGGGAGGTGAAATACCCCCAGTGGTTGGCCAACACCGTCGTGGTGAAAAAGAAGAACGGCAAATGGAGAGTATGCGTCGACTTCACGGATCTCAACAAGGCGTGCCCGAAGGACAGCTTCCCAATGCCGAACATCGATCGCCTCGTCGAAGCCACTTACGGGTACGAGCTCCTAAGCTTCATGGACGCCTACTCGGGCTACCACCAGATCCGAATGCATCCAGACGACGAAGAGAAGACAGCCTTCGTCAGCGAAAGAGGAACCTACTGCTATAAGGTTATGCCTTTCGGTCTGAAAAACGCTGGGGCGACATACCAGAGGCTGATGACAAAGATGTTCCACGAACAGATCGGGAAGAGCATGGAGGTGTATATCGACGACATGGTCGTCAAGTCTCTAAAAGCGGCAATGCACGTGGAGCATCTGGAAGAATGTTTCGGCGTCCTTAACAAACACCAGATGAAGCTAAACCCCACGAAGTGCACTTTCGGCGTCTCATCCGGGAAATTCTTAGGAAAGATGGTCACCCGACGAGGAATCGAAGCCAACCCCGAGCAAGTCGAAGCCATTCAGAGCATGCCATCGCCAAGAAATCGGCGAGAGGTACAGAAGCTGACAGGAAGGATCAACGCGCTGAGGCGGTTCATCTCGCGACAAGCAGACCGAACTCTTCTATTCTACGAGCTGCTGAGGAAAAACAAGAAGTTCGAATGGACCGACAAGTGCGAAGAAGCTTTTCAAGCGCTGAAGGTCTATCTGTCATCACCACCAGTTATGACAAAGCCGGAGCCCGGGGAGCCGCTCTACCTATACATCGCCGTGTCCGATCAGGCGATAAGTCAGGTGCTAGTTCGAGAAGAAAAAGGGGAGCAAAAGCCAGTCTCGTACATCAGCAGAAAGCTCCTCGACGCCGAGACGAGGTACCCCACCATCGAGAAACTAGCATTGGCCGTATACGACGCATCGGAGAGACTACGTTTCCACTTCCAAGCCCATACGATCATCGTTATGACGGACAGACCGATTCGCTCCATCATTCAAAGCCCGAACCAATCCGGCAGAATCACGAAGTGGAACATAAAGCTAGGGGCGTACGACATCGAATATCAGCTGCGGACGAGTCTGAAGTCGCAAGTGCTAGCCGATTTCCTCATCGAGCTACCCAGAGAACCCGTGGAGTTGAGCGATGAAGCCGGCACTTGGAAACTCTGCGTCGACGGATCGGCGACTTCGATGGGATCAGGAATCGGGATCCGGCTCATCTCTCCAATGGGAGAAGTGATCGAGAAAGCCTGCCGCCTTGCCTATCGCTCCACCAATAACGAAGCGGAGTACGAGGCACTCATCATCGGGATGCAATCAGCCATGGCCATCGGGGTAAAAAACTTGAATGCCTTCTCGGATTCCCAACTAGTCGTCAAGCAAGTCAGTGGAGAGTACGAGACGAACGATGAAAGGATGGAGGCCTACGCTGGGATAGTCAGGTCCCTCGAGAAGAAGTTCGATTTCTTCACATTGACACAGGTGTCCAGAGGAGACAACAACCACGCAGATGCCCTGGCGAGCCTGGGGTCAACTACCCAAGTGGGAGAGCTCCGATCGATCACAGTGGAGACACTACATACGCCTAGCATCAAGAGAAGCGAAGAGCCCGATGAGAAGAAGCTAAAAGTAAGCAAGGAGGAACAAACCAACGAAGAGGACAGCACTCGTAGCAGTGACGGAATCTCGAAGGGAAACAATGAAGAAATTCAGCTCGTAGAAGAAAAAGAGAGCGAGGGCGAAGAACCCGGAGTAGTAGAAGAGACAGAAGACGAGGATTGGCGGACCCCCATCCGAGCATACCTGGTCGAAGGAAAGTTACCCGAAGATCGACAAGAGGCGCGGAAAGTAAAGTCAAAAAGCTCTCGATACACGATCATAGACCGAAGGCTTTACTTCAAAAGCCTTGTCGGCCCCTACCTACGCTGTCTAGGCAAAGACGAGGCGGACTACGTCATGGAAGAGATCCACAGCGGAGAATGCGGAAATCACTCAGGCGGACGCAACTTATTAAGGAAAGCCAAGTTACAAGGTTTTTTCTGGGAAACAATGCGAGCGGATTGCACCAACCACGCCAGGAAGTGCGAGAAATGCCAGCGACACGCCCCAGCAATCAACTGCCCAGCCGAAGAGCTATCGGTGGTGTCGGTGCCCTACCCATTCATGAAGTGGTCAATGGACATCGTCGGTCCAATGCCAACCGGAGCAAGACAGAAAAGGTTCATGCTGGTGGTCACAGACTTCTTCACCAAATGGACCGAAGCCGAAGCCTACGCCAACATCAAGGACTCCGATGTCGAGAGCTACGTTTGGAAGAACATAGTCACTCGCTTTGGACTCCCCAGGGAGATAATCGCAGACAACGGGTCCCAATTCATCTCGAAGAAGTTCAAAGATTTCTGCGCACGATGGAAGATAAAGCTAAACACTTCGACGCCAAGATATCCTCAGGGAAACGGGAACGCCGAAGCAGTCAACCGGACAATCACCGACAGCCTCAAGAAGCGGCTCGACAAGAAGAAGGGTCTATGGGCAGACGAACTCCCTGGAGTACTTTGGGCTTATCGAACAACGCCACACTCAGCCACCGGAGAAACTCCTTTTGCCCTAGCATTCGGGGTGGAAGCGGTAATCCCGGCGGAAGTAGGAGTTCCCAGTCTCCGGCGATCCTGGGCACCGAACCACGAGGAGGACAACAACCAAGACCTGCTTCATCAGCTGGACCACATCGATGAAAGACGGGAGCGAGCCAGAATTCATATAGCGAATTACCAGAACACCATCGCACGCTTCTACAACAAAAGGGTGCGATCGAGAAGGTTCCGGGTCGGAGAACTAGTCCTCAGAAGGGTGTTCCAAAACACAGCCGAGCTTAACGCGGGAAAGCTAGGAGAAAGCTGGGAAGGCCCTTATACGGTGACCCACATCGTCAAGCCAGGGGTGTACGAACTCAAAAACGCCGATGGAGTCAAGGTCATAAGAAGGTGGAATGTCAAGCACTTGAAGAAATTCTACCAGTAAAGAGCGTCATCGACGCCTTACGTTTTCGGTTTTTAGTTAAGTTTTCCTTTCTATTTTTCTTAAGTTTTTACATTCCATTTTAAAGTTTATTTAACAGGGGACTCCCGACCCTACTTGTTCGGGATCCGCGCGATTGGCTCCGGCCTTATTCAATACAACATGGAGTACTCTTCCCTCGCGAGCCGCACCCATTGGGGGACTCGAAGGGTTTAATGAGGCTCGTCTTTTAAGACAATATTCTATCGCTGACTCAAATAAACACGTATCAAAAAAAAAAAAAAAAAAAATAGGCAAGAGAACAGTGCCAAGCACTTCATCGCGACAGAGCCCGGTGCATACCGACAAGCTCATCGCCGACAAAACAGTGCCAAGCACTTCATCGCGACAGAGCCCGGTGCATACCGACAAGCTCATCGCCGACAAATCAAAGAAAAATACAAAGCCGCTCCGGCGCAAATTTCGATCGATACATCGCGACAGAGCCCGGTGCATACCGACAAGCTCATCGCCAGCAAATCAGTGCCCAGCACTTCATCGCGACAGAGCCCGGTGCATACCGACAAGCTCATCGCCGGCAAATCAGTGCCCAGCACTTCATCGCGACAGAGCCCGGTGCATACCGACAAGCTCATCGCCAGCAAATCAGTGCCCAGCACTTCATCGCGACAGAGCCCGGTGCATACCGACAAGCTCATCGCCGGCAAATCAGTGCCAAGTACTTCATCGCGACAGAGCCCGGTGCATACCGACAAGCTCATCGACGAACATTACAAAAGAACTACTATGGCAAATGGGCCAAGCAAAATATCACTACGGCAAAAGAGCCAAGAATAGAAAGCATAGCAAAATCAGTGCCAAGCACTTCATCGCGACAGAGCTCGGTGCACACCGACAAGCTCATCGCCGGCAAAGCAGTGCCAAGCACTTCATCGCGACAGAGCCCGGTGCACACCGACAAGCTCATCGCCAAAAAAAAAAAAAAAAAAACGGAGTACACATACTCCCATACATCATCGATAGTATGCAAAAGTCAATAGATTCCATTGATGAAATTTCATTACAAGCACAATACATTATACAATTTATTCAAGATACAGCAGGGGAAGGCGAATCCTCCCGAACTACCCTATCGGCAATCTGTTCTATGACGAACTCCCCATTCTCGGAGAGGACGTCCCGAAGAAGATCTTCTACGGCGGCATAATTTACAGGCCTCAACATCATAAATTCGATCACATAGGCCGAAGAAGGACTAAGGGGAGTCTCGTCGAACGCAACTCCGGAAAGAGAGGCAGCCGCACGCCTTATCATATCTTGGACAAACTCCTCGAGGATGGCGGGATGTTCATTGTCGACCGCGAGGAAAGAAGCTAGCACATCTTCATAGTAAAACAGCGGCTCCGAAGTATAGAAGAATTCGTCACCCTGAGAAAAGGAGTTTAGCCAGGAAAAAATGACAGGAACACAAGAGAAGCAACAAGTACGGAAACAACAAATTGAAGCCAAAGAGAGTTCTTTTCATTAATAAAATCCGTCGAAGAAATTACAAAGACAATGCGAATAATGTACATAGGAAAGCTACAAGAAAAGGCCTAAGAGCCTTCCTTCCCCCCTACCGCTTCGTTGGTAACCCCCTCGACGGTAGAAGTGACCGCTTCGGTACCAACCGCTCCATCGGTAGAGGTGACGACCCCATCGTTGGTCCCGTACTCATCGAGGCCATCGGAGTCCGAAGAGGCAGCCCCAACTACGAAGCAAGCCGCCCAATCGATACCAGCGGAAGAAGGAGCACCGGGGGTGAGCGGAGGAGAATCAGGGTCAGGTAGAGACTTGTCGTCCAGCTCGCGGGCTTTAGCCTCACTCTCTTCAGAGATAGTCTTGTATTTCGGAAGACGAGGCAGAAGACTCCCAATGGTCGCCGTGGGAGGAACCTTCTCAAGAAGGCTAGCGTTGGCCCCATATGCGGCGGAGCGACGATGGAAATTGATGGACTCCTCCAGGGCCTTATACCTCGCCAAGGCACGTTGCGCTTTGTCTTGAGCCCTCTCGAAGAGGTGTAGGCGTGCTTCGCGCTCAGACTTCGCCTCCGTCTGTGATACCTCGAGCTCTTTACCGAGGCGTTTTAAGCACGAGGCCACTCGCGAGGCAAGTCGACTCTCCTGCTCGACAGGCACGCCCACCGCTTCGCTGATCTTAGCCAGCCGCCACTTCTTCGCTTCGAGATGCTTCTCGTAGCTCTCCACTATCATGGAGTGACGCCTGTGCTCCCCATCTAGCTCGGCCTTCAGCGCCGCAACCTCTGCCTCGGCCCTAGCCTTGCACTCGGCGAGCTCTTTTTCTTGAGCTTGGCGAAGCGAAGCCTCCTTCGCCAATTTGGCCTTCGCGACCTCCAGCTCATCGGAAGTTCGCTCGGCCGCTTCCCGATATTTGCGCTCTCCGAGAACGGAAATCCCGAGGAGCGATTCTTTGTCGGCAAGTTTAGCCCGGAGGTCGTTTAACTCCTGAGCGCTCTCGCCTCTGCCGCCATTCTCGTTAAGAATAATGGTGTTGAAGCGGGCGAGAGCCTGGAAAAGCGTAGAGGCAGCCCGGCCATAGCCCCTGATCTGGCTCAGAGACAAGCCGGTGTTCCCCGAAGGCTCGGGCCAAAACAGGTCCCGAAGGACCCGGAGCGAGTATGCTTTCCACTCTTCCGGCGGAGACTCCGGAGTAGGAGCTGCCGGAAATCGCTCCCAAGGAGGGAGAGAAAAGCCTCCCGGCCCGGAGTTGGGAAGAAACTTCAGAAGCGGAGAGAAAGAAATCCCGTCATCGTCGGGAGAGGAGGCACTAGCCCCAGAGGCGCCGACAGCGTCGGTCGGCTCCAAAGCGCCCTCCGGACGAGGCACTTCGGGATGAGTAGATACGTCGGGATGAACGACGTCCGCAGCGAGGCCATCCCCTCCCTCGGGATGGCCCCCGACCAAAACCTCTTCGGAAGGAAGAGAAACCCCCTCCGAAGCGCCGGGCCGCCCGACGGGCTCCAGGACGAGGGGCGCGTCGGCGGCATCAAGTGCCCCGTCGAGCAACAAGCCCTCCTCGTCAGCCGTAGGAACGGCGACTGAAAGTCTTTCCGCGGCAGGTGCGGGAGGTACTGAAGAAGGAACCTCCAAGCAAGGAGGCGCGTCGGCACGAGCTGGAATCTGAAATTACGAGAAAAGTATATACCGAAATATGCATTAGATACCCGAAATGTGCAAGCATCATGAAAAATGAAGAGGGAAAAGAAGTAAAAGCTACCTCGGGGGCCGAGAGATCCATCGACGACACTAAATCGATAAAGTCATCATCAAAGCGGAACCGCTCCCGAGAAGTGGGAGAAGGACGAAGGGTCCCATGAGCCCCATCGATGCTTCCACTGGTCTCGGGCGGAGGAGTCGAAGCAAGAGCGGTCGACGCGATCGCCTCGGCGGGAACAGTCCCCTCGCGAGAAGCGACGGTGACAGTCTCCGGAGCCGAAGGAGTTGCATCTATCTCCGACGACTCGGAAGTCTTATTCCTCTTCGGAAGAGGAGCGTCGCGTACCCCTTCAGCGGTTTTCCTTTTCAGGATAACTTTCTCGCGAGAAGTTTCCCGCGAGGAAGTCTGGGACTCGGATTCGCGACGGCTCTCCGAAAGACGAGATGAATCCCGAGGGCGAGTCGCCCCCGAGGAAGTCGATATCCCCGAAGAGCGAGAAGCACCAGCGTCGTGTTTATGCTTTGTCCGCCTCTCCGAACTGCTCTTCGGAGGAAGAGCTTTATCACTTGAAGCAAACCGGTCAGCACCGGTACGAGGGCCGATGCCCAAGAAGCCAGCCTTCGACAGATCCCGACGAGAATCGGAGGACCCACCTCCTTGTCCTGGATCTTGGCCTTGTCTTGGATTTTGGCCTTGTCCTGGATCTTGGCCTTGACATTGCCGTGGCTCCGATGATCCACGGGTGGACTTTTGAGTTCTCTTCTTCGGCTTAGGAGATTGCCGAACAGCGGGGGACGAGGGGTCCGCGTCTTTGACCTCTTCGAGGCGGAATCCGACAGGCCACAAAGATGCCGGTGGTCTCCCCACGATGTGGCAGAGCTGGTAGAGCCCGGACTCTTGAACGCGGGTCCCGAAGAAGTCCGTCGTCCAATTCCGACGAGGATTTTCCAGCAGAGCCCGAACGACCCCGGCGAAGCGCTCGTCGTCCTCTTTATTTGCGATGGGCCTGAATCTCGGCACTTCTTTCTCGTCGACCCACTTGGTGGGAAGCGCTTCCCAATGCGGCCCGAGGGTGCGACGATCGAGATGCGCGAAGAAATACCTATTTTCCCACCCGGACTCATTGTTCGGCGTGTGGGTGATGACGTGGACACCCGCGGCGGAGGAGAGGAAAAAACGGCCCAGATTCTTCGAATTCTTCGACCACTTGAAGAGCCGCATCAAATCCTCCAGAGTCAGAGCCACTTTCTGCTCGAGAGCGATGGCCATGGTGCAGACAAGAAGGCGAAGAGAGTTAGGGCTAACCTGACTGATCGGCATATTGTACGCATGGAGGAAGCTCACGATGAGGTGAGGCAGTGGAAGGTGCAGTTCCACCGACCGGAAGAAGTGTTCGTACAGTGTGATGTACCCTTCCGGAGGCTCGTCGCCAAGCTCGCCGGATTTGGGGAGACGCAGGTAGCAAGGATTGGAGTCCACATAGTGCTTCTTCAAATCCTCGAGATGCTTCTCCGTCATTATAGACTTCGGCGACCGAGTCTTGAAGATCTTTCCCGGATTCGACATTTTCTTGATCGGAAAAGAAGAATTTGGACGGAAAGAGAGTTTGAAGATTTTCTGGAGAAGAAGAAAGTCGGGAAAGAAAGTTGCAGAGAGGATTTGGAGAGAAGTCTGAAACGAAGTGTTTGAGTCAAAAGCGAGGTTTTAAATTTATAGAAAGAGGCAGGCGGAAGTTGGAAAGGCACATCCAGATCCGACGGCCCAGGTTCGAAGCGAAAAAATTCATCCAACGGTGAAGATTAAAAGAATCGGTGCGAAGCTCGAAGGCACTCGAGTGCGAGAAAACCCCGCATTTAATGCGAAATGATTGACGACGATTTCCAAGATCTGACAGCCTGGAGAATCGCGCCCAATCAGCGCTACGTTGGAACTCGAGGACATCCGTGAGCGTGCAAGAAGTTGGAAGAGTCCCCGAAGGACACAACCTCTTCGAGGGAAAACCTCATCGAGGAAGAACCTCTTCGAGGAAAAACGTCATCGAGTAAAAAAAAAAAAAAAAAAACTTCATCGGACAAAACCTTATCGGAGATAAATCCTGTTTTATTTTATCAACTGCTTCACACTCGATAAAATAGGGGACTAACTGTTAAGGTCAGATTTTGTCAAATCTTTCCCTAACACTACCCTTTGTCGTTTATGAAGTAAACGACGTAAAAACAAGGGAACGACTGCCTAAGTAGTTCAGGCCCATCAAGGAGCAGAAGAAATAAGGCCCAACAAGCGAAGCCCATGGAAAGTCATCATCCGACCAAGCCAGCCCAACACCTCATCGCGAGAAAGGAAGCTCATCGGAGAAAGCTCTTCGAGAAAGCCTATTCGTATTAAAAGATATTCATTCGAGATCGCGAGAAAGAAGGGAAGATTGGGTTATTCGGTTAAAGATTTCGTGGGATATCCAACGCAAAATAAGGAAGTCAACCACGATCATAGCGAAACAGAAGGAAACCCTAGCAGGATTTGAGGAATATTCTAGAAGACTTTCAAGCCTATATATACGAATGTAAACTTAGCATAATTGATATTATTCAGTATCCAGTGTTCAGTATCCAATATTATCGTGAGTTTTGAGAGAATAAATCCTTGAGTCTTCGAGTCTGATTATTCATATTATTCTCGATTGCCCAAGGGTTAGAGAGTGTAATCTTCGATTGTCCAAGCTATCAAACGGAAGAAACCGGGTCCTCTCGAAATTATAATAAATCAGAGATATTCGTACTATTTATAATTATCTATTATTTTCGATTATCTTTGTGACTGCACGGTGAGTAAAATCGCCCTCTACAGGTTTCATATCATTTTGACTTTTGACAATTTATATATATATATATATATAAACTGATAAACATATATATTTATAGTAAATATCATCAGATTTTTAATAATTTTCATTTTGTATCGTTTGTCTTGATTTTTTTAATTAGTTCGCACTTTGTCATTATGTATCAATTGGCTTCTTGATTTTTTTTTTATCAACTTACTCTCCAAATTTAACACTTTATATTATTATATATCGATTTATCATTTGTTATAACTTATCAGCTTCATCGAATTTTGAAAATAAAATTTTCTTTATATCGTGTTTAACACCAACAATCAAACCATTTTTTATATAAATATTTCTTAAAATGTCATCTCTTTCGGCATTGCTTTTTTCGGCTTGTTGCCAAGTTTTAAATATATATATATATATATATATATTTTACCTTATCTTTTTACATTAAATTTTGTAGCCAATCTTTACAGAATCTTTTTTAAAATGTTATATATCATGGCATTCCCTCTCGGTAGTATATATTTTGGCATTCACTCTCTGTAATGTTGAAATACTCCTCTCTTTTCGATCTTTTTTTTTTCCCTTAAAGTCAAACAAAAAATGTTAATATTATACATAAAGTTAGCAATTGATATATTCTAAAATTGAGGTAGAATACATATGCAAAAAATAAATAAATTAAGGGATAAACTAATACAAAATTATAAGATAAGGGGCCAAATTGATAGAATAAAAAGTTTCAGGAAAAAAAATAATATACAACGATAATTTCAAGGGGGCAGACTGATATAAAAAGTTTCAAAGAAAAATTCAATATATAATGATAAATTTAGGGTTATTCGTTAATTTAGTTTTGGATGTGACTTATGAGTTGACTATGAAATGAAAACTACATGATTAGAAGTTTTAACTAAATCATATAACTAAAATAATACTACTAGTGCTAAAATAAATACTACCTGTAATAATTTATAACTAAATCACACAACTAAAATAATACTATACGTACCAGATTATAGTAATTAATATAGAACACTTGGCAATATAATACTAGTAAGAGATACACGTGTAATAATAAAAGAGAAAATAACGGCATAAATATCTTTAAGTCAACTAAAATTACATGCATATTCTCAAAACTTAAAAGTAAAAACAAAAGATCTAAAATGTTCAAAATTATAAATATCGGTTCTTCTTTTATGTTTTCAGTTCCATATGTTGAATGACACGTGTGACGCCATCATGATGCCACGTCATTATCGCATTTCAACCAAGATTCTACGTTTTGTCAATGTGTACCACCAAACTTATTTTCTCTTCACAATCTGTAATGACTCAAAACATAGAAACTTGGCTAAAATGGTAGTACACGTTGGCAAAACATACAAATTTATCTAAAATGGGACAATAAGGTGACCTCATGAGTGCGCCATATGTCTCAACGTTTGGGCGACGACGACTAAACGATGAACTAACAAATTTGTATTTTTTAAACACTTTAAAGTTTTTTTACCACTATTTTTGAGTTTAACTTTGAATAATTTTAAGGTACTTATAACGCTATTTTCTCTAATAAACGTATGGAATAATTTGTTTAGTTTTATGTTTTCAATATTAATTGAACGTGTCATAAATGAATTTTAAATTTTGTAGCGGCCTGCAGTCCATATTTCGAATCTAGGTTTCCAATTTTCTATTTATAGACTAAAATCTAATCCTATTTAAAGACTTTTATTGCTTCCCAAGTCTCTGTTCAAATGTAAATTAATGAAGTCAACCATCAATTTTGTATCTGATTTACGTATTCAATAATTTCAATATATCCAATTCTATTAATACAAAATATACTCTACTCGGATATTCATGATTAGTTATATGATTGATACCCACCGTGTGTATTTTTTACTCTCATAAATAAGCATTTCTTAAAAGGTTTGACACAAAATTATGCATTTCTTATAATTTCTTTAAAATAAATTAAATAGGAAAAATCGTTCGAATAAGGGATATATGCGGCATTAGTTACCAAATAATTTTTTTTATTATTTCAATACAACTACGGACAAGGTTTTGTCAATTTTTTTGATATGCTAAATGGATAAAAATTAGCACCAAAGGCAATAATAGACACTAATATCTTGAAAACTCTTTAAACCATATGGAGAGTTTAGACAAAAAAAATGTTTGACTTACGGATAAAATACCCGGATTAAGTACATTGATCACTTGAACTTAAATAGTTTTATAGAGTTCATTTAGAACTTAATGCTTCAAAAATTTGAGCACATGCGCCTCGTTTTGAATAACTTTAAAATCTATGTCGCTAATATTCCATAAAATAATTATTTAAACAAAACCCGATTTTCGGAGTCCACTGTATCTAATATAGCGGCTTATAATCTCGCAAAAAAAAAAAAAAAAAAAAAAAACTGTTATAATTATGTCTTTTTAAAGGCTGATCACCTTGGGTTCCATAATTTTTTTTTCTTCTCTTGCATCTCAGTAAACAATTCTACTATATTACCAAAGCATATTCCTTCTCTATGATGGTTAAAACAATACATTATTATATCGTTCAAATAGCTAATACGATGTTAGGGTGAGCTTGGTTTGTTATAAATAGGGTCGTAATATTCCTTCTCTTGCATGTATTTTGAGACTTGATCATGATATCAATGGAAGCAATTATGAAGAGAAGAGTTGAAATAATCTCAACAGAAATGATCAAACCATCTTCTCCAACACCGAACGAGAAGAGACACGTCAAACTCTCACTCCTTGACCACACATTCTCCAAAATATTTCCACCGGTCATTTTCTTCTTCAACGCTCCACAACAACTACACAATAAGTCACTCACCATTTCATCCCTCAAAAAATCACTCTCCAAAGCTTTGGAGCTCTTTTACCCTTTCGCGGGGCAACACGACGACGCTCTCACTTCCTATGAGTGCAACGACCACGGAGCGTATCTCGTTGAAGCCGGAATCGGCTCCGAGCTTTCTGATTTCCTCCGAAATCCAAACCCTAGAACCGTCACCGAGCTCCTTCCGACCTCCGATGCAAAAACTCTCAGTGAAGTCACAAAAAACCATGCCATCACGCTCGTCCAACTCACAAGTTTTTCATGTGGCGGGATCGCCGTCTCGGTTCAAGTGTCTCACAAGATTGCCGATGCTTTCTCCATGTCTCGCTTTGTCAAAACATGGGCGTCGATAAATGCCGGTAAATTCAATCCCTCTAAAATTGGCGTAACAAGTAAACACATAAGAATCAGTCCTGAATTACATCAACGACTAGGTTCAATCCACAATATTCGGTCTTAAAAGTCATTATTTGATACTTTGGTCACTGATGCTCACTTTTCTTGTAGACCGTGACGTTACACCGCCATTTTTTGCCCCGTCGACACTCCTCCCACCGCCAATCTCCCCCATCAAATGTGCCTCACCAAAGCCTCGACAAGCCCCGCTGAGGTCCCGGAGGTTTGTATTCAGCGCCACAAAGTTGACCAGCCTGAAAAAAAGAATCCGGAAAAGCAACTTCGGAGGCTATGACTTTGCCCCGTCAACCCTAGAAGCAGTATCGTCGCTTCTCTTTAGATGCATCGTTGCAGCTTCAGGCTCCCCCGCGCTTCTTCAAATGGTGAATCTGCGCGAGAGGCTTACTCCGTCATTGCCTGAAAACTGCATCGGAAATTTTTCTTGGCCGCTCATAATGTCCTCTGGAGAAAGCAAACGCCCTATGAAGCTGCACGAGATCACGACAAACCTGAGGAAAGGATTTTCCGAGTTCTTCAGATATTGCAAAGAAGATAAGCTGAAGCTAGAAGCACTCGCTTCGATGGTTTCGAGCTTAGCAAAAGAAAAAGCCGAGCTAGCCGTGGCGGGCATAGGCCTGAACTGGGTGTCGTTCTTGAGCTCGTTCCGCCTCTACGAAACGGATTTCGGTTGGGGAGAGCCAGCGTGGGTGTCGGCTCCGCTGTGTCTGAACAGAAGTTTCGTTATGATGCATTCGAAATCGGGCCAAGACGTAGAAGTCTGGGCAACCTTGGAAGAAGGTGTGATGGAGAAGTTCGAAAGGAACGAAGAACTCCTTGCATTTGCTTCTCTTGATCATGATCCTAAGAATAACACAGTAACTTATTCTCGTTTATGAAGAGATTCATACACATAATAAGAGTGAGAGAAAGAAGGTTGATCAATTGTGTCTAAGTTGTGGTGCTCGATTCATTATCATCTCCTTTTCTATATATGCTTTTCTTCCTTCAGTTGTATTTCATGTATGTTTATTAATATACGAATAAATTGTACCTTAATTTATAGTTTCTGTGTCCAGATCTTGAAATGCTTTATTCTGTTTTAAATTTTTTTTTTGAATCTATTCTATTTTAATTTTGCTAAGAGACTATGGTGCGTTGACTGTGAAAAGTAATCGACACGTAAACAATACCTAATTACCTATCCCAAACGCCGAACAGTCAAAACTGATCGAAAGAGTAGGGTATTTTAAGCTTTTCGCTTGGCTTTGTTGTTGCTTTCTTTTCACGATCACTATGTAATATTTTGTTGCCCTAATTTATTTTTTCTTCTATGTGTTCACCCCTTTTACTTCATTATATTTATGTTTATCCTCTGAAATTATAGTTTGTATCTACCCCGTAACTTTAAGTTTATATCAAAATGTTCCTACTTAGCCGTAAAAGAGTCAACCGGACCCCGGCCCAAAAAGCAAACCCGAACCCGGTGTTAAAAAGTCAACCCAAAAATCGATCTAAAGAAGTACCTGGTATAAAAAAAAGGCAACCCAAAACCGATATAAAAAACAGAGATGCTTAAGAAAAAAATGCTCAAAAGAATATAAAAAATGCCACGTGGTTGGGTGACGTGGCAGCCAATGTGACAAAAATTAACGGTAAAAATAAAAAAGTAACGTAGAGAACGTAAGCCGCAAACAGTAGTAACTTTAGGTACTATAGCCACAAAAACAAAATTTAGATATATAATTCAATTTTTTTAAATATTAAGTACTTTTAGCCGTAATTTATCCTAAAATTTACGCAAAGTTGTAAATGGTTTAACCGCAACCAGCACGACGAGCTTCGACAATCCTCGTTAGCCTGTTAAGAACATAGCAATTAACGCATCGTATATCACAAGGCACATTTTGGGCTAATGGGCCAAGAGTTTATTGGACTTCATCATTTTAAAGCTTTCTTACATATTACGAAATGGCAGTGCATTTGAGTATTTCCATTAGAGATAGAATGGTCAGTGACCTACCGGTGAAATCAGGTCGGTTCGGCTACCCCTTTTCTTTTTCCTTTTTAATTACCCGAACCCGAAAAATTGGGTATCCGAATATTGGTACCCGTATCAGCAACTGAAAATACGAATATCTCATTTTACCGGGATTCGTTATTTTTTTTAAATACATCCCATTCTCTCAAAATTAAAATGCATAAATAAATAAACCTTAAAAAATATAAAGAAGTGAGTGAGCAATAGCATTTGAGAAGCTAGCGATGGCTTAAAAAATAAATAAATATACCTTAAAAAATAAAGGAAAAATAAATCATTAAATCGGGTACCGGCATAGGCGGAACTATGGTATATGTTATCCCACCCACCAAAAAAAATCCGGCAGTCAGGATTCCTAAAATAAATGGCCAAGGCAAGTCTCCCCGCCATTCCCAATTTCAACAAAGCACAGGTAAGGGCTCTTCCCCCAGAGAAAAACCTACCTTTGAAAGTAGGACTTGCAGTAAGTCTAAGTCAAACCAGCCCAAAAAGAGCATAAGCATAATAAGAAGAAACCAATAAAACAATCACTTTTAGTACTTGTTGGGGGTATTTTTTAAAGTATATTAGAAAATTTATTAAATTAATCATTTTTTTATTAATTAAATAATCTTTAACATCAAACTGCCCTCTGAAGGCCCTTTTTTGCAAAACAAAGTGTCCCGGTGTTCTTAAAAATATGAAAACATCCAAAAACGACATAAAAGTTGTGAAAAACGGACGCGGGACGTGTTCGGGAGCGAAAAACACTCCAGAGCACTTTTTGTGGGACCCGCAAGGTGCAGCCCCCTCCCAGATCGTGCCACGTGGCAGCTCCTGCACATCCAGCACGCCATGGGCCCCACCAGGTCATGTCACAGCCCACTTACAGGCTGCCTTTTGCTGCCTGCCACGTGGAGGGCCGAGATTGGTCCACGTTTTGCGCGTATACCACTTGCGCCACGCGTGTGGGCGCGTGAGACGTCGGATCGCCGATCCGACGGCGGCGATGGATTCGTCTTTTCTCGGGGACTAATCTGCATATATAATACTGCATGGGGACCCCTCAGAACAATATTTTATTGCGCCTAGACTCCCGTATCCTATTATAAATAGAAGCTCAGTTATGTTGAAACAGTATGACATGGAAACTCATTCGAACTCACTCGAATCTTCTCGAGTTCTCTCTCTCTCTCTCTCTCTCTCTCTATATCCCCGATATACTCGCCTCCCCTCAAATATTATACTAATGTTGAGCGTCGAAGGTGAATCAGGGGGTAACCCCCCCTTTTTCCCTTGACCTTGGGTGTTACTTTTTTCAGGTCCAGAAAGTGAGGAATTCCTAAAAAGCGGAAGCCCTGGAGGAATTTCTATAAGGTCAACGACTCGCCTGATAGGTCCCGTTCCACGCTGTGTCCAACCTATCCCCAGTCCATTACGCGGCTGTCGGGATAGTCCAGGGACAAGTGACGGGACCCACTATTCGGGTTGCAGGGTCAGGCCGGAGAAAATTCCTCTAAGAGCCGGACGACTGAGGGATCACTCTGAGAGGAAACCCTAGAGAAGATCTTGGGAGGGCCCAAGACCCCGCCTTTCCTTGTCTTGAGCTCTGAGCGGCATAGGTTCTGTCTCTTAGTCCTCGTATCCACTAAAGATACCACGACTCCGCGGACAGTCCCATTAGCCCCGACTTAAGACAAGCCCTATCAGGTGGAGAGTCTAGCCCCCCGGGAGATTCACTCCCTAGACGAACGCACTCCCCCGCTCGCCGGTACCTCCGATTCACGTGACCTCCAAACCTGTAAAAAAACCCGGCCTTGTCTTTCCAAGGCCCTGCGGTAACAGGTAGCGGGTCACCCCAATCGCCTGGACCCCGAACGGCAACGAAACTTTCGATCCAGGAAGTGCCAGGGACACCTACTCAGGGTCCCCGAATCGGTCAAACTAAAAGCTCACTTCGGAGCAAACCAACCCGAAAGTCAACGGGACCGTACCGGGTCCACACCTCAGGAGGGAAAAAATCTGTCATCCCCGCAACAAGGCCAACTCGGGCCATCCAGAAGTCAACAGAAGCCCGCCACGTCATCAAAACGACATTGGGCCAGGCCTAAAATAAGCAACTTGGGCCTCAACAGTGTTTGATCCAAAAAACGGCATCAACAGTACTATTTTTTAAAAAATTACTAATAAACACCTTTGTTCCCCCAAGTTAATTAAATATTAGTTTCGCCTATGTGTACCGGGTATCTTGTTTTTATAATTTTAATACCCGGTACCATTATTTTGTTCTAATCCGAATACGAGCACCCGATCCGGAATCCAGATACGGATTCGGATTCAATAAATTAATTTACTAAGTGATGGACCGTACAAGGACACAAATACAAAATCCAAAAGGGTGTTAGGAATCTTTTTCTTTAAAATATATATAATTAAAATATGTAAAATAAGATAAAACAAAAGAAACGAATACTCTTTATATTAGAAAGTGCACATAGCTAGGCCTAGTAGTAGTATAGTGCTTCAATGTCAATGGTTATAAAAGAATATATAGCGACTGATCAAACGACCCCTTGCTTATCATTAAAAGTCATACGTCGTATCTTATTTTATTTTATGTTGCCAATAGAGATTTGGAATGGATACTGTGAAGGATTGATAGTTTAAGAAAGAAGAAGGAAATTTTATCTTTTTGATGGTTGGAGACAGAGATGATCAAATGAGAGAAGATGTGTATCTATGTATTAGGACCCATTTATATATATAACTAAATTTATAAAATCTCAATGTGTTTAGAGACGGAGTTGACAATTATCTTTAGAGACGGGGTGGGTTGACAATTATCTTTAGAGACCGAGTTTTCTCTCAATGTGTTCATTCTTTACTCACATGTTTTTTGAAAAACTTCCCACGATGTAACTTTTTTTTTTAAGAATACTGAAGATTAAAGACACTAACTTTAGACTTCATAAAGATGAAACACAAATTTTTCTAGTTATAATATCTCTAACTGCATAGTATTATACATATATATTTGCATGATAACCGAATTAAAAAATACATGTATATGTGAATCATAACCTTGACTTAGTCAATCTTATCCGAGAGTTGATAAGCGAGGAGTCAAAATGAATTAGTCATTTAGGAGCTGGTCATGCCTTGACCAATTAATTAGGAGTTTGTTGCGTTTATATAGTTAGTCGCATAGGGTTTCTTTATTTCCTTTAAATACCTAGCTTAATCTCTTTTAACTCCAATATTGTATTCGTCCTCTATAGTAATCAAACAGCATTTCCTCTATTTTGCTTGTTTTCCCAAACTCATACTTATATAGTTATATTTATATAAACACATAGCAGAGAGTAAATCGTGAGTGCAGTGGCTAGGTGTGTGTGTTCTTATTCTCTGAGTTGTCGTTTGCTTTTATATTTCGTTTTCTTCCAAGGTTGCTTAGGCATCGATCATTATTTGTGGAACCAACAGTATATATATTTTTTATTATTCCCTTAATCGATCATCATGATTCCTAATCAGTCCTTGATCAATTCGGACACACTGCTTGTCCAAAAGAAAATACACATTCGAATTAGAATGTACCACTGCTTGTTGTGTGCTGAGTGCCAGTGTGGATCGTTGAGTTGATCAAGTGGTTGTACTTTGGGAATAGCATAGCAACTTGTGTGGAATGGATCAACTAATCTCAGCCATGCCTTCCAAATCTAGGCAGATCAAAAGACTAAATATAATATATATTATATATCTTCTTTTGAGCCGACAAAAATCTCATGACAGAAACAATCACACTATATATTGAACGTATATAAGATATTTACGCCAAAAATACCTATATATTACAAATATTATTTTATACTCCCAATTTGTTTTAGTAGTAAAAATCTCAATCATATATATATAGAGGGGCGGATGCACCCTTAGGGTGGGGTGGTTCAAACCACCCTTTTTTTTTTGGTATAATAGTACCTTATTTTTAATTTTGTTTAGTGTAAATTCAAATAAAATTTTAGTTAAACCCCCCCTAACTTTCACTAAAATTTAAATATAACCCCCCCGAGTTAAACTTTTGACAAAAAAAATTATATCTAACCCCCCGGTAAATAATTCATGGTTCAGCCACTATATATATATCTTCTTTTAGCAAAAGAATGTATTGTATTACTTTGCCTGCAAATATCGACCCTATATATACAATAGTCCATCTCCATATAATATATACTTAGTTTATGTCGAATTTTTTCTTTCTTTCAATTAATTTGACTTTCTTATATTTTGCGTATTCACTCATATATCTTTCTCTTGACTCCGGTTGATGAGTCCATACATTTTAAACTTATCCATCAAAAAAACTAATTTGGGAATATATCCGTCCTTGTGGAACAACTACGGGGAGCGTATGTGCAAATATAAAATAATCGAGATTGGGACAGCTAAAACATATTTTCTAGCAACAAATTCTATAATACAAACAAAATTAGCAGTCTTATTCAAACAATATTATGTCCTGTGTAGTCTACTTTGAGCAATAATACTACTAGACAAAATTATACATCTAATTTGTCAACTGGTAGTTAATATATATATATATATATTTATATATATATATATATATATATAACAAGTGGGATGTATTTATAGGTATTAATAATGTTATTACCAAATGATTGAATTTATATTATAATGCATGAATCATTAGAGTGCCGTCTCCTAATTTTCTTTCTTTTTTTATTTTTACTTAAAAATGAAAATGGTCATGAATCTATTAGGACACATTTTCTAAATCGCTCTTGTTACTATTAATTAAAAATAAATACGATACTTATCTCAAGCATATTCTGAAGAAAACAAATCATCATATTTCAGGAAACTAGAAAACATCTTCTTTTTCCAGGTTTTCTCACCGTCAAACTTTGCTCATTCTTAACTGTGTTTTTCTTTGTTCCATGCATAAAATCCAAAAATATAAAATAAAAATCATTATCTATATATGCAATGAATTTGGAAATGTTAGAGGTAAGAATAAGTTCGTATGCATGTTTTTTGAACACTAAAAAAACGAAGGTTCAACTAAAAAAATCACTATAAATAAAGGCCAAACAATTTGACCCAACTAGAAAAAAGTCAATAGCGCTATGGTCAAAAAGTCGTATGCATGGTTTAACCATGGTTGAATCCCTAATTTGTAGTAGTGAGCCCAACCTGGAAAAATCAAACAGCCGACCTAAAAAAGGCACCGGAAAAAGTCGACGGATGAAGCTAGGATAAGTCAACGGAAAAAGCCAAACACGATGTCATCCCAAAAAAGTCAACAAAGCCCAATCCTGGGAAGGATGGTCTAAATCTCAATATCATAAGACATTAAAAGCACGCCTCGAGGGCATGAAAAACATGCCTTCGAAGGCACAATGGATGCCCTCGAGGCATGAAATTTGCCCCTAGGACGCCCAAAGGGTCTTGGGATCCTCTATAAATATAGAGCTCCCTCCACATTAGGTAAGCGATTTCTAAGCTAAAAAACCTTTTTATTATGTTTATCCATAATTTTTTACTCAAATATTTGACTATTATTGAGCGTCGGAGCGGGCGACAAATTAGGACCTCCCTTCGCCACCTCTAGAGTTCATGTTTTTATCAGGGAAGAAGACGGAGGCGAAGATTTCGAAAGCAACGTCTGGCCTATCAAAGACAAAGAAATAAATATCTAGCTTATTTTCACCACCACACAGTCATTGGGCCCAGCCTAAATTAACTCGTGGACCGCTTTTAACATTGACAAATTTTAGGCATTAAACATATATAATATAAAATAAAGTATATTGAATAAGTCTATCATGAATTCGATGTGTTGTTAACGTTGAACAAAATGATGAAGTTGGTATAATTGAGATAATTTGTGATCATAGAAATAGGAATATAATAGATTAAATAAAATATATTAACAGTTAAGAAATTCATTTAACTGCTGCTTGTTATGTTGCACATACTGTCATAACTCATAATATTTGAAAAATAAACTTATTCTCTTTTGTTTGAGATAATTATTTTATAACTATAGCCTAACACCAAGATCATAATGATACACCATATACATAAATCAACATGACTAATTCATATCGACATATATTATTTTTCGGATTTCTTTATCTAGTGATATGAGCAATGAAGGAATCCAACTCCCTCCGAGAGACCTCGGTTTCATCCGCCACGGAGCGCCTCACAGCTGTTCCCAACTCCGCCACCCGCCTCCGAGCCTCAGTGCCTTCCTCCGAAATCATTAACCCAGCCACTGCGGCAGCAACCTCGTCGGCCATCACCGGCTCATTCCTCCGCTTCCACTCCCTCACAGTGGTTCCGACTCTGAGCACCTCCGTCACCAGCACCGCGTTCCTCGGCTGGTCGGAGTGCACTGGCCACGTTCCGATGGGAACCCCCATGGTGATGCTCTCGACGCACGAGTTCCACCCGCAGTGGCTCAAAAACCCGCCCGTCGCCGGGTGTCCCAAAATCTCCAACTGGGGGGCCCAATCCCTCACCACAAACCCTACCTCTCTCACCCTCTCCTCAAACCCTAATGGGATCTCAATCTCTCGTGTGGCTCGGTCATCATCGTTGGACACGTCACCATTATCTGCTGCTCTTAAAACCCAGATGAACTTTTGCTTGCTTCTCTCTAACCCTAATGCCAACTCTCCGATCTGTTGGTCAGTGAACGTCGTTGACGTCCCGAACGACACGTAAACCACCGACCTCGGTGCCTGCGGTTCATTAAATTAGTCATATATTAATCATATGATTAGGCCACGTGTAAATCAATAAAGTGTATATAAAATGAAGTCATGATTCATGAACGTTGAAGAGTATATAAAATTTATATACTCACTCTTCTTTTGTGCGGCATTATTCTGTATTATTGCCACTTGCCAATAAGAAAGAATAGTTTAATGTGAGTGGAATTTTGTAGGCTTTTTATTTTGCCACATGCTAAAAGTATATTGATTGTTTATTTATTTAATTATGTCGTGATCTTATATGTGTTGCACATGGTTGGTCTCCACTCTCAAAAGTCAACACATACGGTGTAAGTACTCAGCAACAATTTTATTAAAAAAAATGCTTATTTGGTGATAAATTACTACTTAACTGTTATAAGTTTATTTCATCAACTTTTCTCGTAAATTTGATCGGTATTTTTGTTTAGTAATTTTATAGCTATAATTTGTTAAGGGGTATCACAATCTGACCTTGCCTCCAGCTTCCGAAAAACTCCGGACCGGCCCTAAAAATGTATATTTATTCGGATTATGGACTAATCATTAGTTTTCTTCCATTTATAATCATTCAAACTTGTATCGTAAATATCTGGATTAAGGATAGTATATGAATATTGTAGTTCCTACCTGCTTGTCGAGCCACTTCAAGCACTTGTGTTTGTCGTTGGAGACCTCATTGATATTCTCCACTGGTTGAAGGGTCCGATCGCCCAGTTCCTCTTTCCCTCAAGAATCCTGTCAAGTAGATCTATGTAGGGCTCCTCCATAACCCTACTTGTGTTGAGAAGATTCCCCGAGCTAAGACTTCGAACCCCGTACTGTTCTTCTATGAACTCCATGAATTCACCGGGGAAGGAACCTTCGAGAGACGGCACATTTACTGGGACGTGCTTCGCAGCGTCTTCAGGGAGCAACAATCCACGGGTCTCGCAGAAGAAGAGGAGGATGGCGAAGGCCGAGACGGTGTGGAACGTGTACGCCTCGACGTTTGGCACCGACACAATGTCAAGGACGGAGGACTTCATCAGCGAGTCGTGGACGACGACGACGTGCTTTGCCTCGTCGGAGAGCTTCTGCGCGAGCTCCCCGACGGGGCGGCGGAGGTGGCCGGCGACGGCTCGGATCGTGGGGAGGAGGTGGGAGAGGAACGCGTGGTCGGCCTCGGGGTCGAGCGGCGGGGATGGGAAGTTGGGGACGTCGATGTTGTGGAAGCGGAAGTTTCGGACGGAGTTAGGGTTCCATCCATGGACTCGGCGCGTGACTTGTTGGAGATGCGTTGTGGAGCCGACGTAGTGGACAGAGATTCCATGGGCGGCAACAAGGCGGGCGAGGTGGAGGAGCTGGTTGAGGTGGCCTTGTGCCGGTAAGGGCACCATGATCACCTCTACTTGAGGTGAGCTCTCTAGGGTTTGGTTTTGGTGATTTGCCATCCTAACTGTAACATCCATTGTTTAGACAAGGGTTTTTCTTAGTGGCAAAAGAAGATACCAAATTATATATTTATAATTATATTCTAAAGTTCATTAATAAAATTTTGTAGATATTTGATTTTGACATATACAGTTGTAGTATTAGTGGGAAAATATGGTATTTTAGAATCGGAAATTGCTTTATTTTTTATTAACTCGGTACCGTAATTCCGAATTCCATATTGATCAAATCTATTTTATTGTTATTATTATTTTGAAAATTGCTATTTAATTTAGACAGATAAATTTGACAATCTAGATTAATCTCGATCTTTTTAGATCAACAAAAAAAAATTAAAATATATAACAAAAAAATTTCAATTCTCGAAGAAAAATATAGAACGGGGAACAAAAAAACGGAACCAATATATTAGTTTTTTGTGGGATCAAACCAATTAGTTAAGTACAATATTTCCAAATATAGGTCGATGGCATGGAATGGACTTTCTTCCTCTTTTTTTCTTCTCTGTTTTTGTCGTCTACTCTTCTAATTAGATTAAACTCGATACAATTTCGTCCTATATCTAATTCTAATTGATAATGAATTGAAGCGCAAAAAATAAATGACTGTTACATAATTATAATAGTTCGTTTTCACTGTGAAAAGTACGTCCACTTGGCATTTATAAATCGTTTTCAGTATAATTATTTGATCGTAGTTTTGGTGTCTATAACTTTCGTACTTTACGTCCACTTGGCACTTATAAATTGTTTTGAATATAATTATTTGATTATTGTTTTGGTGTCTATAACTTTCGTACTTACTCTCTCTTACTGCTATAACACTAACAAATGCACTTATAAATTATAATATTTTGTAAAGAGTCGTGTACTTTCTTAATGAGTTGCTACGGAGTTATATAAACTGCCATCGAAATTTCATTTATTTTTTTGCAATAGTTTGAAGAATATTTTCAACAAAAACATTATGACTGACATGCCCGTATGATTGTTCTAATAAATGTAATCCATATATATACTTCCTCTTATACTTATCCACTCAATTGTTCTGTCTAAACTTAGCATGTATGTTTGTGTTGTTGATAAGGTATTGGCTCTATTATATAATCAAATCATATATATATATATATGAGCATCCCTAACCACACGATTTCGAGTTCATCCACACATCAAGTTCTGTCTCTTATCTTTTTGGGCAAGAAAACGACTAGATGAAAAGACAACAAAAGCATGCATGATTCATACATACATAGATATCTTAAAGAAATAGAATCCAGGTATATTTTTTAACCTAAATTTGGTTCTTAGGTTCGATAAGCTATACTGATTAGCCAACATACCAAAGATAATGTAACACATATAAGCCTATCAATAACATAACAACATTTTTTTAGCAAAGCGGTTTACTTAAAATGTTCTTAAGCTAGCTTAAAAAATCATTTATTATCTTTTATCATTGTACTATGCTTATGTCCGCCTCTGAAGAGAGGCGGAGTAGGCTCGAGCCTAAACAAAAAAGATATATATTACGAATTAATAGGGGCTCCAAAAAAATCAATTTAACGGCTCCGATCGAGAGGTAAAGATAAGTGAGCAATTTAGCTATATTGTTTATCGAAAAAATTGACGGAGAAACTCGACTATATAGATTTGTTTAGTAAAAAAATTCTCTAAAAGCGTCGTATTTGAATTAGTAGTTCCATATGATAAAAATATCTTATTTACTTTTGCAACTTTACTGGAGACCCCAAAATTAATTTTCGCCTCCTACCCCGAAATTCTCATGAGGTAGGGCTCTAGCTATGCTCAGTCCCAATCTATCAGGTAGAGTGGGGACTAAGTTCAACCAAGTACTGCCTGTATGCCTTCGTCAACGGAGCGAGTATGCAAGTATTATTCAACAAAATACCAAATATTTGGCTAGTAGTAGCGGCGTATTCCCAAGGCTTAACCTATCAGTAAAAACACCTAATGTTTTAGGAAGTATAGTGACAAGTACGAAATATACCAAAACACAGTGTCTTTGCCTCACCAAGAGGTTGTTGCCGCGGAAACACGCCGCTAAGTACCACAATGGGGTGTTTTTTTCCGACTTATATTATATATCGATTTGAATATTTATTTTCTATTAAAAAGTTATATATATATATATAGAGAAAAAATCATTCAATATTATAAACAACGAATTTTTCTTTCTTCTAGATTTACAAAAAATTTAGTGTTAAAATGGATTTGGGTCGGTTTTCGGGCGGGCGAGCTTCGAGTTAGAACTTGTCTCTAAACTTTGCCAAATATTTGATCATTATTAGTTTTACGGACAAAATTTCTCCAAAACCTACCATTAACGCTTTTGGTAAAAGATTATTTTGCATGAGTTATTTGCTGATTGCTGAATGCTTAGCTGTCCGAAAAATTGCACTATATATAGAGGTTGCAGAACATTACAGCTGACTAGATATCTATAGTGTTTATACTTTATATCTTCGCATCGCACCAAAATCAATAATAATGTCCATCTTTGATGTCAGATATACTTCCACACAAAGTGGAAGAAGTTATATTACTGACAAGAAAATGAAGTCACTTCTGGTGGGTCATCATTATATATGATTATATATATAATATACATATAAAAAACAAAGTTGCTGTAAAACTAAAAGGTCCACGCATGCATGCATGCATGTGACTCTCCACTGATCTGTAGAGCACTAATTAAGGTCATTATCCACTTCGACTTGGTCCACAGTGCATACGTACACAAAAATATAACTGAAAAACCTAATATATATGAGGATGGAAGACCCTAGAATTAGAAATTACTGTATACCCGGATCTAATCCGTAAAAGATCTTTGGTCTTATTATAAGACTCTTTCGCGTCTTTGGACTTTATTTTTAATTTTGAAAACCTATACCGAAACTGGAAACAAGTATTAGTCGCAAACGTAGTCTGAAAATTCGTCTTGGATTTTCAATTGCGCAATAACTGAAAATAGAGCTCAACTATTTTCAAGGATAGTCATGTAAAATCGAAACCGGAGATCGTGTTATACGTTAAGTATGAAAAATACAGTTGAACATGGAATAGAGACTTTTATTTTATTTTATTTTTCTTTGAATTTAAGCCTCCCTTTAATTCGTATTATATTAAAAAAAATATATATAAAAAAAAACCTATATTTCTAGTATAACGAATAATACCCAAGTGAAAGTCTTGGTTATTCTCGGGACGCTACAACGATTTCAAGGCCTAAAATAATGTTGTTTTAGAATGTTTTTGGACATGTAAGTTTAGTGATTTTTTTTTTTGTCATTTAAGGTTATTTGGTTGGATTAATATTGTTCGTCCAATTATATTGATGGCCAAAGATTATTTGTTGAATTAGAGCGATGATTGTCAGAGTGTATTATTATAAGACTATTCAAATCCATTTACTAAAGAGTTGTTAACATGAAAGTCTAAAATATTTGGGGGAAAAAATACAAAAAATAAATAAATTGAAAAAAAATAGAAAATTAAACAAACCATGTGGTTGCAAACAAATTATTTTTTCAATCAATTTTTAATCTTATGTAAAAATGTGATGGTTTCTTAAAAGTAATGAGTATTTCTCCAAAAATCTAAATCAACAGGGCATTTCTTATCTTCTTGTTTTTAGTTTCACTATCGTTTTCTTACCCGCTTTTTTATCAGATTTTCGTTTAGAATTACTACTTTTAAATACATATGCCTGTTGATTATCTGATCTGACTGTTTCCCCAGTAATGTCGTTTTCTTAATATCTTTTAATTCGCAAATCTTATCGTTTTCTATATCCATTATTGTTTTTCTATTCAAATTCTCGTTGTTTTAGATTTTTGTTTCGATGTATATCATCAATACATTAATTTATAAAGTAATTAGTACTTAGTAGTAGAGAAATTGCTCTAAATAGCCAAATAGAAATGTTTAATTAGCAAAATAATCAACATTTATTTAATCTTTCTGAAATAGCCAATATGTATGACGTGACATTCTAATATAAGTTTTTATTCCTATTATACCCTTTTAATTATCTTTTCACACGTTTAAAATTTCAGTGAATTAACTGTTAATATACCCAATATTAAATAGGAAATCTCCTTAATTTTAGCCACATATATATTTTGTAACTAATTTCTTATTAATATTGATTTTTTAAAATATAAAACGTAATATTGATATTTTTTTATAATATTAAACGTGATAAAATAGTTAATTAACGGTTAATATACTAAAAATATGCATCAATATAAAAAATATGTGTTTATTAACGGTTAATATACTAAAATTATGCGTTTAAATCAATATTTCCCAGAATATCTCGATTTTAATTTTCAAAATTAAACAAGAAATATGCTTAATCTTAGCAATATTTGTAACTACTTTATATTAATATTGATATTTTTTTTAAATATTAAACGTGATAATGCCTATTAACATGAAAAATATTTTGTAAATAAATTCATAATCTTTATCATTTGATAATGAAAATCCAGTTGTATTAAAATAAATTTAATTTTGATTAATACATTAGTTCTCTAATTTGATTTAATCGATAAAATAATTTATTATTCAGTAAATGAATATCATTAAACCCAGGTGTATTTTTTTTTTGTTCATAATTTTGAACTTGTTCATACATTTGAACGCGTTCTTCGGTGAACGTTTGAACCATTTTTCCATAGAATGTTTTCTCATATTATTCAGCATAGAAATCTGGTCGTTTCCCGTGCTGATAGCCATCTCCATTGAATTCTCCAATGGTGACTCAAGAATCATCATCTATAGCTTCTCAGATCGTTTCCCGCTTGTACTGCCTCATTTGGATCGTTACCCGTTTATGCTGACTATATTGGATCGTTACCCATTTGCGCTGCATTTTGCTTCTTGCCACTTGATCTCGTTATCTTCATTGTTAATTTTCGTTCACACACCTACATGTGAACCGATAGTATTACACATTTGTTAATTTTCGTTTATCTAAATCAATATCTAACAAGAAAGAATTAAAATACAGATTTAACACAATTCAAACGGATTAACGCGATTCATACAAATTTATAGAGATTCATACATATTAACATGATTCATACAAATTTATTGAGATTCATAATCCAGGTTTTATTACTTTCAATGAACATAGTTAATACAAACATAATCAAATGATATGAACAAATCAGAATTAACAATGTTCATCCGATTGTTTTTAATTTCAAAGAACATTGTTAATTCGACATAATCCGAGTTAATACAAACATTATTAATCATTCTTAACGAATAAGCTGATTCGAAATAAACCTAAAGACGAAGAATCTGATTCGAAATAAAACTAAATTACCAACGGCTAATATACCAAGAATCGAAATAAAGTTAATAAACACAGATTCGAAATAAACCTAAGTACCAACGATTAATATAACTTGATTCAAAATAAATCTACGTACCAACAGTTAATATACCAAGAATAATAAACGCATATTCGAATTAAACCTAAGTACCAACGATTAATATAACCCGATTCAAAATAAACATACGTACCAACGATTAATATACCATGAATAATAAACGCATATTTCACGGTTAATATAATTTGATTCAAAATAAACCTACGTACCAACGGTTAATATTAATCGTATATTAACCAAAAACCAGGATTTGTTCGAAACAAATCTTACCCTTTACGGACTATGTTCTTCGGTGAATGGAAAAGATCGATGGTTGAAGCCGATGGTTGAAATAAATAGGCTGAGAAGCCGATGGTTGAAGCTGGAAAAAATCGCCGTGAATGGAAGTTGGAATAAGTCGGCGAGGTGATGACGAATGGCTAAGTTTTTCTCGATGGTATGCTTAAGAAGAGGGATGTATTCCTTAATTTCAGGGATTTTCAAATTCAAATATGATTTTCATATTTAATTTAATATTAAAAAAAAATTGAATTCTAAATTAGTGGAACAAAATATCGTTAGTTATAATTAGATATTAAAATTAGAATATATAAATATGATATTTAAAGATATATAAGTCATTTTATATTTATTAACATGGTTAAATGACTATGGATAAATATATACCAAAAATTAGCTATTTAACAGATACCAACTTTCTATTTGGCTATCACGCTATAATACCCTTACTAGTACTATGCCTCCCTAAATTTATTTTTTGACAAAAGCATCCCTTGAATTTTTAAAAAATTAAACTTTAAATTATATATGTTAAAAATGACCGAACATAATTAAAATGTGGGCAACATATGACTTATCCTAAAGAATTTCCGTCGATGCTCAGTTTTACTATTTATTTTATTTTTTTCAAATATTTTAGACTTTTGTCTTACAATTTTCTCGAATTTTTAATTGCTCTAGTCTTAAAATTAAATATGTTAAACTTGGTCTCGTTGTATAACTAAGGACAATAATATTATTCTTGACTTTCATTAATTTTTTATTGCATACTACTTGAACTCTTATGATGTATTATTGCCAAAAAAAAATAGAGAAACAAAACATATTAACATATAAAATTGTGTATCCCCAAAATTTAACCATGTTAATAACAATCGATGACATTCTAAAAACATCCATGCATGATTAACAACTATACATTGATATTTGTTATTCCGCTTTTCAATGACGTAATAAACGATAGTATAAAATAATCATTGCGGGTGATTTCTCCCAAATTAATTTTGGCCCAAAAATAATCTCCGAAGACTCATATCTCAAAATCGAGAAGCCCAAAAAAAACAAAAATAATATTTATTATTAAAATAAAAATAAATTGATAAAACGCGTTGTTCCCACGCCATAACAGGACGTCAAGGCGCTTTGTGTGCCCTCTCAAGGCGCGTCACACATGGCGCCACCATGACGCGTCACACGTAAAATCACAAGATTTCAATTCACGTAAAATTCTAACGATTTTTCTAAGGAAAATTAACTATTTTATTTTGAAGCACATAAACAAAAAAAAAATGTAACATCTATTATATTACTTTGTACAAAATATGAATGTTTTTTATTTTTTAGAAGTATATTGACAATACTAGTTATATAATACATAGTTTGACGTTATACAAAGTTACAAACTACATACATACAGTACTTATAAGATATCATATGACTTTTTGGTTGGTCCCGAGGAGGATTTATTTTTGAAGCTCTTAAATCTCAGCAGAATCTTTTTTATACAAAACAACAAAAAAATGTTATATATATTAGGAGATAATATTTGTACAAGTGATATATAATCATCTACTATAAATAGAGATCATGAAATAATTTTTGTACAACTTAAAAATAACAATTATGTTACAAGTTAAAATTATATATTATATATAATAGTTAATGTTAATTAACAAGTAACGTAAAAACCTTGTTAAAAGATCATAAATTCATATCAAAATTATAGTGATATTTTTTACACCTATATAAGCACAAAAAAATTCAATATATTGGATTATTTTTTGTCGTTCAAGCATATAAAAGATTAACCAGCGTAAAAATTCCTATCACGAGAGGTAAAAAGAGACACTTCCGCACCTGTGTGCCGCAATTCAACTCTACTAAAACTTTTCCAAAGTTATATTTCCCGCGTTTCTTTTTTCCGGGCTCTACACATTTCAAGGGCTACACAAGTTCTTGAGATCCTCTTCCTTGGCGTACCAGTTCGGTATAATCTTTGACACGTGAGGGTAAAGATCTTTGTACGAGTTTCTGATCGTTCCTTCCGCTACTCCGGTCGCCAATGAGATATCTGCGGTCAAAAGTAGCACCAACGGGCAACTGGGTTCAATATTTTTTGGTGACTACGCATCGATAATTTTTTTTGGGCATGTAGAAAACAAAATACAAGATAGTAACGAAAATCTCAAACTCTGCTTCGTTTTCAAACGATACTGAGTAACCTAATCTAGATTAACCACAGGCATGGACACGCATGGTCATTCTACAAAGATTTCACGGTAAGGTAAAATCAAATCACTCCTCTAAAGCTAGCCTTTTCAAAATATTCCAATATTCGTAGCATTGAAACAATTGTTCCAAATAAAGAACATGTAGGAAAACCCTCCATGAGATGAGAGAGAAGATTTAAATAAAGGGAAATTTGCTTTCTTCACCCTCTATTTTTATTTTCTGCAAAGGTATACCCTATATATTTTTCAATGGAAATGGTACCAAATGCCTATTTTGTGTCAAACCTTTTTAAGCCCATTTATGAGAGTAAAAAATACACACAATGGGTAGTTTTTAATAAAGTTTGACACAAAATGGGCATTTCGTTCATTAACCCTATTTTTAAAACCAAAATATACCCTCCAAGTGTAATTTGACAATACCACCCTCACTTTTTATAATTTTAATTAATTTCATTAAAAATATGAACACCTAAAATTAATAGTTGGTAATAATAATATATTTGGTATTTGGAAAATAAATGCTATATTTTTTTATGAAACAAAACTACCGGTATATAAAAGCAAATTCTAAAGCAATTCTAGATTTGTCAAAATTAAAATGATGGGAGTGTAAAAAAGAAACTGAGAAGGACGTATATGTTCGCGAAAATCGAAAGGTGATAAATATAAACATAGAACAACATACACTATTTATGAAAATGTGAAGGACGTACCTTTAAGAGGCTTTTTATCGTCAGAAAGCTGCGTTATAATGTAAATTACCGCTGCGGCAATAGAAATCGGGCTCCTCCTGCAATTTGGTTTAGAACAATTATGAATTTTAAGTAGTATTTCATAATTTCCTATCCACAATAACAATCATACTAAAAGAGTTGTAACTAAAGTATAAATAACCAGAAAGATTCGCACCTTATATCAAACTCTTCAGACTTCTGCACAGCTTCTTGGGCAGCTTTAACGGCTTGATTGTTCATGCCAAGATTGGAACAAAATCGCCTCTGAAAAAATTTATTCAAGGCATTGTGAAGATGCCCAAAAATCGGTTACCAGTACCAGTTTTACCCCAACTATAGAACCGGCTTTTACTGATCTTTTTTACGAAAAACCAGCTTCCAATGATAGCAAAAACAACCTTTTCCGTTTTTTTACTTTTAAAACTTTGGAACCCATAGGTAATGTGTCAAATGTCTAAAAAAACAGCTACCGGTACTGGTGTTTGCCCCAATCAAAAGGAATCCTCACCATAAAATCACCAGCATGTATAGTTCCCATCTCCACTGTCTGACCTTTCTCCAAACCCAGCTGTTTCACAATGTACTCTTTTGCTCGGCCAATTTCCTTCTTTGTAGCGCCATTGGCAACCGAGCAAATTTCTATTTTGAAATCCACATTTCAGGGGGGCTCAGACTCAAAGGGAAGGCTAATTCAGGAATTTCCACATTGAAAAGAAAAATCATAAGCCGTACCCTTAACGGTTCTCGGCTTGTCTTCTTGCCTACAAGCAATGTATAGGCAAGCAGCCAACAAGGCATCCTGATTTCTTCCCCTACTAGATTTCTGATCTTCAACCCTCTTATAAATCTCATTAGCCCGATCCTGCAAATAATTCAAGAACCGATATTTAAGTAATAGGATACGACGTATAAATCAAAGAGAAACTCACCGAGGTGACGAGATTCTCGAAAATTACATTGGTAAGTAGCGGTAAATGGTCTTTCCTTCTACAGTAAGACCAAAACTCCCCTACGAGATGTTTGGTAGGAATATATCAACTAGACAAAACATAATGAAATTCCTAGAGGTGGGTTCCTTATTCAGACTTAGATACCCTTACTAGCCCGTAAACATGAAATAACCAAAGTACCCCTACTTAATTAGAATATCCGCACACATAATAAATTAATTTAAATAGTCTAACAAGAAGGTAACGATAAAGCACTTGAATCAAATATAAAACAAAATATATACATATATATATATATATATATATATGAGAGAGAGATGAGCGCTAAACAAGTAACATCCTAGTCCAAACATATAAGTAAAGAGCATCTACCTTTATAGTTGCAACAAGCCCCAACCTGCACATAATTTAATTTATTAGCCAAATGTAGTTCTTCAAATATAATACAAGAATTAAAATCACTGTTTCTTTCAAAAAAATATATAATACATGAATATAAATATGAGCTACATCGGTTTAAGCCTAGCCGATTTTTTTTTTCTTTTTTTGATAGCCAGGTTCTAGGTATTTAAAGAAGTAAATGACTGGTGCACAATTGAAAGACAAAGTGTTATAATAGACAGGTAAACTGAAACATGTGTTAAAACAGCTAAATCTCCAAGTCTCGTCTTTTAAAAACAGCGATGCAATATTCATTAGTGTAGCAATGCCTTCAGTCTTTAAGTATTTTATGTCTTAGACAATCAACGCCATAGACAGATGGCCATGGTCTCTGCTTTTGGTGGATTTAGATTACAGCTTCAAGTACTCGATAAGCAGTAAATCATAAAGCAGCTAACGAGACCAGAAATCAACAACAATAACAGCCCTAGTTGAGCTAATCTTGGTGGTTTTAAAGTGTATTTTTTGGCTTTTTAACTAGCAGCGTCACTACCGTTACATGCTTAAATCAAGCTTGCGTTACGGTTTTGTGCAGCTAATACGGTTCTAAAATCAGAGTAAATGTGCTTCTAATCAAACCAAACGATAATAAAATTTAAAACTTCTGTTCTCCATTCTCTCAGCGTAAATCGAAACATAAATAACTCCACATTTTAGTCATCCCGAATCTAGTAAGTTGATCTTGTTGATCTTAGTTAAAAACCCGCAGAGATGGGAATAAAGAATCTAAGTCCGAACCCTCAAACAAGGGAAATCAACTCGAAGTAAACTTGAACTTCTGGACAAGAGAATTTGATCAAATTCTCCATCCCAATTCCAAAAAACATGCAGAAAAGTCCCAGGAAAGATTCAGTAAATAATCCGATCCAAAAAAATGCGCTACGAATACGATCAAAACACTCATAAGGAATCCAAATCCTTCCATCCAAACAACCATCAAGAGAAACCCTAATCATTCAACAATTAAGACTAAATGAAAACCTTATCTCGACCTAATTCCAATCAAACACGCATTCAAGAAACCTCAACAACAACGAATCCAAACAAACAAACAGACAAAGAAAACCCTAAATATTCAACACTTCCACAAATTCACGGTGGTCAAGGAGTCAAATTCACCTGTCGGACATGGTGGCGATGGTCTTGAACGCGATGATCAGGCCACGATCGGGGTTGGAGCCGCGGTTCTGCCACCTGCCGAGCGAGGACGAGAGGAACTCGCCGCTGGCGCCGTTGGGCTTGGCGATGACGGTGGAGAGGCCGCCGTCGGCGAGCAGCGGGTTGGTGGGGCCGCCGACTCGGACGGGATCGTTGTCGCCGGACTCGTTCGCGAAGGTCCTCCACTCCGAGGTCTCGTCGATGGAGTGCGACTCCAGCACCAGGCCGCACTCGGAGCAGACCGTGTCGCCGGCGGAGTGGTCGAACACCACCTCCGTCTGGCGCTTGCAATCGGAGCAGAACGCGTCCGACATTCTCCACCGCACGCCTGTTTGGCTGCCGAGAAAACGAGCGAGAAAATTCGAACTGGGTCGCTGGGATTTCTTCTTCTCTCGACCTCGGATCGGGATGAGAGAGAAAGACAACAACTTGGTGAGAAGAAGTGAGGAGAGAGAGAGGGGTATATATAGACAGAGAGGAGAGAGAAATGTTATTTTCATTTTTTATTTTTTTATTTATCAGATGTTATTTGGAAGATTAATAATAATCTAGCCTATTTAGGAAAGTCATTCAATTTGTATTCTCATTTGGAAGATTATGTTTGGAAACGAGGATACGCTTAATCCTTGACTCGGGCTGGGGTTTGTAGAGTTCGGGGTCGGTTTTAGTTGTTGGCGTAGTAGACCCGTGATTCCGTCCGAAGTTTAGCGCAATTTTAACCCTCTAAAATGTGTTTAAAATTTGTGAAAGTTTAGCATGTCCAATCCTAAAAGTTCATTGTATAAATTATTTATTATCCAATTCCAAATAATTTCCTATTATGGGCCCATCTTTAAGCCCTTTATTAAAAGTTGGGTTATAAGCTACATACAAAGATATCTACACACTCCGGTTTGGCTGCCGAGAAAACGAGCGAGAATATATCGGATTCAAATCGTTTGTGGGGACGAGATTAACCTAATAAAAACACCTTTAGGGAGCTCATCATGTACATACAAAGATATCTACAAACATTTTTAAATCGAAATGAACAGCCCCAAATATTTATTTATTTATTTCTAAGGGTTTTATTTACGGTCGCCTTATTGCGATTTTAAGTCGGTACCTTTTTCATGTTTCGATTTTGATTAAATTTTTTAGGAAGATTATCATGTCCAATTCCACCATTTAAATTTCCAAATAAGCCAATGGACCAATAAATTGGCTGAAGAACTTAAAGGCCCAATTTAAGCCCCATTATTATAAAATATGGGCTATAAGCTACAAAGAAATCAAATAAAACCTTATTTGCCAGAAAAGCTTCTTACCAAAAAAAAAAATGATATAAAAATCAAAATAAAAAACAAAGGTCACGATGTAACAAAGGATAAGAGAGATAGTCGCGGTTATATTACTCAAATTTTTATCAACAAGGTCGTAAGTTCAAAGCAAAAGATATCGGCAAAAATCTTAAAGGTTAACGATGTGATGCGATGCTTCTTCTTTTTTTTTCCCTAATGGACTTTGGTTAAATTTATAGCATTGTGTCCTAAGTACACTACATTTACATGCTCGTCCAAATTATATATGATATTTTCTTGTTTAAATTTGACATAAAAATATGTCTAGATATTTATAGACTTTTGGTATTGGTAATTTTATTGTTATTTTTTCACTTTAAAGTTTAAACCCATATAATTTATGTTGATCAAAGTTTAAGTACCTTTACCGCGATAGTCCAAAAAGATAATTTAAAATGATAGTTTGTTGTGCTAGACGCTGAAAAAAAAAAATTAACTGCGTGCAAGCAAAAGATATATAATAGAATATTTATTACACACGCACGCAAGTCATTGCGTCATGTAAGTTTATGAACTTATAGTTATAATTATCATTTATTACGAACGCTCAATGATCAAACATTCAAACCCTTTGACTTTCTGTCATTGTTCAGTTTTATTATTGACACGGTTGCCCCCTCAAACTTAATAAACTGTAACCAAGCGCCCCTCGAATTCAGATTTTACCTCAAATATCCCGAATTCAGGGGCAAAGTTGTCAATTAATCATTAATAAATTTATGAATGCTGCTAAGTTCTAACTCTGCTGCGCTTTCTGGATGCAGAAGAATCTTGCCGTTGCAGATTCACAACTCATACATAAGTGTTATATATATGTATACTATACATATTATATATATATTTACGAATGCTTATAGTATATTATATAATATGTAATTGACAAGCTATTTGGTCAAATAGTCAAACTATTGAAGTCGATAATTAATTCGAACATTGAAAGTTTAAACTCAAACGGAACGACCAATTAGGTTAACAAACAATGTAGCTTGTAGTTTGTCACGTGTTTCATATATATATATATATATATATATATATATATATATATATATAAATATCAACTTTTATCTTCGTCGATAGGTATCCAAAGTACATGTGAATTAAACACAGTGGTTCTTACCATATTATTTGCTGTATAAACTGGCTAATTCAGTTATTCGTCTCTTGTCGTTTTCAACTTACCAAAAGCAAACATGCCTAGTCATTTGGCACAAGTCACAACCAAGGTTTCAATTTTCAAATGTTGTTTTTGTCGATAAATGGGTTACTATTTTTGAAGATTATTGATGGATTGTTGAGAATTGTTAATGAAAAACTATTAATATTATAGTTTATCGTTACCGACATTTATCGAAGATTATCGATAAAAGATCGCAAAAATATCTTTAAGAATATATTTACTAAGTTTACATATGTAAAGAAAATATAATCTCACTCTCACTATCTCACATGTAAATACTAAAATAAAATCATGTCATACTAAAAAAAATGTAAATAAAATCAGGTCATTCTCAAAATTACATACATTAATTTGATAATACACATAATTAACTATTTGGCTTTGTAGAGAAGTCCCACATGGAGCAAATATAAATGAAAAAAAAAATTAATAATACACATCTGTCTGGATTTGGAAAGTCCCACATGCAACAAATACAAAGAATATAACAATCTCTATGAACAAACCCGAGCAACTCAACATATATATCTAGGAATAACAAAGAAAACAATAACTTAGTATGTAACTTTGTCGAGAATGGTTGAAAAGTGTAAAATTTCTCAAAAAGTAACCTTTTTTTGTTATTTTTACATTGTTTTTATGGGTACTCGTTTTAGCAAGAAGCTTGCCAATTTCCGAGGAAATTCATGGAAAAGTATCAAAACGACAATTATTGGCATAGAATATTTGTCGATGACTACCGACATGTTAGGAATTTTGCCATAATTCCCAAATCAGAAAAAAGAATAAAGCGATAAAACAAAATTGAAATCGACACCAGAATTATAGTGGTTCGCTCCCAGTGTAGGAGGTACGTCCACTTGCCGCTTGTAAATCCCAATCCACTATTAATCTCTCAATCGGAGTTTCTGGTTACACCCTCAATCTTGCCTCTCTCATTTTGTGCTACAAAACGCACTAATGACGGCTACAAGCCTTATATGCGAAAATTAAACCTAGAGGCAAATAACCCGTGTAAAAAGTCTAAAATACCCACATAAAATTCGCCTAGGGGGCGCTGCCCCCGTCGACCCTTGGAGAGGGGTTTACTACCCCCCCTACACCCCCACGCCGGTCAGCTTGACTGCTCTGCGTCGGGTCTCGGTAGCACTTCCGTGTAGATTAGGCTTCACACTTAACACGACAATACCGATAATCGACGAAAATTCGAACCTTGGTCACAAGTACTAATAATAAAAAATAATAAACTTTACCATGTAATTGCAAGCATTACATCGCCAAAATTAGGAAACGTTTTGCTATTACTCGATTTTACTTATGTTGGCTCTCGTATTTCAATTTTCAATTTGAACATTAATTAACAACGTTTGAATATTTGCGAGACGTTCAATAAAAATAAAATTAGCTTAATTGGCTTACCCAGATCGGTTAAATTACGATACATCGATTTATTGATTTAGACATTCTAACATAAAATCTAAATATACTCAACAAAATATTGAGTTAACAAAGCCTCGAAATTAATTATTAATCAGATTAGAGCTTATTGTTTTTATGTTTCTTGGCTTTCAAAACATTACCAACATTGACATTTCTATTCAGTATTTACTAGCACTGTAGTCTACTCTATATATAAATTATATATATATATATATACAATATTTACGTGTATCTATAGGGAGAAGATATATGAGATAAGGCTAATAATTGAAACCCTAACTTGGTAGTTAATTCAAACCTCGAAATATTCTTCTAATTACCTCATTATTTTAATTAACAGATATAATTATTTGATTGCCTAGCAGATTTTATCAGAGACCAACTCACATTACTCTACACTCACATGCATGCATTATTATATATCTTTCGACCGAATCTTGGTCCCAAAAGACGTTACCTGAGAGATGTTAATTATATATATAGGTTTCTCTACCCTCTATAAATAACTCGTATTATAAGATATATCAGTTTATATATATATATATATATATATATATATTCCTGCTATATTGTATAAGTCACCGACTGTATCATGTTCAGATAATTATTTTCACAAAAGTTTATGAACAGTAATAGTCGTATTATTGGATATAGGTAGTTTGAATAAAATAAAGTATTTAGCCTCAAATACCAAAAATAAAAATGATGAATATTTTAAGGGATGTAGTTGTGGTCATTAGTACTTAAAATTATTCAAAATAAGTTGATTTATATTCGATTTTTAAATATTTATTTAAATAACAAATATTGTAAAATTATTGTTTTCGATTGATTTCATCTCATATCTCATATATCTACGATGCAAGGTTTTTTTTATAAGCATTAAACTGACTCATAACCTTTTTAAATTTTTGTGTTTGAAGAATACGCAAGTAAATGATCTAACGTTAATGGAGACACGCGAATCCTTGAATAACCAAAAAAAAAAATAACGATTTTAAATATTTAATAAGCACAATTATAGTTTGAGAATATGTTGTGTAATTTTGAATAGTTTTAAATAATTTTGCCATTATTTTTAGTGGTCAAATACATCCTATAGTATAACTTAATATAAATCAAAGTTTACAATATGGACAAAAAAGTCTAGGCTATCATATAGTCTTTAGATTCCAAGGATACCCAAAATGTTAGGTTTGATTTAAATGACCAGATAATTTTCACATGGCTGACACGTGACTTGGCTTCATTATGATCTTGCCTACTTAATTATGAAATAATTACATTGAATATTATCGATTTATTCCGATAAAATAATCAGTAATCTTATACTTGCGTTATAATTTACTTTTACGTCGACAAACTTCATTATTCTAAATGGTTTTTTTTTTTCATTCTTAAATGTTGCAAATCACTTGCAAATTACTCTTTGCATGGGTGACATTGACCAAATCATTTAGAAAATATAAATATATTTCGATTACGTTATAAATAAGCAAAATAAATACAGGAATAAAAATCGCGAAATATTATCCAAATTGTGTTGCATGGGGTAAGCGGGTACATATGGTGTGAGTAAAAAGTATATGGTTTGGTAATATTAACTCCTCTTAATTTTCTTTCATAAAAATATAATAGACCGTTCAGTTTATGCTAAAAACATTAATGTAACACCTCTACACAATTTTGATTTGATATCTTCGAACATTTTTATTTTTATTTTTTAATTAATTTGACCTCACTTTTATTAATTAATATCATAAAAATTTAAAAATACGCTAACCAAATTAACTACGACTTAATAAGCTAATACTTAATCACATAAATAATCATTTTAGGGAGATTACAGCTAAAATTTTGATTAAATTAAATTTGGAGTTGGACACACTTTATATGGTAAATTGAACAGTTTGAAACGCAAACACGAAAATACTTTATATTAAATTAAATAGTTACATATAATTTACATTTTTGATCCAAATAAAATGTTATATAAAAAGTAAATTGCGCTATTTTTAATATTTTTTTATTAAGAATATGATACCACTACATATGTACAATTTAAATCTAATCTATGTAATTGATTTTTGTATGAATATGAACCCATGCACGTTCCATAATAGACAATACATTCATATATATTCCTCAATGACGAGTTATGTCAATTAATATTATAATTTAGGAAACATTCAAACGATAATTAAAGCAGAAACTTTCGAGAGAAAAATAAATAAAATTATGTAAGGGTGATTTATGCAACAGTACCGCCGTAATACTGGATATAAAGCCTTAATTAACGTACAATTAGTTTTTCTTTTTGGGATTCGGTTTATATATATATATATATATATATATATATATTTCTTAGGTTTCGTTTCGGCATATATTTTCTAAAAAGAAGTCAAAAATCCTGATCATGACATATTATGTTCATAGTCTTGAAAGTCTTTAGGGATAATAGCGGCATAAGTCCTCAACCTTTACTCAACTGGAGCGGCATAGTCCCAACCTCATTTAATAGCGGTATAAGTACCAAAAGGTGATTTCCGTCCATATTTGACTAACGGAAGTAGTCAACGTTTGCGTGGCCAGCTTCTCGTCAACGTGGACGCCACGTAATCCGACATGTCACCATACATGTCATCCTCGCGTCATCAAATTTAATGCAAAATTAATGGCGATTGCATTAAATTTGATGACGCGAGGATGACGTGTATGGTGACATGTCGGATTACGTGGTGTCCACGTTGACGAGAAGCTGACCACGCAAATGTTGACTACTTCCGTTAGTCAAATATGGACGAAAATTATCTTTTGATACTTATACCGCTATTAAATGGGGTTGGGACTATGCCTCCCCAGTTAAGTAAGGGTTGAGGACTTATGCCGCTATTATCCCAAGTGTTTATATCTTTAGTTGGAATTATGTTGATAAATGTTCAATTTAGCTAAATTCTCACATGCAACAACACACAAATGTTTTGTGCTAATATCAACTCATGGTTCGTGCAAATAATTTTTATAACGAATAAAAATAAAATAAGTGTCAATGAAACACGCGACATTTGGGGGACCGGCATAAGTTCCTTGCGATTCTCGAGTTAACCATTAGCAATGTTTTGCAATGCAAAGGGGAGCACACAAATATATATGAATGAACTCCGCAGATATCAACTATTCAATATATATATATTTTTTGTTAAATTAAAGACGGTTGAATCTCTCTAGTTCCGCAGTTGGTAATTCTGACACAGATAAAATTGAACCTTGATATATATTATACTAATTCCATAAAATTACTAAAAAAAATTAAGAATTTTTTAGCATAGAATTAAGAGTTAATCTCGGAAAAAGTAGCAATAGTCTTAGAAAGATCACCAACAAGTTCTAGTTTTTTCTAGATAAAGTCCTAACTCTCTGATTTTGCCTTTCCATTTCAATTCAATTATTTTTTCCGTCCTCCGTTGTTAACTCGTGCCACATGTCAATCATTTAAGCCTTCTGAGAATTTAAGGATAAATACCGATAAAAGTACCAATAATCTTTGAAAAATAATTCTCTGATTTTTTCTGACTTCTATTACTTTTCCGTCCTCCATCTTTAACTTGTGCCAAGTGCCAATTATTTAAGTATTTTTTAGAACTTAATTGATACGTTTTAAAGGCATTAAAAATGGAACTTATCCCGGGCAATTGTTTTTTGGAATTTTTCAGGAGAAAAGGAATCGAAACTTATCGCCATCGGTGATCTTCCTAAAACTCTTGGTACTTTTTCTAGAATTAACTGTTAAATTCTCAAAAGGCTTAAATGATTGACATTTGGGACAATTTGACGATCTAGAACGGGAAAGAAATAGAGAGATTAAGTCAGATAATTAGAACTTTACTCGGGTAAGAAAATATCGAAACGTATTATCAGTGCTTCACTGCGACTATGGGTACTTTTATAGGGATTAACCTTATTTTAAGTAATTGCGCCACAAATATCTATTTTACAAAAAAAATTATTTTCGTTGAAGTTGATTGTCACTATCCTATTCCTAATCCTACGTGACCATGTCCTCGGACTCGGATGCTATGACTATGCAATGTAATAATATTAATGACGCGCGTATTTCAAAGAGTTTCGTTCGTCATCGTCTTCAAATCACAAAATAATAGAATATTTTGTTTTGTATGAGAGGCTCACTCAAATGTCAAATCAATCCCATACACAGCTTCTGCAAAATCCCCACGCGCTTTATCAACGCGTGGACTTTTCATATTTTGTTCATTCTTGCATAGCCATTGATAATATAATATCATCGCCTATGTGTTGGTGTACATTTGGTATCAGATTAGGTATTTATATTGTAAATATTTTTAAATAAATAAATGTCAAGAAACACTCTCATTTAGGCTTAATTTTCCCTCTCTTATCATCTAAGAAATGTAAAATTGACATATACCAAACTTTGAGAGTGTTTGGGAGTATATAGTTCCTTTCTTTTTTGGGCTGCTTTTATTAAGTTTCTCAGGCATAAAATAGCTCATAAGTTTTTTTCTGTAGACCTGAATATATATATATATATATATATATATATATATCTTTCAATAATCATTTTATAGCAACATGAGTATGACACACAAACGAGGGCAAGAGAATATAATCAAAATATGGCGATATGATAAACGGCCAACTCATGGTCACTTTGAAATCAACATTGACTTTTAACACAAATCAAGTACCAATTGTAAAATAAGGTGTTCGGGCGCATTTTCATCCCCGATATCAAGTAGGATACTCTACGATCTAAGCCCGTGCGTCCCAAGAAGGAAATCCCCTAAAGTTTTAAAATACCTTAGAAAAATTCAACGTAAAATCCCTTCGCGAGCACACATCGTCGGACATAGATATGTTGTTTGCTCGGATTGGACCGTTTTCTTTACGACATCCTCCGGCATCTCTCCCTACTAAAACGAGGTGATCATAGTGGAAGCTTCGTCACTACTGCATAATGCCTCAACAAAAGATAGACATACTTTCCCCCTTGTCCTCGGTACGAATATTATATAAACCGATGATATGACGGATCTCCGGCCGGACTGATCATGAGTCTTACCTTCGAATACACGAAGTACCCTGAGAATCGGAAAGATGTCCCATCGAACTAGATGCCCGATCATGATTTGTCCTGAGTTTGATGGATTCATTCATTAAACTTGTCTCACCTATATGCACTCTCCACGAATACAAAGATAACTACCTGTATTAGGAGATATCATAGGGTTATAACAATGGCATAAGTATCTCGTTAATAATGCAAAACCGCTATATATATTTTTATGTGTCCATCTCATTCACGTTATTAATCATCGCAAGAGATATATTTTCAAGTACAATTTGGAAAAATAAAACCACGATAAAACAAAACGAATAAAGAGAAAACAAATCAAAATAAACAGTTTTATTACTCTAATATTACGGCAAAAGTATTGTATAAAAAACTTGTTAATTGGTGGTACATATCTATCGTCTATAACATCATTAATTAAAGATATTTAATTAGGCAGTGCTACTCAATCTTTCAAGTCTTTTTACCAACACTAAATAAATTTGTAAGTGGATTACTAATGTATTGATTTTATAACTGTTGTCTCAAATTTACAATTAGACTTGTTAATTGGTGGTACATATATTTATCATCAATAACATCATTAATGAAAAGGATTTAATTAGGCAATACTATTCAACATTTCAACTTATAAGTTTCCTTGATCACCATGAAATCACATATTTTCACGCCGGCGGTCGGATAAATATGGAGTCGATTAACTCATTATCTTATCTATGAGGCGTGATATCCCGCGCCAATTATATCTTAGCAGATCATATATAATTTTTTTAATCATTTTAATTGAATCACTTATATTTGTATTGATTTTATTACCATGTCAAATTTACTTGCTTAAATTTATAATCATTTTGTCAATTGGTTGTACTGGTACATATTTTATTTTTATCATTAATAACATCATTAATTATGAAAGAGATTTAATTAGACAGAAGAGGTGATAAATGATAGCATCAGCGAAGCTAGATGGACACCAGTTATTACCTACACGCAACTGGATTCAATTTGAAACTAGTCAATAATTAATTTCAACTCTTATATAGATGGAGGCCTGAATCAGCCAAATTTGACTCTTATCCTATTAGTTTATTTTTTAATTATTGCATTAATATTATTTTGCATTAAATTTGATTTTCCTTTTCAGCCAACTTAGAGTAGAGCCAAGCCTTCTTTGACAGCTCTTGCTTAGTCTACAAATTGCTCAAAAAAAGCAATTTCCTTTCTTCTTCATCTTTCCCTCTTGTATGGGAATAACCAAAATAATAAAAAATATATTATAAAAAGGACAATTATTCTTTAGCACCCCTTAGGTTATAAGTTTATCTCCATGTTACCTCTTATTTTTGTAAAATAACTATATTACACACTCAATTTTGTATATTTATCTCTCCATGGTCCATAAATTTATTTTTTCCCTTACGTAAAAGTTATATTTATAATGTGTTAAGAAAAAAAAAATGAAAACATTTAAAAAACAAAAAACAAAATCAAAGATAAACAAAAGTAAAAGAATATGGACTTCTTTGTAAAAATAATTCCAAGCTTTGTTTGTTTGTTTGTTTGTTTTTTTGTATTTAGAATTATATTAAAATTTAATTTGTGTTGGACGTGTAACCGGGGATAAAAATTCAAGATAAGGGATGTAATATTGTTAATTTACAAAAATATGGGCCATATAGGAACAAAAATAGAAAACGAGGGGTGTCCCATGAAAAAACAATCCAACACAAGAGTACTTCAAAAAGCTCTCTTCTCAAGCCAACTCAAAACCCCATTTCCAAAAATTCCCTTCATTCGCCATCTCAAGTTCAACTCAAGCCTGGGAATCAAAGCAACGTCTTTCGACGCGTTTCGTCACTCACACACGCCTATAGATACAGACCCACCTGTATATATCTCCCCCCTTATCTGGGTTCGAGCTGGTTTTGTCTCAAACTTCTTCCCCAAGAAAAAAAAGTCATCTTTCTTCGCCGTTCTTGAAGAAAAAGATCGGAGCTTTGATCTGGGTTCGTGGAGATGGTGCACCACCAGAGGTACGTCCAGTTGAACAAGAAAGTTGACGCCATGAAAGGTGACGAAGAATCTCAAGGTGTTCTGGTCATGGAGTGCTCGCATGGCAAGAGAGTGAGGCCTCAGCTTCTCACTCTGCTCATCCTCTCTCTCCTCTCCTGCTCTTTCATCGTCTCCTCTCACATTTTCGGCTGCAAATCGACTTTCTCTCTCCTCTGTAAATCTCTCTCTCTCTCTCTCTCTCTATATATATATATATATATATATATATATATATATGTATTGTTCCTTGTTTTTTATTCTCTGTGTGTGTGTTGCAGATTCAGGTGAAGACGAAGCACTCTCTTCGAAGATGGATGCCAAGTCGCCTCCTTGTTCTTCAGTTTCTGACGGTAATAAATAATAATGAATTACAGTTAATATCATATTTATTATAGTATTAATAATATAGTACTATACTAGGAAAAGCCGATTAAAAAGTTTAGGCCTTTTTGCTTAATTTTAAGATCATTTTTTATGTTCTAAAAGTTCATCACAATTCACATGGCCACCACATCAGATTTTAGACATGCATGTTGGAAAACCATATATATTTCGGAATGTTTTTTTTATTTTATTTTTGAAATAATAAAAAAAAAGCCATTTTTTATATATATCACGGTAACAAGCCAAATTCACAGTAAATCATAAAAAATTGGCCAAATCTGCATATATATTGTAAATGAGAAATTATTTATGTTATTTTTGAAACAGAGTGGTCAAATCTGCACATTATTTTAAACAAATGGGCGTAGGCCGTAGAGTGCCGATAATTATAGAAAGTTCAAGCTTGGACTATATCAGTACATTAACAAGTTCATGGAAAATCATTACTACTTTTCAACATGACAAAAAAAAAAAAAAAATTGCCCATATTAAATTTGCAATTTTCAATGTTAAAGCTTTTATTAATTATATATTATTGCGTACTTTATGTTTTCCTTTTTTTTTTCTTGACTTGACATGAATTTTCTACTTGATCTCGACGTATAGGAACTATATGCTGCGACAGAAGCAGCATCAGAACTGACGTTTGCGTCATGAAAGGCGACGTCAGGACTCACTCGGCGTCTTCCTCCGTCTTCGTATACGCCTCTGAAGCCGGAAACAAACTCGCCGGTCTCGGGGAAATCCAGCGAGAAACGGTCAGGCCGTACACCCGGAAATGGGAAACGAGTGTCATGGAAACCATCGATGAACTCTCCCTTGTTGCGAAGAAAGCCCCTGCCGGGACTGAACGAGAATGCGACGTCGTTCACGATGTCCCGGCCGTGTTCTTTTCCACCGGCGGGTACACCGGCAACGTGTACCACGAGTTCAACGATGGGCTTCTCCCGCTCTACATTACCTCGCAGCGCTACAAGAAGAACGTCGTCTTCGTGATCCTCGAGTACCACGAGTGGTGGATGATGAAGTACGGCGACGTGATCAAGCGGCTCTCGGCCCACCCGCCGATCGACTTCACGGGAGACAAGAGGACGCACTGCTTCCCCGAAGCCATCGTTGGTCTCAAAATCCACGATGAGCTCTCCGTCGAGCCCTCGCTCATGAAAGGAAACAAGAGCGTCGTCGACTTTCGCCGCGTTCTGGACCGCGCTTACCGGCCGAGGATCAAAGACCTGATCCGAGACGAGCAGCTAGAGGCATCGTCGGAGCAGAAATTGGCCGAGGCTCGTGACTCACGTAAACCGCAGCTTCTCATCCTCTCTCGGAACGGATCAAGATCGATAACAAACGAGCATTTGCTCGCGAAAATGGCCAAAGAGACGGGTTTCAGCGTCCGGATCCTGAGTCCCGATCGCACAACGGAGATGGCGAAGATCTACCGGGCATTAAACTCGAGCGACGTCATGATCGGGGTCCATGGCGCTGCGATGACGCACTTCCTCTTCATGAGGCCGGGCACGACGTTCATCCAGGTCGTTCCGTTGGGGACAGATTGGGCAGCGGAGACATACTACGGCGAGCCAGCACGGAAGCTCGGGCTGAAGTACATTGGGTACAAGATCTCGACCGGAGAGAGCTCGTTGTCCGACGAGTACGACGAAAACGACGCCGTTTTGAGGGACCCTGAGAGCGTTACAAAGAAAGGGTGGGAATTTACAAAGAGTATTTACCTTGATGGCCAAAAAGTGAGGCTTGACCTTGGAAGATTCAGAAAGCATTTAATTGAAGCTTATAAGAGCCTCTCTCAAAGATGACTCATAATAATCTTCAATCTTATTAAATTGTTAATTTTTTTGAGCTTCTTTATTTATTTTTTAATTGTATATTTGGGCAACTTTATGTGATTATATTTCTTTTAGTTTACTAAAATGATTGAGATTATAGTGGGACATATTTACGAAGATTTTTGTTTGTTTGGGGGTAATTTGTAAAAACTGAGGATTAATGTATTGGATGCATATAATGTATGATGTATCGTTGTAAATTTATTATTGGGAAATCGGACATAAAGCTTTAATTTTTGGAAAGTGTAAGTGAATTTGTCTGTTGGGTTTCGAGTGTCCTTGTTTTTTTTAGTGAATATTTGCCGCTTATGGAGATTCTTTAGTTTTTTTTGAAAGCTTTTGCTGCAGTGGGGATCGAACCCACAACCTCTACTTTGGAGATGGTGTGAAATTACTAGTGTTAAATCATGTTGATTCGCGAAAAAATATTTGTCATAGGTAAAAGTAAATCCGATGTCATTTTTTCAAATTCACGTTAGCGTTGACTTTTGTAGAATGATTGGAAAAAGTCAAAAAATGCAAACAAGTGAAGAAAACGACAGTTTTTGGTGGCAACGAAGTGACGACGACGAGGAAGCGTACAGCCGACGGTAGCAACTAGCAAGAGCGAAAACGGTTTAAGATTTCACGTTTTAGCTTTTGATTATTTAATGAAATTAGGTAAAAATAAAAAGATATATATATATATATATTATATATTCAAAAGACTCAAAGTTATATTTTTCCATTTTATTTTTTTTGCAAGTAAAGGTATATACATTTATACATGTTAGCGGAAGCAGAAAATAGAGAATATATATATATATATATATATAAATTATCTTTAATTTAGTATCTGAGATTCACAATGATTTGTAAGTGTTTTAAGTATATGAATTCTTTTGAATTCCATATAAAAAGGGAAGCTGAAAAGAATTAGCTTTGAGTTTTATTTGTGGAATGTCATTGTTATTGTAATTACAGTGAATCAATCGCAAAGATTGCTGATCGATTAAACAATGGAACTACTCACATTGCTTCACGCTGAAGCAACCACTACACTATCATCTTCTATCTAAACCCATCTCTGGCCCAGATTCGTCGTCGATTGCCTCACCGGAGGAGGCGTCTTCGCGTGTCTATTGTCCTTGGCATCTGAAAAAAAGGATCAAACATGTTACACACGTAAAACCGGCACCGAGTTTTCCGGTATTCCAAAATTTGTCTCTGTATATGTATGATAAAATCAGCTTTTGGGTAACTCCCAGTAAAAAACTGATACTATATTTAATACTAGTTTCATAACCGGCTCCCTGGACCGGGAACCAGTTATAGAACTTTCCCTTCCACTGGATGGGAGTATTTAAAAATCTCGACAATTGCTTAGCACTCACTGTTGATCTCGATTGGCTTCCCTCCGAGCGACGATCTTCGGTTCCTGTCAATCTCGATGCCCGTCAGCGATTGCCTCCTCAACGTTCTTCCGTTGGCTGGGGCTGGTGATTTCCCATCGTCGATGTTACATGCGATTTTCGCAATTGGTTTCGATTCAATTGTACTTTGGTTCCTGAGAGATTACATAACAAACTTTCAGTTAAATGGTATAGTCACAGCATAGGATCTCGGATTTATAAATGGTTTTAGGAATCAATTCTACCGTTTTAACACGATTCATGGTACCAATACCTGAAAAACTGATTTTCAAAAAACCGGAATCACATTTGTAAAAACACTAAAATACGGACATTTCTCATACCTTTTCTCTGATCCGTTTATCAACTTTCCGATCGTCGTCCTTAACGATCTCTTGATCTGGGATCCTTTGCCGTTTGTGCAACTGATTGCATTCGGTGTCTGGTTATACGTTGAGAAAGTGAGCTCATTCTGGATCATATTCCGAGCCTCATGTTGGCGTATTTGTGATTCGGGCGTCTTCGGTAGTTGAAGAGCAGATGGAATCTGAGTTCTGTCCACTTTTGCTCGCTTCTGATACGACGAGCTCGTCGGACTCCGAGGATCTTTCGGTAGTTTAGCTGGTCCAAACGACTTCGTGGCAGCTTCTAAATCTCGAGTTTGACTCCCAAATTTCTGCTCCAACACCATCTTCGGCTTGCAAATATCGACTGACATGTTCACCTCACGGTTTTCTTTCTTAAAAGATCTCGGACCTTCCAAGCTCGATCGCCTCGATGGGTTTTGCACTGATGGGGTTTTGAATCCCTTTCGCTCTTCAAAGCTCGGTTCTTTCTCGATGCTTAGTCTTCTCAGGCGCGGAGGAGTTCGATCCATCGCGGTTCTCGAAGCATCCTTGCTCGCCAAAGCCTTTTTAAGGTTCTCAACCTGCGAAAATCCATTGAAGTCGATGCCATTATTACACATTTAAGTAAATAAATACTGATAGATGTTTCTTCAGTTATGCCTTGATTTTCACCTGTTGCTTAAGTTGCATAACCTCGTTGCTTTCCTTGTTCACACGAGCCACTCCGAGCTCCACAATCGAAGCTCGCTGCGCAAACTTCAGAGTGCTAATTGTTTCTCCAAACGAATCCTCATCCGGGCTCACGTGGGCAAACATTAACGTTTTAGCATTTCCACCTGAAGCGTAAATCCTCGCAAAATCATGTTATTATTTACAATTTTCATCTACATGCGTGAGTGATGTTATGTTAAGTGTACGAACCTAAGGAGTCTTGAAGCAGAAGAGTGAGCTTGCTGTTTCGGTAAGGAATGTGAGAATTCTTCTGAGCCAAAGCGAGTATCACATCTCCCAAACAAGAGAAGGACTTGTTGATGCATTGAGCTTCTTTGAGCCGGTCTCCGGTGACTTCCGATTTGTCGACTCTCTCGCTCCCGGCGAGGTCAACCAAGTGAAGGCAGCTGTGAAGCTTGTCACCCAAGGTATCTCTTCCATGCACGTGCACGGTTAGAATACTGCACAACATCAAAAACATGATAAATAAGATTATAAACATAAAATGAGACATTTCTACGCACTAACGAGGTCACATAGATAACAATATTTATCAATTTAGGACCAGCGATCAAAATACTAACCTATGGGAACGACTACTTCGGTTGTTCATTGCTGTGGAGCTGACAAACCGATTCATTTCGCCTAGTTTAATAAGGTTGATGACATCACTTGTAGACTTCACCGAACACGTCGTGGCATCAGGAAGACTCAAGCCATCGTCACTCGGACAACTTCGGATCTCAAGCTTGTGGTCCGTTAAGGTAAAGTGGTTCGAAACAATAAACCAAACAAAAATAAAACAATAGAAAGTAATTTATTTAGTCACGGAAGAACAATGTGAAAGGATATTTAGTAGTTGATGAATCTTCGGCGAGAAGATCCCGGACTTGCTCGTTGTATATTTCAACCATCTGGACGCGAATGTCGTAAGTTATGATGTCCTTTCTTTTGCTAGATATTACAAAGAGATCGTTCAGAGCCAAATAATTAATTCCTGTCTTCGTGTTCGAACCTCCCGGACCACTCTGTCAACGAAAAACATGAAAGTAAAGCTAAAATCCCATAATTTGCAGAGAGCTTTTCTTGACTTGTAAGGCATGATAACTGATGAAAGTAAAAATATCTTACCATAGTATATGTTTTTCCAGAACCTGTTTGACCATATGCGAATATGCACACATTGTAACCGTCCATAACAGACCTTATCAACGGTTGAGTATCCTCGAAAATCTCATCTGCAAATCATTGGGAATGTAACAGAAATATGAAATTAATTTATATATAAACATAGTTATTTTTAAAATAATTAAAAAAAAGAATTGAAATTCCATATTTAAAATTATTAACGGATTGATTTATTATGAATATTTGGGATAAAAAAACGTTTAAATAAATCAGGAATTCTGATATCTCATGTATACATTGTGTAGCAGTAGGGCCAAATACTCGGTTAAAGTTGAACAAATCTTCTTCCGTCCTTTCCAGGTTTTGACGGATCGGACAGCACGAGCGACCCATCGTCTCCAACGAAATCTATCGCGCTTTTACTTCCAGAGTTGAACAGCGGCCTTATTCTACAGTAAACTCGAATATTACCTGAATCGAAGTTAAAAAAGAAAAGAAAAAAAGGTTAAGTCACAAGGTAAAAAACTACTTATGAACTTAATGTTACATGAAATATTGACCTTTCAGATCCTGAACCAAGTTGTATAAAGCTCTGTTCTCTTTGACCACCTTGTGATACCCGAGAGCGGCGCTAGAGAGTTCTTTCACCTCCGTGCCTGAACGTTATACGAGCGGTAGATTTACTCTCCATAAATTTTATACGTATATAAAAAAAAACACAATGTTATAAAATAATTTATAAATATTAATATTAATATTACCAAGGTTGCCCATGTCTCTCTGCAAATGGAACTGTAGATATTCAAACTCCTTCTTTGTGTTTGATAGCAAGGCCTTCAGATCCTGAAAATTGAAAGGAAAATCTTCTTAAGATATAGCTTGTGACTCAGATCCGTTTTCTTGATCGACCCATTTGGAGCTTCATAGTGCGACATATTTGTGAATATTTTTAGAAACGAAAGCATCGGGCGTTCAAACATCATAGAAAGACTGCCCAAAGACATTATCATAATTCTTTCATATTTACATCTTTCGGTATTCTACTCTCGAGCTGTAATAGATGGGAAAAATATTAACATTAATGAAAAAAGCTCACCGACAGTTCTCTTTCTTGCGCTTTAAGCAACTTCGCATGACGACATTTACAGTTACCTCTTCTCAAGCAAGTTTGACATTGCTGTTATACACATACACACACATAAAAAAAGACATCAGTAAATAACTAAAAATGCTAAGAGTTCATTCACTCTTATGGACAATATACATGCTTATTGTACCTTGGTATCCTGAAGTACAGATAGGTCTTCTCGTAGCTCGGGAGTTGACTGTGCGGGATATACATTCCTTGTTTTCAGGGAATCCTTTATAGCCGAATGGAACTAATAATAAACAGAAGAAAGAACTAATAATGTATGTGAAACCAAATAAAGTAATTGGTAGAGATGCCTCCAGAACTTTCAAAAAGTAGCACATTTGCCCCCTAAAATCTAATTGCTTTGCAATACTCTCATAATCTAGTATAACGATCTCAATTGATAGATAATTGATAGAAAAGTGCACCAACATGAAAGTCGCATTACTATAAATTACTAAAAAAGTATCATAACTGAATTAAGCTCACCTCTGGCGATTTTTTCTGTAGATGCTCTCCGAAAGGACCAGATACGAACTTGCTAAATAGCTGCATCGGATCCTGCACACAAGAACGCTTTAGAAAAATCCGAATTTCTCTCAACCATCAATCATTTAGTTTTGTATACTCAGAACATGTTAATTTCAAATACCGTATTTCCATCTTGGAAAGAGGCAAGCACGTTTTCATCGATGTTCTCCTTCGTGCCAACGATGAAATCTGCAAGCAACTTGGCTAGCGATTGCACCAACGCCTCTGCCAGAAGTCGAAAATAAATTTAATTAGTGACTGAAAAACATGAGCTGACTGACTCAATGGCACGAGCTAAAAAATCAACCTTCGTTTTTCCTTTTGTCAACCTCCTCGAGCTGCGGCGGTTTTTCGCACAGCACAGACATATCCAAGCGCCTGAACGAGTCCGTTGACATCACTGAGGCTCTTGCATTCATCTTACTAGCCGAATGTGCAACGAATGGCGATTTCGAATGTTTAGTAGAACCGTTCTCGTGGTAAGATTTTAGACCCAAAATGCAGTCAACAACTTTGGCCGCTGATCCAGCTTCTAAAGTATCCTGCGACGGGAAATAGTAAACCGAACATCAATAATTGAATCAGAGCATATGTAATTACTCAAATATTTGACACTGCATAATAATTACCCTTTCAATATCAGAAGCTTCGAAGGCAGGAAGTTTTAACTCTTCCACTGCGACGAGGAAGTTCCGGACATTCTCGAAGTATTGATAAGCGGGCAACGGCCGCATTTCCAGGTTATAAGCTTGCAAAGGAAATTGAATCTCCACAACCTTTTTATTCCAATAACAAACAGAAAGTTATATGAAAATCCACAGAATAATAGTATAAATTTGATTACATTGGGATACTAGCAGGTATAAGTACCCATTAGTTTGCATTTTGGGCAGAAGTTCCCAATTCCGAGAAAAGTGTGCCTCTATTAATTGGGATAATATCCTCTAATTTGACAAAATCCCAAGATAATCTCCAAATCCCGGTAATCTTAATTTACCAAATTTGATAATTATTCACCTTCGGCACAGCTCCGGGGTGGATCTTGTTTATGGCGTTGCAGAGAATCAGACCATTTCTCAGGCAAGAAATGAATTCTCTCTCGGACGGCCGATTCGGTATTCCGATCGGACCCACCATGCTCTCGAGCCAGTGAACGGCTTGAAATCGCCTCAAAGCTGAAAGAAGAAACAATCAAGAACGGGTCATTTCCTATCCAAACGATCAATATCAAACCTAAATCTTCAATCAAATCACAAATCCGAAAAGACGAACCCGCTTCCTCGGCTTTTCTCGAGGCCATCGTGAAATCGTGAGTCCCAGCTCCTACACAAACCTCCATGAGAAAAAATCCTCTCTCTCTTTTCGCTGCATCGAACGAAATCAAACGCAGAAATCAAAACCCAGAACCCCAATCTCCCTCAAATCGAAAAGAAATTATTAAAAAAAAAAACGTCGAAATCAGCACTTACTGGATTCGGTTTGTTCTGTTGATGATCGTTGAAGAATCGAGGCCCACAGAGAAAATCGAAGTGGGGTATGGGAATTTACTCTGATTTTGGATTATCTTGAGGAAGAAGAAGAGAGTGAAAGTTGGGAGCTTATTCGAAGGGAGAATCCGAGTTCGGAGCTACGAAATCGTAACGTTAGCGAAGTGGGTACTTTTTTGAATTCGAATCGGTGGGGACACACGTGCCAATCAGAACTGATCGGAGCCGTCGATTTCGAGAGCGGGTGATTTCGGCCGTTGGATGAGATACGTTAGAAATGGAGCCGTTGAAACTTCGGTCTTGGGCTGTTGGGTTTGGGCCTTGAATTTGGAGCGTAAATTTTCAAGTGTTTTACTATATTAGAACAAATAGCGGCATAAATAATGTTAATAATTAAAAGTAAAAATAGTGTTAACAATGTCGTATATCATTCAAAGTTATAACTTATAAGCATATATATAAAAGTAAAAAATAGTGTTGATAATAAAAGGGTAAACTGCGGCTAATGTACCCAATGTTTGATCTTTTTCGAATTATGTACCCAATGTTTATTTTTGGTGGCTAATGTACCCAATGTTTGATCTGTTAGATATTTTTGTGTTTTCCGTTAGTTGACCGTTAGAGAGTTATCCTCCTCTATATGCACACTTTTTGTATTTTTGACATAACTCACCAATAAGTTCCAATACTTTTTTTTGCCCGGACAAAGTTCCAATTCTTTAGTTTTGTGTCCCTATAGGTACCTCTGTAAAAAAATTTGTCCTCCAACGTCACTCACGCCACGTCAAAGTTTTGATTTTGTATTCCAATGCTTTTTTTTTTACCCGAATAAAGTTCCAATTCTCTTGTTTTGTCTCCTCATATCACTTTCGTGAAAATTTCAATCCATGGGTTATGCCGTTTTCAGCGTTGAATTAAAAAGTAATTTTTCTCTCTTTTAAGTACATATCCACGATTATCTTTGGTCGTCCAACTTTCCGATGGCTAATTTACTCCGGAAATGTGGATAAAATTTTATAACAATGGAGGACGATTTTTTTTTCAGAGGTACCAATAGGGACACAAAACTAAAGAATTGGAACTTTGTCCGGGCAATAAAAAGAATTGGTATTTATTGGTTCATTTTTTGAAAGTATTGGTACTTTTGCCGGGATTAACCCTTATTTAAACATATGTAATTAGAGTAATGAAATATGAATAATTTATGTATTATGAAAAATATTTTTTTAGACATAATATTAATATATATTACTTTCAAATAAAATATACTTTCTTTTTAGTAACAAAAACTGTTTTTATTGCATTTTTTCATTTAAATTTAACCACGGATTAACAAAACACTAACCAAACAGTGTTTCAAAAATCAAACTCCGAAAATAGTTTGGTAGACTAAACTCTCATACTGGTTTCCCAAACCAAATTACAAAACTAGTTTTCCAAACCAATTAACCAAACGCCACCTTTGTATCCCAAAAATTGATTTAGCCTCGAGCCCAACAAAACACTACAAACTCAAAACTGACCCATATATCTTTATAGGATTTGTTGGGGCCTCATTGACCATTAACTATTACCTAACCATAGTTAGGTTCTATTCTAACCTGAGTTAAAAAAGTATATATGATCTCTTACGTTCAACGTGAAATCGCCAAAATCAGATTATTAAAAGAAAGTGAGATCAAGAATACAGATCATCATCACCTAGCTAGGTGGAAAACCCTACAACACACGATCGACCTTCTCTCTCTTATTATTTATTTATACCTTTTATTTTTATATTCTCGAATTATATTAACATTTAATCACATACATTTTCATGATGCAATTTTGTTATATATAATAGTCTATAATTTAGCTCATTTTAACATTATGTATATGGTTCTTTTCAGAGCAAATTATATATAGAAGAATTGACTGTTTAAATAGTCTTCCCTGGTGATGTAACTTTAGAAGCTTTTATAATGATTAACATGCATCAATACATCACCAAAAATTAGTGGATTAATTATAATATGTACATATTAACGTCAATGATTTATTAGAATTAAACACAATATATGTATATATGATTTGTATGTCCATATAATTAAAATGTATTAGTCGGATTCATGCCTCTTAATTAGTTGCGTAGAATTCTGGAGGATAATTTGCACATTTTTATTGCCCAAAAGTTTTCAATTTGTGCGCAAATACCCTCAATTTTTACGCGAGATGAATGACTTACAATCCGCTATCAAAAATAAAAGATTTGACATAACGAGGGAGGTACTTGTGCTAAAATTTGATTTTAGAAGGTAAATTTACATGGATTGTAGATTTTATGGAGTAAAAATGCAAATTACACTATTATAAGATAGCTTATGATTTTTCACACAAAAATAATAATAAGAATAAAGTTTTTCAGCAAGCTCAAACTCAGATTTCTTCAATCACGTGAATAAATATATAATTAAACAGTCAAATGAATAGATATCTTATCACAAACAAAGATCAATTATAAAAAAGAAAAACCACGACAATGAAATAGGGGCAAAAGGATTATATATATGATCCGCAACAAATAAGAAATAAGCCACAATTTAATAATCAACAAATTAAAGACTGGTTTTGCAAGACCACTTTTTTCTTTATGTGCTAATTATACCCTCCACTTCTAAAAATTGTCGTTTAGTTTTAATTTATTTTTGCTTTTTCTATAGCATCTAGTTTCATTTTTTATGAGTTGATGCAATAAGTTGGTAAGCAGACACTACTGATGTAAATACGGCATCCCAATAAATCATAAATATTATTATTTGCTTGTCTTTCATTTTGAATTGAAAGAGTAGAAAAATAAAATAAACTTCAGAACTAGAACTTTAGTTTCGGGTTTTCAGAAAAGAAAAAAAAAACTTTAGTTTCGGATATTTTTTTCTTCTTTTCCTAAACCAGTTATGGTAATTAAAATCTAGATTTCAGATTTTTAAATTCAAAATTTTTCGGATCCGAAAAGTTCCAGCTCTATTTTTTTTCTTTCTAGAATTAAAATATCAGACTTGAAATCCGATTTTTTATTCATATTTACAACATTAGCAAACCCGCTTACAAAACGACAACACATATGAAAAAGCGCAAAATTCGACTAGAGATGACATCACATTAATATAAAACATGACTAGTCTCAAGTAGAGAGAGGCGACGAAGCTCTACAAGGGTGAGGGAGAGAGACGACAAAATCAATAATGAGGGTTATTTTGGTTGTTTTAAGAACTTAGGGTATATTTTTGCAAATATTGAAATTTAAGGTTAAAATAAATAAATAAATAATCTCATGTACATGTTTATTGTCTTATATTAAATTTGGGCAACATAGTGACACACACTACAAATAATTAAAGTCTAAATTGTGATGATCATCACCATAAGCCTCCATAGTCTCCCTTTATATTGCCCACCTCTCAAACACCCATCATAACCCTTGTCGGCCTCTTTAATTCATTTCATTTCTTTCCCTTTTCCTCTCAAACCCTTTTCTCAAATATTCATAATAATCCCCCCAAAAAAAATCCCACTAGTTTTTTACTCTATTGGCCCCTTATTCATTAAAAAAAAAAAAAAACACCTTAATTCTTCTCAAAATTTAGTACCTTATTGCACAAAACATTGCAATATGACTCACCAAGAGTTCCTATCTCTCCCAAGAAGCTCAAGCACAAGCAGCAACCGGTCCTCTAGAAAGATCATCCCCGCCGGCCCGGGCCAGTTCCGGTCGACGTCCTCGTCCTCCTCGCTCCACCGTACTTTCTCGCCGGACTCCGACATGTTCCTCCTCCAAAGCTACCACCATCCGAACGACGCTAAAATCTCGAAACCCTACTTCAATAAGCTCTCCTCGTTCTTCAGGTCCCTCTTACACATCCTCTCGTTTCCCACGTTGATCCCCACATGCAAGTGGCTGACGATCCCGTCCCAGCACTCGGCGACCCCGTCTCTGGGCCGGAAAGTCACCGGTACCCTTTTCGGGAACCGGCGGGGCCACGTGAGCTTCGCGGTGCAGCTCGACCCGCGGTCGGAGCCGGTTCTGCTTGTTGAGCTGGCAGTCACGACGGCCTCGCTCGTCAAGGAGATGGCGTCGGGGCTCGTACGGATCGCGCTCGAGGCCGAGAGGCCCTGCGGCCCCGGCGCAGGGAGGAAGCTCTTCACCGAGCCGACATGGACGATGTATTGCAACGGACGGCGATGCGGGTACGCGGTGTCCCGAGAGTGCGGGCTGTCAGATTTGCACGTTTTGAGCGTCGTTCGGAGCGTGTCGGTCGGGGCGGGTGTGATTCCCGTGGTGGAGGATTGCCAGAAGAAAGGCGGGGAGTCGGAGGGCGAGTTGCTCTACATGAGGGCTCGCTTCGAGCGGGTCGTCGGAAGCCGGGACTCGGAGGCGTTCTACATGATGAACCCGGATGGCAACGGCGGGCCCGAGCTCAGCATTTTTCTTCTTAGGTTATGATCAATCAAATTAATATTATTTAATTTGAAGAACAAAAATAAAACAAAGATATATTCACGTACGTTGTTGGCTTGGGTGTTTAGTTTTAGCTATGAATTAAAATAGTGATTCCACATATTTCTGTATTGTATACGTTTTTGTCCCCTTCACTCTCTCTTCTTTTTTGAATTGCAAAACCATGTTGGTTTTTTTGTTTTGTATTTGTTTTTGACACTTTGTATGTGTAATTTAGACCTTAATTAAGATTTGAGAAGTGTATGACTGTTGTTAATTACAAGCTTAATTACAGCCCGTAAATCCAAATTCCGTGTGAGCTGTTTAATTAATTGTAAGATTGATATCTTTCCATATAATTGTTGTTGTTGTGGTGTGTATATATATATGTATAATAATGTATAATATATATGTATATAGTTTCTTGAATGTTTGCTTGCTTGCCTGCACGTAGGTCGTCACTTGTGTTTATTATTTTATAGGAAAAATCATAATATAGTTGTGACTTGTGAGCTTTGGCATCATTTTGCACGCTTTTCTCTCTAGTTATAAATTATTAACTTTTTTTTTTGAAAGAATAAATTATTAACTTCTTCAATTGCTTTTTCTTTTTTCTTAATGCAAAATGACGGTATATTTTCTTTTCTTGGAAAACTATTTTGGGTCACTATCATTTATAAAGTAGAGCAGGAACATTTATATTGATTTACTGGTTCCGGTAAAATAAAAAATACTAGGCATTAAAAAATTGGGAACCGGTATTCACCACATAGTAATCTAATCTTAATTGTGAAAACCGATATCAATTTTAAAAAATTGGGAACCCTTATGATAAAAAGATCTTCATTTTACAACATACCATATATCGATTACAGATTCAAAATCGATAAATACCCATTTTTTTTTACCGATTTCGGGACCGTAATTACCTCAAAATACTTGTTGAAAGTCCCTTTTTATATATTTTAGAAACCAATATCTATCGAATACATATTCAAAATCGATAAATACTTATTTATACTAATTTCGCAACCGTGATTACGTCAAAAATAGTTGATGAAAGTCCCTAACAAGTAGGATGGATACATGGTAAAGGGGCAAATGCCCCCTCTCAAACTTTTCAATTTTTTTTTCTTATAAATAATTTTCACTCTAAATGTTATACCTCTTAAAAAAAATTACACTTACTTTTATATTTTTTTCTAGGGATAGCCCCAACCCCATTTCATAGTGGTATAAGTACCAAAATATGATTTCCTTCCATATTTGACTAACGGAAGTAGCCAACGTTTGCGCGGTCAGCTTCTCGTCAACGTGGACGCCACGTAATCCTACATGTCACCATACACGTCATCCTCGTGTCATCAAATTTAATGCCAAATTAAGGGTGATGGAGGGATTCAATTATTTTTGCATTAAATTAAATGACGCGAGGATGACATGTATGGTGACATGTCGGACTATGTGGCGTCCACGTTGACGAGAAGCTGACCACGCAAACGTTGACTACTTCCGTTAGTCAAATATGGACGGAAATCATCTTTTGGTACTTATACCGCTATTAAATGAGGTTGGGGCTATGCTGCCCCAGTTGAGTAAAGGTTGAGGACTTATGCCGCTATTATCCCTTTTTTCTATAATTTTTAATCTAAATTATGCTTAATTTTCTCCTTCAAGCTCTCCTCATTTTTCCGTCTCTCTTCAACTACCTCTCATTTTCCACGTTAATCTCCACACGCAGGTGGCTGACAGTCCCGTCCTAGCTCTCGACGATGACGTCTTTGCACCGGAAAGTCACTGGAACCCTTTCTGGTTAGCTAAACAAAAATTATGTATAAGTATATATATCAAAATTGTATATCTCCATCATATCCAAATAGAAAGAATAAGTGAGCTGTTGATACCATTTTTTTATTTTTATTTTTCATTTTGACTACTTTATAACATTGAAGACATGCTTTATAGAGGCTTCCCATGTTTTCTGTTTGTTTTGTATGCGTGCTTGCCTGCACGTAGGTCATTATCACTCATTGCATATAATATGTAAACATGATATAATATTATATTATATATATATATATATACACACACATACGAATGCCGCTATATTCTCTCTTTTATGAAAAATACGTGAATTTGGTCCATTTCGCTCTACGAATAGCGAAAATGATCTTTCCTTTATAATTTCGGTGTTATTCATTTGGTGTGAATTCCCTTTATCGCAACCGTCATGATATAATTTTTTTTTATAAATTACAAACTTATTACATAACCAAAATATTTATTGACTTTTAAAAGTCCTAAATATTTTATTCATTTTTATTTTCTAAAAATAAAAATCCCAATATAAAAAATAGTTCTTTTCATCATTATTTAGAATAGAAAAATGAATTAATTTATACAATTTTTATTATTATTATTATTATTATTATTATTATTTTATATAAGATGGGCTACTTATATATTTATTTACGTATTTTTGAGACATTATTAATTAATCAAATCAAAGATCGCAAGAGCCAAAAAGAGAGACATGCATAATATAATAGTGAGAAACATACAAAGGTTTTTCTAGATCATGGAGAAGGGAAACCAAAGTCAAGTACATGAATATTTTAATGAATAAAAATGTATTATTTTAAGTGATGTGAAAGGAATATGTCTCATTGGTAAGAGTTGTAAAGATGAGAATTGCTTCTTCTATCTATTCTAATCTATAGTTTAAACTTATTAAGCTTTACATGGAGACAAGGCTCGCATTAGAAGAACCCTAAAATATATATTTTTGCTGCATATTTATATAATATACGTGTCATACAAATCTACACTTATAATTGGTGCAAAAGTTTGAGTTAGCAATCAAATGATTGAAGTTTATATATTTCGCCACATGAAGTACAACTTAGTGAGATCTTAGTGTAAGGTAGAGAAATGAGATTGGTTGAACTAATTTAATTTTTAAAATAATAAAAATTGTTGCAAATTGTCATTAGCCGTGTTTCATTTTTCTTTCTTACTGGGTTGGTCGTACAAATATTTAACTATCCAACTCAAATAAATAAATAGACAGAAATCACGTGTCTTTATGTGGCGTAGAAAAATCGCAATAAAAATTAGTATTACAGTCTATATATATATATATATATATATATAATTATTTTAAAAAAAATTGTAGCATGGATACATATAAAATAATATATTCACCGTAATCTAAATGTTTAGTTATCACCACTTAAGGTCCTAATATTAAATTAGTTCTATTAGTTTTGTTAGTGTTCAAATTGGATATTTCATAGATAAATTTGTTATGATATTAGATATTTAAACCGTGATATCAAACAATATATTTCTAGGTATTGCTATCATTCAAGCATTTTTTGTTCCAATATGTGCGGAAAGATCTTATGTATGTGTGTGCGTGTTGATACCTCTCTATTATTGGTGCCGGTCACACCATATACAATTGCTAATATATAATTACTATATACTACCATATAATATATAATTATATATGTACATATTTAAATTAAAAGGAATCTAGTTGGCTAGCATAAATTAAGATGATCATCGAATATATATACATATATAGTCAATATGTAAACGATTTTAAATCTTAGAAAATGTTCAAGTAATTATCCGATTTATAATTATATTATAGAGGGGGTAATGTACATGCTATGACGATATTTTGCGCTCCGAAATTTACATCCAAATTTTATTTCGTCGTTCATTAATAATAATATTTGTTTGAGTAAATTTTAAATTTTGTTAACTTTTTCTTTTCTTTCAATTTCGTTCGTAAATTTTCATGTACTTCTATGTTTTTTTAATATATATATATATATATATATATATGTAAGTATTCTTTTCTTTCTTATTTGCGTTTTTTGAGTATCATTCTTGTCGGCCGTCTATCTAAAAAAATTATAAGCATAAATAACTAATTATCCTTTTCTAAATTTTTAGGTTAATAAAAGCTACAGTCGAGCCATTTGTAATTAGTGTTATATAAATATATATATATATATATATAAATGCTTTAACATTTTAAACTAATTAATAGCGCAAATTTAACCAAGTCCAAAATGATACTTGACACGTAACCGCCACACTCCTCTAGATCAATTTTTTTTTTTTGGCCGTTCCTCCAGATCAAATATTATATTTCCTATAACATGGCCGTGCATGGATATATTATATAATATATATATATATATATATATATATATATATGAAAAGAGTAATATAATATAATGAGAAAGGATCGGAGACTTGATATATCATGTAAAGCAAGAAAAAAGAGAAATTACAAGAAAAATAAAAGTACCCGAAATCGATTAAAATAAGTTAGATATTTCCGGGCTTTCAACTTTGCGGAATTATATTTTGTTATTGTTAAGACTTTAACACGTGCACCTGTGATTTTTGGCCACAAGAAACACTGCAATGATAACATATTAACATCAAGCTACGACCTGTGTGATAGAAAAATCGTAAGCGTAATTGTTTGTACGATTAAATAAACACAAATTTGTGTTTTTGCTCTCACCAAAAACAAAACAAAAAAGTGAAGATTTGATTTAAGAGATTAAATAGACAACTATCTAACTAAGCATGCTTGATCTAGTGATAACTCAACTACTACATCTCCATTCAAGATTGAATGATCACGTGTCCCTATGAGACTCAAATAAGTGCCCCATTTACATTTGTAAACTTGACCAAAAATGCTACATGCTCTTACACTGAATATACCTATCAGTGCTAGAGTGCATTATAGCATTAATCGATATTGCCACCTCATTAAAAAAAATAGACAGCTACCTCTGAAATTGTACAAAAGTGGAAAGATCTCAGTCTTTTTGTGAGTTCTGATTGTGATATATTTATGGAATATCTTGTCTTGAAAAGTGTTTTATAATTTCTTTGGCAGTTTGGGTATCTATCTCAAAACTCCAGCTAATAAGATGGGTTATACATATAGTTAAGCCTCGTCCAGCTAAATATCTCACATAAGATATTTATGATATTTTAATTAAACTACCACGTATATAATATAATTCATTATTTACACTTATATTATATATATATAATATGTACATATATATACACATACTTCTTTCACTTCGTGTCGTTAACGTGGCTGAACCAGAGCCCAATGATTAACCAATCAGAAAATATTAATTATGTTCGACATTTAATCTACACCATAGTTTAATAAAAAGTGCACCAATCTCGATTCTTATTATAGCTACGTCGATGGCTTCTATTTATATATCTTGCTAATTATTATATATACAGATCTTGAATTTGACTATTCTTTCTCATATATAGCTATTGTTTCTCTGATGAGAAGGAAGTGAGTGTCTGGAATCTAATGTCTCAAGAATCTTTTGCATGCTAAAAATAATAGAATTAAACATTTCTTTGATGGAAGCGTAAAACGATCCAATTACGGAACTCAATTTATATGCAGTGTAATAATTATATATATAACCGAGAATTTTACTAATTTATTAAAATATCCAATATTATATCCCGTTTGCGCTATATTTTTAATGCCATTTTTACAATGATAGTACTCAAAGGTGTATAGATATAATTTTGTCCATGTCGAGTCATGCTCGTCACAAATTTTGTAAAAGTGTTGAATATGATTGATGTTTTTAGAATTTAATCATAAATATACACTTTCATGTAATATGTCTTAACGAATATTAATGGATGAGTGGAATTTATAGGACTATTTTGCAGACTTTGAATACTATTGTCGCTAATAAATAGACTGAAAATGAGGCCACACTCAGTAAAGTTTTGAGCTCATGTGCCGCAAATTTTCATCAATTAAATACACATGGACCACAAAATAAAGATAATGTATTTAAATTATGGCATATATTTTACATACATTATAATATATTAGAAAACTGTGATATATATATACATACATATAACTACAATGCTTAAGATATTGTAAAGCCTAGACAAGTGTCAATAGTCTTTGGTTTCTACTTGTCACACTTAATTATGATTGTGCACTTACTTGTTAGTTAGTTTGTAATTTGTATATTTAGTGGGTGGACTTCACTACTATCTCTTTAATATCTAAATCAAGTTAATGATTGGATATTAATGCATGTAGACGAATTATATTTCTTAGGGTTTAGAGTTGTTGCCAATTAATGAGAGATATCTTATAATGAAGATATGATTCAATGTTGTACTACTATTAAATTATGATAAGTTTTGAACTCTTACAAGTGTTAGCATAAATATTTTTATGTGTAGATAATTTATAATGCACTTGTGAGTTATGAATTAAAAGTGTTAATTGGTTTAATATTTTCCTTTGTTTATCCCGATCTCTCAACGCGGTAAAGTAACTTGGTACAATTTTTACTGTAAAATTTGTTATGTTATTTTTTTTTTATTGATCGAGGTGAATTTAACAGAGAGATCAAAAAAATAGTAATATACATTGAGCCTAATCTAATGCATAGTATATCAGGAAAACAAGTAAAAAGATCGATGAAGGTTGTATCCGCGTGATGGAAGCCGTCTTCTTCTTATATGGTGAACCGGGTCGAATTTATCATATTTCTTTAGTTGGCTATTGAGATTTTACCTCGGATCTCATAGAGACTCGACAACTCTCAATTACTTCAATCCGGGATCAACCTGCAGCCCGAGATTATCCGATTATTAGTCTTTCTTCTTTAAAAATAGATTTTTTTCTATCTTAAAGGTATAAATTAACGACATGTCGTCATTCAATTTTTAAGGAACAGAACCGTCCACCTACTAATAGCTCTTAAAATAATTTGAAGTTCTAGACAAGTGTCAATCGTTTTTTCGTCTGTACTTGTCACACACTTGTAATTATGCACTTGGTACTATAGTCGGTGATATAATCATTAAATGATTGGATATTATTTCATATAAACCAATTATGTGTTAGGATTTAGAGTTGTCGCTATTGGGAGATATTTATTAGAGAAGATAAGAAGGATCATATTAAAATTATAATAACTTCATGAATTTTGGGGTATATATGTTCAAAATTTGATTATTATTATTGGTGGTTGGTAACTAATTTTGGAATAAATTTAACTATTAGAAGACCTTGCATGAACAATTTTTTTATTAGAAACATACGTTCATAATTATTAATATTTTTTTTTATCGAGACCTAGGCACTAGAGATCAAACATTATGCACCAAATTTGATCATACAAATTATGGAACGCTTTGAATAGTAATAATAAATTTAATTAAACTATTTTGGGCAAGAACACCTAAAAATATTAGATACATTCAGTACAATACACTATCATATTATTAGATATATTCAGTGTACGAACATGTGACACTACTGACTAAGTTTACATATGTAAAGGCGGCATGCATATGCGTCTCATGGAGTTTAAACCCGAGACCTCTTAGAGAGGTATGTAGTGGATTTACTACTTTGCCAAACAAGCTTTTAAAAAATAACTTAGTCTAGAACATCAACACGCTCAAGAACGACTTTAGCTCACCATATTTAATTCTCAATCGGGTGTAACCGCGTAAGAGGTTATCTTTTTAAACAAAGAATTTAAAAAAATTAAATGAGAGAAAGAAGGGGTTACGGCAAGCGCCTCTGCGAGTTTTGAGGCCGGGGCCACCAATGAACGGCCATAGAATGGCCGTGGCAACAAAGTCTAGAATCCCCCGTCTCAATACTCAACAACCGAGTTAGTTTTAGTGATGAGTTAAGTAAGTTACGAAAACATGATTTTATTTTGAGTTTGTTGTTGCTTGTGAACAGAACCATCTTTTTCAAAATGTCGTTTTTTAGTCTTTTCATACAACTGTCGTTTTTCAAACTCTTGTCGTTTGTGTTATACTGTCGTATTGTAGTATTTTTCAAAATATTTCTTGAATGTGTACCAATTCGCTTTATTATTTCATCGTTCATCAGATTACATGTCGTCTTTCAGTTGTCAGATGTCGTTTATATCCTTGTGGTTTTCTCTACATTTATTTTGATGTTTCATATATAAGAGTAGACTATTTACATAGTATTTTCCTTCCGCGTGCCATTAACGCACTATGATCTTTAACAAAGGACGAATGATGTAAATAACTAAAAGATACTGAGCAGCAGAGAGAGAGAGAGAGAACCTTAAACCCAAAACCTCCACTGAACTCAGACCCGCCATTAGAGGACTCACTCTCGAGCTTCCGAAATGAGAGGGCTCAAGGGTCGGAAGCTCGGGGATATGGCGTTCTCCGTCGGCGGCGGCGCCGTCAACTGGTTCCCCGGCCACATGGCCGCCGCCGGGCGCGCCATCCGCGAGCGGCTGAAGGTGGCCGACCTCGTCGTCGAAGTCCGCGACGCTCGCATCCCCCTCTCCTCCGCGAACCTCGATCTCCAGCCTCGCCTCGAAGCCAAGCGCCGCATCGTCGTCCTCAACAAGCGAGACCTCGCCAATCCCAATATCATGCCGGTAATCCTTGTGTCTCGGTCCTCGATCGTTGTCGATTCCGTTGCGAATAATCCGATTCATGAGTAGCTTTCGATGTTTTGATTGAATTATACTGTGTGATTCATTGCCTTTTGTTGTTGGTTAGAAATGGATCCAGCATTTCGAATCTCGCGGACAAGACTGTGCGGCAATCAATTCGCACAGTCGGAGTTCCGTTCAGAAGGTCGGTTTTCATCTTCACGAGTTCGAGTTATTGTTATGGTAACTTGATATTGATTTTGTGTATGATTTTGGTGGGAAAAAGCTTCTTGAGCTGGTTGAGGTGAAGCTGAGAGAGGTGATCTCGAGAGAGCCTACTCTGCTTGTGATGGTTGTTGGCGTTCCGAACGTCGGAAAGTCGGCTTTGATCAATTCGATCCATCAGATTGCGACTTCGCGTTTTCCTGGTGAGCTTTTGTTAACTTGTTTTTGTGCCAGGGGTTTTGATCATACTTTTCTCGAATTTGCTGGTTTGGAATACAATTTTGAACTTGTTAGACCCGTCGAAAACTTGTTACTCAGCTTAGGCATTTTTATACGTATTGGCTGGGACTACGGTTTCGAAGTTGTCACCATTGATTAGTATTCTGGTTGAAATCTGAGTGATTGTACTGTCTCTGCTTTATAGTGCACGGGAAGATGAAGCGAGCAACTGTTGGTCCTCTTCCCGGTGTTACTCAAGACATTGCTGGGTTCAAGGTAAGCTTGGGTTATACATTTACGTAAGGAAGGGCAAAAAGTCATTTAGTATTTAATTATGTCCTTTAAATAATTCTTTATGCTTTAAGGGTATAGCCGTCCGCTCGAAGGCACAATCTTTTGGTTATTGTTGCATGAATTAAGTATCCTGTTAGCTTCGGGTTTTTTTTTGACAATTTGTTTTCAGTCCCAGTTTCTATCAGATTAAGTGGCCTGTGTTTGTTTGTAGGCTAATTATGAATAATTTATTTTTTTTTGTTCTACTAAATAGTCTATTTTTTATTATCTCTTTCCTGATCTTATCGAACATTGTTTTTTTTGTTCCTTCTTTCAAACAGATTGCTCAACAGCCAAGCATTTACGTGCTCGACACTCCCGGTGTGTTGGTCCCGAGTATCCCTGATATCGAGACAGGGCTAAAGCTTGCTCTCGCAGGTTCTGAAACCTGTCATTACTTTTATAATCTCTATGGATCTACATTAATAACTGTAACTAGTGTAAACTGCTATAAATGTTATGTTCTTAGCATCTGCCAAATAAGAGTATAAATGTTTTCATAGGGTCCGTGAAAGATTCGGTGGTTGGAGAAGAGCGGATCGCCCAGTACTTGCTAGCGGTTTTGAACACGAGAGGAACACCCTATCACTGGAAGCATTGGAGCAACCGGAGAGCAGAAGGCATCAGATATGATTCTGTCGAAAACGTGCAACACAGTTTGAAAGATCTTCGACCTAACCAAAGAAAACCGCTCAATACATCGAGTGTCGTGTATATCCAGGTACAGCTTCGTAGGTACTCTTTAAAAAAAAATCAGAGCATAAATTTTTTTAAGCAATTTTTTTTTTTTTATATTTGCCACCACATATTTTTCTGTTTTAGACCACAGTATCGAGTATGAGGACTAAAACTGATTATTTATTCTTCTAATAAATGATATTAGATGTGAGACGATGCGATGAATGAAATGCTGCGACTAAGGTTTAGTTGATCGGTGCTATGAATATGAACCAAGATTTGGCAATCTCCACGAAACACATTCTTTTGAGAGATATTAAGTTTCTCACGGAACTCGTTCCCTTTAGATCTCTTCAATAGATCAAGCTTTATGACTTGATTGGCTGGACCGGACCCGATCAAATTAAATGCTAAACATAATTAACCAAACCTTAAACTTATAAAAAAATAATTGAAAATAACGTAGCTACATAACCCTATTTATTCCTAAATGTTAAGAATGTAACATTAAGTTTGGGCTATACTTAAAGTTAGGTCTAGAAATATGATGATCATGAATAGCCTTACTTTCAAAGTTATATTTCCACAAATATCATAAACGAAAATCTTTCAGGATGTTGTAACCGAAGTTCAGCACGCATTGTATACGACTGTTGCGGAATTTGACGGCGACATTGAAGACGAGAATGACTTGGAGGGACTCATAGAACGACAATTTGAAACACTACAGAAGGCACTGAAGATTCCTCACAAAGCGTCCGAAGCGCGATTGATGGTTTCGAAAAAGTTCCTCACCCTTTTTAGAACCGGTAAACTCGGTCCTTTCATCCTTGATGATGTCCCTGAACCTCCTAATAATTTAAATTCTGTGTAAATGAACATTTGGCCTTTAAGAGCATTTTTCACTTTGTTTAGTAAATGTTCTTTGTAAAATGTTTTTAATTATCATTGTAAATAAGTAAAAATAAAATAGGCGAACGAGTATGGCAGGTTTATTTAATCAGATATGCATAAAAAAAAGGCATCGACATTTTTAAGGGTGACAATTCGTGTATTGTGCTAAGTTCATGCCATGTCTTAATCGTTTTTTTGACTAATTAATTTATGTCTAGTTTTTCAGAGCTTCTCTACAAAATAAATTGGATACACATTTCAATTGTAATTGTGATAAGATCCAAACGCTGTTTCTAAGCCAAAATTTGGTTAATGGGAATTCACCACTAATGTGGTGGATTCCCTTTTCTCGTTACCTCGGAAATCATCAACCAACAATCCCGATCATTCCATTCCCCGACGATCGAAAGGTCACCTTGCATAAAGCCCTAACGGCCCCTGTGATAGGTGACTATAGGCTAATAGAAACCCTAAACACATCAAAAATATAGATTACCCAAATACTCCCGAAGAGGACACAAAGTAACTAAAATGACTTTCATTGTCTTGTCCTTTCCCCGACGATCGGTAATAATAGCGTGTCTATCAAATTGTTGAATGTAAACTTCATATAATTGGAGTATAAATCGAAAATGTATCCACAAACATCTTATAGCGTCGCACACACCACATTATTGAGACATACATATGTTCTTGTAATCCAAATGATAATTCACAAACACATCAAATACTAGAACAGGCAAACACAGGCAAACACGAATTGAAGAAACCCTTGTGAAATAAAAGAAGAGCGATTTCATTGGCTTGTTCATGGGAGCTCTATTAGCTCTGGTCTTGGCTTGATGACACGCTCTGCAAAAACAAGAATGAAGAAGTTTGAGATGAGTGACTTATCCGTATTCTGGAATTTCTACTTGCAAATAAATATTATATAAACTACATGCAAAAACGGATTCATATGCTTACCTCTTGCGGACTACCGATATGAATGTTTGGAATGTGGGATATAGCCGCCCAACCCCTGCCGGTTTTAGGCTGGTATCTTTCATATAAAGCAGAGGATGGAGATTTAATCTTCAAATGTGTCAAGGACGCGAGACACAAGTCTCCCTCCGGCAAAGACGACAACTTTGGACACTCTTTAATGGTGAGCTTCTGAAGCGAAGTGAGCGCTGCCAACCAGTCTGGTAATATATCCAAGTTCGCGCAATCTGAAATAGTCAGAATCTGAAGTGTTCCAGAAGCTTGTTTAAGCCATTGGGGAAAGCCGGTAATCATCGGTAGGCCATCTATATATATTCTTCGAAGGCTTAGCTCAACGTTAGTTTCATCTGATCCGCACTCAAGATCGAGTTCACCACAGCCTACCAGTACGAAAGTATGTAATGTGATACAAGATCTCAAGTCATGCGGTAAGAATCTCAGATTTATGCAGTCTACAATAATCAGAATGCGTATAGACTTTAAGAGTCCAATCCCATTCTCCGGAAAGCGGACTTGTTTCGTCGTGATGGCCAAAGTTATTAGACTTACCAATTTCCTTATATCTTTTGGCAATTCCTCAAGCTCCTCACATCCGCCGAGCAAGAGCGTCTGCAGACTTTGTAGCTCGCATATTGAGTCAGGAAGCCTCTTAATCACTCTATTATTCGATAAATTAAGATATCTCAAATGCTTGAGGGTCCCTATAGAACTCGGCAAAACCTCGAAAGCTAAATCTTTTAAATCAAACACTCGCAAGTATCTCATTTTCGCGATGCATGTGGAAAGCACAGACTCTGTTACATCATCATCTGTAAAAGAATCATCAAGATAGAGTCTCAGTAATTTTTTTGAAATCTTTGCAGATGCTAGACTTTCTTGATCAAAAGGTACCCTCAAATGTCTCATTGTATCAGATTTTCCGCTTCCGACAAAACATGCTAGATCGTAAACCAAATCGTGCATCTTATAACTCTTGAAGACATCGAAATCCAACGTAATGTCTTCTTCATCCACGGAATCATCACACTGAATGAAAGAGCTAGCTTCTAACTCTTTGAGTTGTTGCTGGGCAATATCCTCTAACGCCATATTTTTCTTCGGTGAATAAAGGATCCCGAGCGCCATCCAAATGGAGATCAAGTCAAGGGCCATCATTGATGAAAAAATTGGGAATATTCGATAATAAGCAAAGCATTGTTTCAAGCACGACGACATGGTGTTGTAAGTCAAATGCAGCGCATGTAAGTAGCGACGTTCCTCTTGCTCTAACTCCCAGATTTCGTGATCTCTCACATGCTTCCATTCATCTTCATCCTTCGAATACAGTAGGCTTCCTAATGTCTTCAACAGTAACGGTACACCGGCACACTTTCCTGCTATCGTTATGCCAATTTCTCTGAGCCTCGGGTGTCGTTCAGCTAGCTTCTCATCACCAAACGCACATGTGAAGAACAATGACTCAGAAAATTCATCAGAGAGAGCTTCCAAATGATACGGTTTAGTTCTAGTCATGATTGAAGAGACTTTAGTGCTACGCGCCGTCACAATCACTTTGCTTCCTTTGGCACTGGCAGCCAAGAACTCCGTCAATTCGAGCCATTTTGTCCGGTCTTCGATCCACACATCATCGAATACGAGCAACAACTTTTTGCCTTGGACATTCCCTCGCAAGGAGGTCTGCACTTGTTGTGGCGTCATGTTATTAATGTCGTCCTTTGTCTTAATGTCGTCCTTTGTCTTTGCTTCCTTCAGAATGTCTCTTAATAAACGAGAAACATCGAAATTGCGAGTCACGCGTACCCATAGCTTCACATCGAACTTCTTACCAACTTCGGAATCATTGTACACTAACTTGGCAAGCGCGGTCTTTCCCAAACCTGCTATTCCTACTATAGGAACGACGGAATAACGATCATCATTATCGTGATCATCTTGGCTAAGCAACATATCTATGACCGCAGCTTTGTCTTCTTCTCTTCCGATGATATCCAACGGATCAACAAACGAGTGCGTCATTTGATCGGATTTATGGCTTCGTTCCTCGTCAATCTTCAGATGAGTGTTGATCAAGTTTACCTTAGCCATGTTTTCAGTAATGTCATGAAGCCTACGTCTAATCTCCTTGACCTTATAAGCGATGCTAAAGCGAAAAGCAATCGGATTGGCGCGTGAAAAGAAACGGTTTACCTTCTTTCCGTAGCTGCCATATTCCTTCACCACTTGACGCCTCAGAGCCTCGCACTCGAACTCATCAAGCACGTCAATGGCATCGTCAAAGATGTCTTTCAGGGGCACCAACCACATTTTCAGATCATGCTCGTTGTTTGCTTGCTTCTTCTCAGCTTTCTCGAGAACAGCTGCGAGATGCAATGTCATCTCCTCGAGCTTCTTCAAGTCCTTCTTCATGCCGAACACCAAGCTAAGATATTTGCGGAAAACGAAGCCGAGCTTTTCCAACGTAATTACGGCTAAACCGTAAGCAAGTTCCGCCATTGATGCTGAAAATTTCTTCTGAGAAAGTTTCTAGTGAGAGAAATTACGATCCGATTGATTGATTGATTGCTTGTTTCTTTGTTTGATGAGTCTTGGATATGTCTAAAGAGATTCTTTTCTTAGTCATTCTAAAGTTGTTAACGTGTTCTTCCCTTTCTTTTTTTCATTTTTAATGAATTTTTCTTTGCTTTTTCATCGTTAATGGCTTAATATTCGTAGCTTTTTCAGGTTCTTTGTTTATAAAATGTCATTTATAAGAATATGTCGCAAACATTAAAGAAGTATTTTATATTGAGAAATCGACAAAGCTCTTATTTTGCATGTTCATAAATCAATCTGTTAAGTAAATGCTCTAATGCAGAAATTATTCTTTCTCTTAGGAGATATAAAAAAAAAAGTCCGAAAATTCACATATCTAAGTAAACAATATAATTATTTGAGCTCGAAGAAATAAAAAATGAAGAACGCTTATGATTTAATACATAATAAATAATATAATTGCATATGTTGTCGAATTACCAAAGTATAATGGGAGCGGACACACGTTGGTGCAAATAGGGACAATTGCCGCCACCAATTTTTATTTTATTCAATTTTTTACCCTTAAATACATATTTTTCAAATTTTTATCTTGTAGTAGGTTTAATTTGTCCTGAAAAAGTTCTCCGCCTCGTGGAATTATATATCTTGGGCCCGCAAAGATCGGAATATCAGATAAGGAGCATTCACATTTTCTTATTAAAAAAAAAAGGTAAACTGCGGCTAATGTATCCAATGTTTGATTTTGTGCGGATTATGTACCTAATGTTTATTTTCAGCGGCTAATGTACCCAATATTTGATCCGTTAGATATTTTTGGGTTTTCCGTCAGTTGACCGTTAGAGAGTTATCCTCCTCTATATGTACACTTTTCGTATTTTTGACATAACTCACTCATTTTTTGTCCAAATTTTATGCACTACCTATGGTTGGAAAGATAAGAGATAGATCTACAAATTTGGTGTTTTAAGTTTCGTAAAATAAGTTTAATAACAATACGAAATTTCAAATATAACATACAAGTGGACATTAGTTTAATGCAAAATATTTGTTTCGATCAAATTTTAATATACTTAATGACTTTTTTATGATGAAACTTATAAGCAAAAAGTTGTATATAAATGTTTTATCTTTCCAATGGGTGTTTATTTATATATTTTTGACAAAAAATGAGTGAGTTATGCCAAAAATATGAAAGATGTGATGTGAAATAATATTTCATATTTTTGGCATAACTCACTCATTTTTTATCCAAAATTTATAAATAAACACTCGTTGGAAAGATAAAATATTTATCCAAAACTTTTTTCTTTTACGTTTCATCATAAAAAATCATTAAGCATATTAAAATTTGCTTAAAACAAATATTTTGCATCAAACTAATGTCCAATTTTACGTTGTACTTGAAATTTCGTATTTTTTTAAAACTTATTTTACAAAACTTAAATAACCAAAGTTGTAGATATATCTCTTATATTTCCAACCATAGGTCGTGCATAAAATTTGGATAAAATATGAGTGAGTTATGTCAAAAATACGAAAAGTGTCATATAGAGGAGGATAACTCTCTAACGGTCAACTGACGGAAAACCTAAAAATATCTAACGGATCAAACATTAAGTACATTAGCTGCCAAAAATAAACATTGGGTACATAATCCGCACAAAATCAAACATTGAGTACATTAGCCGCAGTTTACCCAAAAAAAATATCAAAAAACCATTAGATGAACTTGAATTTCAACTAAATCGAATGAGAAGCTAAAAGTTATAATGGTCAAATTGTATATTTTTGAAATCTATTTCTGATCGATAGGGGGAGATAAAACTCGCACGATAAACGACGGTCTAACAAGAGATTCTGATGAGAAATAAATGCATGTAATTAGTGATTACATTTTTCTGTCTGTTTGTCATGACAATATTACTATTTTCATAAGAGACTTGTAGTAGAGAAGGTCAAGGATGTCGAATGCTACGTATTTTTGTGTCTCAAGTATAAATATTTGTTTTCATCTCGATACAGAGCTGGCCAAACTTGGATTCAAGCGGACCTCGATAGCATAAGTGCGTTTCGAGAATCCTAACTTGTCGTAACTTCTAACACCTATCCGTTGAATTATAACAAATACGATATTAAGCGAGCTAGAGCCAACAGAATACTCCCCCTTTTTTCTTTTTTTCTGTAATCAAATAGGCAACAAAAAGCAAGTAATTAATTTGGTAAAATCAAGGAACGCAATTCAAGCAGAAATTAACAACACGGGACTCGTAAGCCACTTAAATCTTCCACTAATCAAATCAACGGGTTACACCAAGTTCTTCTCTAGTAACACCTAGAGGCATCACAACAAAATACCTACCAAGATTGATGGAATTCGACAAAGTTAGTCAAACTTGTGATATATTTTTGTACAAACACACCAAATTGCTAATACGGGAGAGGAGTGAGAATCCACGATCCAAAACGACGCTTACGCCACCAAGATCATCACTCCCATTGCAGAAGACAAAAACACTCGACACTCTGCACAGTTAAACCACACGAATATTGTGGGTATTACTGATTATACCTTAATTTTTGCATGGGTAAAGCAAAACTAACCTGATCATGTCTTGACTTTTGACATATTGCATGCATGGTTTCCCCATAATTCCGCTACTTCTGGATCTTCCTCGACGTCGGTTTCAACAGCTGATTGAATTACTTAGCAGTCCATCATCTGCCTATGTGAAAATGAAATATGCGCGTTTTATGATAACATCAGAATCGGTTCAGCGTCAGAAGGAAACAGAATTTTTTTAAGAATCAATATAGAAATGAGAGAAACTACGTCTAAAAGGGTAAATTAAAGCAACCTTCAGAGAATAACTATTATCAACTACTGGAGGCACTGGATCTTCCTCGATATCGATTTCTAGAAAGTGAACATCCTCTTCGAGCTCGGCTATATGATCACCTTCCATAAGAGAAAATCATATCTAAATGGGACATATAGAGAGCAATGGTGACATTTGTGAGGTTAAATTAATGAGTAGACCCAACCTCGGGTTTTGAAATGAAGAACACATGGTGTCCCATTATTGCCAGTTCCTTCTGCTATATCTAGATCTTCCTCGATATCGACGCAGACAATTTGATTGAACTCGTCTACCACCCGTTCGAAGAGAAAATCAACATCAGAAAGAAGCAAAGAAGGTGGGAGACAAAATGAAGTTAATGAGGATATGTTAGAGCCAACCAGAGCATGTCATTACTTTTGAAAGAATTAAACGTGTGATCTTCCCAGAATTCGAACCGCTTTCCGTTAACTCTGGTTGTTTCTCGCCTCATCGAACTTCTGTATCACCTATTACAAGAGAAAAGCAAACCACTGATGTTTCAATTACATCAAGTTCTCTAAAACAGAGAAAAAAAAAGAAAGTTGATGAATATTACATGCGGATTATTAAAATGAGCATACGTGTGAAGGTATTTTCGTTGAACGACCACGAATCCAATTTGCGATATACTCGATGATTTGGCCACTAGCAATGCTTGCCTATGAGAACTTCCCCTTCTTCAATACTCTCCCTCTTTAGTTCCTGTAGCAAATATTACCTAAATTTTTTAAGAAGACAAGAATTCTGTCAAACTTTCAATTATACAGCCTCAATGAAGCATTGAGTCCATGGATTTCTACACACACATGAAGTTTGATATGAAAAACTTGGCCTTATTATGAAATTTCTAAATCCAATAAGATTTTTAGGTTTATTAGAAAAATAAATAAAATTGCAGTGTCTAACTATATAAAGTAATTCTAGGGTAAATTGAAAAATAAATTTTAGTCATATTATTGCTACTGATAGAATTTGATTGGGAAAATGTCACATACAAATTGTTACCATAAATAACAAATTAAATTATTTGTTATTTACTAGTTTAATTTGTCGATTTCAGTAGTTGAAAGCATAAAAGAGTACATAAATTCAGAATCTATATGAAGTAACGCTGATTTACGATGAGAAAATTATACTATTGAGCCGATGTTTAGGTAATTACTAAAAAAAATCTATAAATTCATAATGATATATGCAAGTGAGTGTAGGATCATTTTGTTACCATGAACTATGCTAAAATTTGGCACATGAGATATAGCTGACCATTCTCCACCCATTTGTGGTTGGTATCTTTCGAAAAAAGCAAGGCATGGATAATAAACTTCCAAATGTGTCAAGGATGTGAGGCCTGACATTCCCTCGGGAAAAGACAACAGCTTCGGACAGTTTTCGATGACAAGATTCTCGAGCGAAGTGAGCTTCACCAACCACTCTGGCAAAGCAGCTAACTGGGGACAATTTCGTATATGCATAGTCTTCAATGTGTGAGCGGCTCCTCGCAGCCACTGCGGCAAAGTGGTTGTCTTTGGAAGATAGTCCATTTTAAAGCTTTGAAGGCTCAAATGAACAATTTCACTAGATTCACTTGCCAATTCAAGCCATTCGCAAGATCTAATCTCTAAACTTGTGAGGGACGTTAGGTGCGGCATGCTCTTCGGTAGGGATGATAAATGATAACATCTCGTTATCGTAATCCTATTGAGTGATGAAAAAATTGGCAACCACTCGGGCAATGTGACAAGTTTGGGACAGTTTCTTACCTCAAAATTCTTTAGCGCGCTTGAAGCTCCTTGTAACCACTTTGGTATACTTGTTGTCTGTGGAAGTAAAGTGATTTCAAAATGTTGAAGACTCAACTGAACGACCTCATCGGATTCACTTGCCAACTCAAGTTTTCGGCAGTCTGAAATAACTAAACTTTTAAGGGAAGTGAGGCATCCAACCCCTTCTGGTAACACCAGTAATTCTCCGCAATTCCTGATTACAATTTTCTCGAGTGACGAGAAACTCGACATCCTTTCTGGCAACGCAGCTAGTTTGGGACAGTTACTAACCACAAAATTCCTTAGCATGCTTGAAGCTCCTTGTAACCACTTTGGTATACTTGTTGTCTCTGGAAGTAAATTAATTTCGAAAGTTTGAAGACTCAATAGAACGACTTCATTGGATCGGCTTGCCAACTCAAGTTTTCGGCAATTTGAGACAGCTAAACTTACTAGGGAAGTGAGGCATTCCATCCCCTCTGGAAACACCACTAAATCTTTACAATTCTCGATTGCAAGTTTCTCGAGTGACAAGAAATGTGACATCCTTCCTGGGAGTTCAATGAGGTTGGGACAGTCGTTGATCTTTAAATCCTTGAGAGTGTTTGAAGCTCCATTTAACCATTGAGGCAGAGCTCTTGTTTGAGGTAACTTTGAAATGATAACTCTTTGAAGGATTAATGGCATGACAATCTCATCAATTCCACTTGCCAATTGCAACTCTTCGTTGTGTTCAATCTCTAAATGTGCTAAGGAAGCAAGCTGTTGAATCCCATTCGGTAGATTTACTAACCCTTTGCAATGACAAACTATAAGTGTATGTAACTCTGTGGACTTCGGTAACCATTCTGGTAATACAGCCAAGCTTTTGCAGTATCTTATAATCAAAACCTTAAGCGCTCCTGAAGCTCCTTTCATCCATTGCGGCAACCCAGTCAATTCGGGTAGTCCAACTATTAGTATCTTCTGAAGGCTTAGCTCAACGGTAGTATCGTCGTATTCACGTGCAAGGTTAAGTTCACCGCAGCTTGTTAGAACTAGAGTACGCAATGTGGTACAGTGTTTCAAATCATACGGTAAAGATCTTAGATTCTCGGATTGCTTGATAATCAGAGTGCGTAGAGATTTTAAGCATCCAATCCCATTCTCGGGAAATTCCATCTGCTTTGTCGTTACGACCAAAGTCCTTAGACTTATCAATCTCTGTATATCTTTTGGCAACTCCTCAAGCTCAACACATCCACCAAGCAAGAGAGTTTGCAAACTTTGGAGCTGACATACTGAATCAGGGAGTCTCTTAATCTCTTTGTTCCCTGACAAATTGAGATATCTCAAATGTTTAAGGTTTCCAATAGAACTTGGAAACACCTTAAAAGATAAATTCTTCAAATCAAACAGCCGTAAATATCTCAGCCGCGTAATGCAAGTTGAAAGGAAAAACTCTGTTATCTTGTATGTTGACTTATCATCAAAGTGGAGGCTCCATAACCTTTCACAAGTTTCTATGAATGTGATGTTATTTTCACTCAAAGATATCCTTAGATGCCTCACTCTGTTAGATAAAATCTGCCTGTCTGATTTGATGATGCAACACTCATGATTGGTGACAGAACATGCTAGATCGTGAACCAAATCGTGCATTTTGTAATTGCTAAGAACTCCGAAATCCGGCTGTTCAACGACGTGTTCATCATCAGCTTCACCATATTGGATGAAAGATCTAGCACGTAACTCTTTGAGCTGCATTTCGGCAATAAATTCCAACTCCATATCTTCGCCCGGTGAATGAAGGATTCCAAGTGCCATCCAAATTGAAATCAATTCAATTTGTTTCATCGTTGCACCATCTGGGAACATTGAACAACTAGCAAAGCAATGTTTCAGACAGGGCGACATTGTATTATAACTCAAACGCAACGCAGGTAAGATGCGTCCATCCACTCGCTCCAGCTCCCAAATATCGTGATCTCTCACACGCTTCCATTCAGCTTCATCCTTTGAGTAAAGTTGGCTCCCCAACGTCTTCAATGCTAAAGGAACATTGTGACATTTTCTTGCGATCTCCTTGCCGATGTCCTTGAGCCTCGGGTATTGCTCGGCTAGCTTTTCATCGCCAAACGCATGTGTGAACAAGAGTGACATCGAAGATTCTTTAGAGAGACCTTTCAATTCATAGGGAGGAGTTCTGGTCATAACAGAAGAGACCGAAGTGCTACGGGTAGTCACGATCACCTTGCTTCCTTTCGTGCCAACGACCAGTAGCTCCCTCAATTCGAGCCATTTGTAGCGGTCTTCGTTCCATACATCGTCCAATACGAGCAAGAACTTTTTCCCCTGAAGATTGCCTCGCAAGGAATTATGCAATTGTTGTATTGACAAGTTGCTAAGATCACCCTCTATCTTAATTTCCTTGAGAATTTCTTTCTTAAGACGGATGACATCAAATTCCAGAGAGACACACACCCAAAGCTTCATATCAAACTTCTCATTAAGCTTGGCATCTTCGAATACGGACTGGGCAAGCGTGGTTTTCCCCAAACCACCGATTCCTACAATAGGAATAACAGAAAGATCATCGCCATCTTTGCTCAGCAACATATTGAGGATCGCAGCTTTTTCATCGTCTCTTCCGATGACCTCCGAGACCTTGACAAACGGTTGCCTCATCCGACCAGACAGCGGGACATGCTCTTCGTTAACATTCAGCAGAGTTGCGATCAGCTGGAACTGAGCCATGTCTCCAGCAATCTCATCAAGTCTCCCTCTTATCTCCTTGACTTTATGAGCGATGCTAAGTCGTAAAGTAATCGGATTGGCAGGTGAAAAGAAACGGCTTACCTTTCTTCCAGCTCTGCCATACTCCTTCACCACTTGGCGCCTCAGCATCTCGCACTCGAACTCATCGAGGACGTCAACGGCGTCGTTGAAGACGTCTTTGACGCGGACCAGCCACATCTGCAGGCGCTCGTCCCGCGCCTGCTTCTTCTCGGCATCTCCGAGAACCGATTGGAGCAGAAAAGTCTTGTCATGGAGCTTCTTCAAGTCCTTTTTCATGCCAACCGCCAAGCTAACCTCCTCGTAAGCAAAGGAGCCGAGCTTCTCCAAGATATTTACAGCCACACCGTAAGCAAGTTCCGCCATGGTTTCTTCAAACGAGAGAGCTTTGTACCGAAGCAAAAGAGAGGACAAAGAGACTTAAGCTGTGAATCAAGCCTCTTATACTCCTTTTTTCTACGTAATAAATTATTCATTTGTTCTCTCTAGATACAAACTTCTAAAAAATTATCTATTGTTTTTTTTGAAAGCTAATTATCTATTGTTATTTCTCCGAGATATCGGTTTTATAATATGTGGCATAAGATATAGACCACTTGATTTCAAACAATAATAATAGGTTTAATAACGGTGAAAATATCTAAATTTTGGTCAAAGAATCCTTCCTGTACTTAAAGGTTAAGAATAGTGGCAAAAGTACTCAAAATCACAATTGGAGTGTTGACCATTCCATTCTCATAACGCAGTTAACTTACCCCTTAACTCTGGCCACGTGGACAAACGTGGGTTGTTGACATAGCAATTTCTCGCCACGTGGACGAGCCCACATCAGCCTCGTTACAAAACAACGAATTTAATCCATAATTGGGCTCGTCTACGTGAAAAAAATGGTTATGTCAGCAGCTCACGTTTGTTCACGTGGCCAGAGTTAACGGGTAAGTTAGCGTTACGAGAATAGGGTGATCAACACCCTAAATGTGATTTTAAATATTTTTGTCACTATTTTTAAATTTTAGAGAAACATTCTTTGACTAGACTTTAAATATTTTCTGCCATTAACCCATAATAAAACCAAAAAAAAAAAAAAAGACTTGTAGCATGGACTTGGTCAGTCCACTAACGACCAACCAATAAGAAAAGCAAAGGGTTTTTGGCTGTACTGCATAGTATTAGTGCATACTGCATAGTACCCTTGATTTACGAATATTATTATTTTTCGATAATTTTTCGTATGAGAAATAGCATGAGATAGCTAAATTGAAATGTTTGATTAACAAGATAGTCAACATTTTATTTTTCATTATGAAATAGCCAAATAGTTATTTAATAACATATTTTATACCTATAATACCCTTTTAACATATCAACGGTATTAATGTGGTTAATTTATATAAAAAAAAATTGAAAAAAAAAATATTTTTTTTGTTAAAATTTTAATCACGATTTTTTTATTTTTAAACAAATTAACTACGTTAATACGTTTATTAATGTGTATTAACGGAGTTAATTTGTTTAAAAAATAAAAAATCGTGGTTAAAATTTTAACAAAAAAATTATTTTTAAAAAAAAATTATTTATTTTATTTTTTTAAAAAAAAAATTAAACAAATTAACCACGTTAATACGTTAATAAACGTATTAATGTGTATTAACGGAGTTAATTTAATTAAAAATAAAAAATCGTGATTAATAATTTTTTTTTGAACAGACAGATCGTCAAAGGGCGACGTATATAAAGAAGTGACCGGTTCCTCACAAACTGAATTGCTTTCTCGAGTTGCTGTTGCCGAAGCTGAGCTTGAAGAGCTTGTGATTAATTATTATTTTTAAAAAATAATTATTATATTTAAACAAATTAACCACGTTAATACACGTTAATACAAGGGTAATCCGGTCTTTCGTGATTTATTAACATAGTTAATTGGCTATTTGACAATATTAGTAAAAGCATCGGCTATTTGGCTAATTAAAGTTTGAAGTTTGGCTATTTAACTATTTGACTATTTGCCCCTTTTTGTATTCGTATTTGTAGAGTAGCTCGGTGACTTTTTGTATTCATGATTTATGATACTGAATACTGATACATGTGTATGGGTTTTGTATTTCCGGCAGGGGCGGACGTATGTTAAGGGATGGGGTGGTTGAAACCACCCCCAAAGTTTTGAAAATTGCACTAAAAGGACCAAAATACTATAAACTTATTTACATAAACCACCCCCAAAAAATTAAATTTAATGGAAAAGAAAAATTAAACCCCCCCGGTCTCCGAATCCTGGTTCCGCCACTGATTTCCGGTACTTGTGTCTAAGTAAATTGTACGACTATATATTCTCGTTAAAGTATAATCTTCTCTTTCATTTTCTTTAGTATTTATATGCTCTCTATTATCTTAATATTCTTCTCTTTTTAAGAAAATTACTCTATTTTAAAAACAATCAAAGTATAACTTCAGAAATCGTACTCTAGTTTGGTATTTATGCCATCCACCATTTAAATTTTTCAAGAACTCAAATTTCCCTCATACATAATTCTAAAATTTCGTTTTAATATACCTTTAAATTTCATTTCTATACAATTTTTCATAAAATCAACTATTCACCATCCGTCGATTTGTCGATTTAATTTTCCTAAAAGAGTGAACGTGAGATTGAGTATGTAATCTTGACGAGTGTTCTTCTTTCGTTGTCCAGATATATATTTAATCCATTTTTATCGTCGTATGTAAGCATATTATATATTGGAAAATTAAATCCGAATGGATATATTGGCAGTCTCTACAAGTTGAATTTACAGTGTAATTGATAAATCAATAAATACGACAAGGTTTCATGGTAAAAATATAAAAAAGAAAAAGAAAAACTCATGAAATGCCCAAAAATCACTTAAGGTTATAGAGATTTGCTCATATTTTCAATTAATTCATTTATACCCATTTTAAAAATATTTTGGACCATATTAACTCTGATTTTAATTATATTTATTTATTTATTTTTGTATTTCATTATTTATTATATATTTTAATTTTCGAAATTAAATTAATTATCCTAAAACTTTGGTTAAAAAATTTCCCAATTAATTAGGTTATCATTTAATTTTATTACTGACGCAAATATTAAATCTCTCTCTCTCCCCCTCTCTCTTCTCAAGTGCGTCACCCCTCTCTCTCTCTCTCTCTCTCTCTCTCTCGTCGGATTGACCACCATCGCCGGATTCGGGCGGAGAGCGTGGCGACTTTAGGCGTGGCTTCGGGCGTGGTTACTTTAGCCGGGAAAAAAAAAAGATTATATTGGGCACTTTGGTTAGAGTTTACCCGTTTATTAATGTTTAAAGTTGCAGCGGACACGAGATAATTTTGTGTTTTATATCTCATATTTAACGGTTTTTGTCGAATTATAACTATCACGGAAACACAATTCAAGCTGAAATTAACGACACAGAATTTTAGCGTGGAAAATGTTGGTTGCAAAACGTGTATGCAAATTTTACGCAAGTGCACGTGTCGACAAGTAATACATTGTACAAGGCACAAAGATCGATCACACGGAGACTAAATCAAAATACGTATTTCGCACGAGTTATAAAAATAGAACATATCATGCGAATTGTTGTAAAATGAAAATTCATTCAAATTGTAAGCTAAAATGGTATTCAAAGTGCTAAATAAAGGTATTTGGAGCAGGGGAAACAAGCAAATTGATAATCGATGAGATAAAACGGTTGGGTTCGTGAATCACTTCGGGTTTCGATTAATCAGCGAATGCTACAACATTGTTGTAGCATTTCCCAAGCAATCTGAAAACGAAAATTACGTAGGTTCTTCCGAACTTCCGCTTTGAAAACCAATTGCAAGCTAATCCTTCATATTCCTATGATAAGACTACTTACGGGTTTAAATTAAGCCCAATTTCGTGATCTACAAGGAGAGTTATATATTCCTATATCTCTCTCAATCCTATGAACAAAATCCAAGGAATTAAGCATGTATCAAGGTTGTATTTCGAATCTAATTCATATTTTCCAATAGAGATTAGATCTAAAACTCTATTAAGTTGAGACAAGGAATAAAGCTATCACAATTAACACTCAACCATGAACAAGGAAAATACTAAATTCCATAGCAAACACTAATCAACAAAACCCTTAGTTCATCATTTACCCACCCTTAAGGAATTAGTTCATACTTGAGAAACAAAAACAAGATAACATAATTTGGTTCAAGATACAATTCATCCAAGGAGTTCAAAGAACAAATCTCAAAGAGAATAAGAGTTTAGAAGAACTCTAAATTGTAGCAGGTTCCCTTGACGATGAGTCGTTCTTGAATCCCTCTTCAAAATAATTTTCTTCTGCTTCCCTTCTTGATTCCCAGCAGCTGCTCCCTTCTTTTTCTCCTGTTGCCTCCTTTTTTTTCTTCTTTTTCTTCTTGTCCAAGGCTCCCTTCCCACGTTGGCTGATTGCTTCCTCCTTGTTTTCAGCTTCTTTTTCTTTTTCAGCCTTTAATCATGCTCTTGTCTTCATCCAATGGCTGGTTTTCTTTCCCAAAAGAGACAAAAATTAATTAGGGCATCTTTCCTTTTTAAGCTCATTCTCTTGGTAATTGGGCCCAATTAATTAAGCCCAATCATAACACACATTAAAGTGAGAGACATAGAATAGAAAACACACATTATTTTGGTTCTAATTCACAATTTATGTCCATTTATGTGTTTATCTTCAGTGTCACACAAATATGTTCAATCTCTCACAATTTAGCGTTAATCGGACAATATTGTCAATTTTATAATGATCTTTCGTTCGGGTTTAATTTATTAATTCCGTAAAAACCGTATAATAACTCTATTTCTATAGAGTTATCAGAAAACCCTGAAAAATGGAAGGTAAAAAACTACGAGACCCGTAAGCCACTTAAATGTTCCACTTATCAAATCAATGGGTTACACCAAGTTCTTCTCTAGTAAACACCTAGAGGCATCACAACAAAATAATGGATTTGACGTAGTTCTTCAAACTTATGATTATATTGATAAACACACCGAAAATGCTGACACGAGAGACGAGAATCCACGAACCAAAACGAAACTTACGCAACCAAGATCATCACTCCCATTGCAGAAGACAAAAACACTCGATCCTATGCACACTCTGCACAACTGCATCATACACTTTAAGGGTTCTACTAACTATAAAACTCACTTAATTTTCATAGGTAAAGTTAAACTAACCTGATCATGTCTTTCTTTTGAAATATTGGCTGAATGGTTTCCCCCATAATTCCGCTACTTCTTGATCCTCCTCGACGTCGATTTCAACAGCCGATTGTATTACTTAAGAAGACATAGTATCGAAATCGGTTCAGCATCAGAAATTAACAAACAGAGAAATGTAAAGAAACAAGAGAAACTATGCTTAAAAGGGTAGATTAGAGCAACCTTTGTTATTAAATACTGGAGGGATTGGATCTTCCTCGATGTCGGTTTCTAGAAAGTGAACATCCTCATCGAGTTCGGTTCTATGATAAGCTGCAAGTTGCAATAATAGAAAATCACATCTAACATGGACATAGTAGAGAGCAATGGTGACATTTATGAGGTTAATAAGTAGACCCGACCTCGGGTTTTGAAATGAAGAATACGTGGTGTCCTTTGAATGCCAGTTCCTTCCGGTATATCTAGATCTTCCTCGTTGTTGAGTTTTTATGACGCGGACAATTTGATCGAATTCGTCTACCACCCGTTAGAAGAGAAAATCATATATCATTAAGTTTTATAAGAAAATCAACATCAGAAAGAAGCAAAGAAGTGGGAACAAAATATGGAGTATACCTATTAATAATGAATACCATTATTTTCGATTATATTTTTTATTCACGATGTAACTTTATGATACATGTCAATTAGTTTTATATTTCATATTTATGTCTGCGATGTAAAATACAAAACTATATATTAAATTCTAATTATATGCGGTCAATTAAGTTCTCGAACCTATTTATTTTAAAATTATCGAATATGGTTACCGAATGATTCAGTTTTTATTCGGTACATTCAATTTTATCCGTCAAATTCGGTATTCGGTATAAACAATATCAAAATGTCCGGTTTTTTTTTCTTTCCAATCCCATGCTGAATGCTCAAGAATCGAAGGAAATCCCTAGATATATCAATTTATTGGAAAATTAAATCCGAATGGATATATTGGCAGTCTCTGCAAGTTGAATTTACAGTGTAATTGATAGATCAATAAATACAACAAGGCTCCATTGTAAAAATATAAAAATAAAATTGAAGGCTTATTGAAGAGAGAACAAAACTGAATTTACCCAAATAGAGTATTGTGCAAACGACTCTCAAAATACTCTATTTATTTGCTTCAATAAACCCTCTGTACTCGCTCTTCATTTTCACTCCCGACACGATCCTACACGTCAAAAAATACACCGGTTATTGTACGGATAATAACGGTTATCATCGGAACCCGATTTTGCAGCATAATAGAATATTAAATATTTAATCATAAGTCGTGTCTTCTGAACTTTATCCTTAAGGAGATAACCTCTTATAAAAGCAATTACCTTCCTAGTTATTAAATAATCGACCATTTTCGTCGTTTCGTCGTGCAATTTCCTAATTGTTAATAGATTTATGATGTTTCTTTTTCCTTCTAATACTAAAACTTCCATAGCATGTGACTTAAATTTGACGAAAACCGTAATGCTTATTTACAAATTAACAGGTGGGGGAACGAAGACAACACAGTAATTTGAGGAAGCAAAACGATGCCGTTTATGAGGGTGAAGTGAAGCGAACCTGAGCATGTCTTTGTTTTTGAAATACTGAACGCACGGTGTCCCCATAATTCCAGCTGCTTCCGCTACTTCTGGATCTTCTTCGATGTCGATTTCAACAAAGTGAACATTCTGATCGAATTCATCTATGACCTACAACAACAGAGAAAGTCAGATCACTACATTTTCTGCGCATCCGAAATGCCAAATAATATAACAAACGAAATTGCTCATCAGAAGAAGAAAAATGAGCTCATCAGAAGAAAAAAATAGAGTTTCATGCATTAGAACTAAAATATCCAGGGTTGAAATACCGGTTCCGGTCCCAGTTCAAAACCTTCTTTTATCTAAAATTACTGGAAATCAAAATTTCCCGGTACTGATTTTGAAACCGGGACCATGACCGATAGTTACTGCTGAGAGTTACCATAACCATTGTGATCATAGAATGAGTTTCGTAACATACCTTACTAAGAATTGGCTTCAAAGTCCGACACGGACCGCAGGTAGGTGACGTGTACAGTACGCATATAAGCCTCGGACTTTCATGGTACAGTTTACGGAGGGCATACTGAAACAAGAGAATACTTCAAACACAGAAAAAACAATTTAAAAATTAATCAAACACTCAATCGCTTTCACAGTATGCGTACTTGTCCTTTGTGTTTTGTTAACGTAATATCAAATTTTTCATTAACGTCCCTGTCCGTCGGCTCCTTTTTGACCTCCTCAGATTGGGGCTGCAAGAAAGTATAAAATTCTTGAGAAAAAAATCATATTGCGAAAGCCTCATCACCTCCTAACGGTTAAATACCAAAAAATACCCTAAATGGCATAATAAAACAAGAAGGCTTTCGAGAACAGAGTAAAATAAACTAAGTGACCGAACTGCCCTTCCTCCGGTACGTGATTATAGGAGGTTTAAAAAGTGGCCATACTTGATTGACAACAATAAGATATCCTAGCAGAAGAAATCAAATGAGTAGAAATGAATACCTGGTGAAACTCAACAAGGAGATCTTTGCTCACAAGATATCTTTCAACTGACAAAGCTGCAATGCATCCCGATCCTGCAGCGGTTACGGCTTGTCTCCACTCGTGATCCTACATCATGTATTGTTAGTGTTTATTTATATAATTTTTTTAAGCGAATTAAATAAACGTAAGATGGCTACCTGTACATCTCCAGCGGCAAATACGCCTTCAACGGAAGTTTTTGCACTGCCCTCTTCAACTAATACATACCCGGAACTGTCGAGCTCGACTTGACCCTTCAAGAGTTGACTATTTGGTGAGTGACCTATGCCATAAAATAATCCCTTCGCCTCAAGCACTGATTCTTCCCCGGAATCAAGTTTCCGAACCAAGACTCCCGACAACTGCCCCTTTGCGTTGCTCACAACGTCCACAGTCTCTGTATTGAAGTGCACAGTGATGTTCGGATTGTTGATCACTCTGAAACATTCGCGATAATCAACCTGTTAAAAAAACATTCACGGAGTTGAAAACTCATACAAGTTGTTCATTAGTATACTATGAAAGCCTATTGGTAGGCGGGAAACAAAAACAAGCTTCATCAAACTTTTACCACGGCTTAAAAAAGTAATTAAAAAAATATGCATTTCATAAAATACAAAACAAGAATTAGACTGTAAAATGCAACCCCAAATGTAACAATAAAAAAGAGTAAAGGGTATTGGTTAGTAGAATAACAGTTCAGGGGTCAAAATGCTACAAAATATATAAGCTAAAGGGGCAAAGTGCGCCAATGAGTAAAGTCGAGGAGGGCATCGCTATTTAGACTATCAATCTGAAAATTTGGCAAGAGTTTCACTTAATATACTTCGGGAAAACATGATGAAAAACTATCAAACTCAGAACACAAAATGAAGATATAGTAGATTATATAGAAGAAAAATAACTGAAAGTACTTAATGTATATAATATAAAAAAAAAATCATATAATATTGTGGGCCACTGTTAGCAGCTTCAAATAAATAAAAAATTCGCATTTTTGTTTTTTTGTAATCGGTCACATTATCAGTGAAAACTATTATATCTTAAATATCGACAAGTGCTTCATATTACTATTGGTAAAATTTAATGAATATCTATCGAAAATATTTGCGAAGAGTCATCAATACTCACCGATCTTGCATTGCTCGAGAAGCTCTGAGTTGATCCCTACGTACAAGTAAATGAACGTGACGAGCGTATTTAGTCAAGTATACCGCTTCCTCTGTAGCGGTGTCACCACCTCCGACCACGGCAAGAACTTGCCCTTTAAACAACGGAGACGCCCCGTCACAAATAGCACATGCGCTGATTCCCCGGCTCCAAAACTCCTCCTCACGAGGCAACTTTAGCTTTCGAGCTGTTGCTCCCGTTGCGTATATTAGGCTGTGGCACTTGACCTAGATTTTTATAGCAAACCAAAAACAATTGTGTTCAGACTTTATTATGTATTTAGGTATTCTCATAAAGCAGGGGTATTAGAGGTACTTTACGACAAATATGAGACTATACTTTCTATTAAACCGTATTTATGAATTTTACGCGCCCATCAAAGCGAAAGGAACATATGAAACACGCTTTTACGATTAATACCTGGCGTTCACTGCTCTTGACGGTAAAAGGGCTGCTTTTAACGTCAACGTATTCGACATCTTCTTGGAATAATTCAGCTCCCCACCGCTCTGCTTGCTTTCGCATCCTAGAAAATCAACAATATATTTCCCGGCATTAAAAATTTGAAATTTAACACAGCCAATTCAACAGCAATTCTCGTGCGGAACCACCTGTCCATCAAATCAGGACCAGTTATTCCGTCGGGAAAACCCGGGAAGTTCTCCACTTCAGTGGTGGTCATCAACTGTCCCCCGGGAACTCCACCCACTTGAAACCCCTCGAACACAAGCGGCTTTAAATTAGCACGTGCTGCATATATCGCAGCTGTATAACCAGCCGGTCCCGAGCCTATTATAACAACGTTCTCGATTCCTTCCCCTGCAAGAACCAAACATCAAGTAAACTAACTAAAACCATAGAGAAATTCCAGCAAAAAAAAAAAAAAAGGATTTTCGATATCTGATAGTAATTTGCAAGTCTATTCTATATCATTGTACTGACAACGTATAAGTAGGCAATCGGCAAATTTTATAGGCACATACAGGGGTGGAAATTTGTGTCTCGTGTCGTGTCCGTGTCGTATGTTGTTTGTTTTTGACCAATTATTTAAACATTGTGAGCCCTTTATTACCTGACGTAACCGTCCCTAGCTCGGTTGACCAATTTAACTGATCGGAGTATGTTAAAAGGGAAAATTAATTCATTTTAGTATAATTTAACTTAATCAATATAATTAAATAATGCGCATTTTACTAATAATCTCACTTTGATTAAAGCCTGAATCCCTTAGAAACAATACATTTCCATACAATAATATTATTATATTACACACATTCTCATATATCTATACTATAGCATATCATGTCCTAAATACTAGAAAAGTTAAATACTAGCATGGGTCAATATTCAATTCAGAATTTCATACATTCCCAATTCTCATATATGTGTGTGTGTGTGTGTATATATAACAAGAAATTACCGAAAAGTCAATGAAATTCGGAGAATTGTGAAGGAAAAAAACAGAGAAACCGAAAGGGAAGAAAAAAGGCACGGACTTTCCGAGAAAGAAAGGTAAAATATTATTATATAAAAAAAATCACAACTTTCTAAGCCTCATTGCATTTCGAACATAAATAAACCAAAAATAAATCAGAAAATATAAAATATTTTCAAGCATAACGTATTTATATATACGTATAGATATACAGCGAGTGAGTATAATGCGAACCTGAAGAGGAAGGCGGCGACTCGGAAGAAGCTCTGACTCGGAGGAGCGAGCGGGTCCGGAGCGAGTCGACCCGGAGAGCGTGGCCGGCGCGTGGGGCGGCGGAGAACTGCCGGAAAACGAGCAGAGTGTGGGGAGAGAGCAGCGAGGCGGAGGAAGCGGTGGGCGCGGCGGCTCGGTGAGTGGGCGCGGTGCCGATTCCGGGCCTTATCCTGAGAGCCATAGCCACTGGTCTGGTCTGTCTCAGACCATACAAATTCTAGAGAGAGAGAGAAGATCAGTTGGATTCCTGTTTTGGGGTTTTGGGGAGTTCGAGATGAGACAGTCACTCCACGACAAGCCATGCCTACGCGCGGGACCAGGGCGTGTTCGCCACTCGCGCTTTCTGCCTCAGATTTCCAACTTTTGTTTCTTCTCTTGTAATTTCTTTTTTTTTTTCTCGATATGATTATTATGATGAGTTTAAAGAAGATTAAGTAGAGTTAATCAACCAAGCAAGCCGGGCATAGTGATAACGGGTTTAATCTTTATGGGACTCAAATGAGTTTTCTTTTTACGTATGTAAACTTGGTCAATAGTAGGTGCGTTTGGCGCATCTTATTTAGTCATGTTTTTGTTTTTAAAATAAACTAAATTGCTTTTTACGTGTTTGGCAAAATTATTTTTCCAAACACAAAAGCGACTTTAAATTTTTGTACATGAATCGTAAAAGTTATAATTCGTAGCTTTTGGTTTTTTCTATAAAAAAAAAAACGATTTTAGTTTATTTTAGTCTTTTTAGCCTAAATAAAAAAAAATATCAAACGCTAAATCAATTTTTGTTACCGACAACAACAGTTATATAAACAAATTACCAACACATATTAGTTTCTTTAAAACAGTTTATTTTTTAAAACTAAAACTAAAAATAATATTTGTAAAAATTAAGTAATGTGAATATATCTAGTAATGTGATTGTGCATTATAACCTTGGTCGATATATGTAATTTTGAACATTTAAAAAAATAAAATAAAATGGTAAGACTACGTAGTGTTATAAAAATCATGCTAAAATCTATGTGAATATTGTTAGACGTGTTTGGGCATAAGTATTTAGATATTTGGATTTTAAACTGGAATATTCTCAATTATATTATTTTTAGCAGAAGCATGTACATTTTTGCAGTATAAGATATTATAGATATTTGCGGTCTAAGTACCGAATAAGACTAAAAAAAAAGACCCGGTTAGAGACAGTTGCATGAAATAAACGACAATGAATTGAAAACAATAAGACAAAAAGAAAGCCACATCTCATAAAGAATGATGCCGTTTGTCAATAATCAGCAACAAATCGATAGATAAATTAGGAAAACGACAGATGAAGAGAAAACGACATCATAATTGAAAGGACATATTGCATACCGGAATATAGAAATAAGCTATATGAATACTGATGAGATTGTAAAACGACAGAAATAATCATACGGTAGAAAAGACATGATAATTAGTAAACAACAAGTGATATGTGAACTTTAACGACATCATTTAAGTGGTTTCAATGTGAATACGACATGATATTTAGCCAACTATTAGTAAACAGCAATTTGAAAAACGACAAGTTACACGAGAAACGACAGAGACTAAACATAAAAGTGTGTTGTTCAAATGTGAGCCTCAACGACATCGTTCAATCACGAGTTGTCAAAGACATCCTTCTTCTTCACTACCATCATCATAAAAACGATATCTCGTTCTCCGTCCTCTTTCTCGACTATACGAAAAGTTGTGTAGTACTGGCCAAGGTTCGAATTTTCCTCAATTATCCTCGATAATCCTCAATAAGTGTCGGTAACGATAAGCTACAGCATAGTAGTTTTTCATCGATAATCATCGAAAATCCTCAAAAACGGCAATCGATTTATTGGCAAAAACGGCATTTTAAACCTTACTAGCAATGCATGCCACTGCACCACCTTTGTGATGGTTATCGGGGAAGAATAAATCAGGGACAGAAGTTTGACCAAGAAACTTTATTTGTATCTCAATTCGTAGTTCCGGTTAGAAAAATATGTCCTTAACCGAGAACCACGCCCGGTCGCTCTTGCTTAATCATAAATTGGATATCGTGACCATGTTTAGGCAAAAATAATATTTCAATAATATTTTCCAAATGATGTAAACATTGGAATTTTTATTTTTTTGTTTAAATTGAGAATCCAACCCAAACCAAGACCGATCATATCAAGCCAGATTCCAAAAAACTGAGATTAATGTTTCAAGTTTCAACCATATAAATAAATATAAATTTATGATTTATCATACATAAACAAAACAACAAAATAGAAAATTGTATATTAGTGATAAATTGTCCGTTAGTGGAACGATTTGATTTTCTACATATATTATCGGATTAGTTTTTTGTTTTTTTGGGCGTGCAGTAGAGTCAGTTACGTGCATGAAAAACCTTACCATACATATTAGATAAGTACAGATCAGCTTATATATATTAATAAAACTATATTATATAACAAATTCAAGGCTCAAAAGTCACGACATTAACGTATTTTTCATGTACGTGGACGAATAACTATGTACGTAATAATGTAGTAATGTAAAGCTTTGTCAAGATTAAGAATGATAATTTTTCTTTTTCAGCTGCTATACAGTAGCCAAAAATTAAGAAACAAACTGAGGTTATTCCAGGACATGGTGGTGATCAAATGGTCCCGTGAATCGGTTATTTTGATATTGTTATTTGGTTCCGATGGTCCCGGTTATACGATATTCCAAAATTCAATATTAGTTCTAATTTGGTAAAAATTATTTTTTTCAATACAAATGTTAAAAAAAATCAATAACTCTTTTAAATACTTTAAACCAATAACAGATAATAAAAAATAAGACCGGTACCCAATATAAAAAAAAATATACATATTTTTGAATTGGTAAACAGTTAAAACCATTATTTTATAATTATAAATTCAAATTGTTATCGGCTTATACCGTTTTACAATTAATTAATTAATTAAAAGCAAATCCAATTCTGATCTCGGAAAAGTACAGATATTTAAACCGGTAAATGGGACCGGTGTATAAGTTTCAACCGGTTAAGTGCAAAAAATGGTCATCTGTTTTTTTTTTTCTTTTCTTTTCTTTTCCTTTGACCATGTTTTGTAGTTGTAGAATTAAATAGTGATTATATATCATGTTTTGTTTAATCAAGTCAAATCTTCACGAGAGTCATCATTAATGTGTTGTTGCGCTATTTATTCAAAATTCGACTAGACAATTAAAAAAAATTACATTCCAAAGAAAGAAAAAGAAGAAGAAGAAGAAGAAGAAAATGGAAACAAAATAAAATAAAATAAAATAATGTTTTAAAGTTGAAATATGAGAATTGCCGACTATATTTTAAGGGAATTTATGACATGAGTATAGTGATAAGTCCACATCACTTTGATTTGGCAAAAGTTGGAAAAATCCCATTTTTGTAGATTTTGTTACATTAATATATGTGATTTTTTATTATTATTTTAGAAAAGCACAAATAAAATTATATAAACAAATAATAATAGAGGAAAAAAAGAAATTATTAGGAGTGAAAGGAAGGGGAGAAGAGTAATGAGCATGCACTAATTTTTTCAACGTACTTTGTCTTTTTATTTTTATATTTTTCTAAGAAAATTCTAAGAGATCATTCATTTATAAACTATGCCCGAATACGCTTAATTTAATTATTTAAAAAATATCAAAAAATATATATCTCTTGAAAAAAAAGCAATATTATCAATCAATTTTATTAATCATCTAAATATTTCAACTTCATATTTTAAAAGATTCGAGACAACTATGCAGTTTTATGTTTACACAATTTTAAGAATGCTCCATCAGCACATCACCGTAATAACTAACTGATCCCGAATTTCACAGAGCATGTATTCTTTTTCATCACCTCGGTTTAAAGGATTGAAGATATCGTCATGCATATAAATTTAAAACTAGAATGGGATCCGATGAATTAGGGCCGATATGAACATTCTCGTTATAATATTTATGATAAAATAAATATATATTAAATTAAAGTGACGCGTATGATTGAAATTATTTGCTTTTGTCACTTTTGACAACTTTTTTTTTTCCTTCCATATGTTCTATTCCTTGAATCTTAGTCTCTAATTAATCCAAACCGAAAAATAAAGAACACACATGGTTGGTGAGAGCCTATTAAGGACAAAACTAGCACGCAAAAATTATTTTTATGATATTTTTTTTTATCTCTAGCTCACTAGTGTCATTTATTTCAAATATTTAATTAAAGAAAGAAAAAAGGAAGATTGAAATAGAGAGAAAGATGGTTAGGGTTTAGTCAAGAAAGCTCAGCTGCCCCCACGCCCAACATAAGGACCTTCTTAATTCTTATATGTCCAAATGCCCTGAATATCTTTAACACATATATCTAACTATTATTTAGCCATACATATATATATATATATATATATATAAATATTATTACGTTGCTCAAACGTCTGGCTTTTTCCGGCGTTGTATGGTGAGGCCGTGAGGGCGAGTCAAAGCTGCTCGTGACTCGCTAAAGTTTGCAGGAGATTTTGCCTTGCTCGTTTTTTTACATCTTTATAGAAACGAAGGTTCATTTTTAAATTTGGCCAACAAAGATTCATTAATGTGATGAATCTTATTAATTTGATAGAATAAACAATCTCAATTTTTCTTTCACTAGAAATGTCAAATGAACCTCTAATGATACTAAGCGAAACAAGATAATAAAAATAACAAGCATAAACTCTCCGGGCCAAGGGCCAGACACGTGAATGAAAAGAAAATCAAGGTCAATAGAGATAAGAATACTGAAAAGAAGATGAATATATGACAGTATCAATCAATTTTCTTTAAGCCTCTTCGACTGTACAACTCATTCTTGTACGATCTCAGACAACCATGCAATCTCATACATGCATAGTCTTAAGAAAATTACATGATGAGAAATACTTCCTTGCCTAAGTGTGATACGTGATTGGATAACCTACCCTTTCTTGCCATGATCTCTGTTCATGGGATTGATGATTGTCACAATCACACCCACCTAATGAGGGCCTAACGTCCTCATCGGCCACAATTTCGGCCCGACTTGGCTCTGATACCATTTTTAACAAACCCACCTGCTCTATTGGATTGACGATTGTCCCCTACCAGTCAACACAAATATTTCCAACGTACTTTGTCCTCACTCGCATGCTTCTTAAGAAATATCCTAACACCTATCTTAAAATTGCTTCAAGCTAAACAAGCTCAACTATAGAATTCCTTCGAAAGAGTTACCGAAAAGAAATCACTATCGAGCATTTTAGGAGCGCATATGCAAAAGTCTTTATTTTTATCCGCATATAACATGAAACATGCCGCCTACCCTATCTATCATTACCGGAACCTTTTTATGACTATAAACACGGAATGTGCCGGAAAAAAATACGTCATTCTTGTTATCTCATTATAGAACTTTTCCCGTGCCACGTGTGAATACTAAACTCTAATTAATGTACGTATAGAGTGTTGATGAAAATTTTAAAAAGTGGGGTAGAGAGTGACATTTACTCGCTTAACCAGTTTGTTGGGCATGCACAATATATAGAAACTTGGAGATACCATACAACTGCACCCAAAAGTCAAAGTGTCTCTTCTCTTGTGTGGAAAGAAAAAGAAATAACCACAAAATCAATGGTGGAATATCAAATCAAGAAGCAGAAGAACAATTGAGAGAAGACATTAATATTAATGTTGAAGAAAGTAACTCAATACCTAGAGGACTCGACTAACATTAATTTATATTTTGGAGTGAAGTCTTGAATTGATGTTTCCACGTGGGCTAGCTCAAAGATTTTGACCCTTCATTCCATAAGATAATTTCATTAATCGACACAATTTTGGCTTTGTCATTCATATAGATACACGTATCAATCATCACATGTACATATATATACTAATTGTGTAATGCCAAAATCTCATTAATTTATACCTTATATGGAGAGGATTGTTTATTCAGTTTTTTAGTATATGAATTTTAATTCTAATGATATAAGTTTCTAATTGAACTTATCTTATTCGCTCATATTTATGTAACAATTCGCTACTCCTGTAAATATAAAACTCAAAATCTTGATATTCGGATTCCTAATTTACTAATCTAGATTTTAATTCTTTAATCTAATGTATATAAATTATGTTTCGTTTGGGTTCAAAATAACGGATAATTATAACGCACGGTGCAAAGAATCCAAATTAATTAATTATTTAAAATTGAAATACTATTTTAATCGAGAATATTGTTCAGTCTATTTTTCCTGAAATAAAAAAACTCTTTTGTTTTGAGTATTTCCGAGATAAAATATATATATATATATATATATATATATATATATATATATATATATATATATATAGAAACATCATTATGTTTCTACAATATACTTTAATTTTGCACAATATCTATGCATTGTTATAAGATGAAATATTTTCACCTACTCTTGTGGAAACCATATGCACATTCTTTTTTCTACCCTAAGGGGGCCACAAACAGTATGGCCAATTTGCATCAATTTGTCATCCGTTGACCGGTCAAACATATCTATCTAACCTAAGCCATCAAAAATACACTAGAAAAGATCATTACAGGGGTTGACAATTGTTTCATATATACTGATAATTGATCTTCATGTTGAATCCCTACATTAATAGCACCAACAACACACACTTATAATATATAAAACAAATATAGGATCTTTCTTTTTTAGATACCCTATTTATATTATTTGCAAAACTATCCCATCTTAAAAAAACACTCAATAAACATACCCGCAAAGTGTACTATACTTTCTCTTTGTATCGTGCCATCATTTTAAATTTTTTTAAACCCAAAACCGCCCGTTATTTATATTTTAAAACTTTTATGCTTACGTCATTTAGACAAAAAAAAAATACAATATGCTTTCTAAGAGTAATTAAAATATTACTAATAGGCAATTTTATGAATTTTAAATTTTTAAGAAACTGATTAAAAAATAAAAGCATAGAGGGAAATATCGTCAAACTACACACTTAAATTATATGTGTTTCTCTGCTCTTAAAAATAGAAGGATATTTTTGCGAAAAATAGAAATAAAGGGTCTAACAAAGCAAATTTTCATGAATTAAATAATACCATTAAAAATATTTTTTTCTCTAGAAAGTTTTGAACAAGTATATATGATCATGATGACTGAATTCCCCAAGTATATAAGAGGTGGACAGGCTTAGAGAATACGTTTCAATTACCATTTCCTCCATCTTTTTAGTGAGAAAGAAGGAAAGTATAGAAGCCCTCGCATTTCTCATGAACTGTGGAGTCGTGTTAGGGTTCTATTGTTGGGGTTGGGAGTTCTTAACGGCCCTTCTTCTCTTCTCTTCTCTCTTCTAAACCATCCTAATTCAATCACCAAATTCCATAATTAACCTTCTTCTTCTTCTAGTTCTTCTTGTCAAACCCGAAATTATTAGAATATTAGGTCTTTTTTTTTATCTTTGTACTTTGATGGAAGTGAGTTTGTGTGAGAAGGGCTTGTTTGAATACATGAGGAAGTCGACGCCGCCGCCTTTCCTGCTGAAGACGTACATGCTCGTGGAGGATCCGGAGATCGACGACGTGATCTCGTGGAACGACGATGGCTCGGCGTTCGTCGTGTGGCAGCCGGCGGAGTTCGCGAGGGATCTCCTTCCCACTCTCTTCAAGCACAGCAACTTCTCTAGCTTTGTCAGGCAGCTTAATACTTATGTATGTGATCATCATCGATTTCTTTTTTATTTCTTTCTTCAAATTATAACGCTAAGCAATCATATCAAGCCAACATCTCTAGATTAATTAGACTTTTTAAATTAGTGATATATAACTGTAGGTTGATATAAAAATAATTATATTGGTATTGATCGAGAGATCAATATCATGAAATTCAAGCTTACCAAAGTTGACTTGGCTATTACGTTTGAGTCTTTGTTACTATGGTAAAAGTACTTATATATTCCAAATAATGCGGCATACTCTTAACCTTTTATTGATTATATATGTCTCATGTATCTCCATTAATATTGAGTTTTTTTACACTTGGACACAACTCAGATTATAATACTCCTTTTTCCATGTTGTGAGATTTTTCATGTTAGATACTTTAATTTGAGGCACACATGGAGAGGCATGAGACAAACCAATCGAATACAAATTTCACTTCTATGAGTATTTAATCAATGCAATTGAAATATTAGGAATATACGCGCTACTTTAATGATTTTGGGTACTTTTACCGCAATTATGTGTAAATTAAAAGCTAGTTGATTTTGTCTAACCTAACCTAAATGGACAATGATATTATTCTGATTTATTTTAATGGTGGAGCTCTTGATTTAGTATTTAATGCAATAATGAAAAGAAGGGTCTAAGTAAGAGCGAAGAAGCTTCATGCACATCTAGCTGTTCTGTTTGTTCCAAACAATAAAGAAATGACATGTTTTTATATTTACACATCAAAAGTCATATTGTGGGGTACACGAAATAACATATAAAAAGATCGTGGACTTTGAATATACTTTTAATGTACGTGCATCACATTCACACTTCATTTGATAAAAAGAAAACATGCATAGAAAAGTTTTTTTTTTTTAGGAAAGGGGAAAATATTAAAAGCATGTAACATAGTTCTCTTTATAGACAGTTCACATGAATACATTGCAGTAAATAAACTACGATGAATCATTAAAGTAAAATGATGATTATAACTAATTTATAAATGTATTCTAATTCGTAGAGTTTGGTGGAATATCAACTCCCAATTTGATCAAACTCTTCAATATAGGGTTGGTTCAAAAGTTAGGAACTAACTTGGAATAGCTTAGCTTCTAGTATTTTTCTACCATATTAAGTTACTAACCCAATCACACATTTATTTCTTCTAAATCTATATATAATATATATATATCATATATATCCATAGAGAAGTATAATCATTCTTATAAGTTCCATGCAAACTGCTAGGGTTTCCGCAAGATCGCTACGAATCGATGGGAGTTCTGCAACGACATGTTCCGAAAGGGCGAAAAGGACCTCTTGTGTGAAATCCGCCGCCGAAAAGCATGGTCAAACACTAACAAAAACAACAACCAATCCTCCGCGTTAACCCTGGCCGAGGACGAAGGCCACGACCATGAGGCTTCCCCTTCTGCAAAGCCCCATGACCGAGCGTTGAGGCAAGACCTGTTAGCCGACGATGACCAAAGGTCGTCGTCAACGTCAACTTCCTCGGAGTTCAACGTCCTCGTCGACGAGAACAAGCGCCTGAGGAGGGAAAACGGGGTTCTGAGCACCGAGCTGATGAGCATGAAAAGCAAGTGTAGCGAGCTTCTCGACTTAGTGTCGAAGTACGCTCGCGATGATCACGGTGATGTTGATCGCGATGTTCACGACGACAGGCCTAAGCTGTTTGGTGTGAGATTGGAAGTTGAAGGAGAAATGGAGAAAAAGAGGAAGAGAGCTGAGGTTAGTCAGAGCGCTAGGGTTTTGTTATCTCAAGCATGCAAATAAAAAAAAATACATTGCATGATAATATTATATATAGGTAATATGATACTAAAAGGAATAATAAAAAGCTATAAGTATAGTAATTAACATGTAATATGTAAATGGCATGTCCTTTTTTTTTTCTCATTAATAGTTGTTGTTGTTGTAGTAGTAAGTGATCTAGTAAGAAGGAATGAACTGATGAAGAAATCAGTTCATGAAGCTTATGTATATTATTAGAAGGAAATTCCTTCAAGGAATTTCAATAAAAAGGTTGTGGCAGAAATGGGCACAAGCCATTCATTGAATAAACATATATTATATTGTGCAAATCAATAAGCAATTGAAACTAAATTGCCTTTATAATATAATATATATACGAGAATTTATAACTTTGCAGGATCAATATATATGCAATTAATTTGTTATAATTAAGCTGTGAATCCTTGTATGCTTTCGTTTAATGGTCTTCTTTATAAATATATAAAACATATATGAAAGTAATTTGATAAATAACAATCTCTTTATATATATATATATACTTATTCCGCTACTTGATTGTGATGTAGATTTAGATATATACTAATATAGTATATTTTACGTTGAGTCAAAACATTAAAAGACGCCGTAAGTATAAAAACACCTATTATAATTCACTATTGATATAATATATTAAAAATCACATAAATAATGAAATTCGTTGCTTCTTAAAGTATTCTGTACAATCTTAATTTTTTTAGTCAAACATTTGTGTATTAAATATGTTATGAAGTAAAAGCCAAGGTTTCCATAGAGAAGGTACAATTACCTAATTAGATGTTATTGGAATTTTATTAATTTATACTAATATATATAATTGGGAAGAGGAAGACTGAAGAGTGTTGGTTTTCTTTATAATAAATATCTTAGAAAGAAAGGAAAAAACAGAAGAAGAAAAAAAGGGGGGAAATATTGGCGTTAATCTAACTTTAAAATAGTATAATTTGGAAGGATATTAAATGAAAAATATGGTATATTCTTTAACTTCAAAATTTGGAAACAAAAAATGTTAAAGAGGTCAATGATTTGCCTCTCTGACTTTACGTTTTGCTTGGCTAGAATCAGATCATCATGGTTGCCTCTTTCAAACAAGTCAATCTCAACGTTCTGTTCATGATCCATTGAATGGAAGCTTGTTGGCAATTCACTCCAATTAATTAAAGATAAAAAAAATGATCTTTCTTCGGCTTAATAGTTACATAAGTATCTAATGTTTCAATTTTAGTAGTCGAATTCTAGGAATTTTAAAAAAATTACAGTTAAAATTCTCAATGTCTATTACATTTGTTTTTTTTTTTTTTACAAAAGTTTCGTACACCTTTTAATCTATAGAATTTTATATTACCATAAAGTCTTGCATGCAAATGTGTCAATTCTAAAAAAATCTACTTCTTTTTCTTCTTTTTTAAAATTAACATGATTTTAACAACAAGTGAATGGAATTTTGAAGAGAAATAAAATAGTAGATATTATGATTTTAATCGAGGAAAAAAGGTATACCAATAAAAAAAAAACAAATATATGATGCATACGTTGTTATTAACAGCTCTGCTTTAAAATTTTAATTCAAATACTAATGAAAAGGGAAATGTGTATTTAGGACAAGTGATAATTATATATATGATCGTTTACCTTAGCTTGTGATTTGTCAAAGAATTGACCTTATTTGTTGGTTTAATGATTAAGCAAGCGTCATTCAAATTTCAAAGGCTACAAAAAGATAAATGTTTTGACTTTCGAGACGTGTCATTTATCATGGAGAAAAACAGACACATTTGCATAAACTAGTATTAGAGTGAATGTGAGAATTTTTAAATATTGGTTCACAAATATTCCATGGACAAAAAGTTGACCAAAAATTAGTCCAAATTATCATTATGCCATCAGATATTGTATAGTTTATGGATTATGCTTATTTCTCCTTGTGAAGTTTTTTTATATAAATATACAATCCTTCTTAAGATTAACGAATTCCCCGAAGACTTCACGGACGATCCACTTGGGTTGATTGTGCGCTTCTTGAATATTAATTTTTCTGAAACCAAACTTCTTGAATCGATCTATTTAACTAGAGCTTCTTGCTCAAGCTCTAGTAACCGGTCTAACTAGAACTGGAAATGGATCCGGTGATGTCAGTACGGTAATTTTAAAAGTTTCGGAACCTCGTAATTGTTATTGTATCATGATCTAATAGCAAATAGGATACTTCATTTTTTTTTGTTCAAGGTACTTCATACAATTAAGTATATATTTTAGGGATTTTTTTCTTCAACAACTTATCCACCTTTTGTAATTGCTCTAATTATTGCTAGCTTTCTTATCCGAACGGTTAATTAGCCTTTTGATTAAATGATATCCAAGTTTCAAACTAATAACGTGACGCATCACCACCCTTAAGCAAAAGAAAGCTAATAACAATATATTTTTATTTTGCAATATTCGGCAACTTCTCTTACAACTCAAACGGTCCTTTTTTACCAACGGAAGAAAACCCCATCAAGCCCCGCCATCTTTATAAAAATATCCGAAGAAAATCTAACATCTCGGTGAAAATATTTCAAATATCTCTCTCGTTTACTAAACCCGACGAAACTCATTCTAAAGGCTAGCCCAAAACGAGTTCTGACGCCCAAATCCCCCACTAAAACCCGCCCTTTTTATAACATTTTATAAATAAACAAAAAAATTCCAGAAAAACTCTACTTTTAACTTTATTAATCGAAAAAATTATAAATATTTAATTAAATATATTATAATAAAAATTTCTAAGTACTATTCTATAAATATAATATACCCACCTAACACTGGTAATAAATTCATAAAATCTGATCCGCACAATTCATTGTTGATTAATAAAATCACAATTTACCCACCAAAATACCCTTGCTCGATCAATTTTTCCTTGAAATTCACTTCCTATTTCGTATCAATTAACTTGAGAAATCAGAAAGCACAAACGAATTGACCCATAAGAAAAAAGTACCGAGAAGGCCGCGTTAAGAATGTCGTGGAACGCTTCAATGTGGAAATTGAGCCTATTATGCATAATATATAGTGCAAATGTAAACCAATAAAGTATTATTAGAGAAAAATATTGCACTCAAGAATTGGTCTTTACATTATGTAAACCAAACGAGTTATTTCAAGGCAAGATAGAATTATTCATTCAAAATGTCAAAGGACCAAACATGCCTATACAAAATTCCAATAAAGAAGAATATTCATAAATGGTTAGGTCGAAAACGTAATTGATATACAGTAAACTATCATAAATCGACAAATTTTTACCATAATTCTTCTAAAAACCATTTAAAAAAAAACCTCGATATTCCTGTAATAATATGAGATATCGACAATAAAGTATACGACGATAAGGGTTACTAGTAGTTTTTATATCAAGATGTGTTGGGCAGCAAGTTTTGGACAAGTACTCAAGACGAGAACTTGCGATAACTTCCTCGTCTTAAATTCAATTATTACACTATTTAAATTTATGGCCCGATTTGGTTTTTAAAAGTCTTGGTCCAGTCTCCGTTCTGAATTTATAAACCGGATTTCGGGCCAAAACTTTTCACTAAAAGAAATAGCTCAAATGCGAATATGAAGATCTATAAGCAAGATCATGGAGAAGAAATTGACGACTCGAATTCCTATAATGTTCAACTTTGAACTCTGTATGCGATTCGCGATATTTACATTACAATTTCTGTTCTCAAATTCTCAATATTTTACAACACGAAAAAACAGTACTATACCTCAAAGTTACCATTTCACGGGTTCGCCGCAAAGTGGTTAAATATGGTTTCGAGATTGGACTGGCTGATGCTATATTCCGCAATGCCATGTTGTCTTCTGAGGACAGATTGAACAAAAAACAGATCAATTACAGCTCGTACCGACAAGAGATTGCGTTAAACGTGTGGATAAACCTAATTATATAAATACAGTACAAATCGGGATTTCGGTTACCAATTCCGAATTTACAGTTTTTCATTGTATTTTTATAAAGTCAATTAATCTTGGATCGTAGACTATCTGACGGTCAGATAAAACAGATGTTATTATAACTAAAAAGAAGAGGGGAAATTTTTTATTTCTAAAAATAGATCTAGGTCCAGAACCGGAAGCGGAATTCTACTTCCGGCATTTAAAAAAAAAATAGATAAGAACACTATTTTGTTACCTGTTTAATTCGAGGTGTCCGAAGACATCTGCAAGTGACAGCTCTTCTCCGCAAGGTAACTATAGTAAAGATGGAAGATAATTTTCATGGTATTAAAAACTATTCATGAAGTAATTGGAAAAAGCTTGTGTAAATAAATGTGTATCTATATAAAAACGTACCTGATATTTGACACTCAATCCATTGCAGCCTTGGAAATTTGCACCGGGAAATGACGAGAGAACAAATGAATCAATTTCCGAGAACTTTTCCTTTGAAAGCCACCATTCCGAAAATACCGGCAAAGGGATACCACCTGATATGTCAAAACAGCCGATTTATAGTTCACAAATAAAACTTAAATCTTGGTTTTAAAATTATAATAGCATAAGACAATCCTAGGGGTGAAACTGGGGCCAGGAACCAAGGTTAGCCTTATTCGGTGTGGATAGGAAAGGGAACGGAATCAATTTTAAACCCGGGTTCGCAATTTTTGTCCTGAAAAACCTTCTCTCTTTTTTTTACAGTTTCAAGAGTAAGAACTTTCACCCTCTTAGTAAGTATGATTCTCACAATGTCGAGCTCAGATAGAAAATAAAAATGGAAGAACAGAAAGAAAACAGTACGCGAAAAAAAAATAAAAAATAAAAAAATAAAAAAAATTACCATCTCGACCCAATTGCTCGCACAGTTGTTCGCCAAAAAATCCATCAGGAACGGGCGTCGGTGAGGTCAGCATCTTAACTCTTTCTTCATCTCCAAGCCACCTGGCGATTCTAGAAATCATTTCCTTGGACAAGCTGATTTCAGCAACCGATGCATTTTCCGACGTAACTGAGTCGATTCCACCGATGCAAATTTCAAGGTCGCCGAGTAAACCCCGAGAATGAGACGGAATGTGAAATAGTTTTTCTCGAATGATTCCACAAAGGTTCTCCATGTCCACGGAGCTGACTTCAATGGGCTTAATCTGTGGATAGGGGTAAAAAGGGAATAAGATAAAATAAGCATGATGTAAAATTGCATGTCATTATATACTAATACTACTATCATGTACATAATCGGATTTCCAGCATAAACATAACCCTTTCTGCATCTTTTTTTTCTTCAATCAGAGAAAAAAAGAACTTTACAATGAAAGTACTACCTCTAGCTCGAGATGGTTTCCGAATCTTGTTTTCAGATGCTGAGGACTTCCGATGCATCTTAGTCGCCCTCCGACCTTGCAAATAAAAAAATAGAATAATTAAAAATGTAGATTATTTGGCATTGCATTATTTGGCAGAGTAATAATGGTACCATTATCCCAATCCTAGTACACAGAGCTTGAGCTTCATCCATGCTATGGGTAGTAAGAATGACAGCTGTCTTTCCTCGTCTGGTCGAGATACGTGATATCACTTCCCACATAAACCGTTTGGCGATCGGGTCCATACCTGAAAAATAAAATGGTAGAAAACATAATTTATTACTGTGTAAATCTTGGAGCCTTCTGTATGTGTAAATATTAGGTTAAAGCCCTAGGAAATCCTGTAGTTCGTTTCTCTGAGGTGGTTTTACTTGTCAATTCGATTGTAACTGTGTTAATGCGTAAAAAAAAAAAAAGGTTTCCATACCTGTTGATGGCTCATCGAGAATGACGATAGGAGGATCGCCAATCATTGCTATAGCCACAGACAATTTGCGTTTGTTTCCTCCGCTTAGCGAAAACGATGGCTTATAGGCATGCTTTAACAAATCAAATTCCACTAACTTCTCCATTACGACCTGTTAAGAGAAATACGTTAACCACAAAACAAACCACCGGTTTTAACAAACCAAAATTATTGTATTAAGTACAAAACCTATTGTCATAGACTCGTTCGTCAGTAAAACTTACAAGCGAAGCAGATAAGTTCCCCCTCATTTTCCACTTCCACGTCATTTTTATTTTTCTATATATTTCTGATCATTTTTCTGCTTGAATTTTATTGACACAATGGGGCCCAAACCAATCCTTACACTCTTGGAATTAATGCTACCGAATTAAACCGACAATACCAAGGAACTGACTGATAACTATGTCCAATAATAGTCTGGTTCAGATCACGTATATAGCGAGTAGGGAAACTTCATAAAACATCCCTCAAAACACCATAAATTATTTTACTACACCTCAAAACATCATAATTGGAAATAGATCCTTTTCAAATTTGTAATACAAAAATACCCTTTCAAAATTACATATTGTGTCCTGAAAAATGGACATATTGCCTCCTGAAAAATGGACAAGTCGCGTCCGAAAAAATGGACACAAATAAGGGTATTTTGGTACATAAAATTTAAAAAGGATGTATTTCCAATTATGATGTTTTGAGGTGTAGTAAAATAATTTATGATGTTTTGAGGGATGTTTTATGAAGTTTCCCTTAAAAATTATCTTTACAAATTTGTTTTTCTACAAATTAACACATGATTCAAATATTCCATCGAAAACTGCCAATAAGAATTAAAAGTAATCTAAAGAATGACACCAAAGAAAAGATACATTTTGAAAGTGAAAACATACATCACTCATCTGATAATCTGGCACACCCTTTATCCTTGCGTAAAGCTCAAGATGTTCTTGCACGGTTAAATACTCGAGTAAAGCGTCAAACTGAGGGCAAAACCCAATCTGCAATTGAATGCTAAAGAGTTAGCTAGAGTTTGTGTATGAGATACAGTACTCTACAATGCGTAACAAAGAATAAATATAATATATAAATATATGTGTGCGTGTATATGTAGTATGTACATATTTTAATAAAACAGAACATACATGGCGTCGAGCAGCCTTTGGATTAGAGCGTATATCTTGGCCAAATATGTAGGCAGTTCCGTCAGTTGGAGATTGCTCACCTGCAATTTTTTTGTACCACAGTTTTTTATACAGCAGTCTACTAATACACATCCAAGCATTTGTTGCCGTATTTTATTATAAAGCATGTAACATGCAATGCAGCACATTATATTTTCGAGAGATAAATTGTGACTATTTTTTTTCTTTCTTATATTTATTGTAAATTGCAGTTATATTTTTTCAACTAATAATCTCCTGAATATATATATCTCGAGCAACTTAGCTGAAAAGAGCACGGTAAATGCATCAATTAACAAGATCAAGAAAAAAAGGCAAACCAGATAACATCGATAGGGTGGTTGTCTTTCCAGCTCCATTAGTTCCTAAAAACCCAAAGCATTCACCCTCTTGCACTGAGAAAGTCAAAGAATCTACAGCCACTTTCCGGCCACGATAATCTCTCCCCGGATACACCTGCACATATGAGACCCACTTTAAGAAAATAATAGAACAGACCATGATTTAGAAAAATAAAGCAGTTGGTAGCAATGTGCCAATATAAACAAATAAGTACAAAAAGGTGAACTGATAGGACCTTTCGGAGATTGCGCAGGTAGATGATAGCGTTATCGATTGAGCCAGAGAGTACCCTGTTTCTTTCAGTAATGACATCAATGTCTTCATCGGATAAGAGAGACTCGGATTCTTTAGATCTTAGAAGAGGCTCTGAATAAGGACTATCATGGAAACTTTTGGTAGTCCACTTCTTGATCGAGGCTAAACTCAGTTTGTAAGGCAAGACTTCAAGCAACAGTGTCAAGAGAAAGTAACCAATACTCTGTCACAGATGACACATTTTTTAGCATATTTAAACTTCAAATAATAATTTTGTAGAAGCCCGAGTCACTGTTAAGAAGTGCAATCGCTATATTTAATATTTTAACTTCAATAATTGAATATCTTTTTTCTTTAACATAATCGACATTCAGAGAAGAGAATATGCTATACAAAGTTCGAAATACATGGCTAATTATTCAATTATTCTCTATTTTTTAACATGTTCAGTCATGAAGCCGTTCGATGTGATTGATTCCATATTTTATGGTGATAAATTTGTTTGGAATTAGTCTAAATAAAAGAAAGTACAAACCTCTAAGCCAAGATAGCAAATGGCAGCACCGGTGACATTCCAATCAAAAGCCCCGTCGCTTGATTTATCTTTCATACCTTGCCGAAGAAGAGCCAATGACGCAAGTCCATCAGCGAAGCAGAATCCCGGGAACAGTCTAAAAAAATTCTGAAAGAGCGGATTATAAACATCAGAATACGACAATTTTTCACCATGCTTTGTTGTAAGCTCTACCGTGTATGCTATTTTCTCTTTAGAAGAAAGAGGACTAACCTTGAGAAAAGAATTTGCACTAGCTGTAGACTGAATAAGACCCATAATAAAAGATATAACCATAAGAACGAGCCCTGTGAAAAAGTTGACCAGTAGAACCACATTCTGCATTGAAGTAGCCATATATCAGCAGGAAACCGAAAATACTTGAGTCTAAACATCGTGTAGGTTTTGGGATGGTAATGATAAATTTGGTTACATAATATACTCCAATATAATTGATATACTTTCAATATTCATATTTGTTCTTACTAGTCGTCTGGTCCTATACAAAAGACAGCTAACTAGTTATAAATACACTAACTAACCACAAAGGTATCAAATTACAAACTAGACATTAACTTTCACCATTTATCATATAAGAAAAAGGATAAAATAAACCGGACCTGTGCCATACTGTGATCAGAAAAGAAAAATGTAAGGCAATATGTTGATGATGCAACGGCTAATCCATATTCCAAAAACATGATGACTGTTGGCAAGAAGCGGCCGCTACCGATAAATTGATCCAGACCTTCAGAGATCAACATCAAAATTCAACCTTGTGTAGATTTGAAGGTCAACTCTCATAGAATAAAAAAAAATATATATTTTTTTTAGTAATTGACACAGTAATGCCATATTGTAATTTTTACTAAGAACATGTAGCCTCTTGAATTTCAATTTGAGGCAGAAACCTCCTGTTCTTTCAAAATGCATCATATTGATTTCAGGAGGAAAACTGCTCACTCTAAAAGATCAGAAGACATTTCAGTCAAATTCTCAATATATCCATTGAAAACAGCACAGCAAAGTGGAATAAAGGGCATCACGGTCGATGTATTTCACACATCAAGAACCTAACATATATTTGCATCTAATTAGTAGGTAGACATTTAGAAGGTCGACGTACCAAAGATATGGAAGATAATAATGGCAAAAGAAAAGGGCAATAAGAAGCTGATGAAGTCCCATACGAATGTAGAAACCCAATACGAAAGTACCGAAACCTGAGAAAGAAATCATATCATTATGAACAAGGCACAAGTAAAAGCAATTGTAAATACACAAGATGCAAGAACTTGTATTTCTTGAGAAAATAAACATACCCCGCTAATCAGTTGTTGGTGCTTAGCTTTTACCTCACGCTCCTGCATCATCGTAAAATAAATGCATGATATGGATCATTACATGAAGCTTGTTACCACAACTTCCAGGCATACTATGGGTCATGATTTCGCTACGTCTGTAACATTATTTATCAATCCTTTCTATGCCATATTATTAAATCAACCACGGGTTTAATTCTAATTTAGAACTCAATAATAGGAACTGAAGATCTATGTTTCAAGAAATACCTTAACAACGGAAATGGCGAATGATGCAGGAATGAAAGAGAATGCAATACTAGTGATAATTGCTGCAGAGAAGGCATCCAGGTCCTACAAAGATACAAAACCAGTCCAGATAGAAAAAATTGTGACTCCTCTTCTTTCGTTTTCTTTGCACGTTGCAGGAAAAAAATAATTGGTGATAAGATTAAAATTATGACAGTCAGGCGATTCCAAAAGTTAGTTTAGCATTGGGCTCTTTGATTTTTTTCAATCAGAATTTTCACCTATAAAACCTTATTACGACTTTCTCTTGATTATTCATGGCTTCTATTATCAAAAATGCATTGTACTAAATTCTCCTAACACGACACTAATCTCCCTGGTAATCTATAATTTTGAGTTCTGGGTTTTCCCATTTTTTTAAATATTTTAAAATTTTCTCGGAATTATCAAAATAACAAGAAACGACTTTATCGATAAGGTTCAAAAAATATGGAGACAAAAGAAAGAGAAACGTACATGACGCTGCAGGTGCTGGCTTTTCGTCATTGGCAGAGGGTGGTTGTGAGTTTTAATTGTTGCATTTGTGCTGTTAATAGCGAGCCTAAGAATCGCAGCATTCATTAAATTGATATAAGTTGGAGCAGAATGCTGACAAGTACTGTTGTGTAGTACAGTGTATCCTAGACTTCCATCACCATTCTGATCATCCATTACAATTGCTCCATACCTGAAAATACACAGATGGTGAACAAGTAGAAAGTTGAAATATTTCGTTATACTTAATTGAATTATGTGGTGCAATATACAGAATATTTGAAGACCCTAGAATCAGGAATGATCACTAGTTTAAAGATGGTATATTTGAACAGAATCAAACAAAATCCAAAAACAGTTAAATTAAACATAAATCTTCAATTAAATGCTATAATTTGACCTCCCATCAATTAGATACAGAAAAGTTTATGTCTATGTTGAATTAGTACAATAGTACTTGAAAATTCAATACACTAATGAAATAATTAAAAAAAATGCTGGACTAGGACGAATGACATCAATCAGACTTTTGAAGATATAGTAACATCGATAAATAATAACCTCAATCAAATAATATTTTTCTGGTCCCAACTCTAACTAAAGTTAATAAATTCAATACTAATAAATTAATAATCTCAACTATACAGAAAATGAATTTAGATAAACTCACCTAGATTGGTAAGACTCATTAAAGCTAGACATTAGATATTCACTCATTGAAAGTAAAACCGGTCCCAAATTTGTCCCTGCAGCCTCGACAGCATCAGCCAATGCCTTTTCGGGATCAGGAAATCTGTATGAACTTGGTTTTAAGCTTTGGATCCACCCCCCTTCAATATATTGTGATACCTGCGCGAATATTGAAGATTTAATTTTGAGAAAAAAAAAAGAAAAAGAAAAAAAAAACAAATCTTGCATGCACCGGAGATAATGTCACATACCTCTTTTGCAATAGGCCATGACAGATCAAAAGGAATAGGCCCACCACCGCCATCACCACGTAACAGCGGATTAAAATTTAAAGTGGTGAAATCCACTGACTGTTGATCAGGATGTGGTTTGAGTTCCAAAAACAGAACACCGATAAGTAAGAAAAGAGCAGGAATCACAAGCTGGAAAACCACGGTCTTTCGGTCCCTCCGAGCAGATATTGCCCTCTTTATAAACAAGGCTTTACAGTGTTTCCAAAATGTTGAGCTTGAAAAGCCACAGCAACTACAGCATTGCATGCCAATAAAGTTTATGAAGCTTAATACCGTAGCAAGAATCAAACCACAAGCTTTCCCCACGATAGTACATGCACACCCCATAATATTTTTATAATTGCCTAAAGATTTTCCCATATGCAAAGTCTTTTTGCGAGAAGGGTCAGGAGAAACTTGGGAAGTCGCAGAACCCGGAAAATAGTTACTACTCTGATCTAAACGTTCAGCTTCGTTATGGTCCGATCCTGCAACTCTGAGGAAAACCTCCTCAAGAGTTGTCACCGATATTCCGTAGCTTTCAATTATGGCATGATTATCTTCTGAGTAAGGAGCTGATTTCTTCATAAAACTTTCAATCTCCCTAAACATGCCCTCAAAAGACGAAGAAGATGCCAGAGGAAGCTTAAAGGAAATCTCAGTTCCAACCTGGCAAATATATGAAAACCGAAAAAAAGCGAGTGATTATAACCAAGGTTCAACTTACCGAACTTGCCGATAAATCGCTTGCCGTTATCGACGGATTAATCGATAACTTACCGGATTATCGATGGAAAACTAATAATACTGTAGCTTACCGATTACCGATCTTTTCGATGATTATCGACGGATTATCGACACTTATCGAGGATTATCGATGAAAAATCACTAAAATATTTTTAAGAATATATTTACTAAGTTTATAATGTTGATAAAACATTAAAAATTCTAAAAATTAAATCCTTTCATACTTAAACATAGGTAAATAAAATATAGTCTCATTCTCACATATGTAAATAAAATCATCGAAAAGTGCAAAATTTATTGAAAATACATATTATTGTTATTTTTTAAGATGTTTGCCGATTTTTGGAAAAAAATCATGGAAAAGTATTGGCATGGCCGTCTTACCGATAACTACCGACAAGACGGATAATCGAAGATTATCGAAGATAATCGTGGAAAAGTCGAACCTTGATTATAACCATCAAATTAAAATTTACTTTGCATATTTATCTTCAACTAAAAGTAATGTCAGTATTGAATATTGTTGTGTATATTACACTTTATTGATATATTTTTTCTAGGTTTCTACTCAATGTACAAGTTATCCTAATTTCCAATAAGATTCAGAAATCAGAGAATAATTTTTCACTAAGCAAAGATCCCTTGATTCAACAGTCAGATATAAAAATAGGAAATTCATTGCACACAATAAAAATAATATGAGGGTATTAAAACAAAGTCAATTCAAATAACAAAAAAAAAGGTACTCAAAATATCAATACCTCGCTCACACAGGTTGCTGAAGGAATATGGCGATAAACAATGTCAGTAGCAACAGAGACAGTTGGCGCGGACTGAAGAAGTAAACCAGTAACAACCAAAAAAGTTAATACTCTCCCACCGTGAAAAAATCGCAGTCACGTTAGTTATAGATATGGAAGACGGGGCTATACCTTTACCAAAGTTAGAGTATAACCAACCCCATATTGATGCTTCAAGAAGAGGGAACTGAAAAGATTGAGCATTGAAAATGTGTCAGTTCCGTAATCTAGTAATTATTAATATCATGTAATTTAATATTTTGGAGATCTTTGGTTATGTTGTAGAAGAAACAGTATCTTTGTCTCTCTCGCTCATTGCAATAATAATAATAAAAAAATAAAAAATAAAAAAACATGTACCTTCCACAGCATTTCAAAGAACCATTGGCCATGATAGCTATCCGGTCTCCAAGTTCATCAGCTTCATCCATTGAATGTGTTGTTAGCAATATTATCCTGCCCTTTTTTATTTTCTTTATTAATTGCCATGTTAAACGCATTGAGTACGGATCCATCCCACTAGTGGGCTCGTCGAGGATTATAACCTGTAAATTTTTAAGAGCCTCTAAGAGAAATACAATAATATATTACTTCAAATATTTATTTAGTATTTCAGTGAACATGTAAATTATTTAGTATTACTTAGTAGAATACAGGGTCAAGGTTGAACTCTCTATTTATGTATTAACTCCCAAAATTCAACATAAACTGAATGAGAAGGAAAAGTATGTGACTTTCGTAATAACAACCTTACTATCTCCAATCAGTGCTATACCAAGAGACAACTTCCTCTTCATACCCCCAGAAAGCGCCTTCACAACGGTGCTACTTTTATCAGCCAGCCCAACCTGACCAAATAAACAAGATCAATATAAACCTTTGCAATAGATTGTCAGCAATATAGGTTTTTGGTAGGGGTGAAACCGGGGAACTGGGGTTTTTTATTTTTCCGGCCTGGTTCACAGGTCATGATAGACTACATTTTTATTTCTCATGATATAATTGCAAAAGCAACTATTGTTGTGTATATTTCCTAAAATAACATTCAAGATAAGAGAAAAAAACTCACTTGATCAACCATATGAGTGACAACTCTCTCCAGAGCATCTTCTTCAACACCTTTCAATATGGCAAAAATTTCCAAATGCTCTCTCACCTAAGTACAGTTGTTATCCAATAAAATTATAGAAATTATAAAATAAAATCTCCGTAACCAAGTTAAGTAAGATATGTGTGCTTCTAACTTACAGATAATTCTGGAAAAAGAATATCGTGTTGAGGGCATATGCCCAATCCACTCCGTATCTCATCCTGTATAGTAAATCCACGTTCATTAAGATTTGAAAACGCCAACATTTCAAACGCATATTTAAAATGTTCAACAATATATATATATATATGGAATATTACAATTAATATATAATTCCACCCAAAAAGAAATGTGACATGACTTGCCATATCTGTTATAATGTTCTTCCCGAACAACAAAGCGTCCCCGGAAGTTGGAGGAACAAGGCCAACAAGCATAGAGATTGTGGTACTTTTACCAGCTCCATTGTGTCCTTAAGAATTAAGAATTCAATATCGGTAAACCAGATAAATTTTGATGATAAATATTCATCAATATGCAAAGCTAAAAGAAAACAATAAAGAATATGAGCAAAGCAAGAAAAACATAAAAAAAAAAAAAAAAAAAAAAACCTCAACGGTGAATCACCTAAAAGAGCAAGAATCTGATTTTCATATAAGGTGAGTTGTAGTGAGTTTACAGCGCAACACTTTCCCTTCCTTGATGAGTAAACCTTGTGTAAATTCCTTATTTGCATGCATCTAGCAGTGTAAAAGAAAAAGGAGCATATGAATCGCAGTGTATTCGCAAACTATTACCGCCTTTAAAATTAAAATAAGAGTTTTGGGCACTGATGGCTCGTTTGAAACGCTGTAACCCTCCAATCAGAAAGTGCAAATTAATAATTTTTAATTTTTTATTTGAAGCATGTCCATTAAAAATTAACAAAACTAGGGGCAAGAAATCTGATGTTATAATGTTAATTTTTTTTAAGCATGTTATAATTCATTGAGTCTTTATAACACTTTCTAGTTCTAATTTAATAGATTAGATTAATGTGTAATTATATCAAAATTAACGATAAATTGTCATAACAATATAACTTTATGTTATTATGACATTTTATTATTTATTGTTATGTCGTAGTTATTTAACCCATATATAACCATTAATTTATAAATCTAAAATTGTGAAAATCTCAGAAAGGTCATTTGTCAAATAAAAATTATAATTACCTGCCGTCAAGCTCTTGTTGCTTCATGTCCAAGCTACTAGCTTCCACATTTTGTGGGCAATTCTTTCTATTTGTATTAACTTGAAGATTCGGTGCACAGTCTTTGTTGATCCTTTTCCTTGTCCAGTACCACTTACAAAAAATAAAGTTCCACGGATAACGAACTCCATTCTCCCTGGGAAGTACCTGTTCGAATATGTAGAAATATCACTCCCATTATTATTTTTTATTTTTCAGTTTTGATTGATATTTAATTATTAACTAAGTATTTTTTTTTTATTTAAATAACAAGAAGATTTTACTTTAATCTATTTACCGCGTAATTATTAAGCTTTAATTTAGAGAACTGCATTCATTTCAAGTCAACTACGATTTGGATCGTTATTTTTAGTAAGGGCATTTAAATCTTTTAAATTAAATAAATAAATAAAAAACGCACAAGAATCGTGAATTGCACCTTATCTAAATAAAGACCGATTGCACCATACAGCAATGTGTCAGCCAGCATCATAAGGAGACAGACAGCAAAATTTACCCCAGATGATTCCTACAAAATTCAATACTTAGAGAAGTTTAGAACCGAAACCAACTATATTATAGGAGAAATAATTCTGGTACATTGATCAAATAGAATATGAGATTACGATAGAATATAGGAAACTATAGTATGAGCACAGTATGATATATCTACATTCATTTACAAATATTCTAACATAAAAGTTTACCCGCCATATGTTAGACCATCGAAGTCCAACATGAGCATGCTCATAATCAGCGAAATTAACGGAGCCTAGAGCAAAGGCCGTGGGTGAAAGCACTGAAGCAACAACCTTTAGTATCCTGTGTAGAAACATTCAAACCCTTCTTCACGTTATAAACAAAGAAGAGAAAAATCAATACAATATTTCTTCAGAGGACTTTGATACTCTTTTTCAACACTGTTAAAACCCTAAAGAGAACTAAGCTAATTTTGTTGAAATAATACTCGGGTTCCTAACACTACACTTAATCCACCAGCCCCAACCCTAAAACATAAGTAACATAATTAAATAACAAGATACAATTAAAAAGACACAGGTAAACAAAAGATAGAAAATTATATATATATATATATATATATATAATGATACAACCATAACGCACTTACATTGGAACAGCTTCATCATTGACGGTATAGTAAGGGAAAAAGGCACCCAAGAAAGAAAGGGTTCCCACAGCAACAGCTGTTTTGGCTCTTGAAAAGAATGTGGATATTACAAAGGATAGTGTGATCGCACTTAGTCCAAATAGAAAAAAGTAAACGAACACCAGTGACTTGTCACTATATTCAAAAAGGTTGTACATTGTGCAAACAACAATGATTGCGGAAGAAACTGCAAACTGCAGAAAAAATTGGGAACTTGGTCAGATTCAAAGACCTCTGAATTTCGATTAATGATAATAACCTATTAGTACGCTTAGACTAATAAAGAAAAGATAGACATTAACTCATAGAATTGAAACAATTTCTTGCAGAGATTATTGTGGACAACTTCTAAATTAATAATTGCAGGAAGATGTATCTTATGCAATTTCTTTAATAATAAAAACACGATATCGTCCAAACTAAAACTACCTCTCAAAGTTAAGCCAATTATACACACAAAGGGGGTCAATGAAGTAATCTACCTGCAAAGCATATGTGATAAACCAGGAGAGATAAAATATGCCATCTTTCAGCCCCATCATGTAGAGACCTTCTTTTATTTTCTGCTCCTGAATTTATAAAAAAATCAACGGTCAATGACTTCTGCACGGGCAATGGAAAAATACTCAAAAGCCAGCGTAAAAAATAGCAGACCTTAGTAGCATCTTTTAGAGTAGAAATATCACTGTCGATTGTTATGTATTTAGGTATCATCCATTTTACTTAAAGTTTAATTTTTAGGGTTGTTTATCAGGTTTTAATTTCTACTTTTGAAAAAATGAGAAGAATATTCTATTTTCTCAATTTCCTCATCTAGTAGCATAAGTATATTACCAAACCTTCTCGAAGACAGTATGGCTTATCAGGCGAGATATTGGGTAGAGAAATCCCAGGAGATACCTGCAAGTCGGAATTCCATTTTAAAACTCAATGTTGTAGGATTATTTACAAAACTAGAAAAATAAAGCGTAATTGACAACTAAAAGAAACCGGTTATTTAGGTGACCTTGTTATTGAGAAAAATTGTATATCTATTTCACTTTACATTAATAATATTGTTCGTGATATTTTATACTAAACAAAGCCATGTGGGATTGTGGTTAAAGATTTTTATCAATTTCATGAAATAGAAAGGCGTACTCTGCGCCAAATATAATTTTCACGGGGAAAATGGTATATAATAAAGCTAGGGGGGCAAAGTGCACCGATGAGTAATTTGAGAGGAGGAATTTCTACCATTTTACTCAACAAAAAACCAATTACAATATGATGCTACAGTAATAAAACACATATTAGCAATGAAGACATACAGTACACCCATGACACTCTTGGTGATCAGCTGGAACTCGTCATCAATGTATTCACGAGTTGGAAATGGTGCTATCCGTATATTGGAAGGGCTAAACTGTGTCCAAGGCCCTTTTAGAGAAGATTCTGCCCCCAAATTTCCACTGTCTGAGTGCTGAGCAGCAAATATTATAAAAGAATCCAGTATTTGCTGAAGCTGCATTAGTAGAACGATATACAATATCAATATTTGATCATTTTTAAAACTGAAAAGCAAGAGAAGCTCAGATATTCTCCAAAAGTCAACAGCAGAGTTGCAATAAACAGATAAAAGCGGTTATTGATGATTACGCAAGCAACTATATATCACGATAGATAAAAATATACAATATGATCCAGGAAAGATTAAATCAAACAAAAAAATAGTTACCAAGTAAAATACAAGAAAGAAGAAAATGTGAGTAAGTAGAGAAACATACTGTCAAAAATCCACTGAAACTGTACTGCATTATAGGTACTGAATTTACGCCCAACTCCAAATCATTTAGATAAGGACCGTTCGTATCCATAATGGATTTAACATCAGGAAATCCAGAGAAAGCCCATGTGTGATTCAGGCGTATGCTATAATCGTATTTGTGAGGACCTTGATCATGGAATACCACTGCTCCTTTAATTTTTGGATTTGTACAGTTCCTAGACAAAAGAACACTCAAGCCGTTAAGTACCAGAGCCTTTATATTCATCACTAGAACATATCACATAAAAAATAATTATAATAATATATATACTCTGAACATCTTAAACAAAAACAAATGTTTTCTCAAAAGTAAATTATTCATGACCGCAATAAACCCATCACTATAATATGGTTCTACAAGTACCATAAATCATAAAGGCAGAGACTCAAAACATATTGCATTTTGTTGTAATATTTCACTTCAATAACATTTAATTGAACCAACTACTCATCACAGAAAGTGACAGACCTGTCTTGACTGCAGCTACCATAATCATCGGAGCGAATGTACATTTCCAGCTGTTCTTCATCTCCGTAAACTCTACTAACTAACTGCAAGTAAATCGAAAACGTACTGAGTTCGATTCATAGAGACCCTTAAAGTGTACTGTCAAATATTTTCTCTTCAAGAACGAAAACACACATCATACGAGCTTAGCGTGAATATTAAATAGCCACTCGATCAGACAAACTTCAGTTCAACGTAAAAAAAATATTAAGAGACCGATGCAGATAATGTTATCCCCTTATTAAAAATAGCAGGGTGCCGACTGACGAGCAAAACTTACCCTTAACAGGGGAAACTTGATGGACAACAAGTTAATCATTGTATTTGTCTCCTCCGTATCGGGTGCAAACGCTAGATACTCCCCTTCACTCCATAGTAACTGCAGAACTTGCTCAAAATTCGGGGACAATCCTTTTCCCACTTCCACAAACATATCTTTATTTATATACCTGTTTAGTTTCATAAAAAGCATATTATAATTACTTTAATTAAAGCATCGCACGTATGCCTTGAAACAAGGTCAACATTAAACTATCCAATCACTAACAATAAGTTTTCTCTATTTCTACTCGCAACTTATGCAAAATAAAACCGCTCATTAAAAAGATGACGAAGAAGTCGGGATGGTTGGGACTTACTCCTTTGCCGGGTGAATCTTTGTATCGACTCGAGTCCTCACGATTATCAACATCAACATAACCACTGTGGGAAGCAAAATCTGCCACAATACACGAGATTCGTTATTTGTTCTCCAAAGAACTTAGCATTTCTCGACATTTTCCGCATTAAATCTTCAGCCGCAGTTTCAGCTCCAAATTAGTAATAATCGGAAACAATTATAAGGTATAGAAATTCAAAAGACCGAAAACAGATCAAAAAATACTTCCAGAAATCCAAAATTCAACAAAGAGCTGAAATTAGCAAAACTAATACTAATATGGTATAATTAACAAATGAAGCTCTCTGTTTCACAGACGGTGATGATCTCGTATCAATAATTCAAAACATCACTGAATTGACACTCAAATTCTCAAAAAAAAATGACGTTGCTTCAAGCCTTCAACCATTTCAGACATCAAAACGAAAAATCTTCACATTTCTCCGAATTCTCCAACGATCGCTGAACTCAAAATTTTCATAAAAGCGCAAACGGATCAAACTCGAACAGAAACCGAAACACAATTCCTCAGGGAGAGAAGAATACCTCGGCGACGGTGACGAAAGGATGGCGGATTTTGAGGAGCCAGTTCTTGCGGAGCATGGCCTTGAGCTGCCTCCGTGCGGTCCCCATCGCTCTCTGAACCAGAAACCCTAGCTCCGAGAAGAAGAAGAAGAAGAAGAAGAAGAAGAAGAAGAAGAAGGTCACATAACTGCTGAGAGAAGCTTCGGAGTTTAAAAGACAAACAGAGAGAGAGAGCAGAGCAGCCAAAAGCCAGACGTGGAAAGAAGCAAACTTTGCTTATTTCGCAATTATATATCAAATGGTCCCTCTACTTTATTTGTTGGTGCATTTTTCCTTTTCAATTTTAGTTTATTACAAAAAAAATACTCTTTGAAAATAGTTTATCTTTATTATTTTCTTTATAAATTTTATAATTAATCAAGTTACTTAAACACCTACTTGCAGTTTTATTTCTAGATCCGTGCTTAGAGAAAATGATTTTTTTTTCTAACTTTGTGTGACAACATGTCGTAATAATACTAATTCGAAAAATAGATTAATGGAGTGTTCTACAATTATTTTTGTGATTTAACATGCTGATGATATTTGGAATTTGGTACAAATCGGTAAAATATTTTAAGAAGTCGTGTATAAATTAATATTTTACTTTTTAGAAGTATAGATGATAAAATAATACTTTCCAAAGAATGTGAGGCAGTTTTGTCACAAATTAGGAATCAAGGAGCAAGTGCACCAAGTGAGAAAGCTCAAAGGATCATTTGTGAATAACTCTTATTTTGAAGGAGCAAGTGCACCAAGTAAGAAAGTTGAAGGAACATTTGTCAAAAGCTCTTATTTTTCTGTTAACGCTTAGGAAATCGGTTAGTGTCTTTATTTCTTTTTATAATTGTGAATTTTTTAGGGTCAGTGACGGCGAAAATACTTAAAGTTTGGTCAAAAAACTTCTTGTGTACCAAAAATTTAAAAGTGGTGGCAAAAATATCTAAAGTCACATTTGAGGAGTTGACCACTTCATTCTTGTAACTCCACTAACTTACCTATTAACTCTGGCCACGTAGACAAATCTGTTTTGTTAAGTGTAATTATTAGGGGTTCAATTAGTTGTATTAAATAGTATTACTTAAGGGTTTAATTCGATGTTCAATCGTAAACGAGGCTAATGTGGGCTCGTCAACGTGAAAAAAATCATTACGTCGGCAATCCACGTTTGTCCGCGTGGTCATACTCATAGTTAACAGATAAATTAACGGTGTTACAAAATTGGAGTGATCAACTCTCCAAATATGACTTTGGGTATTTTTACCATCATTTTTAAACTTTAGGTACCCAAGAAGTTCTTTGACCAAACTTTAAGACCAAACTTTAAGTATTTTTATCATCATTAACCCATTTCTTTACAACTTTTTTTTTCTTCTTTTGTCAGTTTTCGAACCAAAGAATATTGCCTTTATTATTGAAAATAATGCAAGAAATAATAGGTTGTTACATAAAATAATAATTAATAATTGATAAAATAAAAAGAAGGAAAATACGCGGGGGTTGGTGATGGGTTTGGCGGTAACGTAGAGTTTACTTCTCTTTGTTGCATTCTGGGAAATTGGGTAAGATATTTTGGAACTATTTATCAATCGTACTTCGATTTATTCGTCAAATAAACTACCATAAATATATTATAAGTTATTGGTGGCACAAATACCTAATTTCTGACAAACTATGTTCAAAGTAAAAATAAAATAAAAACAGCGACAAAGAGTTTTAAAATCGATAAACTTAAGGGGATGCATATATACCCATCAATTTTATTTTTTATGTTGAAATTTTTTTAAAAGATACATATTTCAGTCAATTTTTTTTTTCATTTGTTGTTTGACCGACGTCCGAAGAAAAAAAAAAGGCAAAATATATGTAGCCTCAATTTTTTTGACTTGGGTACTTGTGCTATATTTTGCTATTTTGAATCTATATCGTATCAACTCTCAACTGTTCAAAGCTTGAGATATAAATTATAATATATAGTTTCTGTCGAATAAGTACTCAATTTTTATTTAAATGTGATAATATATATTTGCAATTTTTACCGACAATAACTAAAAGACCATATGATATTGTTGAAGTTCGATGCGTTGGATAATTAAGTTCGTTTTCTTTATTTAGTTTCGTTCTCTCAACAAATTTATAAGCAATAAATAATTTTTTTTTTTTGTTTATTTATGTCATGTGGCATGAATTGTAATCAATAATTATGTTTCATTCCCATAATAGAATATGCTCATAGCATCCAAATATATTCCCTATCTTCACACTTGACAGTACACCACCTTTAAAGGAAAAAAAATTTTGAAAATAAATAAAATAAAATGAGAAATATCAATTTGAGAAAAAAAAATATATATTAATTAATAATTATTGGTTGTTAATAATTAGTGAGGCAGGCTAACCGCTAACGGGAGTGAGAAATAATGTCAATTACACTTTATTTATTAACAAAACTATATTTTCAGTTTTTTATTTATTTTTTAAGGATTATATTTTCAGTTTTCTAAAATAGCTAATTATACCATTTGATTTAAGTATAATTTGACGTTCCTACCCTCAAGCTCCTCTTCTTCCTCCCTCGCCTTGCAACTTTGTCGTTTCTCCGTCGTCACCTCATCGGTACATGTTCAGTGTAATAATTTATGAAAAATCATATACGAAATATTTGTCTTTATTTTTTTCTTAATCAATCCATAATACTTTGTAATGAGATTTAATGACAAGTATAATGTTTTTATATTTGATTTTTTATTGTCATAAAGTTATAACTCTCGAAACAGAGTAAAGATATTTCACGCTTTTGTTATCACTCGATTATTTTGATGAAGATTGACATCTTTCGACCCGAAACCGGAAACCCTAGTGATATAAATACAAATAAAAAACAATTGCAAGGTTTTACTCTTTTTTTTTCATACTCAAAATTACAATGAATCATAAATTTCTAAACCTAAAGCACACCTCACATAATATAATGACGTGGTATTTTACTTACATTTATAATAAAAAAAAATGGTTGAAAATTTTATCACACAAAAATCCATACCGTTTCATTGAAAATTTGTGCCGCATATATTATTATTTAAAATTACATTTAACTATATATTAGCTCATCTGAGACCCATGCATTATGATCTTTCAATAATTATTATCATTTCTCAAAAGTCAATCCGATTGCATTATATTTTGTGTCTCGAATTTGCATTTATTTGATTGATGGGTCCATAATGTGGATAAAGTTCGGTAGTCAATGACTCACCATGCTAATCCTTTATTTAAATGTATTGAAACATATATATTTTTAATCCATTAAAAAATATTATTAATTGACACTATGACCAACATATTATTTGAAAATTTTATTGACATACATATTAATAATATAATATCAAACGTTGCACTCCTTCTAACTTATTGCATGTCCATATTTTTATAATTTATATTTTCTCAATTTTTTATTTCTTTCAAGATACATGTTTTTAAAAAATAAATAAAAAACTAAATATAACAATTACAACGCAAACATTTATTTGGAAAAGAGTAATTAGCGGTGTTCGCCTATAAAATTAGGCATCGGTTGCTTTATCCTCTTACGTTATTTTAATTTATTTTTATTATTTTATTCAAATTGGAAGATGCTCAATTTTATTTGACAATTTTAACATCACACTTACTAAATTTTTAATAGAAAGTGATTTGTTGTGTAACAAATCAAATTGTGTGAAGGGCCAAACACACAAAAAGATAAGCATAAAAGACTTAAAATGAATGTGAAATTTAAAAGCATAGATAGTCTAGTACTCGTTATATACGATAAAATAACGTAAGATGAAAGCGGTATATCGGCGTGTTACTTTAGTTACAAAGTTCTTTCAAATAATCATTAAACAAAAAAATAACTGTAAAAATGATTATTGCCATAGAGGGTAATAGTTAATACTATATGCAATACGAAATTTAAACTATAAAATTTTGATCATATGTGATAAATTATAAATTACTATTTGATTTATGTAAGAATCAATATACAACTATCTAATTATATTTAATATTTATTACGTACATTAGATTTAGATTTTTGTTGTTTAAATTCTATGTTTGTTATAATTAGTATTGACTATCCATTAAAATTTCAAGTAAGGATTTTATGGTCCAATGCCATGTCTGGAATCGATAGCTCTTCAACCAAACTTGTTAGGCCTAGTGGTTAGGGGTGAAACTGGGTCGGGTATCCGATTTTTTTTATTATTTTTTTAAGTACCTGGTACCCGGAACCGGTTTCCGGGTAGTTGAATTTTCTACCCGGTACCCGAAATCCGGGTACCCGAATTTCCGGGTAGTTGAAAATTGGTACCCGGTACCCGGTTTGGAAACCAAGTTTGGTTTTTCAACCGGATCTATCCGAATCCGTATTATTTTTTTTAATAGAAAAACTAAATTATCTCAACATAAACATTAGACATGTCTCGTACATAAAAAAAAAACATACATTCATTGTCTAAAATTTAAAATGATAAAGTACTTTGAGTTCTTCCGGCTTTCCATCATTATTTCACCGTCCGCGCATCAAAAAATTAAAGAAATATTTTAATGAAACCCTAAAATGAGAAATGAAAATGAGAGATGAGTGTCGAGCCCTAACCCTAAAATATTTTTTTTTAAAAATAAAAATTAAACAAACGGGGTATTAAACCGGGTACCGGGTACCCGGTTTTTAAGATTTCACTACAACAGGATACCGGGTACCCGGATCCGAATTCCGGATTCGTGTTCGGGTTTTAAATTCGGATTCGGGTTTTTACCCGGTTTTTGGGTTTTATTTGCACCCCTACTAGTGATAGCTCAATTACATACTTCTCCAAGTAGTCCTTTGCTTAAATTTCAGTAGTTAATGCGTACCTCTCTTATATGTGTAAACTTAATAATATGAGAATGCATTAAAACCTTGGTCGATGACACCCAAAGGCGGATTTACGGCTTGTATACCTCTCTTATATTGATGTTACGATTTTACCTTCAAAATAATGAAGTTATTACACAAAACATACTTTTTACCAGTTTACCCTCAAACTTAATATATTACCCATGACTTTATTACATCCGCCTTTACTTTTTTTTTTTTATCTACTATATAAATAACTTTTTATAAGTGAAAAACAAATTAATAAAAGTTTCTAACTCTTAAATAATGGTATATTTAAAAAGTACAATTCCCTATCATACATTACTAATTTAATGATTTTTTTAAATGTCAAACAGTTATTTATATCTGTATATAATATAATATATATGTAAACTAGAAAATTATGATACCGATCGATATAATATAATACCGAAAACCCGTAAAAATATATACCGTTCAAAAAATTTAATAAGAAATTTATTTTAAGCTCCCAAACAAAATTTCTAGTTCCGCCTGTGATGACACCGACTCCATTAAAAAGATTCGGTAGCTCGTCGACGCAGCCAATGAAGATTCGTAGTTCACGGTGGCTTGTTTGACTTGTTGCTGGTAAATAAACAGGAAAGGACTGAGACGGCATATTTTACCAACTTAGTGGGACCCACCCTAAATTGGGATTATCCACTCTGCTCGCTTCTTAATAATGTAAAATGACAGTTTTGGACCTTCAAATTTGCAAGTGTGTCTTATAGACCTTATTTTTTTACAAAACAATATGTCCTATCCTCGCTATGACTATCAGCTTGTTAAGAATCCATTCGAATAGAAAAAAAGATATGGCGTTTTTAGTTTAGGATGACTATTATATTTGACGATTCTTCCACAAGTTAACATTAGTCTTTTCAGCAAGCTTTGTCCTTACTCGTACGTTTTTTTGAGAAATTTCTCATGAAGACACTCATCCTACGATTGCTGGCCAAACACGTTAAAATTGTCCTCTTTTTTTTTTTTTTTTTTTTTGTGATTTTGTGGAATTAGTCTTCTTAATAAAATTGTTTTTTTTTTAATCTTGCTTATTCCTCACTGTATTCCTAAACTAGTGTCTTCCTAAACAAGATAAGGGAACAGGATAAGGAGAGGAGAGTACCAATGAATTAGAGAGAAATGTGAATTCATATGTGTGTATATATATATATATATATATATATATATATATATATATATATATATATATAAACGTGTTTTCTAGTTATCAAACATTGAGATTAACATTTAAGTTCTAGATTAACATTTAAGAAAATAGGTTATAACCCCCGAGAAAAGAAAAGGTTTAGGTTCCAACCCCCGGTGAGTCCAAGTCCAACCACCGGTTCAAGATGTCGCTGTCACTTTGTCATACTTTGCTAAAAAAGAATAATAAAAAAATTCGGTGATTCAAGCATAGTTTTGGTAGTCCTACTTCATCATCATGAGCTTTGATCTCATTAGTGACTCGTTAATTGTGAGTGTTAATTTCTAAAACACCTTTATACCAAGAAAAGAAATTATTAATTAGATTGGTAAACCAACCTAACTTTCCATATGCTTGTTTATCGGTAGCTTGGAACTATTTGCTATGAAATCAATCCCTTAGTTCGAAGATTTTTTTCTTTCTTCTTTATTTTTTTATATATATATATATATATATATTTGGAATTCACGGCTCGAACTCAAGACCTCTAATGTCTTAAGTGATGTGCTTGTTGTCACTAGACCAATTCCTAAGTTTTGAGCTCATTTTTTTTTATAAAGAAAACAAAACTTTATTTTCTTTAACAAGTTTTGAGCTCAAATAACTAGCTCTATCATTCCCCCTCTCTTTTTTTTGGCCTTTTCTACATAAATATTTAACTATTTTGACCATAATTGTGACAAAAGGTCCATTGTAACTTAATTATATGATCCATGGTCCCTTGTTGTACATTAAGTTATATGTACTTAATATAAATATATGGTATTCGATATTCATTAAATCACCGTTTTTATTATACGTTTATCAAACCAAATTTATTGGGTAACATTTACTTTGTGATTGTTGAATAGTGTTTTGACTCTATTATGAAGTTACATAACTCTCTACATGGAAACTTACGATAAAAATCCTATTTCACGTACTAAATAAATTAATGTTGATTCTAATTTACATGAACCAAAGACAATAAAATTGTTCTGTTGTCACACTAATTTTAATTGCAACAAATTCAGTTTAAGTACGTTTATTATATTATATTGAGAATAGACAAGCAAAACATAGAGTTTATTATACCACAACCAGAAAAATGTATGATTTCTCTGTACATGTACGGTAAAATCTCTTGTGTGATTCATTTCCTCGGCGATAAGCTTTTCCAACTTATACCAGAACGACGTCTCAGCCGTGACATGATGTAGAAAACGGCGTAGTTTAGGCTAAATACGTCGGGGAAGATACAAAGCTTCCCTTTTCTAAGTATAGGAACTGTGAAACTAAGTGTAAGTCACTTTCTTATGACTATGTTATGAACTTAACTTACATATCTGCTTCACGGTCGTTTGGGGCATAAGATTCACGTGTTTCTGATTTTTCAAAAGCAAGAAATATCAGTGCGTTTTCCGAGTTCCTGAGCGAAAAGGGCCATTTTCTCATTTCCCCGGTTGATATAGGTGGAAACTAGAACTTGTCTCGGTCTTCGTAACCTGTACGAAAAAAATGGAGGGTTTGCATAAACAGAGAACAAAAATAGAAATTAAATGAAAAGTACAGTTACTAAATGGCCTGAAGCGGAATGTTTACGCGTTTCCAAATTGGAGAGGTAATTGTGTAAACGGAAATGTCTGTTAGACCTTTAGGGGCATTTTTGGTCAATTATAATCAGTAGGGCTAGGGTTTCCTAGGCGCCAACCCCGTGGAGATTTGGCTTTTGAGTTCTACGTTTTTAGTGAATCGGGAATTCGTCACTGATTCATATTTGAGCTTTGCCTCGGTCCTATCAGTGTGATTATGGTCTACTAGTTTCTAGAAATGGGAAAATCAAGAAAGGAAATAGTTCTATATATATATATATATACACACACTAACCTCTGCTGTACGCTGAGCTCCACTTGGAAGAACCGGAGCAAGAGTTGACCAAAGAATCGGGTCAACCAACGGGTCAATGGCACTGTAATTAGCCAGCAGTGGAGCAGACAACAGAGGAGACAACGGGAACATATTTCTCTGCATACTCAACCCACCGCTCATTCCCAAAATACCCTCGTGACTTATGGATTTCTCGACGGCCTTGCCATAGTCCAATTTCTGAATACTATTTTTATTTACGTTCTCATCGTTATCCTCGCTGACTTCTTGCTTCGTCAATACTTTCTCTTGCAAGTTCTTATACGCGGTTGACCGTGACAAAATGGTCAATGCCGACATGCTTGTGCCTTTGTTCTGTTTATTTTCGGGCGCGATGCCTAAACGAGGCATTTGGTACGGTTCAGTGGGCTTCACCGAGCACTCTAAGGTTTTGAGTTCACTTCCAATATCGCCAACACAACCGTGTTTTGATTCCTCAAGTGATTTGACACCTGCATCTCCTTGGCGGGTTTTGTTTGGGCCCCACCACTTGATATGATTCGTTAAGTCGATCTTTCTCTCAAAACATATGCTTCCCATAAACTCATTCTCTGGATCATCACCCTGACCGTAGTGAATGCTGTTATTGAAGTACTCGGATCCGGCCATACGACTAAACGACGGTTCCCACCGACTGTAATATAATGAATTACAACGTGACTAAATAGTTGGTGTATTAAAGTATTTGGTAATTATTTAAGAAAAAAACTAGATATTACCTTGAAAGGCCCCTGTATTTAGCTATTCCTCTGGAGAAACCACTACTCTTTCTGCAAGGAGTATCTAAGGGTTAGTAACCTCAATAGTCTGCAATTGAATAATTGTAAAAATATTTGCAGACCTGCGAAGTGACGCAAGGTATTCCTCTCGTGTCACGTTCTGCATTTCTTCGATATCTCTAGTGTAATCCGTGACCTGGTGAAATTTATTATGGTTAGATCATTAATGAAAAATGAGTAAAAGTTACCCCCACATTAAGTTCATCATCAAGAACCATCTACGTACCGGAAAATTAATGAGAGTCCCGGCACCCCAATACTTCAAGGCAGCGAGATCATATGCTCTTGCTGCAGCCTCCTCATCATCATATGCTCCTGTAAATCATATGCTACTCAACGGTTATCAATGTAAAATCCGTAAAAAAATTAGCACGCTAACTTAATTTAATGAGTGAAAAACACGTGAAAGGTACCAACATACCCAAATATACTGCCGTGTTTTTGTCGTAGGCGAACACATGCAACAGAGAAACAATTACATCAGCATTCAAATGAAAGTGTAAATTATATTCTATACCCTAGAAGTATTCATGTCGCAGAATCTGATGTTAGAGCTGCTATTATTTTCCGAACATTTGCCTGTGTGTGTTTAATGGAAAGAGAGAGTAAAGAAAGGAACCTTGTTTTCCCTTCTTGTTCTGGTTCTGATTCCAGGTACTTTTATCCCAAAGGTGGGCTTCATAGCGGCCAGTCCATCTATGCCTAAACTTGCATTCAAATTACACACATCATGCTTATATTTACTCTTTTTTTTTTTAAAGAATATTTCCTCTTTAAATCAATGGATTTAAATTTAATCACTGCCAGACACTGAATATACCTTACCAACCATGATGTTAACTAATTTCTCAATCATTGGTAAACCCGAGGAAAAAAAACAAGGATAAACTTGCATCGATATTCAGTAAGTAGCATCTAAAGCAGTTTTATTCTTTTTCCTCAGCTAATCAGAGCTTATAAAGTTAAGTTATTCAACAATTTACATACAACAAGGATACCACGATTTGATATCATATAAAACCTTTTTTCTTTTTCTTTTTTTCTCTCTTATCTAAATTTTAGCTTAATAAGTTTAGACCAAGATAGCATTATTCAAAGGAACGAATTCTCAACTAACTAGAAACACATCTATTTCAATAATTTCCTGAGAAACAAACTGAAAATCCGGATTCATCTTTCTCTCTATACCCACATTTATATTGCTATTGATCTAGCACGTTGCACCAGCAGAGTAGCTAAAGAAATGTTATTCACTACCAACAAAAACTTCATACAATTCAACCACTTCATAAAAGTTGAGTTCATTATCGATATACAAACAGCGGCGATACTCAATATCATCGAAAACCTATATTTATTTCCGGCTCTGTCAGCTAAATTAGCCTAATCAACTAACAGAGCAATATCTCAAGCAATGAGTTTCTAAGCTTAGTCACTTCAATCATTTTCTCAGCACCAAACACGAAATCTTCCAATCTGTATGAATTAATTCCGCAAAGAAACGCTATTCCTCGGCCGACAAAAACCTCATCCGGCTAAACTGGTAATAGTCTGAACTTATCAAAACTCATCAAGTTGAGTAATTTGTTAGCTTATACACATCTGATAGTGATACTGAATATGATCTAAAACCTTTACAGTATTTTTTTTTTTCTCTCTTTGCTGAATCAGCCTAACCAATGAATCTCTCAGCTAACTACAGTATCCATACATATATATACATACATATTGTACATATATATATACACCAACCAGTCTGTACCTGGTGACTCCGCGATAGATTGAGCTCCGCTTCCCCGCAGCGCACGGAGGCATCTTGCTGATCCTCTCCTTGGCCGTACAGCCCCGCTCCTTCTTCGCCTTCTTCACTCCTCTATACACCAAGTCCTGATCGCTCACCATCACCGCCTCTGAGCTCTCTCCTCCTCCTCCGCCGCCGCCAGACTCCGCCTTCAGTCCAGGATCGGACGACGAGGACGCCATGGACGGACGATCTCGAATCACCAGTAAACCCTAATTACTCTTCGATCGAGAGAGAGAGAGAGAGAGAGAAATGGAAGGTCTGGTTTTCGGTTTGTTTGTTTTGACAGTGACGGAGAGGGAAACGAGTTCGAGTTTTATTCGACCATTTTTATTTTACTAGCTACACGGAGAGTGAGCGAAGTTACCCTTTTACCCTCGGTCGGGTATGGGAATAGGGAGGGAAAGTTCAGCGAGTAACGGCTAGGTACGGGCGCCAGGGCATTCAAGTCATTTCACGGGTTTTGAAATTCTGTAGTGTATTTCACACAAAAGTCCCCCTGAGATCTGTAGGCATGTGAAGCTTGCCCCACTATTATTTGTATTTTTCAAAAAGTAGTGTATTTTCTTTACGCGTTAAGAAATGACCAAACGTGTTCTCCGAAGTCATTTTGTCGATTGATTACCGAACAAGATCAAGATCTCCTTTAGTGTCGCCCGCCTTCCTTCAACTGGACTTAAGATTCGTGTTTTATTTGTTTATATAATTACATTATAATTATCAATTCTGATAGGTATTCGTTGATAAATCGCGACAGCTCAAACCCTGATTTAATAGGTATTATGACGGAAGTCGAAAGTAATAAAATAAATGATTTTGTAACGCGCGGAGGGAAATCATATACATTTTGAAGTATAAGGGATATATTTAGGCAAAAGTAAGAATTCATGGGAGAGAGTGAAATAACATGTAAAATTGGGGGGGTGTTAATGGCAATTACAGAAGTTGGTGTGTTTGTTAGTGCATGGTATTTGTAGTGTAGTGATTGAGAGAGGCAATGAGTAAGGAAGGAGCAAAGAGCATGTTGTGGAGCACAGCCAAGTGTCCCCCTCCCTATTATTCTCTAAACCCAACGGTGCTTTCTTTTTTTACCATTTTATTACCTGTCACGCAACTTATTATAAATCATTATTTACTGTTATTTTTACCGTGATTATTTACTTGGTAATCATGTCGCATGTAAGGAAAAAAAATTACACGTAACTTGGCAATATCCCAAATGGCGGTGATGATAAAGCTAACTCGTTGAGGACTTTTTTGGCTTAAGATAGTGATAAAACTGTTATTTGATTAATTTAATTAACTGTTTGAGCAAGTGGGTGTTTGAAACTTGTATAAAGCTATTATTAGAGGAAGTTACTACACACATGTGCGGTAATTACAGGTTAAAAAAAGCTTATTCTAAATTTGTTGTGATATAATTTTCATTTTTTTTCCAGTCACAGTTCTTGAAGCTTTTTATATTAAAAAAGCTTAAGTTGTGGCGACAAGAGAATTATATAAACTTAAACTGTAAGAAAAAAAAAATAAAAATATGCTACTATAAATAAATTATTGGATGCTTATATAATATTAGCCTTTTACCGCTTTCATATAAAAATCTACACATTTGAGTGTACTGTTGAGTTTATTCTATATTTCTATCCATATTTATTTTGATATGGATCTGATAAGACATAGAAAATATAAAAATTGTGGTACAGATTCTTCGAGGGACGTGACATTTTTTTTTTTTTTTCTCTTTCTAAAATCACTAAAAGGAAGACGAAAAACAACCAATCTTACTAGAGAAACTTGAGAAAATAGCTCAAAAAAATACTACATTTTAATTTTTGATCACATTTAAAAAAATCAATGTTTTTAAACTTTATCCAATTTTAAACGATTTTACCCCTGATTAATTAACTCCTAAACTGTCCCTAATTATAAAAAATTGTCCCCCAAATTTAAATTATTGTTCCCAAGATGGGACAATTTCAAAAATGCCCCTAAATTACCAAAAATTGTCCCCTAAATTTACCAAAAATTATCTATAAATTACCAAAAATTGTCCCCTAAATTTACCAAAAATTGTCTCTAAATTACCAAAAACTGTCCCCCAAATTTAAATTACTGTCCCCAAGGATCATAAGAAACTATCCCAAGAATGATAATTGTACAACCTCCCCAATGTAAATCAAGGGTAAAATCGTCTGAAATTAGATAAAATTTAGAAACATTGATTTTTTAAAATGTATTTAAAAGTTCAATTATAGTATTTTTTAGCTATTTTCTCAAGTTCCCTCTTACTATCTAGTATAATTGATGAGAGCAATTTGGAAAGAGAAATACGACATGACGTTTCATGTGTTATTTGATTTGACACCACAAATGACTACGCTGCTACAAGTTATAAACGACAATACGTTTCATCTTGAATAACCAATAATGCCTCTTAGCTCCTTAGAAAACGACAATCAATGCCAGCCAGTGAGGAGACATCTTTGTTGCACAAAATATACGAAATTTCGAATCGATTGTCTTTTTCAATTATTCAGTACGGCTTGTCGTTCTAATTATTTGCATAAATTATTAAAAGAATATATATTATGTCACCTTTGGTACGTGTGTTAATAAATTATGGGTTCTTGAGGGTAATAGCCAATCTTGAAAGTGGGTTTAGCAAAATAGCCAAACTTTGGTTAATTTTGTAAACTAGCTAATTAACCATTTAAGTGAATTTCTAATTACATTATTACCCTTAATAATTAAAAACGAAATTAAAAATAAATACAAATTAACCACGTAATTTGTGGGTTATTAATCTGAAAAAATCAATGACATTAATTATGAGTAATTATATTAATTAAAAATTTATTTATTTTTATTAATTAAAAATATTGCTATTAATTGAAATAGCTATAAATATGGTAACAACCAAAACCAAACATTTTTTTTTATATAATTCGAATTTTAAATTCAAAAAAAATATATAATTTTCGGATTTATTTTTTTTCAAAAAATATCAACAAATTAAAGACGCGAATTAACGTAAATCAACAACGAATCATAATAAATTAACATCGAATTAACGTAAATTAACAACGAATTTACAATGAATTAACAACGAATTTACATTAATTTACGTAAATTAACAACGAATTTACAATGAATTAACAACAAATTTACGTTAATTCGTAAATTAACAACGAATTAACGTAAATTAACAACGAATCAACGTAATCTCATCGTCGTTGGAGGCGCCGGAGCCGGCGGTGCTGCTCCCCCTCGCAGAGCTTCTTCTCGCTGGCGAAGACGATCCTGACGCAGACCTTGGCGGCCTGAATCCACCGCCTGATCTTGGTCTCGAGCTGCTCCCACTTCAGCCTCTGCACGTCGCCGATGCTCAGCTTCTCGATCCCCAGCCGCCGGAAGCTCGAATCCACCGCCGATTTCCTGACGCTCCCGTACACCTGTATACACTCGCGCAGGTAGCCAGCTGAGATCATCCTCTCGGCGATGCTCCGGAGATCCGCCACCGCGTCGGACGGGACCAGATCGATCTCGCGGATGCTGCTGGTGGACCGGTAGCTCAAGCTGCTGCTTGAGTCGCCGCGCTGAAACAGCTCGTCGTCGTCCTTGTCCCCGTCCTCGTCGTCCTCGAACTCGGCGGCGGGAGAGTGAGCCGCGGACGAGTTCGAATCGGCGAGCGAGTCGGCCTCGATGGGGTTCGTGTGGACGATCAGGATGTTGTGGAACTCGTCCTCCAGCCGCGCCATGGCGATCTGGATGGCGGAGCTGGCCTTGTCGGAGTGGTCGCCGGAGCCCGAGGCGGAGGCGGAGCCTCCGACGGACACGTTGGACATGGAGCGCTGGATTTGATCGACGGCGAGGAGGTAGCGGTCGACCTCGTGGCGGTCGCCGTCGAAGATCATCTCGGCTGCTTCGCTCGCCGCCATTGTTGCAGCTTCAGGAGGGAGAGAGAGGGAGAGAGAGAGGATCGATGGAAATATTCAAATTGACTATTAAATTCTTAAATTTGTGCATAATTAATTAAGCTTGATTTGTGCTGATTTTTTTTAATTAATTACGAAAATTATAATTAAAATGTTTAATTAAAGGGTATTATAGAGATAAAAAATGTTATTAAAATGCCACCTCATGTTAATTGGCTAGTTTACAAAATTAACCAAAATTTGGCTATTTTGCTAATCCTGCGTTTCAATTTGACTATTTGGTGCAATTTCTCATAAATTATTTCATGTCACATTTGCACTTCGTGTAAGGTAATATGCATTTTACTAATAAATAACTACATGTCAAATTTGCACTTTGTTGTATTAATTATTTTCATTTATATTAAACAAGTTTTAAGAGAAATCATAGCCAATAGCCTCCCGTTTAGCTAAGTTGAATATATTTAAAACAAATATTCTGTTCTCTAATAATACTATTATCGTGATTAACACAGTTAAATAAACAGATCAAACACATTAACACAATTAGTAAATAAAATTAGTTTGAATTTATAAAAATCAATTAAGAGCAAGTAAAACACGTCACGAACAAATATACCACTCGACACTTCTACGCATGGCCATTTTAATAGTAATAAAAAGGAACAAACATTGGTCCATTTATTTTCTTAAAAGAAGCTTGGAGAAAGATTTAATAAATAAAATCCCCCAAAATTCTTTCTTTTCTTTTTTCTTTAAAAAAGATATACTATACAAATAAAAAATTCTTGTTCACATTTCCTTATCCTTATGGTAAAATTTCCTAGTAATCCCTTTAACTTATGTACACACAACAAAACACTGTTTTTTTCTAAAAAAAACACTATTCTTATTGTGCAGATATTATATATATATGAATTAAATATAATGATTACAGAGAACGATCTGAAATCAGTGGAGAGAGCGACAAGAAGAATCTCGCAGAGTTGTTGAAACTTGATCCCTTGTTCGCTTTCTCAAGGCCTCTGTGAAATTTCACACCTCAAAACAATTACTTGTAAGAAAAAAAATATAAAATATGAGGAAACTAAGGAAGGGTAATTCGGTCATTAAGGTTATTATATTATGTCTATATGCGTCTTGTCGTCGGTCTGTTTATGATCATAAGGGTATTTCAGGTATTGTACCAATATGTGGTTATGCGTCTTATCGATCTGTTTATGAGCGGCTTGCGTGTATTTTCGGTTTCGGTTTCGGTTTCGGTTTCGGTTTCGGGTTCTATTAAAACTATAGTATTTTCGAAAGCATTTTCAAGATGATTCTACATTAGAAACAAGATTAATAATAAACAGAAGTAAAATTTAACGTACCGACTCTCTCTTTTATCAGAGCGGCGTAGTCAGCTCCGCCACTTTTGTGTGCATAACTCGATATGTCGAGATACATAGCGTCTGAAGGGTGAATTCCCGAATCCTCCATCCATTGGAGTACCTAAATAAAAATATTAATTTTAAATTAAATTTACAAAATTATATCATGAGATCTTCTTCAAACATGTTAGATAGTCGTATAAGGTGTTAAACCAAATTATTCGAGCATCAAATAATTGATTAGGAAGGCGATAACGAGAGTGGATCAAAACCCTATCTATGATAAGATTTTCTACATTTGCAACTCAATGAAGACGAAAAATAGAAATATGTAAGATGATTTTTGAATTAAAGTAATGTGCTATTACCTCGATATATTTTCTCCAATTTCCCGCTAATAAGAGATTTTTCAACAGGATGGAATAAGTACCGATATCGATTTCTCCACTGGACCCCACAATCTTGTAGAAAAGCTACATTTATTTCAAGCAACAAGAAAATGAATTTAAGTAAAATCAAATATATAACAAATACTACAATGCAGGATTGGTCTTACATATATTTTTCTAGATCCAAACTGAAAAATGAAGAAAACCGGAAAAAGAAAAAAAAAAAAAACAAAGCGATCATATGTGAATGAATCTACACTACCTTAATCATGGTGTCAATTTTCCCAGTCCTTCCAAGAAAATGTAGGAGCTGGTTCTTAACGCCGACAGAAACAACCGGGAGCGAGGGCTCCATCAATTTAATAAGCTCTGTAGTTGTTTTCCAATCTCGTAACCTGTAGAAATATATAAAGTTTGCGTGTATTAGAATTCTAAGTAGCAAGGGTTTTGGAAGGCGAAATCGGGAACTAAGCCTCCACAATAACAGTAAATTCATAAATATCATATATAATTAATCAATTTTTACGAATTATAAGTTTTACAATCATTAAATTCAGTAAAAGTACTGGGTTTTTGTGTAATGAGGAAAATAGAAATAGAGATTTTGTTTTTTTCCACCTTTATTTTTAACAATTTTAAACTTACCAAGGAAGTCGTTTAAAAGTAGCCAACAGTTATAGAAAATAAATAAAACAGGGCATAACAAAAGGAACCATAACAAGAAAAACAGATCCGAAACTGGGTAAATCATGTGTAGTTGAAAGCCTCATACACTTCAAGAATGTACGGCGAGCCTCGAGGTGGAAGCCTCAAGGGTTTTTGATAACAAAGATTTATTACTGTTAGCTATAAGATTAGTATAAGATGAACTATATATTACTCATCAATAATATTAATAAAGGAAAAATTGTTATTAAATCTACACTCCTGCAAACAAAATGATAGTTAAATAATTGATTTAAAAGCTTATAAAGTAAAGGTAAATAAAATAAGGAAGAGAACATACAAGCTACAAGCAGAGATGATTTCAAAGAAAATGGATTCAGTGAAAGGGATTTCCTTTTCTCTCATGTGTTTTGCGAGAATTAGAACTTTTGACGATTGACCTCCTTTATTAAGAGCTCTCATCACAGTAGAGCATGCAATAGAGTCGGGTTGGATGCCACGTGTTTCCATTTCTTCAAATAGCGCAAATGCCTTGTCCAAATTTTCTGAGAAAGATAAGTTTGTAATAATGAATACAGATCATTTAGTGTAATTTCCCTAAAGTAATGACCCCTGATCTTTCCAAGAGAGTGGTTTGTCGACCTCTTGATGTTGAAAAATGACGGAAAATGTTAAGCTTATGCACAATAGGTGACTTAATTAAGGGCAATGTTGTCCATTTTAGCAACTTTCCTCAGTTTGATCTTCATCGGTAAGAATGACTCATGTATTCCTGACTAGTTATCATTTATTTAATCTTCTAATGCCTAATTGGCTAATACCGATTTTCGAAAGAACATGGGGTATTTCTGTCATAAACTTGGAAATATAACTGCCAATTAATCAGGTATTCAATACAATAACATCTCAGCACTTCTTACCTACAGCAATATACGCGTGAATCATTGCGGTGTACATTACGACGTCGGGATAACCAACTTCTTCCTTCAGCATGTTAAATACATACTCCGCTTCCGTCACTTGTCCCTGGATTTAAATAAAATGAAAAAAGAAAAAAGATTTACTAAGTTTTAAAAGCCTAATAAAAAGCACCTTAATATATTCCCTAGGTAAGGATTGGCAGATATAGGATTGATCAGAGGGCTTTATCCCTAATAAAATACAATTATCCTAAAATTCCGACCCGCGAAAGGCGTAACTATCCTTCTTACTAACTGGAATCAAAGAATTAGTAGACCTATTCCGCCAAAAAGGGAATGGGCAAACTTGGTGGTTAAACTCTACTGCGGTGACGCTACTGTAGGGGAGGTCCTGCAGTACCTTCCATGTACGATCCATACTAGATCTCCCTCGCCTACTCTATAGTTCTAGTCCGCCTACCGAACGGAGGAAACAGAGATTATACCACATTCCAACGGAAATGGTCTGACCAAGAGGCATCGATCTGGAGTGGGTCTTGTATTATCTTTGACTAGTTATCCTAATTAATCTTCTTACTTAAAGAATTTAAGAGCATAATAAAATACAATAAATTACAAAGAAACAAATTTAATACGGCAACATAGCTCTATCCATAAAACTTGCCTGTTTGCTGTAAGCACATATAGCCGACGAACAAACTTCCTTCGACAAGGGCAACTTGATTTCCATCATTTCGTCAAAGAAACCGAGTGCCTCGTCGTATTTTGACGTCCTACAGCAACCGCTTATCAACACGGTGTAAGTAACCGAATCGGGTTTGACTTTCTCCTTCCTCATTGACTTGTACAAACTTATAGCCTTATCAGTTTCCCCTGTATTCATACAGCTCGCAATAGCTGAATTATACGCAACAGTGTTCAATTTGATGTTCCGAAGCTCGGCTGCTTTGAGAACTGCATCGATGTTGACTTTTCTCTCACACCGCCCACAGGCAGACAAAAGAGTGCTTATCGACACTATATTTGGCTTGACTCCGTTTCGCTCCATTTCACGCAAAACTTCAACGGCTTCTGCTAACAAACCACTCGACCCGTATGCATCGATCAATGCATTGTAGGTCACGAGATTCGGTTTCCTCTTCTCTCTCTTCATCATATCAAATATTTTGGTGGCCTTCTGGGGTTGCTTCGATCGCCCGTAAGCATTAAGTAATGATGTGTAAGACACCACATCCGGGTGAAGACCGTTCTTCTTTATCGCCTTAAAAACGGAGTACGCTTCTTCATGCATACCATGTGAAGCATAGGCTCCTAATAATGTATTATATGATATAAGATTTGGTTTTAATCCCTCTGCTAGTATTGTATCAAACACGGCCCTACAATTCTCAATCTGCCCACAAACTGCATACATATGAATTATGCTCGTAAACGTCACGATATCGGGATTGCACTCTGAGTTCTTATTTCTCATGGAATTGAAAATTTCAATGGCTTTGTCGTATTGTCCGAGCTTTACCGTGCAATGAATCACGATATTAAGGGTCGTAGTGTCTGGGCGTATATGTGTTCCCTTCATTAGCTCGAAATAAGATAATGCTTTTGAATACTGAAGCCCGGCTTTGTAGGCGGATAAAATAATATTGTGGGTCACGAGATCAGGACCAACTCCGTTATCAGTCATTTTCTTACAAACTCTCAGGGCTTCTCTCCAATTTCCACTAGATCCACAAGCATTGATTAGGTTGTTATATGTAGACCGACTCGGAGGAATCTGCACCCGCAAATGAGAAATCCATTAGAAATATAATATCAATTACAAAGAGATCAAACCGGAAAAATTGTGCACGGAAAAGACATGGACTTGTTATTATGCGAATTTTTGAAAGAATATAACACTACTGATTGAATATTTCTTACTTGATTAGACCAGTTTTAAGTAGAAATTAACCGCTAAATTTCTTAGAATTAAGGGAAAAAAACACTAATTCATACTCACCTTACAACAATTAAATTGTCCTACTCTCGATAAATATACATAATGAGTGGCTACGTAGACTATCAGATAAAATATAATTATATTGCAGAAGCATAATAATAAGGGATATATGTGGCATAAGTACCCATAAAGTAGTGTTCCAAGCCACCATAATCTCGTTGTTTATTTATCACGGGTTAAGTACCCAATGTTACGATAAACTTGTCTCCTTGTACCCAATTTGAACACTAAAGGAGCTTACCAACTCCATTAATCGAAACATTGGGTACTTAACGGCCCCAAAAACACTAGTTTGTGGGTACTTATGCCACAAATATCCCTAATATATAACCATCAACATAGCAGATTCAAGTAAAACCTCACAACTTAGCCCATGAGTACCTAAAATAATTTGTTGCTTTAACTAAGTTGATTAATTTTTATTTTTAATTTGTCTCGATTATTCAAGATAATGAGGGTTTCTCACGCGGAAGATAGGAACATCAAATATTGAGAAGGGAAGAAAAATACAAATACACACAGCTGCCTTTAACATGTCTTCCATAATATTGGTTGCCCAACGCCACTGCCCCACACGACCGTGCACGTTGATAAGAGCGTTGTAAGTCTCCGCATCGGGTTTACACCTAACAAACAATAAATATACCATCAGCGATCAGAACAACCGGAAAAACGAACATGAATATTGTATTTTCTTTCTTTCTTCCTTCAATTCCAAATTCGCAGCATTAAAGAACTAGATTTGTTACACAGAAAGCCGCTAACAATTTGCTTGAAAAGTGGAATCTTCCGATCGGTTCATCGAGCAAATTTCATTGATCTCGGATAGATTGATCCACGAAGAGCTACTCGAGTATGAAAAATCCGGAATCGACAGCAAAAAAAGTAGCTCATTGATCGATAACTCAGCATAAGACCATGTTAAACATATTCAAACATACACACATATATACATACAGACCTCCATTTCTGCATCTCGAAGAACAACCCGCGAGCTTGATCAACCAAACCGTGCCTCGCGTACAATCTGATCATCATATTGTAGATATCAGTACGAGCACAGTAGTTCTTCTGGTTCTTCATCCACTCGAACACCCTCACGCAGTGCTCCAGCGAGCCTCGCTTCGTCAATTCCTACACACCAAAACCCCCAAAATCTCACCCAAATCCAAACCCTAACAAACAAAAGAAACCTGAATCCGGATTACAGAGCTTCTCCACTGACCTTGATGAGGATCGGGAAGTTCTTCCTGGCGAAGCGGCCGATCCAGCGGTTGAGCAAGCCCTCGACATCGCCGAAGCGGTCGAGCTCGAGGACGCGGTCGACGGCCTCGGAGACGGTCCAGTCGCGCTGGAAGCGGTCGGTGGACACGTGGAGGCGGTGGCGGCGCGGGATGTCGGCGCGGCGGAGGCCGGCGAGGCGCGTGGAGACGACGCGCGTGCCGCGGTCGTAGTCGACCGACACGTGGCGCTTCTCCTGGAAGGGCGGGTCGGCGGGTCGGGCGGAGGCGGGGTCGGGCGGAGGAGGCGGAGCAGAGCTGAGAGTGAGGAGAGTCTCCATTTGTTTTTTATTTTTTTGGCGGGTTGATGGTGGGGACTGGGGAGTGGATTGACAAGGAATAAGGATAATAGTAGTAGTGTCATAAATATTTAATTTTTATAATAATATGAATCTAATTTATGTTTAGATCAAAATTCCAAGTGTTTATTACATTATTTATCTTTAAAATTGCAACCACATTTTTAAATATGTTGTAATTCTCTTTTTTTTTTTTTTTTGAGGGAGTATGTTGTAATTCTCTATTATGTGTTAATTTTTAAAGTTACAAAAAAAAAAAAAAAGTCAAAGTTGTAACAAACCCACATTGAAGTGTTAAAACTTAAAAGTTCTAGAATCACTTTCGGGCACACACGCGATATAAGCACTAAAAATTAATGTTCAAGTTACCGTTTTTGTCGGTTAACAATAACCGGTTATTGCAAATTTATAGTTTGTTCCGATTTATTGATTAATAAAATAAAAATTCAGGTTATCGTAATAGATATTTATCGACAATTAACGACTGATAAACTAGTTATCGATTGGTTTATAGACGGATAAAGAATAAAATATTGAGAAAATATATGCTTAATTTATATAAAATGTCCAAAAATCCAAATATAATTCCATATCATAATAGTAATATATGTCATTTACAAAAATATTCAATTTATAAATAATTTCATACAAGAATATCTTTCATATATTTTATTACAATCATTAATGGATAATACAGTCTTTTTGAAGGACCTCATGAGATGACTATATGATTTTATTGAACATTCTTTGCTATATTTTATTATTATTATTGATCAACCTAGCATGATAAAGATATGATAATTTGCTATCCAGCTTCGAAGCCATGTGGTGTCCAATGTATCCACCGTTAGAATCACTTTCTTGAGATGCAAGGCAAATCTCAATCATCCTCTTTGACATTGGATCGTCCTCGTAAAATGCCTGCCCTTTAAACTCATCAACACCCATCCACTGAAACCAACAACAAAAAAAAAATGTTTATAAAAAAAGAGTTGTAGTGAAGCTTTATATATGTGTATCTCTCTCTATACCTTGGCAGCTTGGATTTCCTTGCCATCAATGGTGATGTCAAAAGAGAGTGGCTTCAACGTGCAAACAAATTGCAAATCTGAATTCTCGAATGCCATAAGATGGGCATGTCTGGAAATATATATATATATAATAAGGGAATAAAAAGTTAATTTATTTGTATTTACTTATGAAAAAGAATCCATTATTATATTGTATTAATATTACCTGAAAGCAACTATTTCAAGGAAAAGAGTGTCGATCTGTTCAGTAACAAGGTGACAATTACTGTAATTAATTAGTAAAAATAATCACAGATTATTGGCATAATTAGCATGATAGTAGTGTTGCTTACACCAGTTTCTTCTTTCACTTCTCTCACAGCTCCACAGAATATGTCTTCACACTGCACAATATATACTTCATAAGTACATTATTATATGGACATGAATATCTACACTTCCACATTTTTTTTATATCAATTCAGATTCTTAGGGGTGTTTTTGGTAGTTTTTAAAAGGGATTAAGGTTTTATATTAAGCGCTAATCCACATGGGCAACGAATCTCTGATCTGCCTTTTTTCATTCTTGCGTTTTCAGAGAGAGCTCGGGTCGTAGTTGTCAAAGGAACCACCGTTTCGTGTCTTATTCGGTTTTACTCATTCAAGTTCAATAAACATTAGCGAAGTCATTTACTTCAGTGATTCGTGTTTGATGAGTTTTTTCGGAGTTGAGTCGCATCGATTACCTTGTCGATATAGCCAGTAGGCAACTTCCAAACACCTGAGCAGCTACAAGGGCACTTTTCTTTCACCACAAGCACCTTTTCAAGTGAAAAGGGAATTTGTGTTGGCACAAATAATATTAGTGATTAATTAAATAAAAGATTAGTGCTAATTAAAAGTACCTCTTTTTTGTGATTAATTACAAATGAAGCAACTCCGATTTGGTGAGAAGGGCTTGAGGGAAGCAAGCACAGATCATCTGGAATCCAATATGTTAACATTACATATCCTGAATTTGCATGGTGGTAATTAAATCCTTCCTGATCAAGAAAAAAAAAACGAGAAGAAGATCACGATTAGTAGTGTCTCGTGACGGTGAATAATTAACAAGACGTCGAGTGTCTGATATCTGTTACCTGAATCGCGATCGGGACAAGCTCAGCTTGGTCTTGCCGTATTTTGAGCCACACACCTCTCTTGCCCTGTATTATTTCAGAAACAGTTTGACTTCGTAACCAGTTAACTTGTTACGCAAGTAACGCGTAAAATGAGCAAACAAGGGCTAGCGTTGAGTATTTGGACGTGTATTATTACATAATATATATATATTTATTTAAAAAGTTAATAGTTTACCTTTGACTTCCAATTGGAGAGAGAAGCTTTAAGCGCAGATGCGAATGCGTTTGAGCTCATCGGTAAGCTCTCGGGATTGACGACAACACCGTTGTAATCATCGTTGGACGCTTCGAGAAGCTCCGGCCAAGTGATCGGAGAGGAAAAGTCTGGGGTCACCACATTTAGTTCTTTCTTCTCGTTGATCAGCTTTTCTCGAAGCCTCAGATTCGGGTTCCTTGAGAAAATCGCCGTTCGGGAAAGGCCTGGAATTGTATGTACATGTTAGCTTATTATATATAGTCTTAGAATTGAATCAAATAATAGCAAAAAACAGAATACTTGTTGTTTTGGGGAAGAAGAGAAGAGGGTAATGTTTCTTGCGAGCAAGAAGTGACCAATCTGAGCTTCCCACGGCTATCTCCATGAATATGAAATTGTATGTATATGATGATTATACGACTTTAATATATATATATATATATAAATATAGTAGACAGATATTGAGAATTTATGAAGCTGCGAGTAACTTGTACAAGGGAATAGAATTTTTCAGAGCAAGTAGTACGGTTTATTTTGCTAAGCATTGGATGAAAAGTTTCTGTCAAATTATTTTTTTGATAACATTATAATTTTATTAAGATTCCAGCATTTCATGGGAGAATAATTTATGTATGTTAATGAATATTGAACATTATAAAAATACTAATACATGATAAAGAATGTATTTCCTTATATATATATATATATATATATATTTTTTTTTTCTTTTTCTTCATGGATTTCATAGGGGAACTGATTTTATTCATTTCTTTGTAGTTTGTGCCCTTCAACTTCATACTTGTGCTAAGCCGCTTTAGTTTTCGGAGAAAATACGACTTTTAATCCTGAGAAAGACCCTGGTCCGAATTCTAATCGTCTTTTTTTTTTCTTTCTAAATTTTAAAACTAGTAATGTTTAAAATCGACGAGAAGTCGTGTATGTTCCGCGTTTTCTTGTAATATTTTTGTTTCAGGATTGTTGGATCAGGGAAGAGTCAAAGGAATGTTGTAAGTGTGTGATATAATTGGAATAAGAATAACAAGTAAGTTGAAGATTTAATAGACCAAACTCTTGGATTCTTTGCCAAATTGATGACCCAAATTCCAACAAGAAGACTCATAATAGAAATTCACTTCACAAGTTGCTGGATTTTTAATTTTTGCCTCTAAGCCCGGCTTTGTCCCGCAAATTAAGTTTTTTTTTGGGTGGTTGTGAGAAACGGAAAACGGAACCCGGGTCAGGGCAGAAGAAAAAAACTCTAGATGCAGCTTGGTTCTCGGGTTCTAGAATATATATATATTTTTTTTAAATTGTATCATTTTTAATTGTTTTAGCCTTCGGAGTTTCACTTGATCTCTATTCCATGTACTAAGGTCACAATACCTTTAGCTAGCTAATTAATAAAAAAATTATAAAAAATCAAATTGGTTCAGCTTGCCCCGGTTTACTGATATATACTAAAAATATTGACTTTTTAAAACCGGGCCGCGGTCCCGTTGTTTCCCTAAGTCTGAATTCATCACCTTTCAACATCTTATTCACAAGTCACTTTCAACTCAACCAAAGATTGTTATTAATTGCTCGATCAGATCGTTAAAATCATTTATCAACCTCGGGTTTTCAATGACCAATGTTGCAGCTTAATCACATTACACCAAGAATGTATTATAGAGAGTTCTGACGAAACAGCCGTTTTCCTGTCAGAGGCAGACACAAGGCGGTCCGTGCATCGACTTCATTGAAGTCAACTTCAGCATGCAATCCCAACAAGTAATGTTAATCTCAGGCATATTGGATTATATATATTATTTAAGTAAATATTTAAGATCTCATTAGCACCTTATCCAGGTTCCCTCGGAATTCCTCACGAAAATACGAGGCTGGTCCCTGGGAAACGTGTCTCTCCAGTCCGGCTTGCGAGCCAAGTAATCAAATTTCCTAGGCATAGATTAAAACATGAATCACCACATAGCTTTACATACAGTATTGCCTTTACCAGATTTTGCATCATTCAGATATGAAGCTTGAAGCTTGTAACCTGTGATTTCACACGGGAACGGTTCATATACTGAGAACTGAAACCGATTTGTTTGTAAACGAAACCGATTTCAAAACCTTGTATACTTAAAAACCTTTTCCAACTTAAGGAAAAATTGATTTTGATTTCCGCTAAGAGACAAACACTTGATATCTGGTTCTGTCTTTTAAAAGGGCAAAAGAAAAAAATCGGAACACTAGTTTCACCCCTACGTTTACCGTTTTTCATTTTCCACAAAGTCTGGAGTTTCCACGGAAGGTGAAGTAGAACACATTTGGAGAATCTCTTCATCGGATCGATCTCTCATAAACCTAGCAATCTGCTCTTGTCGGCAAGTCCTAAGAGGGAAAGGAAACAGAAAAACTGAAACCATAAGCTTATAAATCAGCAATAAGTATTTCAGAATCCCTCGGTTTCTTCCCTAGAAAAAATAAATACATGTTCGGGTTATGTAAATCGTTACCAGTGGCACGGGGCGATTCGGAACTGATCACTTCGGGTATCGTATGTATCCAACAACTTTCCTATCCAATTGTGATCCTCATAAGCTGCCGTGACTCGGATTCGTCTGACAAGTGCATCGGGAGATCTTGAGCTTTGATCAAAGCTTGCCGGGATTGCTAGCCCTGTTGCCGTTTCCACCTGTTCATGAGCAAAAATAAATAAAAACATATCACAACATCATACATTTTTTCCATCTCCCAGCACAACAATCACAAATCAATTTTGAAATCATTAAAGAGCTTGCAGAGCTCAAACTTTGTTCTAAAACGAATTGCGTTGGAAAGGGAAGTTGCTTAATAACGCACAATGTACCTATTTCAACTTTTTTATATACTAGAAACGTGAAATATGTAGTGATTCACAAAATAAAATTACATGTATCGTACATGAATATAATACTATGAAGCACTCAAAACGAAGTATCCAATTTTTATAAAGAAGAAACAGACCACAAAACCAGTAACCCGCGGAAAGAAATTCCCTTGCGGATCTTCTCTCGTGTTATGCTCAAGAACGCAAAGAGTTGTAAGGTGAAACTTCTCCAATCTTGTATCCAAAGTGGCGATGATCTTGTCACAGAGCCGAGCAGAATAACAGTTTTTTTCATCTCCACTGTCTACCTCGTCATTACACTGCATGATTTTCGACAAGTAATTCTATTACATCTACATGTATGGAGAACAAAGATAAGGAAAAGCAAGAGGACGTCGGGTCCTACTTGAACGGATTTATCTTCATACGCACCGACTATATGCACCTGCGTTAGGAATATAGATTCTGCTAAATAAATCGCGGTAATGAGGGAGTGAAAAAATGTATGAAACCAAATACATGTAGCTGCTCATCGTGACGGGTGTGGTCAAGAACGGTTGACAGCATCTGTTGAAGTCCCGCTTCCACGATTTCCGAAGAGTCCATATGCGCAAACGAAGTCCTGCGGCGGGGGAAAGACACGGATGTTATTGTTGTCGTCGTCGTCGTTGCATTATGAGGAGGAAAGTAGTTGTTACTTGTGGGTCGTTGGATTCCAAAGAGCAATGCCGACGCAGGTGGTTGCTTCGTCCGTTCCAACATACTTGAGAGAGAGAGAGAGAGAGACAAGTTCAAGTGAATGCAAATTCTGAATGTAAAGCAAAACTGGAGATGAATGAACGTACATCTACAAAGGAGGGATGAACCGTGGCGTGCTCTCGCTGGAAGAGGTACACCACTTTTGGTTGTTGGGCTGGGAATTGCCGGAGGGGAGTGGCCTTGAAGGAATCTGAAGCCTGTATCACTGCGTCGTGCTTCATCAAAGAAACCAGAACACCACCTTCCTGCTCAAATGGGTTCAACAATCAACTTCCGAACAATCTTCAGAGAGAGAGAGAGAGAGGCTTACCTCGGATGAGGAAGAATGGGAAAAGGGAGCTCCATTGATGAAGATCATGGTGTTGGCGATGGCGAGTGAAGAGAAGGAAGCGGAGTCAACGGCACAGAATAGAATAGAATACAATGCTCCAAATGCCCGACAACTTTCTTATTATTTGGTGCACTCTCCATAAAACCCCAAAATGCGGCCAAATCCGGTTTTAAAAAACCGAAATCAAATTAAAAACAGATTAGACTGAATTTTAAAAAACCCGCAACCGGATTAAACCGGTTTGGGGTTACGGGTTTTGAGTTATATGAAACCCGAAACTCAGTTAGTAGGTTACTAAAACCCGGATTTTCAATTAGATATTTATAAATATACAATTTATTTTTATAATGTTCATGAAATGGTTTTTAAAAGTTTTTATTGTGATTATGGTCGTTGAACTATGGTTTAACATGTTCAACAAAATTCTAAATTTATATTTTGTAATTGTGATTGTTCAATTTTACATATGGTTTTATGTTTTGTAATTTTTTTTTTCAATTAAAATTTGGATTTTCAAATAAAATCCGGGTAAAAAACCCGAAACTGAACCTGAATTTCTGGCTTTTTTTCCTTTTTAAAATTCGGGTTCGGGTTTGAAAAATCAAAACCTAAAATTCCAGGTTCGGGTTTCGGGTATCGAAAAAACCGGGTTTATTATCCTTCATTATATATTGTCCCTTTTTATTTAATTTATAGACGAGCTTCAGCAATTAAAATTAATAATAAAAAATATCAAGTTATGCATGCGCATACATATTTTATTTTAAAGTCTTCTCTCAATTAGTTAATATCCCAAATTATTAAGAAGCATTCAAGATTTCAACTCCAATATTTTAAATTTAATAAAATAAAATTATCGTAAATATAGAAAGTACTAACAATAAAAATTGACCAAAATAAATAGTATTGAAAAACATTATATTCTTTTTCAAAATAAAAGGAACTCTTCTTCAAATTCAATAGACACAATTAAAAATAAAATAAAAAAATAGACACAAAGTGTACTAAAAAAAATACTTAAATAAATGCACATAATTTTGAAACTATTGTCGTTTTTGTTGTTGTTGTTGTTGAAAATTATTGTCGTATTTTATCTGTTGAAAAATCAACGGCTGAGATGAAAGGATGAGAGTTCACCCTCTTCTTCCCCTTTCTCTCTCTCCAGTCAGAAGCCAACCCTCGAATCGAACATCGATTCTTCCCGATTCTCAGACTCAGCCTCGGATCAGCTCTAGGTTTCCGCCATGTACAGACTCGCAGCTTCGCGCCTCAAGGTCATTCCTCTCTCTCTGCTCTTCATTTCCAGCTTCCCAACCCCGCGCAATCGATTATCTCATCGCTCCATTTCCAATCGGATTTTTTCTGTGCAAGTATCACGTATCATTGCCAATCGGATCGCTCTCGTTCGATTCAATTCTTATCGCTTACTTGGTGATTTGATTGACGAAGTAAACATCTTTAGGGAAAATTAATTGGGAGAGTTTGCTCTCTTTTTTCTGTAATCGCTATTAGTTTTGCCTAGTAACGATGAGATCTGATGATCAAATTCAGAGTCTTCAGTTGATTCTGAAAGGTTTGAATCTTATGATTCTCCCAAAACATAGCATATTGATGAAGAGGATTATATCTATTAGAAGTTGTCGAATATCAAGTGGTGCATATTTAGTTGGGATTGATTCAAAATCTTTTGCAGAGTTTCGCTCATTGGTTTTAGTTTTTACTCACCATTTTGGATGGAGCTTGAAGCAACAAACTATTATTTGGATTTGTTATTAATAGTTGATCAAACAATGATATTAGGGCCGGAACTTGAGTAAGGGACTTGCTCGGTATGCAAGCTCGAGCGCTGTTGCAACAAACCAGACCGCTTCCGGAGGCCTCTTTGGGTGGCTCAGTGGAGGAAGTTCAAGCAGCTCGACTCCGTTAGAGTTCCCGCTGCCAGGTGTCACCCTCCCACCTTCGTTACCGGACTTTGTTCAGCCACAACCGACCAAAATAACTACTCTCCCTAATGGCCTCAAGATCGCTTCCCAAGCATCAGTGGTACGAATGCTTTATGTATAGCTTCTGTTTATGTTTATGCTCGGATGATGGGGTTTCCAGTGGCGCAATCAAACCTCTAGTCCTGGGAGAGCACCTTTTTTTTTTTAAGAGACTAGAGAAAAATTAATGTTACGTGAAACTAAAATAAAAAATGTGACACGAAACTAGCTGACAAGTATTGCAGAAGTAAAAGCGACGGAAATATAATAATGAACGAAATAAAGAAACAAATGTAAGCTTTGGTCACTTAGAAGAACTATGATGTCGAAGCCAAAACTGTACCACAACTTGGTGTTCAAAAGTTCAAATACTAACAAAACAAAACAAAAAATACACCTTCGAGAGTGATACTGAATTTTGTGACGGGTTGTGCCAGAGTCCAACGGCTTCAATAGGTGTATATGTTGATTGCGGTTCGATCTATGAGACACCGTCATCATTTGGTGCTTCTCACCTATTGGAGCGCATGGCCTATAAGAGTACGAGAAACCGAAGCCACTTGCGCGTTGTGAGAGAAGTTGAGGCGATCGGTGGACACGTGCAAGCCTCGGCTTCTCGGGAACAGATGAGCTACACCTTTGATGCCCTAAAGACGCACGTTCCTGAGATGGTGGAGCTTCTCGTTGACTCTGTTAGGAATCCCGTTTTCCTCGATTGGGAGGTCAATGAACAGGTGATCTATGTTCGTTAATAAACCTCATGATGAACAAATTAGTGTCCATGTGTTTGTTATGGCGGAGTAACAGAATGTGTTGTACAGCTTCTTAAGGTGAAGGCTGAAATTAGTGAAGCCTCGAACAATCCTGATGCTCTCGTCTTGGAAGCAATACACTCTGCTGGCTATTCGGGTGCTTTGGCCAATCCGCTTTTAGCCCCCGAATCTGCGATATCAAAATTGAACGGAACCGTATTAGAGGAGTTTGTTGCTGTAAGTGTGATAGCAGCTTTTACTGGTTTTTGTATTGCGAGGATCATAATGTTTTCGTACTTATTTGTAATATAGGAAAACTATACTGCTCCACGGATCGTACTTGCAGCATATGGGGTTGAACATGAAGAGTTAGTATCTGTGGCTGAACCCCTTTTGGGCGATCTTCCTGGCGTGTCTCGCCCTGAGGAGCCAAGATCTGTGTACACAGGAGGTGATTATCGTTGTCACTCTGATTCAGGGGTAAGTATCTGTAAATTCCGTTACATCTACTAATTAAAATATTTAAATTATGCCTTTCTTCTCAAAAACTTACCTTCCCTTCTTTGACTAGAAAACACACTTTGCTCTGGCATTTGAGCTGCCAGGGGGCTGGAAAAAGGAGAAGGACGCCATGACGTTGACTGTTCTTCAGGTTTTTGACATTCATTTTGTCAAGTTTATCTGCTGTGTATTTTTTTTATAGGACTAATGTATACTATTATGTATACATCATGGGAGGAGGTAGTCTTAGCTATACTATTATGTTGGTCTTATTACATAAGTAATAATGTATATATGTTTAACTGTGTTGTAGATGCTTATGGGAGGAGGTGGATCTTTCTCTGCGGGTGGACCCGGAAAAGGGATGCACTCACGGCTATGTAAGTTTGAAAATAAAAGAAATTATCTTCGTTTGTTATCAAATTAATAGTTTGCAAGTATTAACGCATGTGAATAAAATTCATATCTGAGCAAAATTTTATTTTTCTTTCTATTGTGGTCAGATGTACGTGTTTTGAATAATTACCCGAATTTCGAGTCTATATCAGCATTCAACAACATGTACAACAACACTAGCATGTTCGGTATTCAAGCCACCACTGTAAGCCCAATCCTAGAGCCGTAGCATTTTAATGATTTGAGATTTTTAAAAGTACTTGAATTACATCTATATGAACCGGTTTCTGACATTTAAAGTTTGTTGTGTTTTAGGACTCTGATTGTGTGACACAAGCGTTTGATATAGTTGCGAATGAGCTTATTTCCATCACGACACCTGGATCAGGTTCTTCTGCAATTTATGTTTACACGGCTCTCATCTCGAATTTACCTTGATGAATGATGAACCCATTCGTGACTTTGTTTGCTCTCTTTTATTCAGTTGACCAACTGCAGCTTGACCGGGCCAAAAAGTCAACGAAATCTGCCATACTTATGAACTTGGAATCTAGAGTAAACAAATCGTCTTACGTTTAATAAAGCAATATCTCTGCTTTTTGGTATTCAACGTGGCAGTCGGGAAATTTTTTTATTCCTTACTTTGACGGTGTTTTCGTGTAGATGGTTGCCTCGGAAGACATTGGGAGACAAATTGTAACTTATGGAAAGAGGTATGGCCGGAATCATTTTTATATTGCATGCTATTTTTTTATGAAATTAAATATAAAAATATAACAAAAAATTATGTCGGCCGTAGGATGGAAGTTGATCATTTCTTGAAGGCGGTCGAAGAGGTTACAGTGAAAGACATCTCTTCAATTGCCGAAAAGCTGTTATCTTCGCCTCTCACAATGGCATCATACGGAGACGGTATTACCTATTATCCAACTTCTTGCGATTCTCCGTCTTATTAAACTCCCAAAGTTGATGGAAGTGATTATGTTTTCAACTTTTTTGTGTGTGCAGTTCTATATGTCCCGAGCTACGACTCAGTGAGCAGCAAGTTCAATTCAAAGTGATTCTTTCTTCGACACTGATCTGACCTGGTTCAGACTTGCGGATTCCTGTGTTTCCTTTTCGGTCAATCTCTGTTTTGAATAAGGAGGAAATTGTTTTGTTGGTCAACCAATAAATAGGAGGATCTGAAAATTTTAGCAAGAGGCAATTCCTATTATTTTGGTGTCTGAATTTGTTCAGACTTAAAAGGGTGTAACTTGTTATTTACCTTATTGTTTTTCAGGTTATAAATTTACCCTGAAGAGAGTTCTCGAATCGTTCTGTCTTCGTTTTTTTTTGTTTTGTTATAAAAACTATTTTCTATACAGAGGTTCTTCGGGTCTGAATAGTGAAAATCGCTTGTTTAATGAAAACATAAGTTTTCGGTAAGTTTATTATGTTTGCAATTTTATGAGAAATTCACGGTCGTTTAGTGGTGAAACCGGGATTGGCTGCAGGCCCTGTTCAGAAGAAAGCACATGCAATGAGACTCACTCATTCATAAAGAAACGACAAGTTAATACGATGATGCCAATTTGATAACAATCTTCAACAATTATCATAATTCCTGACTTATTTTCCATATATTGGTTCGTACATACATTCTATTTATTT